>JARFIW010001447.1:2162922-3362922 GCA_036346225.1 Platerodrilus igneus | reverse complement strand
TACGTCTGGAATACAAAGTAACTGTTTCCGTTGTCATGTCTGGTTTGTGAACTTTCACTAACCTTGTTATCCGGCTGGATTTTCCGCTACTAAATATTGTGCAACAAAATTTTTGTAAAACAATTAGGTTTGATTTTTATTCGTCAGTTTTGAATGCATTAGAACATATATACCACGATTACAATCTAAGAAATAACATACATACAAGGGTGAAATATATACAAAGGTTTACGAGGTGTTGTTCGTTCTGCGTCGGTCCGCGGCGTCTCGGTACGCCTTCCTTACAGCGAACCTCCTGGGGGTCGTTCGGGTGGACGAGTGTTGCTTCTACGCTGTTGTACTGGATTCTGCCAATGTCCAAAGGGATGGCTTGCCACTCCATAGGTGATGGTGGTAGTGGTGACACTGGTCGTGGTAGGAAAGGCGGTCGCTGTAGGCACTGGCAGAGTAGGTGTCGGTTTCGTAATCGCTGTCGTCGATGTTCCTTTGCTCCTTACCGTCGCTGCATGTGCTGCTCTTGGCGTCGCTGGCGTAATCATCTGCTTTTTGTCTTGGCGCCGCCCATACAGCGCTGTGGCTTGGACGGCTTTGAGCTAGGGAAAGCGTCAAAGCGTCGGCGTCGTCGTGCTGCCTCGGGCTCAGAGCAGAACCGAATTCTTCGTCAAAGATGCCCCGGGCTATGAGAAGCGCCAGGGTCTTCGGGTGGTTCCTCAGGCTAGGAGAAGCGCTATGGTCTCGACTGTTTCTCTACTAGGCTAGGAAAAGCGCTAGATGGTTGAATCCAGCAACGGTCTGGTCGAAATGCATCTTGTTTTATATTTATTCTGGAGGATGGTGGGGCGACCTGCAGCCAATCAGCGTGCGCGATTTTTGTGTTGGGGGTTGTGGTCATCGTAAAAGGGGCGAGCCGTGTTAAGGTATATATGCAGGTGTTGTGACCGCGCACCCTTCTTATAAAGATGTACATTGTCACGAGATAAGGTCGGTGACAACCTCTTATTATGTCCTTCTATTATACAATGCAACAATATTTCTTAAGACTTACTAATTACATTCAAATATACATATGTATTGATTTCGGGGATGTGTAACTCGCGCTTAAGTTAAAAAATTTGAAAAAGGAATGGAAAAAGTACTTTGACCATGAAAAACTAAAAGATAAAAATATTGAAAAGAAATTTGAGAAACAGTCATACGAATTGCTGAAAGACATCAGAAAAATTTCTGATACTAAGGAAGTATAAGTAGCATGGAATAACATAATATCCAGTTATGACATTGCGGCCAGAGATATAGGGTATAAACAAAAAGAAAATAAGAAGTCATGGGTGACAAAGGATTTTCTGATTTTAATAGAAGGAATGTAAAAGTACAAAAAAAGAAAACAAAGATGCAAAGCCATAAAATGGAAAATTGTTTGCAAATGCAGGAAAGCTAAAGAAAACGGATTGAGCAAAAATGCAAAAAGGTACACAATAAGATTGAAATAGGAAAGACGGTCAACGCATACAAACTAATTACAATGACTTTAGGGATAAAAAGTCGTATACTAAAAATATTAGAGGCACAGGAGAAGACACCATTGGAGAAAATCTAGAGAAAGTGGAAAGATGCCCAGAATATATAGGAAACTTATATGCAAGACCGGAACTAAAAGTGTTAAAACAAGAAATAGACATTGAAAAGAATGATTTGGAATATCCAATACTTAGAAACGCGTTTGAAGTAGCATTAAAAAGCCTGAAAAATAATAAAACACCAGGTACAAATAAAGTGCAACCAGTAACTCTAAAAACCGCTGGAAAAACAGAGACAGGCGAGATATCCAAAAATCTCAAACGTAACATCATAGTCACTATACAAAAAAGAGCTGCTGATAGATGTGAAAATTTGGAATAATAAATTTGACAGCACATGTGCTAAAAATATCAACAAGATTTGTAGAAAGGAGAAAAAAACCGGGCTGAAGAAATATTAGGAGAAGATTCATTTGGATTTAAACGGAACATGGCTACACGGTTGGTCATTTTAGCTTTAATGGTGATAATGAAGAAGACAATAGAAAAGAGCGGAAAGAAGAAATACTATTATAGAAGATAAATTTTGGTTTAAGTGAAACAGGAACACGGGAGGCTATTTTAGCTCTGAGAGTGATAATGGAGAAAACAAGAGGAAGAGAGAAAAGCGTGTATATAAGGCTTGTAGATCTGGCAAAAGCACTCGACAAAATAGAATGAGAAGGAATGTTCGAAATACCAAAAAGGTAGAAACGAGTTATAGGGATAGACGGATAGTATATAGCTTATGCAAAGAGCAACTAACGGTAATAGAATTGGAGTATGAACGCAGAGTAATAAATATTAACATAGGGGCGAGGAACGGATGAACGCTATCCCCATTAATTTTTAACGTGTATATAACAGTGGCAACGCACACTGTTAAATGCAGAAAGACATTTGGCATTATTATGCAGGGACAAATAATTAATATGCTCAAATTTGCAAACGATAGAGCGGTATTAGTATCTAGCAAGGAAGTGTTAGAAACATCTCTTAATAAAATGGAAACGGTACCAACAAAAACATACGGTACGAAAATTAACAAAAATAAAAAACGTACCGGTATGTAAGGGGGGGATAAGTCAAAAATCAGGATACAAATAAGAATTTACAAGAGGTTACGAATTTCTGCTACTTGGGAAGCCAACGCAAGATGGGAAAAGTACAAAAGATATAAAAACAAAGATTAGCACAAGGTCGTGCTACATTTAACAAGAAAAAGTAACTATTATGTTTGAAGACAACAAACATGGAAACAGGGAAAAGACTGGTGAAAGCATATGCGTGGAGCACAGCATTCTATTGTCGTGAAACGTGGACAGTTGGAGAGGCGGACAGGAAGAAGATTAAAGCCTCTGACATGTTGTGCTACAGAAGTATGATGAGGATATCATGGGTAGACAAAGTAAAGAACAAAAAAGGTCTGCTATAAATGACAGAGAAAAAAAGAAAAATGTGGAAAACGGTAAAAAAAATAGGAGAAGTAGAACGGTAGGACACGTTTTAAGGCATAAGGAAATAGTGTGGGATATATTAAAGGCAGAGAAAGGAAAAAAGATAGGTAGATGTGCATCCAGAATAGACTATTGCACACAAATAGAGAAAGATGTAAGCTGTGAGAATTTCAGGGAGATGTGTAGGTTAGCTCAGAATAGAAAACAATGGACGTACGCGTTCAACCAGTTCGAGGATGGAAAACCTAATGATGAAAAAAGTAATTGTATTTAAACTTGATGATTATCGTAAACAACTACAGGCGTTTGTTTTGCAATATTTTCGACAAATGTTGATTGTGCGAAAGGAATAATTAGAAGACTATTAATTGGGCAAATGTCTGTAGTGGAGGTCTTGATAGCCGTCAGGTTTGTTAACCCCTTTTAATTACAATTGAGTAGGATATAGTTTTAGAAAACAATAAAAAATGAGAGATGGGTGTATATAGGGTTTGTGGATCTGGAAAAGTAAACAACAATGTAAAATAGGAAAAATGTTCAAAATACTCACAAAAATTGGAATGAGCAATTGAAATCGACGGATAATACACAGACTATACAAAGAACAAACAACGGTAATAGAATTAGAGAAGCAGCGTAGAAATGTAAGCATTACGAACGGGTGAGGCAGGATGTGCGCTATCTCCATTAATTTTTAACTTGTGTATAGAAGAAACAATAAATATTGTTAAATACAGAAAGACGTTTAGAATTATGATGCAGGGACAAATGATTGAAATGCTCAGATTTGCAGACGATATAGCGGTATTAGCGTATATCATGGAATAGCTAGAAACAGCTCTTAATGAAATGGAAACAGTACTAACAGTGAAATACGGTATGAAAATTTACAAATTTGAAATTAAAGTGGTGGTATGTAAGGGAAGCGAAAATAAGTTAAAACTAGAATACAAATAGGAAACCAGAATTTACAAAAGGTTAAGGTTTTCTGCTACCAGAAAAACCAATTAACGCAAAATGGGAAAAATGCAAAAGACAAAACAAAAATTAGCACAAGGTCGTGCTGCATTTAACAAGGTATGAAACTTTGACAGTAGGAGAAGCACAGAAGAAAAAGATAGAAGTTTTTGAAATATGGTGCTACAGATGTATGATAAAGATATCATGGACAGACAAAGTTAAGAACAAAGCGGTTGTAGAATTAGTAGGTAAAGAAAGAAACATGTGGATAACTGTAAAGAAAAATATAAAAGTTGAGATGATAGAACACATTTTAAGGCATGAGGTAATAGTGCAGCATATACTAGAAACAGAGAAATGAAAAAGAGAGGTAAAGATACATCTAGAATAGACTACTGCACACAGATAGTGAAAGATGTACGCTGTGGGAATTTCAGGGGAATCTGTAGATTATCTCGGAATAGAAAGTAGTAGAGGTACGCGTTCAACCAGTTCCGGGACTGAAGACCTAATGATGATTTATATCGTATTTTTATAATAACTCGAATCTGGAGAAGGTTACTTGCTCTTCCAATTTTTCAGGTTCTTATAGAACTTTCCTGCTACTACAAATGAAAATCTTTGTATTATAATTAGGATACTATGTTCTTTACAGAACTTGTCACTAATAGCGTATGAAGCGGGATGAACTTGCTCCAAGCGACATATACCGCCAACGGACACGAAGAAGTAGCAAAAGGTCTCAAAAAGAGTCCTCCATGGGTACCGAACAGAGCAAAAGAGTCCATAAGAAGTGTTGAAGATATTGACTAATAATCAATTACAGTTTAAAGAGTAAGAATGCTTTATTAACTTCAAGCCAGAAATAAAAGTCAAAACCCGACATCTTAAACACTAGTTGCCTACTGTTATAATATAGAAAATGTAGCTACATCTAATCTGAACGCGTTGTTCTAGTCCACATTTTAACACTCCGCCTCAGTACGTCCTAAAGTTTTTAAATACACCAATTACTTAAGTTAGAATATCTGCCTTTTGATCTTGATATACGCTTGATTGTTTTTAAGCGAAACAATAGATTCTTGTATATCAACACCAAGATCTTTCAGCAGTCATTTCAGTCACAGAATTTCTGCTGCTGCACTCTCAAGGACTACATGCTCCGCTCTGTAAATGGAGTTACCACGTAGGATTGCTGTTAAGTAATCCACATTGGTAAGCACTCTAATCACTCAAAAACCATCATAAAATATTCCGAAGCACCCCGCCTGTCAGCCGTTCCGGCCCAATCAGAATTGACCGCCTGTGACCTGCCACCTGCAGTGTCACTATCGTCTGGATACATTGTATTGCATACGTTCTCATGAACTGTTAATAACCTGTCTGGTTTATCCTTGTATTACATTTATTTAACATAATTCCTAATTATTTCTATTTCGTTACACATATATATAAATTGGGGGATACATAACTCGCATAAGTTGTTGACTGACCACACCGTTGCTTTCAAAGCTGTTCTGCAGTTTAATCCATATTGCAAAACACGAATCACAGTCTTTCACAAACTCTATGCACGAATCAACTATACACACAATTATTAGCGTACATCATTTTTGTCTTTCCTTGTTAATTTTTTCCTTTCTACGAGTCCGTTCAGATTTTCTTCCACTTTTACATGCACGCACAACATTACTTTTAACTCGTCCAACACAATTTCCAAACGAAACAATGCAATGTTGAATCAGTCTTCGGACTCCACAATTTGTTATTATAATCCAGAATGTGTAGGCCCTTATACTGTTAAAGATAAGGACTAATAAATAATTACAGTTTAAGGAGTAAGAACGCTTTATTACCTTTAGACCAGATTTAAAAGTCAAAAACCCGACATCTCAAACAGGTATTTGTTCAACGCCTACTGTTATAATATAGAAAGTGTAACTACATCTAATCTGGGAGCGCTCTTCTAGTCCATATTTTAACAAATTTTCAAACAGCGTTTAGAAATATACGTTTTGATTAATAATGTATCACGTGGCGTCTATGATCTCAGTCTCTAGGTCCAAAGACGTTCACATGTATAATTGTGCCGAGTTAAAAAATGGGGAATCCCTTCCTCTAAATCTAGAAAAAGGTTCCAAGTAAAATAATTTCACCTAAATAGAGAAAACGACGCGAGAAATTTCAATTTGCAGTTTTAATGTATCTGTCCGAATTCTGTCTGAGATATCTCGAATTGTTTTATGAAGGAAAAATTTTTTAATTAAACACTTTGTCTTTAACATCCAAACAAATGCGTGTAACTCGAAAAGGTTAGTTTACTTTGAGGAAAGTATGGAACTGATTAAGTGAGTTTGTCATTGAAGTTCGGAAAATATCCTACCAGGCTAGTTGCTTTTTTACCTTGAGAAACACCCTGGCTCCCATTAAATCGACAACTGTATGTTGAACAAAAGCATGTTTATTCAGAACAGTTAGTTTTTACACAGTCCATCAAAAATCTGGTAGAAACAAAATACCTCCTCGAAATAGAGATGTTCGAGTTTCCTACGGTCAAAAATCAGGCAAGTATTCATAACTAAAATTGCTAAAACTATAACCTACAGTTACTGTAAATGAAGGAATATTTTTAATTAATGGTACGAAATTTATAAACGTACCCACAGTACGTTCTTGTTATTAAGTTAAGAATTTAAATAGTAATTTCGTTTGCTGAAAACGTATTCTATTAAGCTAAGTAATTTTTGGTATCCTTGATGTCCAATTTTTGCTTAAGACTGTTTATGTGTTCCAGTTTTGTTGTAATAAAATATATTGCAATTATTTAGAGGCGTGATTAAAATTCGGGTAATTTAATATTATTATTTTAGGAACCTTCCTTTCAGCTAGCAATTTTAAAGTGGTATATTAGTGTTCTTATGATTAACGTTTGTTTTATATATGATTTGACAATATTGTACTTAATAATAAATTTCAAGCAAGAATTACTCTCCTGATCTTAGATTTTGGCACCCTCTTGTTATTCTTCTTAGGACTTTTTTGTAGAATCCCTGGTAGATTAGGTGGCGTCCAAGATACTTCCCGATTAAGACATATTTCACACACATCACCATTCCAGGACTCTCTTCAAGCACTTACACCACCCGAAACAGAGTTTAGCGGAGTACTTCATCGAGTTTTGTGTGGATATTACCTGGTGGATTTTCTAGGGCCAAAACTGTATATAACATAGTTGCCAGCATTTCATTATTAAATTTGAGGTAATCCTAAAGTTACAGCAAATCGAATATAACGAAAGTAATTGCACTACTTTAGGCTGATAGTTTTGTTGTTGGGAACGGCGTTTCAATAGTTGTATAAACGTTTAATTTTATTCTAAAACACTTCAGTAAATTAAATTTATTAATATCCGTAGAACTTAAATATTATGCACGCAGCATAAGTAAAACTCATAATTATCACATTAATTGATTCCTAATTTCATACCAGTATACATTGATTTTCTCAGCGCATTGCAAAATAATGAAGTTGATCGGTATACTATCATATTTAGAACGCTTTTGCAAGAAGTCCATCTTAATAATTATAGGTTATATTAATCATAGCTTTTGTTTTGGCTTAATACATACGACATTTCAGTTTGCAATAAATTTTTATTTGTTATTGATTGTGTCTAAATTTAACTGTGAATAGAATTTTTGTATTAGTTTTTGTATTAGTTTTACTTGCTAATGAGTTATAAACATTTCTTTAATTAGAGTAACCCACATTCCGTGCATGGTTTGTGATTCGAAAAACACCTGGTTTGATTTCAAGGATTTTCGTCTACATAAAATTAAAACATGCATACTCCACATTTTAATGCAAATGTTATTAAATTAAGAGAAAATTTTTTATTTCTATATTTAAACCTACCACAATTATTAATAACGTGCTCGTTTAAAATGAAAGCATACCTTAGAGTTGGAGATATGATTTGGCTCTATCATTAATTACGTTTTTTAAATTAACGGCAATAAAATGCCGACCCGCTTTTATACGAAAAAAAAGAATTTAAATTATTTTAGCATAAGGTTTGTTTGTATAATAAAGGCTGGGATCGCTTTTACCCAGCAAAAGGTTTAAAAAGTATGATCGGAAAAAATACCCTTAATTAAATTATCCAAACTTGCTTGATTTAACTATATATTCGAATTCATTTTCCTTTTTTGTGAATATTAAATAACCAATTCACTGAGCAATTTCTCAAAACGTTTTTAGGGTTCCGTAAGTTACATATCCCCCCTATTAAAATGCATATGCGAACTATGTGACAGAGCAAAATACGACAGATACCACCAAAAATACCCTTAATGTTAATTAAAACACCCGACAAACCTTTTCAAAAATTACATGCAGACACTTTGGTGGTAGAAGCTCAGAACTTTTTATCAATTGTAGACGCATTCACAAAAGTAGGACAAGCGATACCCATCACTTCAAAAATAGTATAGATGTAGCTCGAGAATTTTTACAGTACTATACATTTTACGGTACACCCGAATCAATAACTTTACATAACGGAGCAAATTCGGAAACGAGACTATACAGAATACCCTAGAACTTCATAAAATAAATATTCATTTTGTTAAGGAAAATCATCCGGAATCAAACGGATTGATTGAACGATTACATTTAACACTATTAGAACAGAGCAGACGTTTAAGATTAACATACTAGAAGGAACCAATTACCAATATAATGTCATATGTCCTAATAACTTATAACAATACTATTAATTCTTCAACTAACTTAACACCCCTCGAATTAACATTAGGACATTCAGACTCTCGCAACATTTATGATATTCACTACAATAAAGAAGTATATCAACAGTACGCCAAAGATCACAAAAAAAAATTAAAAATCACTTATAATAACGTCAAAAATAAATTAGACAGTGAAAACGCCAATATAAACAAATTCGCAGTAGGACTAACGGCTTACGAATAAAACTTTAAAAGTAAACGACACAAAACGGCCCCCAGAAATTTAGGCCCGTTTAAAATCAGAAAGATTTCGGATAGAAATGTAGCAGTAGTAGACAACGGAGAAACCATAAGATACATATATTTAAAGAATTTAGGATACCCTGTAATTTCATATGGACAGCCATCACCCCTCCGTCAACCTCCACCCAGGTAGAACGGACGATAACAAAATAGTAATAGAAGATATAAAAAATAACCCCGGTATACGACCAGTAAAATTAGGAAGTATCCAGAACACAGTAGAATACTGGACTTTAGCACAGAAATTTGATTTAACTTAAGTTAAACGAGAATTTTGTATAATTAAAGACAGTTATGGCAGACTGAAAGAATCAATGAACACAGCCAGATTTAGAAAAGATTTTGCGATGAAAATGCATAATTACGAAAGTATAATAAAAAATATCCTATAGAACACAGACTACAAATTCAATCGATTAATACCGGTAAACCAAATCATAAGACAGAAAAGAGGAGTTATTAATGAATTAGGTAATATTATAAAAGCTATCACAGGTAATTTAGATAACCAAGATGCTGAGCGATATGACAATGCAATACAAGAATTGATCAACAACCAGAATGACATAAAAACTTGTTGGAAACCAAATTTCCTTGACTCAATCAACTATAGTAAAATTTAACGATACACTCCAAAAATTAGTAAAGAACCAGGACAGTATAACAAATAGAATACTAACTCCTGAAAGCAGCATGCAAACCACAACATTAGGAATGCGAGATTTAATAAGATTTAACACGATATTCAATTAAATGATAGCAATCCTCATTGTAATTCGACAAATTTTAGCTACACTAGAAAATGCTGTAACATTTGCTAAATTAAATACTTTACACGCTAGTATTATCGAACCACTTGATTTATTGAAGGAATTATTAGGAATCAAATTATTTATGACTCATAGTAAACAGAATCTAACATACTTGTGTTTGAAAAAATAGCCATATTGAGAAGTAATGTAAAGTTTCATGAAATTGCATTTTTAATAGAGATCCCAATTGCAGAAATTCACTCTTACAATTATTATTATTTATTTGCTTTCCTATGAAAGTTAATAGTCAATATCGAGTAATTATCCCCAAGACCAAGTTCCTATCCCTAAATGAACTTAGGTATGGATTCACAAATGAGAAATGCAAAGAAGTGGCACTTGGTCAATACTTATGTCAATCATTAACGACGACAGCCATTCAAACAGATAGTCCTTGCGAAGTGAAATTATTACGATTCTTTAATCATTATGAGAATTGTGTGCCAAACCCAGTATAAATTACAGACATGAAAATTCAGAGAGTTACGGACAACAAATGGATTGCTGTATTTCCCTAAGAAGTAATAGCAACAGCCAATTGCAACAAAGACGAAAATAATTTAGCCCTAATTGGAAGCAAAGTAATCACCATAAAGAAAGATTGTTATTTAAAATTAAAAACTGAAATTATTTGAGTATATCAAAACCCAACAGTGACGAAGAAATTTTCAAACCTACCCGAACTACAATTCAAAATTCAAACCAAAGACGGCAAAATTATCCAGAAACCGATGGAACTAGAACATCTAGATCTCGACGATCTCAACAACGCAGTGAAATTATTGGACAATTATAAAAAACATTTGAACAATTTAAAAGTGCCAAAGTTACACTATGATAATATTAGTATCTGGACAATTTTATTGATCATTGTATTATTATTATTAGCTGTATACTTATTGTACAAAATGTATATTAGATATAAGATCGAAGTATCAAAAATAAAAGACAAAAAAACCACAAATAAACCTTTAGGGACAATGAGTTTTTAAAAATTAAGTACAACTTGCCCACAAAATAAAGTGAGACCAGAGGCTTCATAAATACTGCGAGGTGCTCTTGATCGCCAGTCAGTCTTCGAACTTCATAACTTTAACATTGGTGGTGGTTCGAGCTACTCATTGTAATTTTTAATTATTGATTTGTTAAAATAGTAACTTAGAATACTTTTGTCAACTTCAATTAAATCTCGTTTAATGAACATAAACGCTCAAGTTGTAAAAGAAAATAAACCAATTTTTGTAATTAAACAATTAAAAATAAATTTGATAGAAGTGTTATTGGAAATAAAACTTTTTAAAAAGAAGCTCCCAAAACCCAAGATCTATCTCGTATCTTAAAAAAACGGAATCGTTCATTCGTCTGTCGCAGACATTTTATTCGAAAATTATGTAATGTAAGAATTTGAAATTTGGTATAAAACAAGGTCTTAATGAGGCGCACATATATTGGCAGTCAACAATTAGAAAAAAATTATTTTAAAGTCAAATGGTGGGTGACTTTGATCAAAAGAAAAAGTTTAAATAATATATCGTGTGAAGTATCATTTATCATTCATTACCTCTATAGCGATTGTAAAACTATTATTTTTATAATTTTCTTTCAGTAGTCTTAATAGTATAGCTCAAAATTTGCTAAAAATGACCCCACCTCCCATGATCTAGATTTATAAAGCTAAAATTCAGATTTTAATGTAACTAGTAGGTATTGAGTCATAGATTATTGGAACATTACAGGTTTTTCGACAGTAAAACAGTTGCTGGGAAAAATATTTTAAATAAAAATAAGTTGTATACAAGCCAAGATGAAGCTTTTAGGTGCCCTTTTGTTAGCTCGCTTAATATTTTCTATCGCGACTAACTGTCACGTATATTTTGTGCATGAAGTCAAATTGTTCACTGATTCTCAAGTGGTTCTTACATGGATAAGACCTCCTTCTTATTTACTTATGTTCTTTGTAGGTATCCGCGTAGATAGTATTTTTAACTATATTGAAATTTTGTAATGGAACCATGTTTCTGGCAAAATGAATCCTGCCGGCCTGGGCTCTCATGATCTGGTCCCGTGCCATCTCTAAGTAATCATTTATGGTGGCATGGAAGTACTTCTACCTCGGATCCTACATTGGAGCAGTTTTACCTGAACTCAAATCTCAACCTAAAATTCTAATTTCTACTACACCGGAAAATTTCTACCAATTTATGGAGAGAGCGTTCTATTTAATTTTGTTACAGTATAAGGTGGAGTACATTAGTAGGTTCATATACAATTGTCGTCACTCAGTAAAAATTAGCTGGCGCTATTACTTCGGATGAACTTAAAAATTCTTTGTTAACTCCGGTGAAACTAACACAAAGGCTACATTATGATTTTGAAATTAAATGGAAAATGGTAAACTTCCTTCTGGTTCTATACGAAAACTTTCGCTCCTTTCTTGAATTCTGGAGGGTTGCTCAGGATGGGCGGACGATTTCGTAACTGCCTAAACGTTAGCCGCTTTTCTCATATGCGATTATTATCACATTCTTTCCTTGCATTCTAGTCCTTCGACAACTCAAGTTTTGATTCGGCGCAAGTTTTGGATCGTCGAATCACGATCCTTAGTTCGGCAACGAATTCACAAGTGTTTGCCTTGTTTTCGGTTTGGCTCCAAACCTCAGCAGCTATTTATGGCTGATGTGCCTGCGCCACGTGTCCAAATTATTAAGAGTCCGTTTCTGACATTCCACGCTCCGACACGCAGAATGTACACTAACATTTTTTTATACTTTCGGATCACATTCCCCGAAGTAGTTTCTTCCCGTAGATCCGAATGGGGGAATATTTTAACTCCGGAATTTTTTATCCCAGAAGATGCCATCATATTTAATAACAATTTAAGTACGCTGTGTACTTGGAAGTAAAGTGGTGATTTCCCGTTGCCTTCCACATCGCAGTAGTGTATCTTAGAATGTCATACCGACTCCTATGGTCTCTGCCACTCTAAGTTCCTGTCTTAGTCTGGTTCCTCACTAAATACCCTACTACTTTGGTTGGACCTGTAGTTTGGCTCCTGAGATCACAGGAACGAGCAAACCATTCCACCGTTCTAGTAATTTAGAACTTCTTCAAGTTGCAGGTCCATTCGGAATGGTTCAAATGAACACACTCTATTAAATAAATTTTTTCATACAAATGTCTACTTTCCCTGTAGAAAAAAATCTTTAACCAATTTAACAATATTTTTATTTTTATATAAATATATTGATTTGAGATACCCTCTCGTATATAACTCTTTATTTCATTTAGTTTCCAAACCTGACATTATACATTTTTTCTGTCAAAAATAGCAGATTTAACTAAATTATATAAAATAATAGCACGCGATTCGTAATAGAATATATATCTTTTTTGTAACTCGACACAGCCTTTCTATTTAGATTCGTTTTATGTTATTAACGTCAATTATCAATTCGTCCGTAGGATATACGAAAATAAAAAAAATGCCAGATGGCATCTACAATGTCAAAGACCAGACGCGGTATAGTGCAATTTTCTCTATATAAACTTTATATAAGTGTAGAAGAAATATACATATTACATATACATTAGACTAATTATACCTTCTTAATTACATATAATTAAAGTAATCTTCGCAATGTCTGTTGTATTTGACGTTGACCGATGACCATATAATTAGTTTCACTATTTTCATTCAAACAGTAAATAAATTACCAAACATCATAATGAGACGAATTTTATTTTCTCTTTAATTCAAGCACAAGTTTTTATTTTCTTCTAAAGATGTAATGACATTTAATTCTATAATTAAGTTCATCAAATTTTTTTGCACTTGTAGCCGTATAATAAGTTTAACTAATGAGAATGTTTTATTCACAAATAAATTCTTATATCTATCTTTATTATTAAACATGCACTTCGTAAATTTTTTAGTAGAATAAGTTAAAGGATTCTAATCAGCATAGTTCACCTTTATTTGTCAAACGTAGGAGGCACGTTATTGTAGCAAGAGTTAAATTACTAAATATGGAGCACAGTGGTATTTATCTCTCTCTCTCTCTCTCTCTCTATATATATATATATATATATATATATATATATATAAATTGCCGTGTAACATGTCTTATACAATCGACAGAGTAAAAAAAAAACATTCGAGCACCAACGTTGGGCCGTCATAAATTGCCGTGGAACTCTCAGGGAATCTCAGTAGAATAAAAATATTCGAGCTTCAATAACAAAAATATTCGAAAATTTTATTTATTTTCCAAAATCGCAAATAAATTTTACACAATAGAAAAATTTAATAAAAATAATCTCTTACCCAGATTCCTCTCTTCATCACCTTAATTCTTTCTTCAGTTCCCAGGCTAGCTCAGTTGGGCCTCCTCTTGGATACCTAGATTCACTATTATACTCTGTATCGTTCACGCACACTCTCAATAAAACCACAAAATAATACGACCATCATACAATATTTATTAAACACTATTTACAAATAAAATTCAAGATTATCCACATTTCAGAGATCAAGTTACACCTCAATAAATTCTATTTTTGTACTGTCCTGGATTTTAATTTAAAATATCAAACACATTGAATATACCCGGAGTAAATGGGCCCTGGATAATACCTTATTTTCGTTCTTTATTTATAATTTATTTTGAATTTGTATACTCTGGAGTATGGTGAGCTCATGATAACCCAGTTAATTATGAATAATGTATGCTTTTGTACTTCGCATACTCTTACAACAAACAAAAAAAAACAAACCCATGTACTCATCACAATAAAAAATTTAAATTCCTGATGGAACGTTAACAAGCTTTATATACACCTTTAGATTTCTATTTAAATACCCTAATAAAGTTAGTCATACGTATTATTTTCAATACGCAAAATAATGCACAATACCTTTAAAATTTACTCTCACACGTCACACAATTTTCATAGTTTTATAGTTTATAACAACAACATTTTTAAAGCGTTACCTGGAATTTCTTGAAAACCTCCACTCCGTTGATGATGCGGTAAGGTTGTTTCGCTCTGCTCTGCTGTCCTTCTCTAGCTATTTGTAGAGGAACTCCATTTAGGCTGTGCTGTCTGCTCTGCCTTCACGGTGTATCCAATTCCAAATCCAAATTAATTACACTTCTTTCATACTTGCGTACTTTCGTTTAATTTACTTTAAATTTCCGTTACTTCACGTCACTTCCCGAGCTTGTTTAAAATAAATGTTGTACCTCAAATTAGAATTTAGACTCGACACTTATTCGCGTATCAAATTATGAGGCCAACACTGTACTATTTAATTTAAAATAATTTTATATACTTACAAGCTCGTTCGTAGTCTGAAGCGATCAAAGTACTAAGAGAACGAAGTTAAAGAGAGCCAGCCGTGCTAATTCGTCAAGTATTTATATGCTTCAACTGTAACCTCTCGGTCACTCTTACCGTGAAAAATCTAATTTAAAATAACATTTCCTCAAATTTTGTTTCAACCGTTTTCGAAATCTCCGAAATTTAGCGCGTCGTTACGATATTCTCCAATAAACCCGACTTCAAATATCCCCGTGTTTGTCTGTTTTAAAACTAACGATATCGACCAATAGTATATGCATTGACGTCTTCAAAATCCCGCCTATCTTAACGCTGTCCCTTTCTTATGCCTATTATATGTTTCCTTCTAACCTTGTTTGAGTGGTAGAGAATCGATATTACTGTCCGCGTTCTATTTACCCCATGTGGACTGAATACGTGCTTTTTGAAATGCACTGTTATTATGCCTGTCTCAGTCCGAAGCATTTCCTTGACCGTCTGTCCTTTCTGCACTTTAAGGAAACTTTTAGTTAACATTTACGCGAACCCTCCAACCGTTTGAAACTTTGAAACTTGTTTGTTATCTATAAAAATAAGAGGAACCTGACATTTAGAAAACATGCAGGTGTTTAATTAACCGACGTTTTAACACAACATTTCTGGGAGCTTCTTTTTATGGTATTTCAACCAAACCGATTTATTTGTTTGTTATAACGAACGCTATTCGCCTTGGATTGATTTTTCATGCCTTTATGCGTATTAGACGTAATTAAACTCCATTAAATTAATAAATACATTGCATTGGCTTCTAAAATTTATTTTCTTTACAAACCTAACTAAATTTTTATTCATTAATTGTAAATTTTTGTTAATACTTGTTACATTAAACTGAACTAAATGAAATAAATTTCGCACGTAAATTCTGGTTGTTTCCTCTATACAGGGTGTTTCAAATTGCTTTGCTTATGTTAAATTTAACCTTTTAAAACCACTACAATATATATATATATATATATATATATTGTAGTGGTTTTAAAAGCAAAGCATATATATATATATATATATATATATATATATATATAATTTGTATTGTTAACGACCTTTAGTTTTAAATTAATAAATGTTTGCGGGTTATAGGTCACTGGAAATAACTACTCTTCTTTAATACCTAAATTTTCGCATATATTTTATGCTTGATCACAGGTTTAACTAAAAATATATAAACACTGATTATAAGTATAAAAACTTTCAGCTACTCACAATGAGGTTGGTTAAAAATATCATTGAAACATGAAATTATTACGTGTACATTAAATATTTAAAACAGCTATTTCAAAATGGTAAAAAATTATATAAACAAATACCCTTATATATGGTAACCTTTACATTACTTGGGAACACAGACATATTAAAAAACACACCCACACACACACACACACACACACACACACACACACACACACACACACACACACACACACACACACACACACACACACACACACACACACACAAACACACAGTTAGGCACCTCCTTCTACTTACGCATGCACCTATACATACATATAAAAAATCCAAGATAGTATTAATCAAATTTTTGAAATTCTGCCAAACCAATATTTTACCTTTTCTATATTACAAAATTTTTTTACCATTTTGAAAAAGCTGTTTTAAATATTTAATGTACACGTAATAATTTCATGTTTCAATGATATTTTTAACCAACCTCATTGTGAGTAGCTGAAAGTTTTCATACTTATAATCAGTGTTTATATATTTTTAGTTAAACCTGTGATCAAGCATAAAATATATGCGAAAATTTAGGTATTAAAGAAGAGTAGTTATTTCCAGTGACCTATAACCCGCAAACATTTATTGGTGGTACGTTTGCAAATGATAGAAAGTCGGCTAGCTCTCGGGAAACATGTTGCAAAACAGACTGGAAACTGTTAATAGTTTGTACGGTAAGCGTATGTTTGAGTCTTTGTTGAAAATTGGTAGTCAAGGTCTTTATCTTCCCGGTGTTCGACCTCTTTTCAACTTTAATCAGATGTCACCGCTCACCGCCCATGGTACCCTCTAGAAAAGATTAGCAAGACTACACTAACATTTCTTCATTTGTCATATGCAGTATGTCCGAGTAACAGTTGACATCCCGTTAGATTCAAGTGAGGAAGTAGGTACTTGTGCGCCACCTGTCCTTGGAACGATGTGCCAAATGCAGTTGTATGCGTTAAGGCTGTTTGAGGTTTTCTATGTCGTGCTCTTTCTTCAATCGCCCAGGTTTGAGTACGTAACTGTTTATTCAATAAGTATAAATTGCAATTGGCAAATAATCTTTTAACTAAAGTTAGGGTCAGAAAACTGTAGTTTTATTGTAAATCTTTCCACCTGCGTGAGGAACCAGTGTATATTTAGATCCCCATGTTAACACGACGTAGGAACATGAGCCACTGCCATTAGACAACTAGATCACGAGGCCAGGTATTGTCGATAGAGAGCGTTCGTTCGTCCTTCGGATAGGTTACACTACAAATGTTACAAAGGATTGTTAGTAATACGTCTGTAGCGCAACATGCTGGTTTGTGTTGGAGGTATTTTTACAAAGTTACTATAGTAAGTTACAGTTTTATGTAATGCTTGTTCTTCGTTTAACTGGTTGTGTATAATTTTAGCTTTTGATGAAAGAGATTAATTCTCCGAAACTAGCCAAGTTTACAGTAATCAAGTAAATACATTGCACCTGTTGTTATTTAAGCAATCAAACACCAAGAAAATTTTTATCGTCATAATTCTAGTTAATAAAAATTGCTAAATGTATTGCTACGATGTCCTTTGACTCGAGCCCCACGTTCTGGGTGACTACGATGTGCCCATGTGCCCATAAAATATAAAAATTGCTGCAATCTCCTTCCACTGCTAAGATTGCTGGTGGTGAAGTGATTAACCTATTTTAAATACTAATTCTACTTAATGAAGTTTTCCACAGCTGCTCAGCTGATTCCTGAAATACAAAACTAACTACTCGACAATAAAACGCTGCGACGGTAAATAGCCTACATTTATTAAAATACCAGAAAGAATGTACACGTCAAAATTAAAATTAAACTCCCCTTTCGCACATTAATTATAGGTTATATGCATTCCATTTAAAAATACTCCCTTAACAGTACATGTCTATATCAATAATTACCTCAGGTAAAATTTTTCCATTAATTAAATCAGAAAAAATAATAGATCTTTATCTTATTTCTTACTTTAACCCTGGTTCAATATGAGCTCAAAGTAAACCTTATTCTTTCGTGCTAATTTTTGCACATCAATAATCAAAAAGACCCTTTTACTTTGTACATAAGCTAAATATTAAAAATGCCATAAATCACTCATTATCATCAATTCCCACATAAAATACAGTAAAAAAATAACTCTGTTTAAAAAGTTCTTTCCGTAGCTCTTCCCTTGTTTGTTCTTTTAGTTCATAAAATTATACCCCCAATGCACCAAGTCATTAAGCACCTATTTACACACATACAACGAAAAGCATCAGTTACCTGGATTCCATGTTTATCCACGGGCCAGCTACCATTGTATCATGGACTACTGCATTCAGAAACACCCCAATCTGGATTGCAATAACCTCAACTGCAAGCTGCAATCATATCACCAAGAAGTCATCTCGTCTACCAATTTGATAGTGCATCCAAACTCCATACCTCTTTTACCAATACCATAAATAGTTGGTAATTAACCAGACCGACCAAATACTGACGTCTACTCCATTTCAAATTGCATACTTTGCACACTTAGTGCAAATTAAAATTAAACTGTTTTTACTTACATCAAATAGCGTAAATTAATTTTACTTTTATGCAAACGTATCCGCATTTTAGCATTGACGCCGTCAGCTTGTTGAAAATCAAGATCGATGTACGCTTATTAAAAATAAGAACTGTAAGCTGGTTGAAAACTAAGAGAACGTCATATCCATGTCTGACGGTTTATATCTTTATATCTTCTCTACCCCTAAAAGCCTGCCACAATTTCTCAAGTTTCCTTCAATACAAACATTCGTACCAATTCTTAAAACCACTCACATCTCACAAGCTACACTTCTTCGTAACACTTCCAACGGCCACAGTTTTCCAAAAAAATTTCACACAAACAAATTTACGTAAAACCAATTCTACGTATTTCATTTTCTAACCGCCACGATTTTCTCCGAAAACACAAGTTTAACGCTCACAACAACACACGCGCGTACTAAATCGTTTCGATGTATTCAAACATCTTCCTCCAATAACGTTGTGTATATCCACTCCAGCTGACAAAAGTTTCCGTTTAAACTACGCTTATTTTGACACGTTTTATTTTCATCCCACTTATACACATGCTATCAAATAACCCCTTTTTGTTTCCTCGTTTGCAAGCTTTTTTTGTAACGGTCAACAGTTACCCTTCCAATTTAAGTTTTACATCCTTTTAAAAGGCTATAAATTTAACAATTACCTGGAATTTTTGTTTGTTTGTGCAACATTTTATCTACTCTATAACGATACACGGAAAAATAAATTGTTTATCTTGCCTATTTAATAATAATAGGAAGGCTTCTTTAAAACACAATTCAAACGCTTTTAAACGAATAATATAACCGACAACTTTGCTTTTAGTTAACCCTACTCAGAAAACTAAACAGTTTTAAATCTTAGAAAAGCTTTCAACGCATATACATCTAAGTTTGCTGTAAATAAGAGGGTTTGAATTTGATGTCAAATACGAAGGTTACATATGAAATTCAAATTGCTTTATTTTACACGGGCTGTTTCTAATATGACCCACGCTATGCTTTATGAGTATTTATGTCTGAAGGATTATGCTAAATTACATTTTAGCTTTTTGAAAGTTTCTGAAACAAATTAAATTCTAAAACTATTGAATTTAAGAACGCGTCTCAACGTTGTATGTTATTTTCACATGCTAAACCACAAAATAAATTACCAAATGAATAATAAATGCCCTTTAAACCCCTAAATATCACAGTAATATATATGTATGATGTTGTGATAAGGGGTTGTTTATGGGTGTATTAAGTAGTAATGGTCGTGTAGTAACTGTAAATAGCGATAAGAATCAGAAAACTGCATTTATTTAGCAGAAAAATAAGTAATTCGTACATTATGTAAATAGAAAGCATTTAACACCTTGTATATAGACCGTAATTAACTTTAAGCAATGCCAGTAAGCATATCTTTCAAGAATAGAAAGCGTATGCAAGAGAAAAATAATCGTACATGTAATTAAACTACGTTGGGAAGTGTTTAACAAGTTTATAAAACAACTACGCAGAAGATAAGATAAAACCTAATAATTCTCATGCAATTACGCTGGACCAATAAGCGCTTTTATAAGAAAACACACATTCGAAGATCAATCTAAATAAATTCATGAACGAAAACAGCATTAGAGTTACATCATTTATTTTGTACAATTATCCAAAAGGCGGTATCTACACAAAACAACAGATGTAAGTTAAAAGTCTGGCCACGATAAGATTAGCAAATAACAAGCATGATATGAAAATCTAAAAGAGTTTCATCAGAAATCAGCTTGAAAATACTGAAAATATTAAAAACAAACGTAGTTGGTCGCAACAATCTGTAAGACTGCTTGGAAAACCAATCCAAATGTAATAGAAAAAAGCTATATAACACCCACCGGTGATAAGGTAGCTCGGTCTAAACTTGAAGCACGTTGAATTCGCAACACTTTTAATCAGATATTTACGCATCACTTACATAAAATTTATGTTATAGTGAAAATAGTGCTGCGTTAAGAATACATGAAGAGTTTTTGCCGTTTTTTTTAGAAAACGTGAGTAGAAATTGGGTAATTAATTTAAATTAAATATCTATAATAATATAGGGCTTCTGGTTCACTTCTGGTTTTAATTATGGGACAATTCAACTTCTAAATCCGCGTTGAAGATAATTCTAATTATGGGAGAATTCAATTCCAATCGACGTCGAAAATAATTCTAAATCCGCGTCGAATATAATTCTAATTATGAGTCAATTCAAATTCTAATTCGCGTCGAAAATATTTATAATACACTGCTAATTTATGATCCGACGTCTGGAATTTCAAGTGGTATTTAAGGGAAGAGATTCAAAGCATATACAGAGGAATATAGAATAAAGTAAGAGGGTAACCGTACTGAATATTGGTTCAACAAAGCAGAGCATTGGTTTCGATTGAGGATTACAAGGGGGTGTTGATCCACAACACGAAACAACATATCAGGAGATCTCAGGTTAGACCTTCTTAATTTTAAGGAATTTTTTCAATTTAAATTTTAATACTAAATCTATTAAATTTATCTAAAACTTGTAAAGAGTCAACAGGAACATTGGATACGTTGAAACTTACGCAATAAATTATAAAAACATCTCGAGCGTTTCAGATTTTTTTGTAAAAGTGTAGTTTTTGGTGACTTTATTTTAAATTAAAAGAATATAAATTTTGGGATAATTAATCCATACAATATTAATTGATTGAAGGGTATATTTAAAGAATTTCAAACATTGTGAAGTGTAAATATTATTTCCTTTCATTATATGAATGTTGATTGACTTCGTTTTATCAATTCAAACAGGTAATCATAAAAGGGTACATGAAAATTGATCATCGTAGCGTTGTGCACTCTATGTAAATTAAAAAGGGCTAGTCGTGGTATAATAATAAAACGTTTATTACACTGAGTACTTCAGCCACCAATAGAACATAAACATAGGACCCACACAATATATAAAATTAATTGCACTGAATGTCCTGGAGTATACATTGGCAATACAAAACAATATATCCACAAGCGAATTTATGGACATAAATACACAATAAAAACGAACAATAAGAAAAGCACAGCACTTGCAACACACGCAATAGAAAACCTCTACCAATTTGATTTTAATAATGTTAGTATTTTAGGAACAGAGCAGAATGACAATATAAGAAACATAATAGAAACTTTACACATATACAAACACACAAATGCTATCAATTCAAAAACCGACCAACACGACTTTATTAATATTTACCACAACCTTATTGCTTAAATATCTAATTATCACAATTAATGCTAGAATGATTGTAAATATACATGTTATATGTATGAATATTAGTTATCTAACCTTCATGGTCACTCCCACTTTACACTGTGATCACACTTACTATACTAGTTTCAAGCAATTTATTTATTATCTTGTTAATAATGTACACTTGAAAACATTTGACTTATGGTCAAACTTATATTTAAACAAGTATGTATAATACCATCCTAAAATTTATTATAATACTCATTTCAAAAAAGAAGTTGTGGTTTGTATAAATGTTTTATTAGTATTTTTAATTAACTTATTTTGTATATTACAGACAATTTTAATTGAAAATGGTTGCTGACCGAAACGCGTCTTAACAAAAAAAACTGATGTAATTTATTCCATATTTTTATTAACTATTTTATTATACTGACAAAAGATATTGTACCTATAAATTACATATTATTTTGATGACCAAAATCCAGAAACTGCTGATTATATATATATATATATATATATATATATATATATATATATATAATTATACCGTTGTCTTTCGCCACCTACCTGAATTTAAGTGTTGATGAAGAGATTGCTTCCAGTGTTCTTTAGTTGGCCAGCTAATCAATATTCTGGATTTTTCCCAGTAGCATGTTAGGAAATACACAATTTGTACACTCACAAAGACGAGAGAACAGTATGTAACGTTCACGTATTCGGTTTTAAAACAAACTTACAAATAGGTTGTTTTTGATAACTATTATACTCAAGTGTTCATAGGTTTAAGGCGGCTCGGAAAGTTGGCTAGATAATCGAAATAGAGTATTTGAATAATTAGAATGCTAAACAAAGCGTAAATTTGGCGTAGCAGCTTTGCTTTTAAATATTTAAACTTTAAATTACACATCAAGCCTCCGTAGATGCAACGGTAATCAATTCCAACATATGTTTGCCAAAATAATCTTATGTATTTTTAACTTAATTAAATATATAATGCAACAAACGTTTTAGTTAACCAAAACAATTTTTTCAAGAGAGCAGCTGATTCTACAATATATACTTTCTTCAAAAGGAATTTTTTCAAGGATTAGCAAACTAATATATTTTACAACTAATAAGCAACTTTGTATAAAATTCCAGAACATTGAAATTTAGTTTCGTACCTAATTACTTCAACTAACTGAGTAATTAAACCTGCACTAACATATTTGTAATAATTCAGATCATAAACAGGACGTTAGCAGCCATAAAAATAGCGCTTACTTTATTAATTGGAATAAAGGCTATGCGTTGAAACTACTTTGCCAAGCATTAATGTTAAAAGATCAAACAGAAATCCTGTGTGACGGATGATGTTCAAACCTAATAAACTTTAGGCTTTTATTTGATATTCAGACGTATTTGATGTTCCATTACAACCAACAGCTGTTCCAGCATTAACTATTCACTTAATTTTGTTTCTAAATTAGTGCATCAAATAAAGCATATTATTAACAATTAAAAATAAATTTCTTACGAACCATCAACGAAGAAACCATTCCCCGAATTAACCACTCATGTTACTAAATTTAGAAGGCAATGCTGCACGCCCTTCGAAAAGGCTTAAACATCTTTGCGAGTTCTTAGGACATACAATCTCATTAATATTCGCTTCCAGAAAATGTTTGTTACAGGCGCAAGTATAAGAAGACACCGGTACGACTGTGTTTAAAACAACACACAGATGTTTATAATAAAGGCATTTTAGCGGTTGAATATAACACAATCCACAAAACGTGTAAATATAGTTTGAAAGCTTTTTAATTTATCTAATACTTATAATAGAATACAAGAAAATATAATGTAATCGATTACTATAATTTAGAATTTTAGACCAAAGATACTGCAAATTAAAGTGTGGTATCTATACGTGCTACAGTACTTAGTGAGTGTCAAATTAAATTAAAAAGAAAGCATTAGGGATTGTTAGATTGTTTTCGATCTAAAAAGTAATATTCACTTATGGGGTAATGATTGTGTTAATGTATATTTCTTTACATTGCTTAATTTAGAATGCCTGAGAAAGACACCGTTTATTCGGAGAGCAGTATCGTAGACTGAAAGTTGACCGAGAGATCGAAAAAATAAGCAAAGAAGTTCTTAAAAATTGTCTCTTTTGGGAAGCGCAAGAATAATCTACAAGTACCATAAAATCACAGTTTCTTCTTGCGAAATTGAACTTTTTGAAACAAAAACTGATGTAAATACGACAACTTATAGTGTAGTAAGTGAAAAACCGGTAGAAATATCTGGTGATCCTGGGACATGGCCGGATTTAATAAAGTGCGTTTGTAAGTTGGTGTGTAAAACTGTACAATACCGACGTTAAAAAAACTGTGGTGTGGGATATCTTTACTGTTACAAGTTAGTATAAAACTAAAACATTTAGCGGTTCCAACCGCGACTTGGATTGATTAATTAGTAATAAAAAATTTAGGTGAAAGTAGCGGACAGAAATATGTGCATTGTGCATCACATTACCTAGCGCCGGCCCTGATTGTTGAGAACCCACTTAAAATACAAGTTGAAAGTGTACTACTAAAGTTTTATATAAAACTTATTGGAATTCAATCGAATACACTTGTTCAAATAAGTACGAAAGAATTTGGCGGTATTTAAACTTTTAGAAAAATTTGGGGACCTTCGAAAAGTTGCACATGGCTTTTTGCTGTTTGGTCTACAGATTTCTGTGAGCTGGCGTTTTCAAATCTTCAGGTAGATGTTCCTGCGTTCGTGTGCGTGAGCTTTTGGGAATTCAATTACAACGTTTACTCCAGATATGAACGTGTAGAATTAGCTATCGCATTAGTTGATTTTTGTTTGATTTTTAATAATGATTATACAATCCTCATCTTTCTTTTTCTTAATTTATTAATATTTAACAAAATTTTTGATTTTTGAGAATAAAACACTAAAGATTATTTGATTGCATTTCTGATATGTCACCGCAGACCGTATTTAAAGAGCACGCGAACCACTTGTCCGCAAGTTGACTGGGTCTCGACTAGAATATATTTTGCGTCGTGACATCTTTTGTGATTGGGTTGCAATAACTGTAAGCAAATATTTTAGTCTACAAGATAATTGCTACAAGAAAATTGCATATGCACCTTTTCCGCTCAAAGACAAACACTGACACTATTTGCATTTAAATTCATCATGGGTTTGTAACGTCTTTCAGAGTTAACGTCTGAATAGGAGCATAATAATTATCTTCCAGGGATAAAGACAAATAAAATAAGTTTAAAATGAAATTCAAGTACCTTGCAGCTTCATCTTCTCTTTCTTATTTTAAACGAACGCAACGGTTCGATAAGCATCACAGTGGATCCAGCGTGTGCCATCACCGCTAACAAGAAAGAAGCTGATCAGGTTTAACAATGACAAAGAGGATGCGCTGGATTAAACTTCTACCCAGGTATTTCTATTTTATACACAAAAATTCGTATAGTAGAAACAGCATATGATAAAGTAGCTGTACTGGAAGAATGAACTTGTAAGATGATATTGACTACCAATGCCGTTGGTCAACCTCAGATTATTCTGAATTCTTTAGCCAACGAGGTGTTACTTTATTAGACGTTATAAACTGCATAGCCTCAAAGCTAATAATTATATTTTGTATATAGTTCACCAATGTAGATAGTTCTTTTTAAGGAGCACTAAAAATGTTTTATAATAGCAGTGGTGCCAAATGATGTATTACACATCATTTTTAAGGCTTAATAATCAGTTGCCGATGAAAGTTATACTTTGTGAGGTCCATCCTCTAACTATTCGGGTGGAATTTAAAAGCTTTTAAAAGTTGCAAATTCTGAGGTCTGCTAAAACAATCGATGCCATAGGGTGCGTGAAGTTAGCCGCAACTTTTTTGAATTTTTCAAAAATATTTGTCAAATTATGCGCCAATTAGGCGCCATTTTGCGCCGCTAAAACTAAATTTTGCGCCGTCTTGGCAAACAAGTTATTAATAAAATAAGATTTTTCCGGCCAAGTTCACAAAGCCGCACATTTTTTTAATTTTCAGAAAATCTTTATTCCATAATTTAGCGCCAATTAGGCGCCATTTTGCGCCGTTGAAACGAAATTTTGCGCCCTCCTGTGTAACAAGTTATTTGAAAAGAACTATTTTTCCTATCTACCTAAAAGCGTGAAGTTGACGCGACTTTTTTGAATTTTGAAAAAAATTTTGTACCACAATTAAGCGGTAATTAAGCGCCATTTTGCTCTATTAAAACGAAATTTTACGCCCTCCTGTGTACCAAGTTATTTAAAAAAAAATATTTTTTTGAACTACCTAAAAGCCTGAAGTTGGCCGCGACTTTTTTGAATTTTGAACAAAATTTTCTACCAAATTTAAGCGGTAATTAGGCGCCATTTTGCGCCGTTGAAGCGAAATATTGCGCCCTCCTGTGTAACAAGTTATTTGAAAAAGCTATTTTTTCCGAACTGTGTATACATTCACATCTTGATTTATATCAAATTCTAGAACTAACGGACACATCTAGTAAGCAAACATAATATAGTTGGCCACCAGCGGTGTCTTCTTATCAGAAATTAGTTGCGCCCGCCTCTTCATGCATGAGGAATTCGTAATTTGCATATAATTGTTTATCATATTTGAAAGTATTACCATCAAATTACACCCCCTCCTTAGGAGTAGTTTTACATAATTTAAATACTTGATTAATAATAGATATATTTTTATGAAGTTTTAAGTAAATAACAGGAAATAAAATTTTCATACCAACTTTCATTCTCTATTCTATACGCTTAAGAATTGTTTCTTAAAAAAACGCTTGTACAAGTATTTTATTATTTAAGACTAAGATCCTAAATGCCGATTTTAATATCTCTAACTGAGATTTTGTGAAAGTCAGCAGCGAATTGTATTTCACTTTTATTTATTTAATTCTCCACTCTGTATTATACTTAAATAAATCTTGTGTACTCAGCAAAATGCAAGACGCCACTGGTTATAATGTATTTATTTGTTTAGACTACAATAATATTTTCTATAGCACATTCCTTGTATGTAGCGTTTTAAAATAATACAATTATCTCTCAACTACGATACTTATTGTAAAGAACGTTAATTTCAACATTGAAGACACGCGTCTAAGACAGTCAGAGAAACAGTTTTCTTCAAATAAATTGTTAAACGGGGTGCGAAAAATTTTGTTTTAACGGCGCAAAATGGCGCCTAATTTTGGTACAAACTTTTTTTCAAAATTCAAAAAAAGTCGCGGCCAACTTCACGATTTTGGGTAGTTTGGAAAAATAGTTTTTTTTAAATAACTTCTTACACGAAATGGCGCAAAATTTTGTTTCAACGGCGCGAAATGGCGTCTAATTACACTTAAATTTGGTATAAATTTTTTTCAAAATTCAAAAAGTTGCGGCCATCTTCGCGCTTTTAGATAGTTTGGAAAATAGTTTTTTTCAAATAACTTGTTACACAGGAAGGCGCAAAATTTCGTTTCAACGGCGCAAAAATGGCACCTAATTACCACTTAATTATAATACAAATTTTTTTTCAAAATTCATAAAAGTCGCGGCCAACTTCACGCTTTTAGGTAGTTTGGAAACATAGTTTTTTAAATAACTTGATACACAGGAGGGCGCAAAATTTTGTTTCAACAGCGCAAAATGGCACCTAATTACCGCTTAATTATGGTACCAAATTTTTTTCAAAATTCAAAAAAAGTCGCGGTCAACTTCACGGGCGTCGCCGTGGATCAATGTAGTAAGCGTAAGACTACGGATCCCAAGGTCCCGGATTCATATCCCGACACGGCCGACTGCTTGAAAAATGGCAGGTGAGCATTTTTCACAAAAATTACGCCCTCGTTCGGATGAGAGGTTAAATGGAGGTCCCGTGTGTGAGTGTTGTCACGCACGTTAAAGATCCCTACCTTGCCTGGAACGACAAGGGTTCGGCAAAATTCTAAATTTCCAGACAACAAAAAACTCGCCTCCTGGCCAATGTAGTACCTTCAGGTGGAGCATTGGGAATGTAAATGAACGGTCAACTTCACGATTTTAGGTAGTTTGAAGAAATAGGTTTTTTTAAATAACTTCCTACACGGAAGGGCGCAAAATTTTGTTTCAACAGCGCAGAATGGCGCCTAATTACCGCTTAAATTTAGTATAAAATTTTTTTCAAAATTCAAAAAAGTCGCGGCCAACTTCACGCTTTTAGGTAGTTTGGAAACATAGTTTTTTAAATAACTTGATACACAGGAGGGCGCAAAATTTCGTTTTAACGGCGCAAAATGGTGCTTAATTACCGCTTAATTGTGGTATAAATTTTTTTTTAAAAATAAAAAAAGTCGCAGCCAACTTCACGATTTTGGGTAGTTTGAGAAATAGTTTTTTTTAAATAACTTCTTACACGGAAGGGCACAAAATTTTGTTTACACGGCGCAAAATGGCGCCTAATTACCGCTTAAATTCGATTTACCATTTTGTTCAAAATTCAAAAAAGTCGCGGCCAACTTCACGCTTTTAGGTAGTTTGGAAAAATAGTTTTTTTTTAACTTAAATAACTTGTTACACAGGAAGGCGCAAAATTTCGTTTCAACGGCGCAAAATGGCACCTAATTACCGCTTAATTATGGTACAAAGTTTTTATCAAAATTCAAAAAAGCCGCGGCTAACTTCACGATTTTGGGTAGTTTGAAGAAATAGGTTTTTTTAAATAACTTCTTACACGGAAGGGCGCAAAATTTTGTTTCAACGCCGCAAAATGGCGCCTAATTACCGCTTAAATTCGATTTACCATTTTGTTCAAAATTCAAAAAAGTCGCGGCCAACTTCACGCTTTTAGGTAGTTCGGAAAAATAGTTTTTTTCAAATAATCTGTAACACAGGAAGGCACAAAATTTTGTTTCAATGGCGCAAAATGGCGCCTAATTACCGCTTAATTGTGGTACAAATATTTTTTCAAAATTCAAAGAAGTCGCGGCCAACTTCACGCTTTTAGGTAGTTCGAAAAAATAGTTTTTTACAAATAACTTGTTACACAGGAGGGCGCAAAATTTCGTTCCAACAGCGCAAAATGGCGTCTAATTGGCGCTAAATTATGGAATAGAGATTTTATGAAAATTGAAAAAAAGTGCAGCTTCGTGAACCTGGCCGGAAAAATCTTATTTTATTAATAACTTGTTTACCAAGACGGCGCAAAATTTAGTTTTAGCGGCGAAATATGGCGCCTAATTGGCGCCTAATTATGACAAATATTTTTGAAAAATTCAAAAATGTTGCGGCTAACTTTACGCACCTGATGCCATAATGGTATTTTTTTAACCCAAGATGTATTAAGGTGGTCTATATAAATTCAAGATCAGCACCGGCTGCCATGTTGCATATCGTAGTGCCTGCTCTTTGTCAATGTTTACATTTGCGCTATAGACTTGTTATTAATTACTAGCGTTTTTGTTCCGGATTGTTTTCAAGATGACTACTTTGTACATCTTGAGCTATTATAACCTTTTTGTTGTGCCACAAGACATTATACATTATACATTATACATCATTTTAAATATATTATTCAAGTAAACTCCATTCGTGTAGTGCATATTCTTAGCAAGGTATGGTTTAAACACTAGTATTTTGCGATTGGATTTTCAGATGCAACAAAACATTTACATATAGTTACTATTTAGGTATAAAAATAATCATTATTTTGTTGCAGATGCGAGGTGTCAAAATTTACAGTGTAGCTATTTGCAGAGATAATTCAAAAAAGCTGAATGAGAGTGGAGAAAGGGTACTTTTCTTTCCTTTCTAAATAATTCAAAACTCTGTAGAGAATAGAATGATGGGAAGTGTTATAAGAACGATAAATTTAGTACGGAAAAGAAACGTGTATGTAGCAAGTACTTTTATCTTCAAAATTGTGAAGATGAATTACAATTTATGAAACTAAATCTTTACATAGTTGTTAATTTATTTTAGCAGTACCATCACTATTATTTTTCCTTTGACCAAACAAAATTTTTATACCATTTGATAATCTAACGATACCTCGATTTGTTGCTGACATGAAGTTATCATACTGATATTGTACATATACAAATATTTATTAATTAGTAAACGTTAGCCTAAAAATCAGTGTCAAATTTAACAGCAACTGAAATTCTTAACCTCTGCTTTTGGAATCTACAAGTATTTAATTTAGTCTTCAAAAAGTTTTTGGCATACATCAAATTATAAAAATGTATTTAATTACTGCTTTAATTAAAAACAAATTTATAATAGCTTTTTTAGCAATTCCAGTATGTCAAATGTCAAATTCAAAATGATAAAATAAATGATACTTTCCTTAATTGTCCTGTTTGTAATTTTGATGTTCTTCTTGGTTTACCTTGTCCCTTCTCTGGCATAAGTTTACCTTTTATTCGTGGTATCTTTTTCTCCTCCACACTACTTTCTTTGACAACTTCTGTTTTTAAAAAATTTAACACCTTGTTTCACCAGCAAAATATTAAAATTTTTTATTTGTCAAATTTGACATTCTTTCAAAAATTTTTATAAACAAAGTTCTAAGTACAGATATTTTTTTGAATATCATTATATAACACTATGTCTTCTTTAACTATTCTAATTATTCGAACAAAACTTTCTCCTTTTTTTAAATTTAACTTTTATATACGGGTGATTCTACAATTACAAGCCATATTAATGTCCCTGTGTTGTTATAATGGTATACGAGTATTTTCTAAAACTACTTTATTCTTATATTATTGTACATATCTTCAGTAATAGTGTCTATGTTTTAAACATTTTTTTAACTTCCCCTTATGTAATTAAAAAATTTTTTTTAATCAAATTGTCATTAGCGTGGCTGTCTCTCATGTGAACCTAAATTATGAAATGTTCAATATATATTTATAGCTAAAATTGTTGTTACTGTATCATTTATATTAGTGAACTAATATGAATCAGAATAAGGGAAACCATTTTTGTGTTTATTTTACTCTAGCTAGTGCCACAAATAGGGCACCAAGGATGTCCCTCAAGGTTTCTGTCATTAGCATGGAAATTTTTTAAATATCAACCAAAGCTATGGAATTTATGTTTTAAGCTATATATCACTGCATATATCAGTCTTGTTCAACAACCATCCTGAGAGTGAAGTTGACTTGTTTGTTTGTTGTTCATTGTGGTCCTATTTATAATAAATGTGTCAACAAGTTTGATAGTTCATAAATTAGGTATCATTAGCATGGTCAAGTTTTAACAAAGTTGGAAAATAATTACAATCTACTACTGCGGCTAGGTAAGTACCATATGATACGTAAATAATCAACATGAATTTGTAGTTTCTTAAACATAACACCTGAGATTAAAAATGCCTACCATCTTAATTTTTGTCATTAGCATGGGCAGATGCTTAGTCATTAGCATGGACGTACTATATCCATGCTAATGACTCGTGTCTATTCTAATGACATTGTATCAGGATTTTTGTTATTTGAGGTCAATACCTGGGCAGTGTGTAACAAAATTAATACTTGAGAACAATTTTTTTGCAGTATTAGAAAAATGGCTAAGTGTAAAGTGTTGAGTAATGAAGAAAGGGTGAAAAGAAAGCGAGAATGCGAGATGAAAAGAAGAGAGCGCATAGAAACAGATAGTAAAAAGTTGCAGAACCTAAAAGAACAAAAACATGAAATATACCCGAAAGCAAAAAAGGCAGGAAAGTTAAAATCAATTAATGATATGTACAACAGAGACCAACGAGCTCAACGTAAAAAGTGGAGGGACAACACTAGGAATAAACGAGAACGAATTAAAAATATGAATAAAGTTATGTGTACCATCAATTGTACGAGATAGTAGTCAGAAAAAAAGGGGGACGGAAAGCAGTTAGACGTGATAGAGCTAAGGCTTATAGAAAATTAGAGTTCATGCAAAAGGTAAATGAGAAAATAAGAAAAATAGCAGCAAAGTATAAAAAACGTTGGCAAGAACTAGAAAAAAAAAGACCAAGTAAATTAAGGATTCGCTTTCACTGACACCTAACTCGAAAGCAAATAGATTATTGAACAAGAATTCAATTGATTCTACTATTATTAAAAAGAAACTTCTATTTGGGGAAATTTTACAAACTGAGTTAAGTACTTCTTTCAATTCTTTCAAACCAAAAAAAAAAACAAATCTTCACCAAGGCGATTAATGGGAGAATGTTAAAAAGTATAGGCTGTTGAAAGAATGCCAATCTTTTCTTCCACATAAACTATTTATTGCTAACAAAAAACGAAGCTAATCTTTGACATTTGACAGAATGTTAACACCAAGAAAACAATACGTGAAAAGTAAGGTGGTTTCTTTTTGGAATAGTGATGGAAATTCGATACTTTGTCCAGGAAAAAAAGATTTCAAAGTGAAACGAAGACTTGTGCAGCAAAAACGTTTCATAACAGACACCATGCGAAATCTGCATACTAAATTTATTCAATGTGAGAACTTGAAAATTAGCGATTCATTATTTTGTAGACTGCGTCCCTTCTGGGTAGTGAAACCAAAATTAAGTGCTCGAGACACTTGTTTATGCATTAAACACAAAAATATCAGACTAAAAAGGCTTTACATTTTAAATGTTATTCGTGTAAAAGATGCTGAAGACATGGTTAAAAGCCTAACATGTTCTACTCAAAATGAGGTGTGCCTTCAAAGATTCTGTGATAGATGTAAAAATAATACAGTTTTATACTTGGAGTTTAACTATAATCACAGTACAACTTATCAAAAGTTTGGTTTGCCACATTTGATTCTGTTAATAAAAAAAAACAATTTCGCACATTCATTCCTATTTGTGTTAATTTAAAAATAATAATATTACTATTGATAAAATTTTTGAAATTATTTTATTTATTCCGCTTATTATAGACACAGACACAGATAAATATGCATATGTGTCATTAGAATGGACAACATGTCATTAGCATTGCTGATTGAATTTTTAAAATTCTCTAGATTTTGGAAAAATTTAAATTCAGCTCTGCTGATCGTAAAATGTGATCAGGATCAAATGTTTGTGCTATATACCAAGATTCAGGTCTTTCTAGAAATGTTTGACTATTTCCAAATGCAATTGTCTAAATAGCTCGTATTTGTAGAATCACCCATACATATATTAATGTCTGAGAGTTATTTCTCCCAAAATTTTTTAATATTCTGTCCATTTATTTATTGTTCTCTCTATTATTACCTTGGTTACCACCTATGCCTTCTTCATAATTTTTTTTTATAAAATCTAGCCTACCCATTTTTTTTTGTCCTTTTCACAATCTTATCTTAACTTATCTATATTTTAATTACAAACTTTTCTTAATCCCTTACATACTAGTTTATAAATATTATCCTTCATTTTAATATATATACAAAATTTTTATGTCTCTCTCGAGCAAATACAACCCCTCGGAGCGTCTCTGTAAAATCTCCTTTTTTAACTTCCCGCCCCCTGCAATATTTTATCCGAAACGTTGTTCCCCCCTTGTCTCCCATTACAATATATATATATATATATATATATATATATATATATATTAAAGAGTGAAATTTAATGGCAAGTGACTCAGTATTAGCCACAAGGGCATCCTGTCGACGCGAAGATGTAATATTTAACACTAACACATTATGGGAAGTACAGCATCACCTAGCCCACAATTTGTGCCTTCGTGCTGTTTCACCTGACTTTGCAGATTTTATCAACAGTCGCCCGGAGGAGATCCGGCTCAACTGCTTTTTTCCATAGCCAAAGATTATAATTATAAAGAATAAGTAAATTTAATGAGTCTTAAAATAATATTATTTTAATACTCATTAAATTTACTTATTCTTATATATATATATATATATATATATATATATATATATATATATATAAGAGTAAGAAAGTGAGGTTTGACTTAAATTTAAAATATTAATTTTAAATTACAAAAATAAGTTTCAAAATTCCGAAACATATTTTTGTAATTTAAAATTAATATTTTAAATTTAAGTCAAACCTCACATTCTTACTCCTGAAGAAGACAAAAATAAAATCTCGAAAGCTTGAGTTAAAGAAAAAAGGGTAGACTTTCTTAATTGCTGCAATCCCCAATAAATTGAATTATTTTAAATTAATATTCAGCAAATAAAACGTGAAGATTATATATATATATATATATATATATATATATATATATAAATATTTTAGGTAGTTAATTACACAAGGTAAGTTAATAAATACAATCGTATTACAGTGAATAAGATGAAATAATTGCCCAAATAATCATTTCATCTCGAGCTAGTAATTGAAAGATGGAATATCTAAGGTATTGAACAGGACTTGAATTTGCATATATATATATATATATATATATATATATATATTGCTGTGTTTCCGTTATTAGAATCGAGCCTCACGAATTGGGCGCCAAATTTTGCTGTGATACCACCAAAATCCGGGTACTCCGCTTTTCGAATCGAGCCCCACAGATTGGGCGTCAAGAATGCTGTGAAACTTCTTGAATTACCTGGTCTGTTGATTTTCTTCTGTTAATCGCCTCGGCTGCTCCTCTAGATAGCTTTCATCCTCAATTATAAAAAAAAAACAAATACATTCCTGCCACAAACATCAACGTTAACTCTATTTACATCAATATTCAGAATACATTAAATTTTCAAATTAAATTTCAGCATAAAATTCAGTTTTAAAAAGAATTTCAAGATTAATTTTATTATCACTTTAACGTGCATCCAGAATTAAAGTCCTTGTTGGATGCCTACTAATTAATATAACAATATAAGCAGACCGGAGTCTGAGTATAAAGGGAGCATCTACCACCCCTTTACGTTAATTAACCAGGTTCGTCTAATTGAGCTCAAAGACATACCCATATTTTCATCATAATTCAGAACATCAATACTAAATACCCTTTCTACTTAAACAAGCAAATTTCATCTTAAAATTAAAATTTTATGGTTAGTACAATTTCACTAATGTCCATTTAAAGTAAATCAATTATAAAGTTATTCAACACACACAAAATGTCAAACAAAATAGTATAATTTACCTGAAGGTTACTGTCCTCGAAGCTTCAATGTACATCGTCCCTTTAGTAATCACACCATTCCAACAGGATTATATTTACGGCTTCTAATTCTCACCGCTTTTAAAATTTTCTCCATCACCATTTATTTAAAGTTGTTTCTGGGCTTTTCCGGAACTCATCTGTGTATATCTGACCCTTGTTTCGTGGATTCCAGACACGTATTTGAACCATTTAATTATTAACACCCCGAAAAATAGCAAAGAAATTCATGCGTCTTTCACCAATATACGCCAAAACTGCCTACTTTTGTGTATACATTTGTCGTTGTAAATTTTGCTAATTGGTACAGTGATGCTAAATTTTATTACCTTGTATCTAAGTGCACTGAAGTACATTCATGTTAGCACGTAAATAACAAACTATTTTGAATCACTAAAATATACGAGCAAACTTTAAATTATTTTATCAAACTAAAATGCACTGTTTAACATCTTCAATCAAGTCGCGGATGTAAGAGCTTTTAACGCATCGAATAGTCAAAAGTCTAGGAGGCCGAAATTCATATTACCACCGGTATATATAGCAAAAAGCCTGTCTGTCGGTTTGTTCCCCAAAACAGACAATTCTTACAAATTTCTCATTCTATGTTCCCAGTCCGTCGCTCGCGCGTCGGTTTTTACGAAATTTTCACTCGCCCCATTTAAATCTCAGAAATTCTCACACGGCACGCAAAGTCTGGAAATAACTCATTGGATTTTCTACAGAAATGTTATTTTTACCTCTCAAATTTTGCCTTTTACTTTCAACCAATCGCAACCCCATGACGTTGCTCTACTCACGCCTTTTACTATATGTGTCTTTGCTTGACGCATTTTCTCTTTCCTTTTCTAACCTGTTCGTATTGGTGCAAATTGATATTCTTTATTATCGATTATATTTTAGTCCATGTGAACTATCTGGGTTAAATAACCCCGTATCGCACATTCTCGTGAATATTAAGCCCCGGTTTCTCCAAGATTCTTTGAAACCATTTGTTATCTACACAATTTTCGCCGTACGTGATATTTAAACTACGCAGGTGTTCAAAATAATATTAATTCTCAGAGCTTTTTAAATAAACCCTGTTTTGTATTTCGTGCTAAAGCATCTGACCGTTTCCAATATCCTTAGAATCGACATGTTTATCTAAACAAATTAAACTGAAATTGCCTTTTAAAATACGCAGGTGTGTTCAAACATCCTACTTCTAACTAACACTTCTAGGATTTGCTTTTTATTGGGTTTTTACAAGTTTCTATAGATTTTATCTGTACGTTTTGTTCAATACCGGTTACTTGAAATAGAGTTAATTAAGATAAATTTTGCACGTAATTTCCATTTGTTTAGGAATAATTACATTACACGCAGAGCTTTCTAATACTGCTTCTTTTGATATAAAGCGTCTTGTACATGATTTAAATCTCTTATGTTTAATGAAACTAATAAATTTTATGCTTCACGGTTTTAATAACGCGTATTATCTAATAAAATTCCTTATACACGGTGATTAAAATTATTTGATGTGATTATTTAATTTTCTACCCTGGTCTAAATATGAGTATTTTCCCCCTATTTGAATACAAATAATCCCACTTATTTGAATGCAAATATTAAGCATTTAGACAAAAAAATTACAAAAAAAATTGCCTATCTCTCTCTACCCTTATCTATCTAACTTACCTACTTTGTCTCCAATCAAAAAGAAAATATTTACACCTACCTATGTCCCTATCCTATTCCTAACTTTTAACTAATCTTCACTATCCTTCACTTCCCCCGACCTAATCCTATATACCTATCCTACTCTTACTCTATTCCTAACTCTCCACTAATCTTATATGAAATATCTATACTTAACCTATCTTATTTTCTTCCTACATTTACTCTTTATTCTCATCCTAAACCTATTCCTAATTATCTCCCATATTTATCCTATACCTAGCTTTATTTTCTATAACTATACTAAAATTCACCTATCTCTATTCTTTGTTCATCAAGTTATTTAAATCTAACTCTCTTCTTGACCCTCCAAGTCTTTCTTCTTACCATCCTAATACTCTTCATCCCTATTTCTCCTCCTTCTATATCTATACTTAACATCTCTATTATCTCACATACAATAAACTTATCATCCCTCTTATCCCGACTCTTAAATATTACTTCTTCTTCAGTCCCTACACTTGTCTGTTTCTCATTTATTATTGTTTCCCTTTCTGCCGACAAACCAAACGATACTACTTTAAAATTCCCGATTTTTCCCTCTACGGAAAATCCTATGTACCTTCTAGAATTCTTATGTAATGGAATCCGCCAGAATGAATCCCTTAAATCTACTTTACTAAAAACAAACTTGCCATCTTTACTTAATTTCGCCTTTACCTGCTCCTGATCTGCTGCTTCTACCCCCACTACTTCTGCATGTTTTTGTATTAAAGCTTGAACCTCTACTTTCCTTTCCTCTGGACATCTTATTGTGTTGATCTGTTTACCTTCATCATCCTCTACCTCTACTACATTAATATTCAACCCCGTGTCATCCTCTGTGACTTCATAACTGCCCTTCCATGGCACTACCCTATCCTTAATCCTTATTACCTTCCTTTCCATATCTATCAAAACCCCTAACTTCATCATACAGTCAACACCTAAAATGCTCTGAAACTTCAGTCCAGGTACAATTACAAACTCCTGTTCACAGCTTAAACCTCCTATATCTATCCTAAGCACCACAACACTATTTACTACAGCAAACTTCTTTTTATTTGGAGCTACTAAATGGCTACGCTTTATAGGCATAATTCTATCACAAACCTTATCCCTAATTTTGCTGACGAATTCCTCCGATATTAAACTCGCCTCTGCCCCTGTATCAAGTAATACTTCTACATTATTCTCAAAAATTTCTATATTAACAATTGGCAAACATAATTTTTCCTCAGTTTCTGGCTCTACTTCCTCCTCAATTTTGAAAAATTCACGTGGATGTTCATATACATTTACACTGAAATCTAGTGGTCTGTCGCGTTCTAAAAATCCTGTCCAGGTCTGTTTTCCCTACTTGGTCCTGGTCTAGCCGTCACCTCTGCGTATGTCCTAGGCGTTTCCACTCGTTCCGTGTCTGTATTAGCAGTCCCCCTCATGTCCGGTGAACTATTCCTTCTGGTAGGTTCCGGTCCCGGTGCAGGTCCCCTTCCTAAACTATTACTTCTAAAGTATGGTCGTCTCTGTTCCCAATTCTGTCGCTGGTATCCGTAATTATTCCCCCTTCTAGCATAGTTGTCCCGTCTATTGTCAAACCTAACTGTGTTGATCTGTCTTTCCCTATTATCCCGAGTTCGTCCACTACTTACGTCGTCGTACCTCTGCAAGTATTCCAAAAACATTTCTCTGTCCACTATGTTCTGTAGTGCTACGTGCTGTCTTATGTCTACCCGAAGTGTCGTGATAAATACTTAATAATTTGTCGGTCCGTCAGTGGTGGGTTCAGTTGTAGCTATGCTATACTTGCGTATAGCATATTGCTCCTACTTCCTGAAAATTCTCCTTAAATTTTCCTGTGATTAAGTCGTCTCGTACCTGGTCCTGTCTGTGGTCACTCCAGTAGTGCTTTAAAAATTTGTTTTCAAAGTCCGTGTATGTTTCAATGTCCTGTCCTACTAAATTGTACCATGCTTCCGCATTGTCCTTTAATAAAGCCTTTATCGTATTCAGTTTAGTCTGTTCGTCAAATAAATTTCCCACTAGATTTCTTACGCTATTAATAAAAATTTGTGGATTTACCCTGTTATCGCCATAAAACTTCATGTGTTGGTCCAATGATACTCCACCTGTAGAAAATCTGGGACCATCCCCCGTTAAATTCGACATGTTGTATTTGATACTACTAACTTCGCGCTCTACCCTGCCTAACTGATCCCTACATGAGTCCGTTACTTCAGTCATTTTTATATTAATCTCTTCTTCACAAAAACTGCGTACCTCGGACCTTAAATGTCCCATTTCCTGTCGAAGACCTGTAATATCACGCTCATTTTTTTCAACCCTATTTTCTACTTCCCCCAGTTTCACGGTAAGACTATTTTTAAATTCTGTAAATTCTCTCGTCGATTTTTCTATTTTATTCCCTAATTCCTGATTTAATTGGTCAAATTTCTTATTCGATTCTTCCCTAGCTCTATTAGATTCTTCACTCATCCTCTCTAACATTCTCAAAATCATCTCGTTTCCTTGATCCCCTGATTCCGTCCTCGACTGATCTCTACTGCCTCCAGCTTCTTCCATTTTCGTATTTTTTTCACACAATGCACTATCGTCACTTCCAATTTCCACTCCTTGACTCCTTAACCACTCTTTTCTCTGCATACGTTCTAATCCTCTCACACACACTCTCAAAATACTCTTAAATTTATACACACAGAAACTCTCTCTCAGATCGCCAGTTTCCTGGAATAAAATCACAAAAATTTTATTTGGAACTCGAGCCTCACTTTTGGGTCGCCAAGAATGCTGTGTTTCCCGTTATTAGAATCGAGCCTCACGAATTGGGCGCCAAATTTTGCTGTGATACCACCAAAATCCGGGTACTCCGCTTTTCGAATCGAGCCCCACAGATTGGGCGTCAAGAATGCTGTGAAACTTCTTGAATTACCCGGTCTGTTGATTTTCTTCTGTTAATCGCCTCGGCTGCTCCTCTAGATAGCTTTCATCCTCAATTATAAAAAAAAAACAAATACATTCCTGCCACAAACATCAACGTTAACTCTATTTACATCAATATTCAGAATACATTAAATTTTCAAATTAAATTTCAGCATAAAATTCAGTTTTAAAAAGAATTTCAAGATTAATTTTATTATCACTTTAACGTGCATCCAGAATTAAAGTCCTTGTTGGATGCCTACTAATTAATATAACAATATAAGCAGACCGGAGTCTGAGTATAAAGGAGCATCTACCACCTTTTACGTTAATTAACCAGGTTCGTCTAATTGAGCTCAAAGACATACCCATATTTTCATCATAATTCAGAACATCAATACTAAATACCCCTTTCTACTTAAACAAGCAAATTTCATCTTAAAATTAAAATTTTATGGTTAGTACAATTTCACTAATGTCCATTTAAAGTAAATCAATTATAAAGTTATTCAACACACACAAAATGTCAAACAAAATAGTATAATTTACCTGAAGGTTACTGTCCTCGAAGCTTCAATGTACATCGTCCCTTTAGTAATCACACCATTCCAACAGGATTATATTTACGGCTTCTAATTCTCACCGCTTTTAAAATTTTCTCCATCACCATTTATTTAAAGTTGTTTCTGGGCTTTTCCGGAACTCATCTGTGTATATCTGACCCTTGTTTCGTGGATCCAGACACGTATTTGAACCATTTAATTATTAACACCCCCCGAAAAATAGCAAAGAAATTCATGCGTCTTTCACCAATATACGCCAAAACTGCCTACTTTTGTGTATACATTTGTCGTTGTAAATTTTGCTAATTGGTACAGTGATGCTAAATTTTATTACCTTGTATCTAAGTGCACTGAAGTACATTCATGTTAGCACGTAAATAACAAACTATTTAGAATCACTAAAATATACGAGCAAACTTTAAATTATTTTATCAAACTAAAATGCACTGTTTAACATCTTCAATCAAGTCGCGGATGTAAGAGCTTTTAACGCATCGAATAGTCAAAAGTCTAGGAGGCCGAAATTCATATTACCACCGGTATATATAGCAAAAAGCCTGTCTGTCGGTCTGTTCCCCAAAACAGACGAATTTCTCATTCTATGTTCCCAGTCCGTCGCTCGCGCGTCGGTTTTTACGAAATTTTCACTCGCCCCATTTAAATCTCAGAAATTCTCACACGGCACGCAAAGTCTGGAAATAACTCATTGGATTTTCTACAGAAATGTTATTTTTACCTCTCAAATTTTGCCTTTTACTTTCAACCAATCGCAACCCCATGACGTTGCTCTACTCACGCCTTTTACTATATGTGTCTTTGCTTGACGCATTTTCTCTTTCCTTTTCTAACCTGTTCGTATTGGTGCAAATTGATATTCTTTATTATCGATTATATTTTAGTCCATGTGGACTATCTGGGTTAAATAACCCCGTATCGCACATTCTCGTGAATATTAAGCCCCGGTTTCTCCAAGATTCTTTGAAACCATTTGTTATCTACACAATTTTCGCCGTACGTGATATTTAAACTACGCAGGTGTTCAAAATAATATTAATTCTCAGAGCTTTTTAAATAAACCCTGTTTTGTATTTCGTGATAAAGCATCTGACCGTTTCCAATATCCTTAGAATCGACATGTTTATCTAAACAAATTAAACTGAAATTGCCTTTTAAAATACGCAGGTGTGTTCAAACATCCTACTTCTAACTAACACTTCTAGGATTTGCTTTTTATTGGGTTTTTACAAGTTTCTATAGATATTATCTGTACGTTTTGTTCAATACCGGTTACTTGAAATAGAGTTAATTAAGATAAATTTTGCACGTAATTTCCATTTGTTTAGGAATAATTACATTACACGCAGAGCTTTCTAATACTGCTTCTTTTGATATAAAGCGTCTTGTACATGATTTAAATCTCTTATGTTTAATAAAACTAATAAATTTTTATGCTTCACGGTTTTAATAACGCGTATTATCTAATAAAATTCCTTATACACGGTGATTAAAATTATTTGATGTGATTATTTAATTTTCTACCCTGGTCTAAATATGAGTAATATATATATATATATATATATATATATATATATATATATATTGTAGTGGATTTAAAGGGTTAAATTTGGGGTAAGCAATGCAACTTCAAACACCTTGTATAGAGAAAGGAACAATTTATTTACGCGCAAAATTTATTTCATGTATTTAATTTAAACGAACAAGTATTGACGTATTTTATAATTATGGAGTGAAAAGTAATAGGTTTATGAAGGAAAATCAGTTTTAAAACAAATAGAAACGCATAATTAATTTAATTTATTTTAATTCAATGTGTAATAACGTCAGAAAACGCACCAAGGTTTAAAAAATCAATAATTCCAAGGTGAAAAGCTTTCGTTATAACAAACAAGTATATCGGTTGGGTTAAATATCATGAAATATAAACTCCAAGAAATGTTATTTTAAACGAGTCAATAATTAGGAACACCTGCATGTTTGAAAGGTCAGCTTCTTTGTATTTAAAACATAATAAAACGGGTTTTATAGAATATATTGTTCAACCGTCAGTGGCTTCACATAAAATCTAACAAGGGTTTCTCAAAGAGCAGAAGGGATACACAATTAATAAGATGCTACAGATAGACACGGGTATAAAAACAATTGATTTCTAAAGCACGTATTCAATCCACGTGGACGCGGTTAGCAATATCGATTTCTACAACGCAAGTGGGGTTGAAACGCGACATCCAATATGCATAAGACGGAGATAACAATATTACAGACGGAGTTTTATGTTGACATAGGACTGTGTCATTGGTCGAAATAGATAGTTTTACAACAGACGAACACGCGACAGGTGATTGCGGGTTTTCGGATTATATAGCGTGTTCACGAGCTAAATTTTGGGAAGTTTTAAAGCGGTTATATCCAAAATTTGTAGAAATGTTATTTCGCGTAAAGAGTGGCCAAGGGTGGCAGTTTTAGTGTATAAATACTGAAAGAAAATTAAAATCTCTCTCTTTTACTCTCTTGACTACTCTTGATTTTCGTATCGCTTTAACTACGTAAACCGACGTTATAGTAGAGTTTTGTGAGTATTAAAATTTATTTGTAACATAGTAAGGTAGTACTAGCTCGTATAACTTGGTGTTTGGGGGCTTTATAGTTATTAATGCGAGTAGTGGCGAGTGATTTAAATTAAACTGAGGTCCAACTTAATACCATGTCAAGCTATAAGCAATAAACACAAGTGCAATATACGTGAATTTGGATGCTGGGATGGTATGGTAATTGGTAGCTCGGAACTCAGTGTAGACTGAGTAATCATCTATAAATAGCTGGTAGGGCAGAGCGCACAGTCAGTCGCAGCAAAGGGGTTTAGCGACATCGTAGGAAATGGAGTCTTGAAGCATTTTCCAGGTAACTCATTTGAATTTGCTGTTAGTTGATAAACTGTTGGAATTATTTGTAATGTGTGAGTGAACTTTGGAGGTTATTTATGTTTTTTTTACATATTGGAAAAGATACGTGTACTTGACTTTTATGAGGGTATTTTAAATATTAAAAGAAAAAGGTGTATGTAAAGTATACTGAATTTCATTACTAATTTAAATTAGATTGTTAAGGGCACATGGGTTATTAATTTTGTAGTAATTTTATGCAAGGTGAAAAGCATACATTAATAAACTAGGTTATTATGAGCTCACCTTACTCCAGTGTGCAATAATAAATATAGGGAATTATTTGGGGCCCATTTACTCCTATTGTATTAAATGTGTTTACAATTCAAATTTTAAAACAAGGACTTTACAAGAATCGCACTTATTGAGTTGTAACTAGAGTACCAAAAATGTACATGTCTGTGAATAATTTTGTATATAGCGGTAAATAAAGATTGTATAATTGTTGTATTATTTTGTGATTTTATTAATTGGTGTGTGAATGGGAAGGAAGAATGATTGTGAATTTAGGTGTCTGAGAAGAGGCACAGCTGAGCTAGCCAGGGAAGCTGCTTGAGATATTTTGTTGCAGCAGAAGGATCTGGGTAAGGAATATTTTTATAAAATTTTATGTTTTTCTTGAAAAGTATTTGGCAAATGACTCATTCTCGACCATCTTAAACGTTAAGTCTACGATCCGCGGCAATCTTATGGACGGCCTAACGTTGGGGCTTGAATGATTTTTAGGAGTTCCAGAGATTGATCCCCGATCCGCAGCACTCTTATGGCGCCCAATCCGTGGGGCGAGAATTTTTGTAAGATACGCAGTAATATATATGTATATATATATATATATATATATATATATATATATATAAATATAAGCTCTGCTCTTATATATTATTGGCTTATCAGTAACGGAAAATACATCCTTAGTCTTTAAGTACCACAATAATCTGGAAAGACCTAGCTTATTTGCATAATTAATAATAGTAAAAACCAGACCAATACAATTCAATAAAATACACATTAGGCACGTTTTATCACTAAACCTATTTATTTCACGTCGTGTGAAATAATTAATTAATGATTATAAGTATACAAAAATAGATGTTAAAAATATACCAAGGACGTACTAAGATTAAATGACCTAGTTGTAATTACAATATACGCAAGATCAATTAATATGGCAAATAATGGTAAAATATAGTACGGGGTTTCTGCAATACCTATAAATCATACTTTCTAATCGCTAAACAGGAATGAGTAAATCCCAAATAAGTGTAATTTCCAGAGTGTTCTAGATATTTCTTAATTACTGTAACAATATTTTAAGACTACAAAGAATTTATTATAGATTTTTAACAGTGTCAATATTAAACGGTGTTCTAGGGTTGTAATAAAAGTTCAATGTCGAAGGAGTAATGATGTATACAGCAGTTAAATAACACCGATACATTTTGTTGTAGGTAAGTATATTTTCAATAAAATTTTTGTTTAGATTTTTATTTTCTTTGAGCACATGGAAGTATTATATTGGGTACATTAGATTGCCGAAAGGGTGAACAAATAAAATAATACTGTATTGCCGCAAGCTCTATTTCACAATGTAGATCCGACCACAAAAGCAACACATCGGCTCAACATAAAACCGAAATCACTTGATTGTGTATGTGTACAACCTTTTAGTACAAAGATAATGTTCTATAACTATCAAAAAAGTATTAGTTCTTTTGAACCACAAGGCCACAAGGGTTTATTTGCAATACTTATACATTAGTCCCTATTATACTCCAAACTGATTTGCCCTTCCTATACAAAATTACTTAAGTATTTCTTTCTATTGTATTTACAACCGCTTGGGACAAACAGAAAATTCAGTAAATACCTAGACCATGTTTTAAATTATAAATTATCTTCCCACTTATCTCTTAGAACTCGTCTCGTACCAACCCTCAACCTTACAAAATGTAGGGTTATCTGCTTTGTCCTATTATAGAGGATGTAAGCTTTGTATGTGAGTTGAATTCTTAATGACAATTCGTTATCGAAGTTAAAAATGATTTGGAACATGATCAGCAATATTTTATTTTTAGGTTTAAAATTTCGTGCAGCCCTTAAGAATAAAGTTTACAATTTTGTAGTCTTTAACAACCCGCTGTGAAATTATCTTAAAAGGGACTTTGTATAAGTAGATGGCGTGTAGGGCTATATTTTTGTTACCATGTCATTTTGAAAATGTTTAGGAAACGATTTAAAAGAAAATAACATAAATATATAGTTAAAAATGTGCTATTTATTGAAACTAGTCATTAAGATTCGATTTATGTTTGGAACTTAACATTATTTATTGCGAGCCGTTCTGAATTAAATGCTTTGATATAGTTCAGAATAAATGGCTGGGGTTCTTGTGTCGAGCATGAGGTTTGCGGCTTATACTTGGAGAAGCGAGATTCCGCTTCGTTAACTGTGCCCCAGGCACGCATGTCACAAAAAGATGCAAAATTGCTTGAGGATGTCAATTCATTGCTATGGGCTTTAAGGTGAAGATTTGAAACGCATAGTAGTAAATTATAATGTACATGCTACATAAAAATTCAATAAGTTTGCTTAGAAATAACCACAAGAGATTAACAAACGCCAAAATATAAATTTAAAATAATTCTTTAAAATCCGTCAACATTACTAATCATAACGCATGAGGTAGCATACAATTTTCATTTTATTTGTTAGACTAATCTCTTACACTCGTTGTGGCTGTTAAAACATCTGCAGTATGCGCTACTACGCGCGGACAGCGAAATAAACCAACATTGTTTAAACAGCATCTCGTTAAATGATTAAGTAAATTACAGATATGTTTCCGGCGGTAAGGAAAAATGAAATATTCACACTTTCCGTGTATGCAAAAAGCATTACAATAAACAAGAACATACATTTTTAGTAGACGACATCTATAAATTCAATTAGAACCTAGAAGTAGTACAGCAACATCCCCAATCAATTAGATTGATTGTAAGAGTCTATAACAGCTTGAAATAAAAACAGTAACGTCCCTATAAGCAACTGAATAAGAAAGAAAAATTAAATATTATTTCTTCATAACCATTCTGTGATCAGAACGGAAATTTGTAATTAAACACCTAGCATCATACGCCGGTTAGCAACTTTGTTGTTTCTTTATTGTTTTCTTTAGTTGTACATACTTTAGAGTAATGTAGATCTGCAGATCTCCGAAAATCCTGCCTATGCGAAAATAGTTTATTTCCGTAGTTTGATCCAACAAACGCAGAGTGGCATGGCACCATAGACATCATTGGATTAATAGTCAAATATGAACAACCGTCCGCTTATCAATATATTATTCCACCTGTAACATCAATGGAGCCCGCTATGGTCGGTCGACTATAATTGCTTTACGGATGCGGAAGACCGCCGTCGACAACAAATACCCATGGTAATTGGAAAATCATAGAAATTACAACAATAATTTACTATCGAGCAACATCTCACATTGACTGGATTAAACAAGAACCACCATATATAGAATTTAGCATGGCTTGTACTCTAGTTAGCGAATCTCGCCGAGAGATTATACTCGAATATATTAACCTTAAAACTTTAAAACTTATTTTTATAAATTGTTATTTAGCTGTATCTATAATTTGGTACCTCTACGTTTAATTTTCTAGTGCTCCACCCGAAGGTACTACATTGGCCAGAGAGAGTTTTTTTATTTGGAAATTTTGAATTTTGCCGAGCCCTTGCTATTTCAAGCGCGTGCATGACAACACTCACAGACGGCTCTTCATTTTACCTCTCATTCGAGGAGGGCGTATGTGAAAAATGCTCGCCTAACATTTTTTAAGTGGCCTGTTCGGGAATCGAACCCGTGACCTTGGGATCAATAGTCATTCGTGAACCTGTCTGATCCACGAAGCCACCAATATACTTTGACACCACCACATGTCTATCGTTTGCTAATATTTCAGCGGGTATAGTATTTGGAATTAAAAATCATCTAAGAGCAAGTACTGCTGGCCCGGTGGATTGTAATTCAGTGTTGTACGAGATGACGGAGGAAATCGAAAAAAAGTTTGCAAACTTGAAAGTCGATACAAGAGAAACACAAAACCTTACTTCTTTCTAATGGCACGTATCTACCAAAGTGATAAAAAGCAATTTTTGTGTTTCTTTCACGTATTTACATAAAAGTTGCCGTACGTTTTACTATGTTGCCCATGGTGCCGCGCCAAAGTTAAAAAGCTGTCGTATGTTGCGTGTTTGCGTTGGAAGTGGCAAACATCAAAGAAAACGTGGTAACATGTGCCGACACGTTTGAGTTGCAACGTCGGCGAAGACGGATTGTCGCTGTTTGCTGTACAAACTTTCCTCCTTGAACATCGAAATTCAGGAAACACGACCTGCTGCTGGAGAAGTACTTCCACCTACCGACCAATAGCAGCAACAGCCTAAATTACTAGTACGGTAGAGGCGGGATATTGCCGCAGCTCCTAGAAATCGTGGAAACTCAACCATCGACTACGTTAGGCAGCCTGATGACTATAACAGACACCGACCCTCTTCTAGTGGTGTGGTTGGCAGAGGAATGTAGATAGGTGTCACTGTGTGGTATAACAAGTGGCGTTTAAAACGTAAGTCTTCGCAGACCAATGGCGGGACTAGATATAGTATAGGTAAACCTGCAACACTGCCGGGCGGCTGCTAGCATTCTATGCAGATACGTTAGCAGCAAGCAGGACATTGCCTTTATCCTGGGTGGCTCACATTAGAGTCTCTGAACTGTGCAGCCTAAATGGATCTATCTTCTTTTCAAGAAATCAACCTAAGCCTAAGGTACGTATTTACGTTCCCAGGCGCACATAAACGCCTTTTCCCTGCCATATCTGAGTAGCCGTGGCGACACGACTATTCAGATTAGTTGCAGTATGGGAGTAATCACTGAGATTATTATTGTCTTGGTATAATTTTTGATTAAGTGAGACCACCTCCTTTGGAGTTGATGGCGGTTATCGACTATTGCGTAAGTCAGAGAAAGTATCATATTATAGGACGCGATTCTAACTCGTACAACACAGCATAGGAGTGTGCTGACACTAACCCTCGTAGTAGAGAACTAATAAAATCCATTCTGTGTAAAAACGCGGAAATTTTTAACTGTGACATGTCGCTGCCAAACAGTAATGGATATTACACTGGCTTGGGAAAGTATCTCCAAACACATGTTGAACTGGGAAGTGTCGCCTAAGGTAACCCTGTTCGATCACAGATTGTTTAGCTTTAAAATAAAGTTGTCTATAAAGATTACAGGAATCGAAAAACCACCAACAGATCGGCGTTTGGTTGATCGGCTGGCTGAGAGGCTTTTGATACAGCAAGGTGTGGGTAACGCTACGATTACAGAGGAGCTGCAAAGAACTTGCGATTTTTTACAAACCTCTATTATAGAATTCTTTGAGCCAGCATGCCCAGTATAGACAACCTCTACTCGATCTACCACCATACAATGGCTCAACGAACTTTAGATACTAAAGAAAAATGCTGTAAAATTATTCAATAAGGCAAAAATATAGGGAGTATGTCTGATTGGGAGGTTTACACAAGTCACCTGAGACTACACAAAGCGGAAATTAGAAAACAACAGCGAGATTCCTGGAAGATTTTTCTAACTCAGTAAAGTCTGCCAAGGAAACTTCTCAAATCAACGGAATTCTGTCTAGAGATCTTCGCCACTTACCACGCTGTCTGTAACGTCCCCACGACAGATAAACTGTTGGCCAGAAAGAAACTACCGAACTACTTGCAAAAACGCACTTTTCTGGTAGTATATCTCTCGCCCCTCACTCGAAACCGACCAACTCATTTCTGCATCAGATGAGGGCGAGTGGGTGGTATCGAATCGAATGATTGTCGAGGGGAAAGTAAAATGGGTCATCTTAACCCTCGTATATTATAAGTCTCTTTGGTCTGGATGGCATCTTTCGTGCCCTACTACTGTGAGGCTTGGTGAGGTTGCTTTCGTTCCTGGTGGCCCTATATATGGATTGCATCGCCTGATAGATACCTAGAGGCTGAAGAGGAGCGAGAGTGATTTTATTCCCAAACCTGGGCAGAGTGGCTTCTCCCAGGCATCAGTCTAACGTCTAACGTCTTGTCTGCTAAAGAACCTGGAGAAATTGTGCGATATTGATATGAGGAAGGAATAATAAATCAGCATGCTTACATACCAAGGAAATCCACTCTTCTGCAGTTGTAGGCCAGATTGAAAAATTGCTCAGCAATAAGATGTCAGCTTTAGGCGTATTCATTGATATCGAAGACGTGTTTAGTGACACGACCTTGGCAAGCATCGACAAGGCCGTGCGGGAACATAGAGCAGAGGACACTCTTCGACAGCTAGTCTTATAAATTTTACGATACCGTAGAGTTCATTTCAGTGTAGGAGATATCGCAATCGTTGGGGCGTTGGGGAGAGTCTGTCCTTAGGTGAGCGTCTTTTTACCCCTACTATGGAACCTCGTAGTGGACGATCTTCTCCAACGACAGCATATGCGGACGACATAGCCATATTGGCGGTCGTGAAATTCGAACAAGTGCTATATAACTTGGTGCAAACAGCGTTTGCGCTAGCAAAACAATAGTGAATAGAAAGTTCCTGGTCATCAACCCCAACAAAACAGGACTAGTGCTGTTCACCAACAAAAGAAAGCCAATCGTAACGAGATTGTCACTACTTGGTCATACATCTTTAGCCCTTTTGGATTAGGTCAAGTATATGGGTATCCTACTTGATAAGAAGCTGAATTGAGTCAAACATTTTCAAATACAAGCTATCAAAGCCAGCATGTTTTTCTGGCAGTACAGCTGTGCAATATGCAATCTATAGGCTCTTACTCCGGGGGCTGCTCTATAACTGTTCTTCGTGGTACTTAGACCAGTCCTTTGCTTCGACGCTGTTGTCTGGCGGTCCAAGGTCAGACTAGCGCACGCAACCATGGAACATATACATATAAAAAAACTAGTCTGTTTTTACAGTCTTGATAAAATCTACACTCTAAGCAGCCTTGGCAGTCATTCTCAGCCTCACTCCGCTGGATCTGCATGTGAAAAGAATGACTCTGAGGATGGCACATAGGATGCGGTATAAAAGATAATGGATCCACATGGGTGACGAAAGTAGACACCATAGAATCCTAAAAGAGGCGGCGCCCACGGTGCCACTCTAGGGCGTAGCGGTGGACTCAGTCGCACCACATCTTAGAGCTTGCGGACGATCTGGCGAAAGGAGATTCAGCTCGGTGTTTCTTAGGTCTTGAGTCTTCTGTTTACATTTCGCCTTCTGTAGTGGTCTTCATGCTGAAAGTACCAACTCACTACCGTCATACTGACAGCTAGGCTAGCATGACTAGCTGCCGACAGGTAAAATTGTGTATGCCGTCCCCTACAACCAAAAACAGCAAATTTTGCATCAACCTGCTAAGACAGAAGCAATGGTTATTTATGGGGATTCTGACTGCACCGTAAAATTAAGAAACACCTGCACAGGTTGTGCTTATCTGACGACCCTACCTGTTGCGGGTGTCTGCAAGAGAACGATATGGCGGTGCACCTATTGTGTTCCTCTTCGGCTTTCGACAGACTTCGTGGCTGCATGCTAAGTGATTTCGGGCCTGACACAGTTAGAGTCAGCTGTAAGTAGCAACCAGCAAAATTTTATAAAATTGTTATTGCTAAGTTCGAAACTTACTGCTTCAGATAAGGTATTTAAAATGCACCAACTACTGTAATTTACAAACCAACATATTGAAAATTAACCTACATAAGTGCTATAAACTGGAATTTCAACAAAGCTTCTTATAATTTAATTATTTGTTAATTTCTTATCTCCCCTTTACTTTGATACAAGGAAAAATAAACTGCTCGAAACTCGTTCAAAAAGCTTTTAGAAAATATAAATACCAACTTTACTATTAAATTAAATAAGAGGGTTAAATTTTGTGTTTTAAAATATTAAATTTGAAGTGCCGTATTATACACGGGATGTTTCTTATATGTCATGAGCCATATTTCCTGAGTACTTATCTGAAGGATTATGAAAAATAAATTTTAACTTCCTGAAAATTTCTGAAAAGAAATTAAATTTTCTACTATTTACTTTTTAAAAAGTTTCTAAAGTTCTTTGATGTATTTTTATATGCTGAATTCAAAAATTACGTTCAAAATGAAAAATAACACCCTTTCAGCGCACCAAATATCACAAAATATATATATATATATATATATATATATATATATATATTGCTATGATAATAGGTTTATTTAGGGATATATAAAGTCACAAGGGTGGTATACTTCATGTAAACAACACCAAAATTAAGGGAACTAAACATTTGATTCATAAAAAACACACAATTCGTAAATTATGCAAAAAGCAAATATCAAACACAGTGTATAAAATCTACAACTAACTTTTGTCAATGAAAGAAAGCTCATTCTTTAATAATTTAATCACATTTAATAGAATAAATACAAACTAGAAATATCTAAAGCCAAACAAACATGAAACAATTTTTTTTTAATTCGGCGCATTAATGTAAGAAAACAATCGATATGCACTCATAATAAGCAGGCCTTCAGGTCAAGAATATTTCAGAAAGTAAGTAGTCAATAAACTCATCTAATTTACGTCATCTGTTACAGAATCCATTATAAAATTGCCCTACGTGATGTTTTAAGAATAAAATCGAGAAATTTGAATAAAATCCTGCATATGAGGAAAACAAAATATAAAACCATACCTTTTGGCGTACGTGCATGATTAAAAATAATAGTTAATAATTTCCTATACAAAATACGAATACATGATATTGACAGGTACAAAGTATCATAGCCAACAAACTCCATAACGTAAAGCTTTGTGCCTACGTGATTTTGGGAGCATTTAAACAAAATATAGAATAGGTAACTCCATTTAAAACCAAGATGATAAGCTAAGTGCCACGCCTCTACCATGTTCAAACAACAAAGATAATGCGCGGTCAGCCAATGACACACGTATGATGGCTACACTTTATATATGACGCCAAGCTAATAATGGCCAGTCTCTCCATAACTAAAGCACGAACTGTACTAGTCTGAACAAATATACTACGCAAAGTTCAAGTGTGAAATTAAACCACGACTTATAAGTGAAAGTCAATAATTAAAAATTTTAAGTACACGTGCACGTTCAAACATACAAGTGCAATAGAAATTCGCCGTCGACATAAGACGGAAGTCCAAATTTTAATTAAGGTAAACATGATCTTTAACATTTATTAATTTAGCGCTCTTAGAAATCTACTAAACATACTGAGAAATTCACTAAAAATTCCATGGAGGAATCCACTGAGAGATTTACTTAACGATTCAATAAACAATTCACTAAAAAAATTCAATAAGAAATCTAACGTAAAAATCCAATACTACAAGTAACAAATATAATAAAGGGGAAAACTCTGAATCAGGAGTTAAGCTGAAAGCAACCTAAGGTCACTGATTAACAGCACCTAGCGGTAGTTCAAAGCATTGGGAAGAGAAAAATACCAGGTTAGCAATCATAGTTAATTAATAACATAAGACTTTTTTTTAACATTTAAAACTTGCATATACTTAGATGTGGAGGGTCATGAAAATTTTTAATTAATACATAGAAATTACGTTAAAATTATAAAGGGTCGTTGAACGTTCAACAAGACTGCCAATATAATACAGAGTTATTTTTGCTAGCTTTATATATTTTTAATAAGGTTATAAGTTGATGATGAACAGATTTATATTTTTACTTTGATTCAAGGGTTTTAAATAGCAAATAATATTACGAATTCGTAGAGTTGCAAATTGTACATATTTCTTGGTTTATTATACAAATTTTGGTTATTTAGGTATGAAGTGTTAGAGAAAAAGGGGGGTAAAAATTTCTCTGTTATTTTATCGTCGTGCACTCTGTGTGGGGTTGAACTGAGCTAGTCGAGGCATAAATCTAATTGTGTGAAATTTAAATTTTATTCTAGATTATTTAGAAACACAGAGCGGTGGCGAGCAGCAGGCAACTGAGCTTTAAATACATCGAAGTACGGCGATATCATAGCAATATATATATATATATATATATATATATATATATATATATATATATATATTTATTTATATGGATGTATAATTTATAGCACTAGAGGAGATAAATGAATCTAAAGACGTTGTTTTACAGAAACAGCAGCGATCACTGATAAGGCATGTGTACAGCCTCTTCAAAGATGTAAACATCAATGTTTATAAAAAATATGTTATAATAAGGTCAAGGTTGCCATCTCTGAATTGCTATATGTTATAATCAAAAGAACTGGTTACAACTGTTTCAATTTGATTGTTGAATCAGGCTAATTGACAATTATTAATAATAAAAACTGGTTATTAGTAACATTTAAGAACAAGCTTTTCAACATTGCTATTTTATGGATACTTAATTATAGTGATATCGATACAAATTTACTTTTATAATTGTATTGTTGTGTTGTGCAAGAACATTTTGTAATAAATGAAACAACTGGAACTTGTAGTACATTGGGATTACCTATTACTTCCCTAATTGCATAATTTAGTTCAAGAATGGATAGATGTACTAAATGTAACTCAAAGGAATAAATATTTTTAGCGATAATTGTAATAAAGAAATATAAAATAAATATAGAGATTTATCCGGAACTGAAATTCGTTGCTTATAACTCATGAAGTCAAACCGAGATTTTTATGTAGGACTTTAGGAGTACCAGAGTTTATTCAAAAAGCAGAGGATCTAATTAGATAGTTTTTATGAAGTGTACGCCAAAAAAATGATTCCAATTAAATAGCATGAATCAACAAAGCAAATGATTCTTTTGATGTAATTAATGTAATTTTCTATATATGAATTTGACATGAATTCAAGAGAGATTGAGATAACACAGATGCATAATCATTCTAGGTTGCCAATCTTTCGTATACATAATATCAGTAAATTACGACACAGCAGCCGCCTTAGTCCTAGTCCCATATTAATTTGTTATTAGAATTGATTGCTTCACGTGACAACTCTTCATGGTTTTTATAACCTTTTGATCAACTTTCACATAATGAACCTTTACTCTTTTGCTTAACAACTTCACCCTTTTGCTTAACACCTTCATTTAGCAATTTCAATATTTCACGGTAACCTTCAATCGTTTCCCTTATCTCCTTAATCCTTTTAGATTACATCCGCCACATTACATATTTACAGTACTCATACATTGTATTGTAGTAAATTGGGAAGGGCAGCTGCCGTTACTCGTACTTAGGCCACAAAGTGGATCTGTTGTGCTGACTTCTTTGCACTAGCATGTTCCTCCCTCGATCAGCCACCTGATTTTACAGATGAACTTGAGGATGTTGGACTAGAGAGTGACGCTGATTCTAGCCGTGTAAGGCCAAAGGTCCTCCAGTATAAATCCCCTGAATTTGGCGAGTGCCGAATAGGTGCACAGGATGTGCGCCGACGTCTCATTCTCTTGTTGACAAACGCAACGGATAAAGTCATGTGACAGACCTACTTTGTGCAGATACGTTTTTAGTTTGCAGTTTCTGTTTCGGCGTCGAAGACAGAATATTTCAATTTTTGTTGATGAAGATTGGATAAACGTTTTTGCTTGTTGGCAACGTGTCGTACAATCCCATTGTCCTTATGGAGAAGATCGGTAGTTTGCCTTATCATAATGTACATTGCCGTTGCCGATATGGAAGCGGACGGCTCCAGACCAACAAAACTTTGAGCCGATCCCTGTTTTCCCTATGCATTGGCCTGCTCGTAGCCATGTTTCCTGAATGCCCTTTAATCCAGACTAATTCAAGAACATTAGTACTAGAAGCAAGCTCAAAAGTGCGTTGGCACATGAGTACCGTCCCTTGTAACACTTGGGCAATTGTTATACTGCGCAGTTGTTATACTCGCGGTATGATTCCCGCTATATTTCTAACTGATACCAAACACGTTTCAAAAGTGATGCAACTGCGTTTTAAGACAATTTGCAAGCACAATTTAAATCAAAACAGATTACTTACATGGTGGCATCTCGGAATTCGTCTCAGGGCCCCACGATGATTTTGCAGAATAGGTTCAGTTACCCATGTTGAATCAAATTACGATCCGTTTTTCCTTTTACTGCACTCGTAGGAGAACGACAAGATTAGGCAACAGGTACTCATAGGCAAAAGGTAGAAGAAACCTACATCCTAAAATAAAAATACACACCACATCAATATAGTTGTTACATCGTCGAGGGTTCGTAACTTAATTGCGTCTTTTTACACCACGCGCGCACTCTGCATTACTTTTGCGCAGGTGCGACTGTCGCAAACGACGGAAATTGGCGTTATTCATTTAAAAATATATGCGGGAATTTATTTGCAAATTAACTCTAAACATGATGCATGCCAGTTGGCATGTAACACCCTGAGAGTAGCTTCTGCCTGCTTAAGGTCTTTAGTGTTGCTCTACTGTCGCTCAGAATACGTATAGTTTTAATGCAAATTCTACGTTCCACAATAGCATTTGCACCGTGCATGGTGGTTATGACTTCCGCTTGAAAGGTAGTAGCCAGCGTACTCACAGTAACGCTTTTGCGAAGATCAAAATCATCTGAAAAGGTACCTCCCCTGTGTCTTACTTTGTTTTGGATCCATCTTTGTAGATGGAGATTTCCGCTGAGGTAAAGTCTTCACGGTCAGTACAGACTCTGAAGTTTACTGGATATCACAACGGGAGCGATAGAATCTACAGTCCACCCAAGAGTGACATAGTAGGCATCACCTCTCGCATGATCTCGTGATGTCTTCCCCGCAAACCTTATCAATCCACATACTATTAAACCGCAACCTTAATGCCGCTCTCAGAGCCATCTCCTCCACATGCAGGTGCAGTGGATTGAGGGCAAGAATGGCTTCTAAAGCTGCAGTGGGTGTAGGCCGCATTGCGCTGATACCTAGACAGGCTAGCCTTTAAATATGCGTTCCTTAGCTGCGTGAGCCAGTCAGGTCCTGGAACACCAGACCACGGTGCCATAGCAAAGCATTGGTTTAACTACAATACATGTTCTAGGAAGAAAAATTAAACTGTTGTAAAGCTTAAACCAGTATTTCATAATTTGCTAGTTCATTATGCTACATGATTAGTATATTATTAGTAATTCGTCACAACTTACGGTAGTCTATTTCATGCCGAATGCCTATTTATGCTAACATTACTGCTAACAGGAGCTTCTGTGCAATGACTTTTTCAAAGCCTTCTGATCTTAATTACTAGCCAACTCGTTTTTGTTTAAAAACTTTTTGGTACATTTTGTATATAGGCCAAAGTCCTTTCTATACATTATACACGTATATATGATAGCCACCCCATATCCATGATTTTACTCAATAGTCTGAAGAATGCAGTCATCATCATTGGGTCTTGATTCCTAGAACTGCTTAAACGCGTACCTCCATTGTTTCCTATTCTGAGCAAACCTACACATTTCCTGAAATTTCCACAGCCTATACCTTTCACTATCTAAGTGCAATAGTTTGATCTAGGTTTACTTTTATCTCTCTTTTTTCCTATCTCTGCCTCTAATGTCCCACACTATTCCCCAAATGACTTAGAACAAGTCCTGTCCTTCTGCTCGAGAATGCAGTATTCACTTATTGTTTAGGTTTAATAGAAAATCATAACAAAACCTACAAATGGTTCTCGCTCACATGAGAACAGTGGTAAGAAGCATATTAACACTTTTAAAATTTTTGCAAATGCATGAGGTTTAATTTTTTGTTAAATAAAAATTTAATGGTTTATATTACTTTAAATATAGCATACATTATGCTTCTGTATTCTTTATTGTTGTTTCAAGTTTATTTGTGCATTTCAAATATGTGTTTCATTTTAATATTTTTGAGAACAATATCAATTGCAATAATTCAGTGTAATTGCTATCCACGTTTGTGTTTTTGGACACACTTGTTTGCACGATGCAAGTACCGTGCAATGCCCTTAAAGCGATGGGCGCTGCTCAACTTGTTTAGCAGGCTGGATGGTTGATCCACGCCTGATTCTACCAAGCTTTAAAGTGTTCTTTTAGGTATTAAGATGTGTTACGCGTATAACATTAGTAGTGATAGTGTTTAAATCTCAACTACTTTGAATTTTGAAGTTAATTTATCAATCATTTGATTTTTCTATTTAAAATTTCAATGGCATAACCATTTTTATTTCCAGCGCAAACAAAAATATGCATGAGTATTCGCTTTAGTTGTTAATGGCACACGTTAACAAAATGGCTGATGATCGTTGTATGACAATACGATTTTAAAGTAATTTTGATTTGGTTCAACTACTTTTATGGTGTGGTTTAAATTATAAGAAGCTTTGTTGAAATTCCAGTTTATAGCACTTACGTGGGTTAATTTTCAATATGTTGGTTTGTTAATTACAGTAGTTGATGCATTTTAAATACCTCATCTGAAGCAGTAAGTGTCGAACTTGCTTGTCCCGTAACGTTCGGTAACATTTAGCTGATGCTAATAGCCTGAAAATTGCTTTCATGATTTGCTTTGGTTTGTAAGAAAATTGTTATAAATAATTAGAAAAGTTAAGAAATCATTTTGGCAATAACAATTTTATATAATATTCCTGGTTGCTGCTGCTGATTCTAACTGTGTCAGACCAGAAGTCACTTAGCATGCAGCCACGAAGTCTTGCGAAAGCCGGAGAGGAACACAATAGGTGCACCGCCATATCGTTCTCTTGCGGACACCCGCAACAAGTAGGGTCGTCAGATAGGTCCAACCTGTGCAGGTGTTTCTTAATTTTGCAGTGCTCATTCAGGAACCCCATAAATAACCATTGCTTTTGTCTTAGCAGGTTGACGCAAAATTTACCGTTTTTAGTCGTAGGGTACGTCATACACAATTTTGCCTGTCGAGAGCTTGTCATGCTAACCTAGCTGTCGGTATGACGGCGGTGCGTTGGTAGTTTCAACATGAACACCACTACAGAAGGCGAAATGCAAACAGAAGTACTAAATCGTTGTTGCACTCCATAAAATAGAGATCTATCAAAGATCAAATGTTGACGGACTTATGTTCAAAACTTGAATTTTAAATCTTGAATGGCGCATGAAAGAATGAATCCTCGCATTACTTCCACCTTTATATAATAAAACAATTTCAATACGTCATTCTTTGAATTTCTATTACAATCTCAATGATGAGTCATTCGCATGATGTAACCTTATCCCACACTTTTGCGTTCTGATCTCTTTGAGCTATCAGTTTTAAATTTATGGTAATCATAGAATATTTTCCATCCTTTATTAGTGAATAAAATATATGATTGTTATCTTTCTCCTACGAGTGTCTGTAATAATTATGGGCATTGAAACTCGTTATCTTATCTGGCTTTATAGTATCTCGGTGTTATCGCTTTCCTCCAAGCGACGTACATTCCTTGACAGAAAATAAATAGCTGTCCTTTGCTTATTTGTCAAAGATTTATGACCTTAAGAAGATTCAAACAGTGGTTTGTTTAAACGAATAAATGCGGTATTTTTCGTATACTAAATAAAGCATATTGACCGATATTTCTAAAGAGGATGGAACTATTTGTCTTTAAAAACAGTTTATTACGTACATTAAATGACACTATTAAAGAAAATAGCTTGACATCGGATTTATTTAATATTCTTAAAGTAGACAGAACCTTAGACTTGACACGTTTTACAGTCTACACAGTTGCAATAAAACTTGTTTTAAAGGTACTTTTTACAAGAATAACTATTTACGCACGTATTTGATTGCTTTAAGGTTTTCACGGATTTTAAAGTTAGGTTTTGTTCTTAAATAGCATGTGTCGACGCTATATATACTTAAAGCACTTTATTTTACATGAGAATACACTTATATTGCTAAAAATTATTAAATCGGGTAAAAATTAAATATTGAAAATTTTTACTCTTCTCCGCGTTGGTCGGTTTCTTCTCACAGAATGTGGTGCTCAATAATATATAAATATGATATATGATATGATATGATATATAAATATATGCCCTTGTGGCTAATATTGAGTCACTTGCCATTAAATTTCATTCTTTAATATTATATATATATATATATATATATATATATATATAAATATATATATTTTCCATCTTTCAATTACTAGCTCGATTTGAAATGATCATTTGGACTTTGCGTAAAAGTCTAAGTTATTATTTCATCTTATTCACTGTAATATATATATATATATATATATATATATATATATAAATTTTAGGTAGTTTTGTAACACAAGGTAAGTTGATAATACTAACGTATTACAACTAATAAGATGAAATAATAACTTAGACTTTTATGCAAAGCCCAAATGATCATTTCAAATCGAGCTAGTAATTCAAAGCAGGAAAATATAAGGTCTTCGACAGGATTTGAATCTGCATCTCAGTCTTGCTGAAACTGTGCGTTTACCAATTACGCCACCGATTTTAGTCATCGGTCTCGGTGGCGTAATTGGTAAACGCGCAGTTTTAATTGTAATATATATATATATATATATATATATATATATATATATATATACACTCACTAGTGTGTTATGCACTAGGGCTAATGATCTTAGCTGCCGATGTAGTACCTTCAAGAAAAAAATAGCAGACTTCTAGTTCACAGTGCAATTAAACGTTTTCGATCCTTTTGTGAAAATTAATCAAACATTCATTTAGTCATCATGTGTGGATCATCCAGTTATTTTGTTATAGCGATAAACTGTAGTAATATGTAAAAATTTGCATACGTCCGCCAAAAAAATAAAATTGCATAAAAATGTATATTTAGCTAAAGAAGCCGATACATGTAGTCAAAGCATACCAAAAATTCACAAATAACGTAAAATCTCAAAATGTAGTACAAAACCCCAGTATCTACCTTTATTTATAAATTCTTTTATATTCTTACTTATTCGCCAACACATTCCTTCGTTAAGTACTGATAATAATCTTCAGTAAGGCTCGCGGTTGGGCTTGAAGGAATGGTTTTTGTACGGCTTCCTATCATATCGTTTAGAAGATTACACAAACAATCATAGCTGTAAGTGAAGCAATACATAGAGTATATGTTAATTATTAAAACTTACGCTTCTTCTATAAATGTCGTTTTGATTACTCTTCCGTCACACGTCACTTTGGGATATTCGTTAAAAGAACAGATTCCAACAGTGCGCATTCCTTAAAAATTGTGAATTTAGAGCATAATATTTAAGCATTCGTTAAAAATACCAGTTTTATATTGGTGTAGATCTATATATCCCGTCCGCATTTTATCCATTAAAAAAAATAAACATTCTGAAATAAATTTGTTCATTAAATAGTTCAATTGTTTAAATAAAACAAAACTTTGAATTCTTATAAGATTATATGTTTTTGATTTGTTGCGTAATTTTTTAGACTACAATATGAAGAAACGAAAACATCAGAAGTCAAATTGAATATACGTATGCCATTAAAGGCATTACAGCAATTTTTACTTTGCAGCGTCGCTGAAAGAATGCTCTGACAACGCCACACGTTGAAGCGGCTCCAAAAGGGAGCTGTGATAATGCCGCACGTTGAGGCGTCACTGAAAGAATGCTGTGATACAGATACAGCAAATTGTAGAATTTGAAATTGTTTATTTACCTTCCTTTCTAACTTTGCCTGGCTAACTCAACGGAAATGTTGAAGTTTTCAAAATGAAATCAAACACAGCAATATCACAAAGCGTTTATACAGTATGAAATATTTTCTCTCATACAAAGGCATATTGAACATTTACAACATTTTTTCTTTCAAACATCAAATTATTTCTAACAAGTACTTATTTACTTAACTATCAAAATGTTTTTTACCTTCGTTAGATTTAAATTTACATAACTAAATCTCTTCTCTTATGGATAATTTTAGTTATGATTACGCTTGTAAGGTTTGTTTAGCCAAAAAATCCTTGACAGATAAAAGTCACAGTGTTTTGAACTCTGAACACAAACTATCTAGTAAATTTCCTTACAAAAATAAAATGATTAAAACTTACTCTATGTTAAACTAAAAGACAAATACTCAAATATCAGTTACAAACGTTTTTTTTTTAATTTATACTTGCAAAAATTCACGAAGCGTTTTATTATCCAATTTTAAATTGCCGTTCAAATCAGCTTACAAGATTTTCATATTATTAACATCTCCATTTAAAAACCAATGTGCATCCTCTGTTAGATTATTCAATAAAATTTTAAATAGCTTCTTATAGCGAAGCATTTCCCTTCTCTATTGTATATTACGAGATCAAATAATTGCATTTATCAATTTTAATATTTTCGTGCAGGTTACGTTTAACTTTACTTCTTTATTCACTTTTTCATGGTAAATATTAATTACATTATAAGTATTGCATACTTTAAAACAATAGCTTCAAAATTCTTTTCTCAATGTGAAATTTTCGCGATTGAATTTTTAAATGAATGACTTTCATAAACGCTTTTTTTTATATACGAAATTATCTTATTCTAGTACTTTCGAGCTTGATATGGAATTCCATTTCAAAGAACACGCTCCTATCTAATGTGATTTCTAAGAATTTCTTATTAGCGTTCAAATTGTAGCGTTTTATTACCTCGTTAGCGCGTTCCACCTATTAGTCACGCGCGCTACTCGTCTTTGTTTAACACCTAAGGTGATTGTAGCGTCGCATATTAATCCAATAATCGCAAAAGAAAATACATAATTTTATTATATTTTATGGGTTTTTAATGTTCCGGACGCTTCTTGAAATAAACGTTTCTATATTAAATTAGGTCATATGAAATCGACGTATTTCTTCTCAATTCGTCTCGTCTATTCCACAACATGTTTTATTTAAAATGTTTTTATGCTATACACAGGATAATTAATATAAACTTTAATTGCTTTTTAATGCAAATGAGTTGCATTTTTATAAAAAGTATTTGATTTCACGGTAAAACATTTTTAATACACATAATAAGATGTAAATTGGTGTTTTTAACAAGACTGATTGCAGTTTTTATGCTAAATGCGTAAAGCTAGCACTATTCTATGCTATTTACAGCAAATGAAGAGCATTTTTATATGCATCAAAGATGTATTAATAATTAATGAGTAAAAATAAATGGCTCTGTATTTATCTTAGTGATTATATAAAAAAATACAAAATGAATTTGCGTATTTGCTATTGTACATATTAATTGATATATATCTACAATACGTTTATTATACAGGGTGTATTTATACACACGCAATTGCATATTTTACTTGGCACTTTAATGAATAAAAGTACGCTTGTATTATACAGGGCGTAACCACGAATTTACGAAAATTTCTATTTTTCTAGATTCTTTTATATTTTAGTGGGCTTTATTTATAGAATTTGGGTTTGAATGACATCTCGTGACCCCTTTCACGTCATATATATATATATACTTATTCGAAAATTGTACAATTTTTTATAGGTTCTCAAAAGTTACCGTAACCAGAAAATTCCCTAAAGTGACTCGTCCACCAAGGCACCTCGACGACTAAGTCAGTTAAAAAAATAATTAAAAGCGTAATGAATGTGATGAAATATCCTTAATTGTTTATAGTAAATAACTGTCAGTGTCATTTTCCTAAAGGCAAACTTTAGTGTTTTATACATTCAGGTTTATTCTCATTACAGAGAGTTTCTAAAAACTATCGTTCTGAATAGTTTTTCTATAGAACAATAAGCAAGAAAAATCAGCAAAATTTGAAATTTGGTAATGGCTTTCTATTCTGTAATGTTTAATAAAAATGTTTCTATTTGGGACTAATTTGACAACTTTTAAAAATATTTACTAAAGTAGTCCTTCTTGGTAAATTAGGCTTGCTCTGTAACAAAAGCGCTGAGAAATCTAGAATTGAAAGGGGCAAAACAATTACACCAATTAGTTGACAGCTACAAGAGTGTACTTAAAGAACTGATACAGAGCATGCAAGAGCGAAAAGTCTAAAAAGATCAACAAGGTTTCTGGTATTCTTTGGGCGCTATTTCGTGGTTTATATAAAACAATCGGATATGGTAGAGCCATCAGTTTCAATCGAAGTATGGAGTTGCGAATATTATGATACAAATCTTTGTAATCCGTGTTTGTGTAGATAAATTTACATACTCGATCTTACTAATAAAGTAGTTAATCCTCGTGTTAAAAAGAATTTAATGTTAGCAGACGTAATCATTATTACGAGGTTATCTTTTATGTTTTGCATACTGCGACATAGAGCGCGCCACTAATAAAATGTCAGTACTAAAAATTATCGCAAATCAAAGTTTCACTGCGATACGTGTAGTGTTGTTGCTACAACGAATTGTCAAAGTTAACAAGTTAGTGGAAAAATGGAATAAACCGTGAAAATTTTCACGCAATAACTTTTTTAATTTTCGAAGACAATTATCTCAAGAAGAATGCCTAGTCAAGTTGACTACTGCTTTTGGCAAAGATGCCTCACATCAGTAAACAGTTTCTCGTTTGTATGGAGAATTCCAACGTGGGCGGATTAGTCTTTACGACGATTCCAGAACAAGTGCACCAAAAACGGTAGTCACTCAGGAAAACGCCGATGCTGTGCTCAAGCTCATTAAGGTAGATCGACATTTCAAAGACTTGAATTCAAAAAACTTTGCATGAAAAATTGTGTGTAAAAAAATTAGTTTCCTGGTGGATACCGCATCCGTTGACCAAAGAACAAAAAGCAGCTAGGGTGAATTGGTGTCAAAACTTTAGACTGCAAAACTCTAAAAACATATATAACATGGTGAGTGGTGACAAATCTTGAGTTTACTCATATGAGTCAGAAAATAAACGTCAGTCGTCTGCTTGTATGTTTTAACGTGACGAAAATCCAACAAAAGTCATCCGTCCTCGAAGTGTCTCCAAAAGATGGTAGCAACATTGGTCTTGAAAGCGGGTCATGCAATTCTTCTGTAAAATCAAGGAACTGTTACTGGCGATTGGTATACAACCACTTGTTTGCCGCAAGTCATCGTGGGGCCTTCGAAAACCAGCTCCGAACGACAAATCGTTCACCACCACATCAATGCAAGCTCGTATGTAGTTCGCAAAACAATTGAATTTTTAACGTAACAAAACGTCGAATTGTTAAATCGTCCTCCGTAAGTCCCGACCTATGTCCCAACGGTTTCTGCTTTTTTACGAAAATGATATTGATTGCGCGGTCGAAGGTTCCAGTCGTCAGAAAAAGCAGTCGATGACTTCAAAAATGCAACTTTGACTGTACAAACAAACGGGCGTCGCCGTGGATCAATGTAGTAAGCGTAAGACTACGGATCCCAAGGTCCCGGGTTCAAATCCCGACACGGCCGACTGCTTGAAAAATGGCAGGTGAGCATTTTTCACAAAAATTACGCCCTCGTTCGGATGAGAGGTTAAATGGAGGTCCGGTGTGTTGTCACGCACGTTAAAGATCCCTACCTTGCCTGGAACGGCAAGGGTTCGGCAAAATTCTAAATTTCCAGGCAACAAAAAACTCGCCTCCTGGCCAATGTAGTACCTACAGGTGGAGCATTGGAAATGTAAATGAACTGTACAAACAAACAAGTGAAATAACTACTTCCTGTGTTGGTTAGTGCGCATGCAAAAGTGCATTAATCTTCGCGGACAATACTTTAAAAAAACATAGTCTTTAAAAGTTATCTACTGCTTTATTCCAGCTCTATATACAAAACTTAAAAGACAATCCTCGTATTAGTGGTTTGTAGTTTCTCTGTATTTGCGAGTAGTCGGGCTTGTATTCGATCAATAAAGAATAGTAAGAAGAAGCTCATTATAATACTTTTTTTACGCCACTGGGGCGTTGTGATTGGTATACCTGCTAGTCCTCTGACAGTGAGTAATAAAGAAAATACTAAAATTCAATACCTAAATGTTTGCGGTTATACAGCAATGGCGGGTCAATCAATCCGCTTCGATATAAAAGACAATGATCTAACAAGTCAATAATAAATTGGATTGGGTTTTCTAAAAAAACAGGTAATTATCGTTTTATCTTTGTACGTTACCTGGTAAAGCACTTAAAAGATGCGCAATAATAAATTGAAAAAACTGAAATATCTGATGTTTTCGTAAGTACTTCTGGGCCAACTTCATGGACTCTGAAACTCGTACACATCCCTTTTCTCCACTCTCCTTTTTATATTCAGTTAAATATTCATCTTCTTCCTCGGTGTTTGATACGCCTAACATATACATCACCTGATTTCTACTGTCAACTAAAGGAGGCGTGTCTGTTTGCGTTTCAGAGGCTTTATCATGTAAGCTGGATGTAGTGTATGATCTCGAAGAACTAACAGATTCTTCATCGTGTGTTCTTTGCACTCGGTAAACATTTTGTATTTTTTTGTGATCACTTATATGTAAGGATTCTTGCAACTCTGCGATACTACGCAAACCACTACCTTTTACAAGAACTGATAGTGTTGGATAAAGTTGATCAGCGAGAACTGTTGTAAACAAAGGTTTTCCGGAAAAATTTATATGAGAGAGTAATTGCTCTTCTAATGCTTTAGTTCGAAGTGTATCTCGTGGAAGTATTATTTCTCTAGAAGATTTTTTTAATACTTTCGAATACTCTCTTAGACGCTTGTGTTCATGAACATTACCACCGTTATAAAAAGGCGATAGTTTTGAAGTAGTTTCTATCTCTGAAGGAAATTTTTGTAATGATACTTTTGAGCCGGTTTTTGTTGTTTCGGTGGGCATTGATTTTGGCTCTTCTGTAATAGTAGATAATGAATTTTTATTATCCTTGGACTTTTTTGGTCCCATGAAACGATTCGTAGATTCCTGCAAATAAATTTTTTAGTATAGTTTTTGATAATATTAATTTCATTGCCGTAAACTTACTGCCATTTTACAAAAACTAAAAATATGCACTATATGTACTAAAAATTATTATAAAAATAAAACTGACAGTTTTTTAGTAACTGACAGATATACAACCGTGCAATGTTTTTTGTCCGGATATAATAAAATAGATACGAGAGTGTTTGAAATTGTTTATACATATTAATTACACCTGTCATACACTTATTAACATGTTACCATTACATGGGTGACTGTCGCAAAAACTACCAATAAGTTGAGCAATTTAGAGAAAATTCATCTTATCTATAGAGAAATATACTTCAATTCCTATCAAGTCTACGTAGCTGCAAATTTAGATCACCTTTTTGATATGACCTTCATAAACCTGATCTTCAAATGCCTATTATTAATATCCAAAATTTAGTAAACAGGTAGCGCAAATATCCAACTAAACTTTTCTTCGAATGCCGGTCTCGTGTCAGATTTCGTAACAGTGAATATCCAAAAAGGATAGCTACCTACTTCCAGAGATCGACGACATCCTGGATACACTTTCAGAATCCCGATAATTCTCGACTTCGTATTAAAGTATGCCACCAGCGAATGTATATGGAACCCTAAGTCGGTAAAAAACTGCTTGCGCTATTGGTGCTGACCTATAGCAATTTAGGGTCTTGCCATTTGGGATCTGCAACGCTTCTGCTACATTTGAGAGTTTTAAGGATAACATTTTGCGCGAACTATTGTAGAAAACATGTACAGTGTGTCCCAAATTCGTTGCAAAACCGGGTTATCTCTGTTATTATTGTATTTAGAGACTTGCGGTTTTCGCGAACTGTTGCTACTTTTTTGTGAAACTTGCAATGCCATTAATAGAATTTTTATAGCCCTTATCGTTTTTGAGTTACAGGGCGAAATTGAAGTTTTGCGCTTTTTAGGAGACCTCTATATCTCAATAACTTTTAAGATTGTGGAAAGGTAAAACTGTGTTTGATAGATATTTTTACGTAGAATTCAGTGGTGTACCTGAATATTTGGGGGAGGCAGTTTTTGAAATATGACACAAACATATGATTTTTTTAAAGGGACACCTGTATTTTCTTGCACCAATAAATAGTTGCAACTTTTCTCATTTCAGTGATATATAATAGTAAACACATTTGTTTTTTAAAATATGAAAAATTAACTAAGTTTGCTTATTGAATGGAATTTTTAAATATTTTAGTAAGCAACTATTTACCAGAAGAAGAAAAACTCTTAAATAAACATAACAACCATATAATTGTTACTAGATACAGCATTACAAATAATATAAAAACAAATTCATGAAATTATAAAGTTTAATAATATGAAACAGAATATTTTACAAATCAGAGAAACTGTTCAAATTGATTACCATTTTCCCTGACACATAATTCGCATACTGTTTCTATTCTTCCTAAAACAGTATGAATTATTAATGGTTGCCTCTGCAAATCTAAAAAAGCCTGTTCAGTGGCCTCCCGAAGCAATGTGGTATGTTGGTTTGAATAAATTATAACAAAAAAATCCAAAATCGACAGATCAGGAGACCTGGGAGGCCACCTAATGACACCGTAAGTTCCGATCCAACGCTCTTCAAATAAATTTTCTAAAAAGGGTCTTACAATTTGCGAGTTATGTGCCGGTGCACCGTCCTGCTGGAAATAAATTCGATTCAAATGTGCAAAAGGAACTTCATCTAGGTAGGATATTTTGTAAAATCTGTAAGTATTTTCTTGCGGTTAATTTCTCCTCAAATATATAAAAATTTAATGCCCAATATAAAGCACGCCACACTGAATCCAAATATTCCTTGTTGTTGTCGCTCGAATGGCAAGTGGGGGTTATTTTGGTCCCAATGCCTTCTATTTTGTCTATTAAAAATTCCGGCACTACTTATATAGGCCTCGTCAGACCAGATTATTTTCTTTGCGAAATTGGGATTGACTTGAACCTTCTGCAAAAACCTATCGCAAAACATTAACCGCCTTTCTGCATCACCGGGACGCAAATGATGAACAATGTTCATTTTATATGGTTTATACTTGTGCTTTTTCAGTATCTTCTGCACTTTTGTTTTACTCACTCCCACCTCATTTTCACTATGTCTACAAGATGTTTGCAGATTTGATACAACGTTTGCCAGAACATGGATTTCACTGCCTTCTTGAGTTTCTTTGACAAACTTTTGCTCTTGGTTTAGAGAAAGACCCAAAGTTGAGCAGGTTTTATTTGGTTCGGGAAATTGTTGAGATATTTGGCTGCCGTTTTTCCGGAAACCTATATAAGAATACATTTTTTACTAACGAAAACAACACTAATATCTATAGAGCTATTACCTATTTAAATATATCTCAGTCGCCTGAACGTAGTGTTTATTGTACTGATTTAAACAACTTAACATATCATATTTTTCTCTATTAGAATATCACCATTCCTCCATTATTAAATACTCTATCACTTTTTAATTTCACACTACTGTTGTTACTACCACGTAGAATATTTTAAAAACTCTAAACGAAAATGACAGATCAAGTAAATTTGTTTTATTTATTTTGCTCATGGCAGCTTAGATTTCTAACAAACAATTGTCATTAAATGGAATTAAAGACTATATATTATATCAATAATTTATATTTTTACCTATTTTGGACATTTAGAGACATTGAAATATATAAGTGTTATATATCATTGAAATGAGAAAAATTCCATGTATTTATTGGTGCAAGAAAAAACAGAGTGTCCCATTAAAAAAATCATGTTTGTGTCACATTTCAAAAACTGACCCCCCAAAAAAATATTCAGGTACGTCACTAAATTCTACGTAAAAATATCTATTAAACACAGTTATTACCTTTCCACAATCTTAAAAGGTTATTGAGATATAGAAGTCTAAAAAGCGCGCAACTTCAATTTCGCCCTGTAACTCAAAAACGATGAGGGCTATAGAAATTCTGTTAATGGCATTGTTTAAAAAAAATGCGATATCTTTAGTTATACAGAGTGAGGCTCATGTATGGAGCGCTCTAATTATTTCAGAAATGACTTGTGCAATGTATATGAAATTTGGTTTGTGGGGCCTGTGTAATATGGCTGATCTTACGGTGGTATTTACGTTGTTGTCAGATCTTCCACTTGTCCGAAAATGTAGCGAACTTTATTATTTCAAAAGGATCACCCTGTATATTTTATCGTTTTTAAATTGCTTTCGATATTTTGAATAAGTTTTGTGTAATACTCCCTATACCTAAATTTTTAGAAAGATATTCATCTAAATATTAAATGTTGAAATGATCTTTTTATACTAAATGAACTCATCTAAAATACTTTGAATAACAAACATAAATCAAAAGCAGTTAGAGTTGATACTCAAAATGTTGTCCATCTACTTCCAAACAACAAGTCATACGATCGTTAAAACTACATAATACATTTTGCAACATGCCTGTCGGCTCTATTCTTCATATCTCTGCAGTAATTCTATTTTTTAATTCTTAAATAATAGCAGGTTTATTTTCATAAACAGTGTTTTTTAAATGACCTAATAGAAAATAATCTAAAGTATTCATAGCGGGTGATCGTGCAGGCTTCCGATATAACCTCGTCTTCGAATCTATCTTCTAGGAAGCACAATATTTAGGTATTGTCTCACTTGAACAGCAAAGTGAGGTGGAGATCCATTCTGTTGAAACCAAACATCATTGTTTGGCGTATTGTTGAATTTGGTATGTATCTATTACCAACATATTTTATAATTTGTTATCAATGTTCAAATAATCTGCTATGAGTATGAAATTGTTTATTTCAGTTTCAGTTGTGCGTTTATAACTGCATAATTTATGCCTCGATTTTAAAACCTAACCGTAAGTTAGTTTGATGTGATTTGACGTATTCTATCCTATGATTCTATCGGTAGCTAATATTGAAATTTATTTATTCTTGTTACGATGTGATGATGCAAACCTCTGCTATGACCCCAGATAAATAAACGCGTTTGCATTATGACTATGTTGGAGATGGTTGATTCAATTTGAATGTCCTTAGTTTGATGCAATCATGGCATACGTTCATGTTTAACTTCATGTTTATTTATAAATGTTTTGTTAATGTTCTTGTGATGGTGTTTATGTAAATGATAGAATATTTGTTAGTCATTGCAGAACGAGCTGAAAACTGTTAATAGTTTGTATGGTAAGCGTGTATGTTTGGACTGTTGTTGAATTTATTAAAATTTTATGTCCGTGCGAGGTTGAACATTGGTAGGCGAGGGCCTTATCTTGCTGGTGTTCTTCCCTTTCAGCTTTAGCCGGGTAGTCATGACTTAATCGTCCTCGGTACCTTCCAGAAACGGTTAGCTGTACTATACTATGATTTTTTCAGTTGTCGTATGTAATATGTCTGAGTAACTGTTGACATCCCGTAATACTAAAAGTACCCAGAGCGTTTGTTCGTCACCCCACCCTTGGAGAGGTGTATTTATACGGTTAGAAGTGCAGGGTTGTGGAAGTATTATATACCGATACTCTTTCTGTAGCGCTAACCCACGGAATCCGGCACTGTTTGCTCTTGTAATGTATAATTGATGGTAACCTAATTTAGAGGTTATCGTATAACGAATAAAGTAGGGATGCTAACTGATGTAGTTTTATTTCAAACTTTCCCGCCTTAACGCCATCTCAATGTGAATACTTTGGTTATGTTACGGTCACACAACGTAGGTGTCACTGGCCACAGCCACTAGACGACTAGATCACGAGACCAGGTATTGCCAGGAGAGGGCGTTCGTCCGTCCTGCAGGTAGGTTACATTGCAGTTTGGTACCGCGATCAGAATCTTTACATTATAATAGGGATAACTAAAAAGTAGCTAAAAAATATATGTGCTCATACTGTGTAAGAATTTGCTGTGTATGCAACTACTGTTTAAAATTGGTAACTATAGGATCAAGGTGTGAGATAGCATTAAGTTCTGACGTCAATGACGTGTTAAAAGGGTAAGTTAATAAAAATGCCTTCAGGGCGTGTGAGAAAGGCAAACTGCTGTAATTAGCAGGTTAATGTACGACTATCTCTCTTCCTCTCACATATAGTCCATACAGCAATAATTTTCATGTACTTCTTATCAGCGGCACCTCTTTCATTTTTACTTTGGCTTACATGAGCGGAAACTTTTACGTCGTTGCTGTAGTGTACTACTTGTCGCTGATGCGTTCTTATCATAAATAAAAATTATATATCAAATGATGCTGACCTAACCAAGAATACTTTCTGTATATCAGAAGTTTTTGGTTGTTTTAAGATTTGACCCCCGTGTTCAGCACGAATTTTCTTCTCGTAGTTCTGGTCGTGGATACCAAGTTGACACACATTCCCGCTGTATTGAATGACAGAATTTATGACAGTAGAAAAGGCGCACAATGTTCGAGATCAAGCGCTACTAGTTTATCAAAGCGTTTGAGCTTACGGTTGGAGTGCATTAAATAATGTATCTAACCCCGCTACGAAATGGCAAACTTTAAATGTATTTTTGACGCTATGTAACGTCAAATTTTTTTATAACTGTCAGTCCATTACATCACTAACCATGTAATGAAATTTTACGTAACTGAATACTTAAACCGTTATTTAGGAAATAAATATTAATTAGAACTTACAAATTTGTTTGTATATACGTTAACGACAAATTACAAACACACTTACTAAAACCAAACTCTGAAACTGACGGCACATTTATTTCATTCATCGAAATGTCTACTTGAGAATGTCCTTTCTCATACACTGAACCCGATAGACCCGATGGATTTACGTCGGTTGAAACAGGTACTTTGGAATGTTCTCCTACTATACTATTTGCAATTTTTTTATTGGTCAAAGAATTTTCGACGCAACCTTCTGCCACGGTACTAAATTTCCAGCCTCTATCTTGCTTAATTTTTAAAATGTCAGCTTCTGAATCTGCGAGCAATAATGCAGATAACGGCCAGAAACAATGCCCTGTATAAGCAGCAGCAAATGGTAAACCAAGATGTCCGATTTGCATCAAAATCTAGCACCTTTTTGCTTATAGCTAGCACCAGCTAGCACCAAAGTTGTAGAGCTAGCACCAAAGCTGTTTCAGAAATGTGGCCAATTATATTCGGGGATGCAACTTGACGCTAGCCCCCAAGTGCTCCGATTTGCTTCAAAATCTAGCACCATGTAGCTTAGAGCTAGTACCAGCTAGCACCCAAGTAAGAAACCTAGCACCTTAAAAACAAGGTGGCGGCGATTTTTTAAAAAAATTTTGCGAGCCCCTCAGTTGTCCGATTTGCTCCAAAATCTAGTTCCTCTTTCCTTATAGCTAGCACTAGCTAGCACCAAAGTTGTAGAGCTAGCACCAAACCCGTTTCAGAAATATGGCCAATTATATTCGGGGGGGCCAACTTGACGCTAGCCCCCCACCCGTGTTTCGATATGTTCCAAAACCTAGCATCATGTAGCTTAGAAGCTAGCACCAGCTAGCATCTAAGTAAGAAAGCGAGCACCTTTAAAACAATATGGCAACGACTTTTTTAAAAAAATTTTGTCAACCCCTTCCCAGTTGTTCAATTTGCTCCAAAATGTAGCACATCGTTACTTATAGCTATCACCAAAGTTGTAGAGCTAGCACCAAAGCTGTTTCAGAAATATGGCCAATTATATTCGGGGGGGGGGTGCAACTTGACGCTAGCTCCCCAGTGCTCCGATTTGTTCCAAAACTTAGCACCATGTAGCTTACAGCTAGCACCAGCTAGCACACAAATAAGAAAGCTAGCACCTTAAAACAAGATGGCGGCGATTCTTTTAAAAAAATTTGCCAGCCACCCAGTTGTCCGATAAAAATTCGCCGCCATATTGTTTTTAATGTGTTAGCTTACTTACTTGGGTACTAGCTGATGCTAGGTCTAAGCTATATGGTGCTAGATTTTGGAGCAAATCGGAGCACTAAGAGGGGCCAGCGTCAAGTTGCCCCCGGATATAATTGGCCGTATTTCTGAAATAGCTTTGGTGCTAGTTTACAACTTTGGTGCTAGCTAGTTCTAGCTATAAGCAAATGGGTGCTACGTTTTGGAGCAAATCGGTCAACTGGAGGGGGACAACCTGACGGACCTAACAAATTCTCGTATCACATTTCCGTCATCTACAACATCACCGATACGTATGTTAGTTAGTTCTGCTTTTCTACATGCACCGGCAACTCCAATAATCATTGCCATGGTGCTAGGTTTTGGGGCATATCGAAGCACGGGGGGGCTAGCGTCATGTTGGCCTCCCCGAATATAATTGGCCATATTTCTGAAATGGCTTTGGTGCTAGCTCTACAACTTTGGTACTCGCTGGTGCTAGCTATAATTAAAGAGGTGCTCGATTTTGGAGCAAATCGGTCCAGGGGGTGTGGCAAAATTGTTTAAAAAATCGCCGCTATCTTGTTTTTAAGGTGCTAGCTTTCTTACTTGAGTGCTAGCTGGTGCTAGCTCTAAGCTACATGTTGCTAGGTTTTGGAGCAAATCGGAGCACTGAGAGGCGAGCGTTAAGTTGCCCCCCCCCCCGAATATAATTGGCCATATTTCTGAAACAGCTTTGGTGTTAGTCTACAATTTTGGTGCTAGCTATAGGCAAATGGGTGCTCCGTTTTGGAGCAAATCGGTCAACTGGGGGGGGGGGGCAACTTGACGAACCTCACAAATTCTTGTATTACATTTCCCTCATCTACAACATCACTGATACGTATATCAATCGATCAATGCATTAAAAACGATATTGTTTTAAATATGCTGACAGCATGTTATACCTTTGCGAATAAAAAGGTATTGTCATCAGCCTCTCAAACAAACTTTTCAAAGTTGTTCTTTGTAAAAATCATAGACTTTTTGGCGTGATTAGCCGCAGATCTTCTCTTTAGAAATGCTACTAAAGTGGTATATTTGTGGAAGTTAATATTCCTTTTGAAATTAAGTTCTGCCCCTAACATAGAGTAGGTACTCCAGAGTGTAGATGCTTTATAGTTTGGCAGCGTTTCGAAAATTGTTAGTAGAACATTTTCACAAACGTTTTTTACTCTTTTCTCTTGACACCATTTTTCAAACTTCCTATAGGCTTCTTCATACCTGTTTCTAGACCATTGGAATTATCGAATTTATAGCTAAGTTTGCAGACTCTTTTATTTCCGAAGGTATATCTAATTCCGAATCGCTTATTTTCGATTTAATTTGTAATCAAAGATTACATAAATATTAATTCCGTAGCAACGCTCAGGTAAAGCGACAAACTGAACTTTTACATTTGATCGACCCGCATAATTTTTTTATTGTATTTTAAAGCGTGGTTAGATAAAATATTGTACTAAACACGTTATGAAACCTTAATTTTATTTGACTCATGTAATTTACAATACTGGCTAGCTGCGTTGGCTCGTTTTGACAAATATTACATTCGTCAAATAAAATTAGTCTTTTCATAACTATTTCATCAGAAATGCACCCATTCAATCGAACTTCACAAATTGTGATCAGCGTTTAATACTACTGGATTACGTACGGAACAGAAAAAGTAATATTAAAGTATGACTGTCTAGTGCCATAATAGTACAGATGATATAGTAAAGTTACTGTTTGTGTTTAAAAATTTGTCGACATTTGTCATTCAATACAATAAAATCTGATAAAAGTATATATAATAGTAGACATATATTATACATGTTGATTGTTAATCTTAAATTGGTGAATAAGAATAGGAAAGAAAGACATTGATTGACATGAAGAAGACGCATACCTTAATAGCACCTGCTCCTAAATACCAGAAACAAGCATGTGTTATGCTAAAATTTTGCAAACTACAGATTCGAAATCTATACCTGCGTAATATCGACAACAAAAGGTAGTAATCTTACTATAAAATTATCGACCACCCCAGGAAGAAGGGTCGGGTTCTTTATGCTACTTCCAAATATACAACATGCTCCAGACTTAACTCCCCATGACTATTTCTTGATTATTTTAAAAGCAACTATTATAAACCATATACAGGGTTATTCTAAATGATGACCCATTTTTAAAAATTCGTATTTATTCAAGTACAAATCCAAAATGAACAATCGTTATACCAATGAAAAGAGGAAGTTTCAAAGTTTTTTTAATACATTATAAATGTTCAATGTGACCACCGTTTGCTGCACGGCGAACATCTACGCGGTAGGTAAACTTATCCCATACACGAGAAAGCGTAACTGAGTGCACGGCAGCAAGTACATTATTCCAGTTACAGTTCTTTCGACAAAGAAAAAGGTCCATAGACCTTTGTACGGGATAAGGCACAGAACACATTCATCTTCGGCGAGTCTCTTTCATGTTGCAATGTTGAATGTGGATTTTGCAAATCCCATATGCGAACATTGTGTCTGTTGACTTTTCCACTAAGGTGGAAAGTCGCTTCATCGCTAAAAATTATACGCCATAGAAACGCGCCATCCTCCATCATTTGTAGCACAACCACAAAAATCGAGACGCTTCTCTTTGTCATTAGGTTTCAGAGCCTGTAGAAGTTGTAATCGGTGCATTCAGTAACAGCAGATACGCTTTACCGTGTGTGGGATGAGTTTATTTATCGAGTAGATGTTTGCTGTGTAGCAAACGCTGGACACATTGATCATTTATAATATATTAAAAAAACTTTGAAACTTTTTCTTTACATTGGTATAACGACTGTTCATTTTGAGTTTGTATTTTATTAAATACGAATTTTTAAAAATGGGTCCATCATTTAGAATAACCCTGTATAATCATCAATGTACCCTATAGTAGGGGATAAAGAATACTACTATAGTAAGCCTGCTTATCGTAAAAGGCGATTAAAAGGCGCAGCAAGGGGCAGCAGCCTTGCTGGCTAAAAGATATTGGAGGAGGGTCGGTTGGTCTCGGGCGATCCTCAATAATTTACAAGCTTGTTGGGGGTTGGCCGTGACGGATACAGCTTTTTGCTAAAATCTTTAAAAACTGCGTTGTGGAAAGATATGGGAGCCTACCACAATATTTCCCAGGTGTGTGTGGCCTAAAACACGAAATAGATATGATGGAGAGCTCACAAGTAAAATTCTTGTCCGGAGGTAAAATACTCCCTCATTCGGATCTCCGGGAGGGGGTACTTGGGGCTCGTCATCGTAAGAATATAAAACAACAGTTTGATTTAGTGATAGGGACTTGGAATGTAAGGTCATTACTCAGAGTAGATAAGTTAACGAAATGAGTCGAAATGAGAAAGCAAAAGCTGGACATTTTAGGTATTAGTGAGGTGAGATGGCCAGATAGTAATGACTTTTGGAAGGATAATTATAGAATAATTACAACTTCTTCAACTAATGGACAGGCAGGCGTAGTAATAGTGTTAGGTAAAAGATTAGGACATAAAGTTAAAGAGTACTTACAATTTAGTGATAGAATAATTATGGTTAGATTGAGTACAAAACCCACAGACACTGTTTTAGTACAGGTTTACATGCCAACAACTCAGTACGAGGATGAGGAAGTAGAAAAGGTATACGAGGATATAAATAGTATAGTGAGAAAAGTAAAAGGAGATGAGAATTTAATAGTTATGGGCGATTTTAATGCATCAGTGGGAGAAGGTAGTGAGGGAAAAATGGTAGGAAAATTTGGGTATGGCAGACGAAATGATAGAGGAGAAAGATTAGTTGAGTTTTGCCAGGAACATAGATTAGTAACTGTTAACACCCTATTCGAACAACATGTTAGGAGAAGATATACCTGGAAAGCCCCAGGTGATAGAGCTAGATACCAAATAGATTATATTTTAGTTAAACAAAGATTTAGAAACCAAGTTAAAAACTGTCGTAGTTATCCAGGGGCTGACATAGATAGCGATCATAACTTAGTTAAAATGAAGTGTAAACTAAAATTCAAAAAATTGATAAAGGTGAAAAGAGAGGGATGGAATCTAGGTAAGCTCAATGATAGTAGGGTAAAAGAGGAATATAAACAAGTATTAGATAATAAGAGCAAAGAGATAGCTGTAGGAGGGAACGTAGAAAATAGATGGAAAGAAATAAAACTGACGGTACATGATACAGCAACACAGACTATGGGTAAGAAAAAAATAGAAGCTAGAAAACCGTGGGTAACAAAGGAGATATTAGATTTAATAGAGAATAGAAGAAAGCTTAAACCTTTCAGAGAAGTGGATAGTGAAAGGAAGCAAAAATATAATACAGTTAGAAATAAGATAGTACATGAGTGTAGAAAAGCTAGAAATAAATGGATGGAGGAGAATTGTAAGGAATACAAGATGATTTGAGAGTAGGTAAGACAGACAGGGCTTACAGGGCAGTTAAAAAGTTTTTGGGAAGATAGGAAAAATATAATGGTATTAGAGACGAGAATAATGAGCTTCTAATAAATAAAGTTGAGGTAGCTGATAGATGGAAAAGATATTTAGAAGATTTATATAAGGGAGACGATATGGATTAGTTAGAGAACGACCAAGAAGAGGATGTAGAAATAGGGTTCTCAATATTAACAGAAGAATTTGATAGAGCTATTCGGAATATTAAATTAAATAAAGCGCCAGGGATAGACGATATTCCCGCAGAATTAATAAAATATGCAAGTCAGAAAACTTTGGACAGATTATATGAACTAATAAATGTAATATATGACACAGGTGAGGTTCCAATAGATTTCGAAAAAAATATTATTATCCCAATCCCAAAAAAGTCAGGAGCTGATAGGTGTGAGAATTTTAGAACGGTTAGTTTAACTTCTCATGCTTCCAAAATACTAACAATAATAATTAAAAATAGAGTAGAAGCTTTGACTGAGAATTATTTAGGCGAAGACCAATATGGTTTTCGTAAAGACAGAGGGACTAGAGAACCGATACTAATTATTAGGGTAATTATCGAAAAAAGGTTACAAAAAAATAAAAAGACTCATTTCGCGTTTGTAGATTTAGAAAAAGCATTTGATAGGGTTAATTGGATTGTTATGTTCAGGGTTTTGCAAAAAATAGGAATCTCTCATAAAGATAGAAAAATTATTTACAGTCTATATAAAAACCAAAGCGTAGTAATTAGATTTGATGAAATAGAAAAGGAAGCTAAGATTAGAAATGGTGTTAGACAGGGTTGTATACTGTCTCCCTTGATTTTTAATGTTTATATTGAGGAAGCTTTAAACTTAGCCAGAGAGAGAAAAGAGATAGGTATTAGTGTACAGGGACAGAAAATAGACATGTTACGTTTTGCAGATGATATAGCCATTATAGCAGAGTCTAGAAAAGAGTTAGGAGAGTTTTTAAATATTTTAGATGAGATACTGCGGAGTAACTATAGTATGAGAATTAACTCTGTAAAGACAAAGATAATGACAAGTGAGTTACAGCCTAGTTCTAAACCAAAATTAATAATAGGTAATACCGAGTTAGAGGAGGTAGATGAATTTTGCTATTTAGGTAGTATAATTACAAAGGATGGACGTAGCAGAAGGGATATAGTAGCTAGAATAGCTCAAGCTAGAAAAATGTTTTTAAAAAAGAAAAACTTACTAATAGCTAATAGTATTAGTTTAGATAATAGAAAAAGTTTCTTAAAGTCGTACGTATGGAGCGTTCTACTATACGGTAGTGAGACTTGGACAATTAAAGAAGTAGATAAGAAAAAGATAGAAGCTTTTGAAACTTGGTGTTATAGGAGAATGTTAAAGATTAGTTGGACAGATAGAGTAACAAACGAGGAAGTTTATAGAAGGATAGGCGAGGATCCCTATATGTGGAAACAATTGAAGGTCAGGAGAGATAGAATGATAGGGCACCAGTTAAGACATGAGGGACTATTTAGTAAAGTCTTAGATTATAGACTACCAAATAAAAATAGAGTAGGAAGGCCTAGACAAAGCTATATTAGTCAAATTATTAGAGATTTAGGTTGTGAAGGGTATGTAGACATTTTTAGACTAGCTCAGAATAGAAAAGAATTTAGAGCTGCGTCAAACCTACTTTAAGTAAGTTCGAAAACAAAACAAAAAAAAAAAAATCAGTTAACTAAATGTCACCAGGACATAACTCACAATTAGTTAGCGGTCTGGCATGTTGGTAGCGTTTCGTTGCTTAAGCCTTACCATAACATATAATTTAATAAACGTCACCATGACATAACTCACAATTAGGTAGCGGTCTGGCATGTTGGCAGCGATTCGTTGCTTAAGTCTTACCATAACATATTATTTAACACTTTTCATTTTTGAAGCGGATAACCAGGTTATATTTCATTTCCTTATAAATGGTAATCATGTAAACATGTTAGAGTTCTTTAACAACCATCAGGTTGCTAATATCTATGTAGAGTCAGCTGGATAGGAAAAAGATAGAAGGATTTAGGAAGATCTAGACCAAACTATATTAGTCAAATTATTAGAAATTTAGGTTGTGAAGGGTATGTAGAGCGTTTTTAGATTAGCACAGATTAGAAAAGAAGTTAGAGCTGCGTCAAACCGACCTTAAGTAAGGTCGAAAACAAAATGATGATGAATCATCAATGATTGGAAATTTGCCGTAAGAAAGCGCAAAAACGATTTGAATATTTTTACGAGAATAAACGTAGTGATCTTCATTTATTTTCTTTTTAACTGCACCTTATACTTTGTCCAACTTTATAATAGAACACTTTGTTTTGTTTTTAAACGTGTATACGAATATTTGGGTCTTATATAGCAAAATTTCCATTTCGAATGGACCTGCACCTTGCCGAAGTTCCAGATTATTAGAACAGGTGAAATGGCTTGCGTGTTTTAATGAGCTAAAGAGCCAAACTACAGGTCCAACCAAAGTAGTAGGGTCGTTAGTGAGGAACCAGACTAAAACAGGTCCCCGAAAGAGGGATTCTGTACAAACAAGCAAAAAGAAAACAAATTAAGTGTGATTATTTCACAGCAAACAATTATATACTATGGACAATTTAGGAATTTAGATAGGAAGTGCGCATCTCGTATTTCACACAAAATAAAATTACTCAGTAGTAAATAAACATGTGAACTTTTGTCAAGCGTTTTTAAAATTTCACCTAATACTTTTTGTAAAACAACTAATTAGTAGGAAAGAATTAACGTGTGGAAGCTTTTGTCAGACATCTTTGAAATTGTACATAGTGCCGTTTGTAAAATAAACCAATCAGTATAAAAGAATAAGCGTATGTCTGTCCAACATTTTTAACAAAAGTACCTCACACCTGTAGAGCGATAATATCGATTAACAGCAACGAACAATAATTCTACAATGTCATGTAACTACACCAAACGTTGATACGGAATATGCTATTGACACACACAAAAGAAAACGAGTTGCATACCTGTGGGTGTCCGAATACTTAGCTCGCAAGTCATTGGAGGTGAGTCAGCACAGCAACGCCATGGTCGTCAGGATCTATTTACCCTGTTACTATAACAGCACTAGCGGTGTACGTACAAAAGCAGTTGATCTACAAACAAAAGCAGTTGGACTACAGAAAGAAAGAACCCATTTGGCCCCCAGCTAAAAAAAGCTAAAAAGAGTCTGATTATTATGGGTACGCGCGGGAAAACTCACGAATCCACGCAAGACACCTCTTAGTTGTCGAACAGAAAAAAACAAACGTGCATTGCTTTTGAAATACGATGACGAATAATGTAGCAAATATTTCGACGAAAAAAAGCTGCAGAATCAAATTCAACAATAGTTCAAATAACACGAATTCGAACTGCAAATCCTCGCTTATCGAAGCGCGATTGGAACAATAGAGACAACCATTATACGCGGTCGTAATGTATACCAAGATAACGGGTACCTAAAACAGGATATGAACTATTTAATTGTAGCATAAACTTTACGTTTCGAAATAAATAATTTCAAAATAAAAATTTGTAGCAAGAGTACTTATTGTAAACAGGATGTTGTTGAAGAATTTAAGAATTGAAACGGAATCGATTTAACAAAATTATGGTAAAACTGGCTTATGAATTAACAAGTAAATTTTAAAAGCAAAATTGGAACGTAACAAACATCATTTATCCGAACCTCAAGTCTGCAATTAGGCCAGTGCCACATGGTCCAGACGTGCCAATACCTGAGAAACCAACAAATTTAGAAGATGTTAAAAGCAGTTTTAAACCTGAAGTTGATAAAACAACTTTACCGAGGCCAGTGAAAGTTTCTAAGCAACCGTAGTTTTTTCCAAGACCGAACTTAACGACTTAGTTAAAAGACTTAGGTCTTCCAAAGGATCTTTCCAAAATTTTAGCATCCAGACTTCAAGGTAATAATTTACTGGCAGAAGAAGTTAAAATCTAGTATTTTAGGAAACGTGAGTACGAGTCTTCAGGCTATTTTGAAAAAAGTGGGTTGTCTAGTTTATTGCACCGACGTTTCCATTCTGATAAACAAACTTGGGGGCACATACAATCCCGATGATTGGAGGCTTTTTATTGATTCTTCCAAAAGAAGCCTTAAAGCTGTTCTCTTGCACAATGGGAATGTTTTTCATCGGTACCAGTTGCCCATTCTTTCCAAATGACGGAAAGCTACGTAAATCTTAAAGTATTGCTTGAAAAAATCAAATACAATGATCATAGTTGGAAAATTTATGGGGATTTAGAAATTGTGGATCCTCTACTAGAGCAGCAGTCAGGGTATACACCCATGTTTTTCTGTAAGTGGCACAGTCGAACTTGACATCAACATTAGAAGACTGGATAAGAAGAGATAATTTAACTCTCGCATCAAAAAATGTTCTGCACGAAAGTCTTGTTGATCCACAAAATAATCTTGTTACCTCCACTGCATATTAAACTAGGATTAATGAAACAATAGGTTAAAGCTTTAAGTAAAGATGGGGACTGTTTCAAATACTTTTGTAAAAAATTTCCCGCTATCTAAGATGCAAAATTAAAGGAAGGAAATTTTGTCGGTCCTTAAATAAGGAGATTAATGAAAGATCAAGAGTTTGTTAATACCATGATCGAAACTGAGAAAGATGCATGCCTTTCATTTGCTAATGTTGTTACGCACACAATTCCTCAAAAGGTAAATAGTGTGTGTCTACTCTACCTTATAGGCGGCAGAGCCTCGATAGATTATGAGGAGTTCCTGTTTAAAGTTTAAGCCCAGGAGGCTGCGATAGATTGCAAAAGACTATATCTCAGGGATTTAGAGAACAAAGTTAAATTTTACCCAGACAAGTTATAGGGATGCAATTTAGAACATGACAAAAGAAAATACCTTAATACAACTTATATATTGACGTTTAGTTAATAACATTAATAAAAAATTTAATATATATTGTTATTTTCTTACAACCAGATTTTCATACGACAAAATCAGTAAGTGTAGTTTATATATCTACACTTTCCTAATTTTAAAATTCTGTCTTAAATGCTACCAGATTAACTAGAATTGTACAAAGACGAATGGAAAAACGGGCTGAAGAAATACTAGGAGAAGACCAATTTGGGTTTAGGCGAAACAGGGGAACACGGGAGGCTATCTTAGCTCTGAGGGTGATAATGGAGAAAACAATAGAAAAAGGGGAAAGCGTGTATATAGGGTTTGTAGATCTGGAAAAAGCATTTGACAATGTAAAATGGAAAAAAATGTTCGAAATACTCAAAAAGATCGGAATGAGTTATAGGGATAGACGGATAGTACATAGCTTATACAAAGAGCAAACAGGAGTAATAGAATTAGAGCAGGAACGTAGAGAACTAAACATCAGGAAAGGGGTGAGACAGGGATGTTCCCTATCCCCACTAATTTTTAACTTGTACATTGAAAAGGCAATGAATACTGTCAAATGCAGGAAGACATTTGGAATTACTATGCAGGGACAAAAAATTGATATGCTTAGATTTGCAGATGATATAGCGGTATTAGCATCTAGCAAGGAAGAGCTAGAAGCTGCTCTCAATGAAATGGAAACGTTTCTAACAGAGAGATACGGTATGAAAATTAACAAAAGTAAAACTAAAGTACTAGTATGCAAAAGAGGGAAAAATAAATCAAAAACAAGAATACAAATATGTAACACGAACTTACAAGAGGTTAAGGATTTCTGCTACCTAGGAAGCCAAATAACGCAAGATGGGAAAAGCACAAAAGATATAAAACAAAGATTAGCACAAGGTCGTGCTACATTTAACAAGAAAAAGCAACTACTGTGGTCAAAGACCACAAAATAGAAACAAGGAAAAGATTGCTCAAAACATATGTGTGGAGCACAGCACTGTATGGCTGTGAAGCCTGGACAGTGGGAGTAGCGGACAAGAAAAAGGTAGAAGCCTTTGAAATGTGATGCTACAGACGTATGATGAAGATATCATGGACAGACAAAGTTAAGAACGAAGAGGTACTAAAAATGGTAGGGGAAGAAAGAAATATGTAGAAAACGGTAAAAAATAGGAGAGATAGGATGTTAGGCCACATACTACGGCATGAGGGAATAGTGCGGAATATACTAGAAGCAGAGATAGGAAAAAAAAAGAAGAAGAGGTAGACCTAGGTTAGACTACAGCACACAGATAGTGAAAGATGTAGGCTGTAGGAGTTTCATGGAAATGTGTAGGCTAGCTCAGAATAGAAATCAATGGAGGTACGCATCTAATCAGTCTCAAGATGGATAAATTAATGACGAAGAAAGTAACTGCACTTAAACATGATATTTATTATAAGCAACTACAAGCATTGGAGGGGCAATATTCTCGAATAATGGTAATTGCGTGAAAGCATTTACTGGAAAACATTATTTCGGCAAATGTCTAAGTGTTGGGGATCTTGGCAGCCACAGGTTGCTTAACCCCCTTCAATAAATCTCAGTGAAATAGGGCATAATATTAGAAAACAATATAAGGGGAACCGGGCTGTATTGCTGTGTGAGAATTTCAGGGAACTATGTAGGTAAGTTTAGAAAAGAAATAAGTGCAGGTACATGTCCAACCAGTTTTGAGACGGGAAACCCAATGACGAAAAAATAAGCGCAGATAAGTCTGATGATTATTATAAACAACTACAGGTGTTGGGTGTGAAATATCTGCAACTAATGTTGACTGTGCGAGAAGATATATTAGAAAAAATATTTAATCAGTAAATGTTCAAGTGCTGGGGGAACTTGGCAGCCACAGGCTGCTTACCCCCCTTCGCAACCACTGAATGTCGGAGAAATAGGGTATATAATTGTAAAACAATAGAAGGTGACCGAACTGCATCTAACAAGAAAGAACGGCGCCTATGATGAAAGACAACAAACATAGAACAAAAAGTTGTTGAAAGCGTATGTGTGGAGCACAGCACAGACAGTATGCCTACGAAATACGAGCCGTTTGAAAAGCAGACAGAAGAACAGTAGCGGCCTTTGAAATGTCGTGCTTCAGATGTTTGAGGATGGACAGACAAAGGTAGTAACAAATAGGTTATAGAAACAGTAAGGGAACAAGGATATCTTTGGGAAAAAATATGAGAAATAGAAGGGCAGAATACGTACTAAGGCATTTTTGGGGAATAGTATGGGATATATGACAAACAGAGATAGGAAAAAAGAGGTGGATGTAGACCTAGATCAGATAGTGATAGATGCAGACTGTGCAAATTTCGGAGAAATCTGTAGGTTAGTTAAGAATAGGAAACAATGATGGTACGCGTCTAACCAGTTTCAGGACTGAAGACCCAATGATGATGATGCTACCAGATAAGACATTAGAAAATCTAAAATTATTATTGTGCTTAGACACAATTCCAAATTAACGTTCTAAATAAAAGGAAATTATAAATACACTTTGTTGTGTTTAACATTAATTAAGAGAATTTGGATTGAACATTTAAATTAAACATAACCTCAAAATCCACAAAAAAAAATTTCATGAAAGTTTTTCTGTTTACAAACCATAAGGTTATATAGGAAAGCAAAGATAAATATTAAATTAGTTAAGGTAATCGGTAAATAAAGTTATGACTATATTTTACATGCATTACTTTTCTAGATAATTGAGATTTAAAATGTAACGCATGCACATCGTTCCATGACAAAAGTAAATAAGATAAACTCATACCTGTATTCAGGATATATGAAAAAAAACGTATACTTAAGGATTGATCTTACGGCTTGTTCAGAACTATAGGATCCTCTTTTACGGTTTGTTGAGACGAACACCATCGTTGTTTATTTTGGTTGTTAACCTCAAACTTCAAATTTGTAAGAGCCAATCTTATTGTTCCACAACCATATGTTTTGTTAACGGAGCATTTAATTTATTTTAGAAGGTAAATAACGGCAACATGAATCCTTATGTACGATAAAAGATAATATTTGTAGGTAGTAAAATTAATACATAGGCTTAGATAGCCTAGCATAGATAATTAAATTCTCCATCAGGGAATATTTTACCGAAAAATATATCACCTGAAGATACTTTACCAAGGCATATGCCACCGTAGGATATGCCACCAGAGGACCCTAGAAATTAAACGTGTTACAAAAATGAAGTATTGTAATACATCACGAGGAACCGTCTGAAAGTATTATCTTTAATCAGCTTACAATTCTTAAATATTTTGAATGGGTTATTCAGGTAGACTTTCTACATACGTGTTTTGCTAGTATTCTGAAACGATATTTATGTATGTTAAGAAGAATAAAAGAAAAAGACAACTTTTACATACCAGGTACGACATCATGGCCTTAGGAAGGACATCTTTATCAGGAAACGGTATGTGCACAAAAGGAAGTCAGATTTCAAAAGCACGAAAATTTATTCTGGTTTTGAAGATAACCACACATTTTGAGAGAGGAACAAACAAGGAAACCATCCTAAAGACGGATTCATATATACACCAGTTGTGTATTTATGGACATTATTCAAAGGTTTACCAATTAGAAAATTACATCTGATTATAATTATTTATATTATTTATACAAAAGAAAGAATATTAAATTAAAATTAAAGATCGATGTATATAGTGTATTATTTAATAATACTAAAGGGAAATGTTACACAAATCAAAACTGACTTGTGATTGTAAACGGTAATAATTTAAAATTAAGACGAATAATACTTTAATATTGAAGGAAGTGGGACCAAAATGTAACATGGCAAGGGAACAGTGAATTGACATGTTACAAATGAAAATAAACACAGAAAACTGGATACCGTTACAACGATTGGAGGACTAGTTTGATTGAATGTTTTTATCGAATACAGTTGAAAATATTCCACGGACTGCCTTTAAGAATACGATTATATTTTTACAAGACAAGAACATCGAAATTAATCACACCAAATGAATGCATGAGCAGGTGCGTTTAAAAACTTGAAACGTATTATATTTTCTTGATCGCTAACCCCAAACGGTCACATTCTTTCCTAAATTGAGCTTAACTAATGCTCTCTTCTTAATACATACATCTGACTCTAGAAGTTGGGGGTCAGCAAAACAAAGTCTTCCGACGTAACTAAGGGTCTATTCCTTGGGTAGGGCTATGAGCAATGGGGGGGTAAGTCGAAATCTATGGAGGGTTACACTTAACAAAAAACAAACAGGCGCCACCAAGTCCAAATTGATTTATTTTAGGGCATAGCTATTTTTAAGGGCGGACTTGGAGACCCAAAAAAGAGATCGCCTTCGTTGATACACAAACTTGTCTTAACAGAATAAGACGCTGTTCCTGTAAGAAAGAATAATAATTAAGTCACCTAAAAATGGGAACACTATTTGCGTCCCTCAAGTATACCTAAAAAGTATAGAGAATATTTTCTGCATAATGGGATCATAAAATTTTAGTTCTTATTGCTTTTTGTTTACCAAGTCTGATCAGACTAGATCAGAATAAAAAACTTTAAATGAAGAATATTAATTTACTAATAAGAATTTTCTTGGTTTCAGTAAATAAAGTATCATTGTAATTAAATAAAATAAAAATTTGAAGTACTTGCAAAACTGGTAGTAAAGGTTATCAACTAATCCTTACTCAAATATTTTATAATTCTATGTAACTAAAAATGCTAGAGTTTCTTTATAACCCAATCAGATCTGTGTGAGTCATTTACAAATGAATATACGAAATTTTCTCTTTAGGTTAACAAACTTAAATTTAGTTTGAAGTCAAAATAATCACCAAGATATTCTCTAATGTTATCAATAGTGGTTGTACTAAAATGCTAAACATGTGTTAGCCATTGGGCAATTGTTGACAATAGTGAACAAACAAACAGGTGATGTAATAGCAGCTGTTAAATTACGTTGAAGCCACGTGTGATCACGTATTTACGAAGCTAAGTGAAAGCAAATTTAATACTGGGGAAAACCAGCTTATTTACAGGTAAACTGAATAACAATTTTGTACGTCTAACAAACAAAATGAAATAATGTACTTTCAGAAGGAAAGTACTCAGGAAATCTTAATTCTATTACGAACCCAAGAGCAGCAGTTGTCCCTTGATGTAATGGAAATTACCTCGCAGCGCGGGAACAGCAACTAATTATACTTGCTTTCCATGCTTTAACACAGGTGTAGGAGCAAAGCGGGTTCCTTACTTGGATCACGGCAGCATTACTTTGTAACGTAATCTTCCGTTGTCTAAATTTATTTACTAAAATAATTTTTCATTGCGTAGCCAACAAATTAAGCTTTCTAAATTGTAACTTCAAAGGGATCATGTTGTCTCAAATTTTACAGTTGCGATTTTCGACGTGGTGTGCGATATATACGTTATCCATGCAGTTTTCTAATTTCTCATTGGGATTTCAAATGTGTCGTTGCGAGTTCAAATAGGTCGTTGCGAGTTCACATGGGTCGTTGCGAGTTCAAATGGGTCGTTGCGCTAAATAAATTTTGTAAATTAGCTAATATGACAACGAATATACAAAATGTGGATTAGGTACTAACCGTTACTCAGGAAGTGTTTCACAAACATAGAGCGACTCGGAGGTCACTCGCCATTCTCTTAGAATGCATCTTGACGCTACTTTTAACTATCGACGAGTGCGCTCGCTGCTTTCTTGTATGGTGGGAGGTTCCGGATTTTAGTTCTCGAACCTCTCACGCGCGCGCCAGTGGCTGTGAAATTACACCGAACTCGGAAACAACTCGACTAATAATCCTTGATATTATAATACTATAAAAGTTTGATTGTTACTTGAATATTTATTTTAATTAATAAAGGTATTTTACTATTCATTGTACGTTTAATGAATGGATTCTCCTACTGCAAAAATAAAATTGTTACACTACCTCTTTCCTAAAAGAAAAAATTTTTCTTAAAAAACTTCAAATATAACTAATACAAAAAATTTTTTACAACAATACTAGCCTTTCCTATCTTCCTAACCAACTATGCAATTTTATAAATTTACTCAAATGGGGGACCTTCATTTATAATTGAGAGTGTGTTGGTAACTACGTGTACCTGACGTCCATCGGGAGACAAAATCGGGGAGTCACAATCGGTAATAATCAAAATTGGGAGGGGTCAAATTAGAGAGTCAAACACTCCACGGGACAAAAGAATTTAAATTTACAAAATTTCTGACTTGAGATTCCTACTTCTAATAAGGCTAATATTTCTGACCTAAAATCAAACACTTACAATTTACTTCTAATTTCAAAAAACTTCACTTCCAGGAGCTCATTTAGCTCTATTTACAAAAAACAGGAATGCTTCCTCATCAGAACAGCATTACCATTCAAAATATCATCACTATAAGGTGAGAATCAAAAGAAATACCCTACTAATAGGTCTAAATTTAAGCATCATCACAAGGTGATAACCAAAACAAAAGTGACCTAATCAAAGGTTACTTATCAAATTCAAATACAAAGTATTATCACTTTATTACAAAGAGATAATCAAAACGAAGGTAACCCGACCATACGGTTACTTAACAAATTCAAATACAAAATATTATCACTTTATTACAAAGAGATAATCAAAACAAAGGTAACCTGACCATCAGGTTACTCATCAAATTTCAAACCCAAAATAACCCAGTTAGGGTTGTAGAATCCTACACCCTACTGATCATCCTATCACTAATTGCTAACGAACAACTGATCTCATTAGTGATGGACCAAACGGTGAAAATCACCAAGTCAACTTTGACCTTATCAAATCTAAGAACTTCTAACGGTCAAAAGGAACAAGGAAAGAACAATTCATTCTCTCCACCTTGACATGTAGAAATCAGGACCAATAGTTAAATAGCCCACCTACTTCTACATTGTAAGGATATCTGTCAAAGACATCCTCCAAACACATCTCCGAGCAACGCGCGAGCAAAACGACCAGCGTGCACCAAGGCACACCTCAACTTACAAAACTTACAAAATCTCAAACCACTTATTTCACTCCTCAAACAAAATACTCAATATTAGTGGACCGACACTAGATCAAGAATTGGAACAAAACAAAACAGACCACTACGTCATTACTTAATATCAAAGAGATGACCGGACCGGAATTAATCGTCAAAATCATCATTTTCATTTGGATCTGATACTCCAATTGGTTTCAAGTCCTTTATGTGCCATTTCCTGCTCTTGTTCCATCTTCGTTTTCTAACTCATATACTAAACTGGAATGTTTTTTCCGAATTTTACTCATAACGAACTTAGGAGCTAACTTAGCGGAAAATTTATCACTAGCACTCGAGAGGACCTTATTAGTTCTCCAAACATACTCTCCGACTCGGAATGAAATGTCTCTTCTCCGAAGATTGTAGCGTTTACACGAACGTTGATAAGCTACATGCAAATTTTCACGGACACTTCCAAAATATCAAACAAAAGTTGACGATCCAAAACATAAGAAGGTCTACTACTGGAGACGACATCAACATCCTCACCAGGTATAAAATTATCCTTATAAGCTTTTCCACTTAAAGGTACCTGACGACCAAAAACTAAAAATTTGGTGAATAGTTGGTGGACTCATGTTTTGCTGAGTTGATCGCGTATTGGATCTTTGATATCTCAACATCCCACGTATCATGTTCTTCTACGTATGTACGGATTGCTGTACCAACTGTCTTATTGATTCTTTCCACAAAATTGCATTGGGGAGCATAAACAGCGTTATACCAAATTTTTGAATTTCGTACCTTGCACACAAAGCTTTAAAAATACGTCCAACTAATTGTGGACCATTATCACAAATAACAAATTGTGGTACTCCGTAGACAAGAAATACCTTTTCTTCCAAAACTTCTCGATCAAATGTGCGGTAGCACTACGTAAAGGTTGCAAAATCGAATACTTCGAGAACCAATCACCAACAACTAAGAGCCATTTATGTCCGCGTTTGGAACGAGGAAACGGACCCATCAAATCTAATGCAATGGTTTGGAATGGTAGTCCAACTTCTTTCTCCTTTCCCATCATTCCAAGGGGACCTCTATTGGGTGGTTTTGAGCACCACAAATCAAACATTTCCTACAAAATTTACGTACGTCAAAGATCATCTTTGGCCAATAATACAATTCTTGGACTCGAGACAAAGTTTTAAGGAACCAAAATGTCCTGCTGAAGGGGGTCATGACATGATTTAATGACATCTACGCGCTGAGACTTTGGCACCAAATATTTCCACTCTACAACATTCGCCGAATGCGGTAATAAGGAAGGTATAAACTTATAAATAAACCCATCTTCTACTTTCCATTGTGGGTAGCTTTTCGGTGACAACAAAATTTTCTTTCTCAAAGACTCATACCACAAGTCTACTGCATCAAGTTTAATCTCTACTAAGTTAACTTCTGGATTTTCTAAAGGAACACCACGACTAAGACAATCTGGAACTATATTGAACTTTCCTTTTCTATGCACCAAATCAAATGAGTGTTGCCTTAATCGAACTGACCATCTGGCGAGTTTTCCAGTTGGATTCTGAAGATTACTCAACCAAAGTAACGAAAATGATCGGTGACAACGGTGAATCGAACTCCTTCTACCCACGGACGAAATTTCTCAACTGCAAAAATAACCGCTAAACACTCTCTTTCAGTGGTGGAATAATTGCGCTCAGTACGGCTCAGGGTTTTGCTTGCGTACGAAATTACACGCTCTTCTCCGTTTACATTCTGAATCAACACAGCTCCTAACCCAGTGTTGCTTGCGTCACACTCAACGATAAAGGTGCCGAGTAGTCTGGCTGCGAAAGAAGAGGTGCAGAAACTAATGCTTGCTTGATTAGCACAAATGAATTTTCTGCTTCCGCACTCCAGTTTACAGTTTGACCTTTTTTCTTACTTTTAATGAGGTCATTAATAGGCGAAACTAAAGACGAAAAATTCTTTATAAAGCGCCTGTACCAGCTGCACATTCCTATAAACCTTTTAATTTCCGTTGTGGTTTTCGGACGGGGAAAGTTAACCATCGCCGACACCTTATCGGGATCTGTACGAAGTGAGTTCGAACCTACTATATAACCCAAAAATTTAAGTGTTTTTAAAAATTCACATTTACTTATATTTATGGTAAGGTTAGCTTCTTTTAAACGTTGCTTAACCTCTACTAATAACTTTAGATGATCTTCAAAAGATGACGAACATAATATTATGTCGTCCAAATAGCAAAATACATGGGGTTCAAAACGTGGACCAAAAATTGCATCTACTAAACGCTGTTGCGTCTGCGCAGCATTCTTCAACCCAAATGGCATGCATGTAAATCTATATTGTCCTCGTGAGATAACACTGAAGGCAGTCTTATCCTTAGACGATTCACTAAGAGGATTTGCCAAAACGATTTTCTCAAATCCAGAGACGAAATGTAGTTCGCACCTCTCAACATATTGAGAATTCTATCTACGTTCGCAAGGGGTACGAATCATGAACAGTTAAGTCGTTCAGGGTTCTACCATCAAAACAGAAGCGATATTCTCCATCTGCCTTCTTAACCAACAAAACTGGAGAGGACCACGGACTAGTACACGGTTCTATAACTTTAAGTCTAAGCATGTCGTCCAATTCCTCATTCAATATCTTACCCATATATGGTGACATGACATATGGTTTCTTGTGGAAGGGTTTGGCATTGCCTGTGTCTATGTCCAATTCGATTAGGTGAGTTCGTCCTAATCTATCGTCGCTGCTAATCTCACTAAATGAATTTATTAACTCTTGTGCTTGCGCACTTTGAGCATCTGAGAGGTCATGTAAACCACATAAAGAATCTTCAGTGTTCAAAGGGATGGAAGACGGACCTATATACCCTATGTCGTTCCCAACATTGCTTTGGATAAACCAATTATTACTTCTAAAGTCAGCAACTACACCAAATAATTTTGCAAAGTCACTACCGAAAATAAATGTATGCGGTAGGGACGGAACCACTAATGCATTAAGGATGCGGCAATCATTACCTATACAAATTGGCAAATCTACTGAGCCTACAACAGACTTTATTGAACCATCAGCTGTAGTGATACCTGTTTTTGCTGAACTAAAATTTTCAAGTCTAATTCTCTAACAATTGAAAGTGCTAAGGATCCTACTACTGAGGTAGTGCATCCCGAATCCAGAAGACCGGTAATGTCTCTATCTATTAATTTCACCATAATGTAGGGTCGATTATCACACTGCTTCTCAATGAACAGAGTATTATTCTTAGGCTTCGAAGAGTCCTGACAAAATTTTTAACAACTGTAAGCCATCTCGACCACTCGTCTTTACTAAAGTATTTTTCTTGTTTACAAATCATAACTGTAGCCTTATGACGCGGAACAGGATACCGACCACTATGTACCTGCCGCCTTACTGGTTTTTGAACAATGTGGACATGACGTTGCCTTAACGCCTTTTCGACCACATCCAAAACAAAAATTTTTTGTTGCTCTACAATCTCTAAACCAATGTCCACTACGGAGCAATTCCAACAAACAAAATGATTCCTCTTATCGGGACTAAAGGAATTACAAACCGAGGACTCTAAAGAGCTCTTATCCGCTACTGTTACTTGAGGATTGACTAATTTATTCTGAAACACCCTACTCTTAACAGCATAAACTTTCTCATTCAACCCAGGATGTTTGTTCTCATATGGATGCTTAGAGGGTTGCAAATCTTATTAGGTTTATTAGAAGACGCCAAAACCGAGTTTAGTTTCATCAAAGAAGCTTCTTCTAACCTTTACACAAATTTACTAGGGTCGACAAATCTTGAATGTCCGACAATGCAAGTGCCGAAATATATTCAGGAACCAAATTTCTTCTAATCATTTTAACTTTAGTAACTTCTGCTGGCTCGTTGGTCAGTCTACTAAAGAGGGTTTGCATATGCGCGACAAATAAAATAATCCTTTCGTCTTTACCTTGACGACGATTTCTGATCTTTTCCCAAATGTCATCATCCGAAGAACCAGGTAGAAAATCTTCCTTAAACGTTCTAACAAGGAGTTCCAGTCTCGCAAAGAATTTTTCACTGTTCTAAACCAAACCAAAGCGTCACCCACAAAAGTTCACATGCTGATCCAAATAAGTCAGCTTCGGATACCTTACGAGATTGTGCTAAATCACTAACTCTATCTAAAATGAATGTAGTTGTTTGGGGTCACCTGAGAATTTTACAGGCCATGAACCTATAGGTACTGAAGGTGTTACATACGAAGTCGAATGGATAGGTGCACTAACTAAAGGAGATACTACAACGGACCGATCTAAATAGGTGGACTCTGTACTTTTATTGATTTTATCGTACAACTCAGCTTCAAGAGTTAATATCGTTGCTACGGTCTCATTTCTAAACTTAATTGCTTCATCGGGATTTATTGAAGGATTTTCATACGCTTAGCTCGTCCCGAAAGGTGGTTTATCCTTGAACAAGCTCTTCTAAAATTGAGTCTGATGAGTCGCCCTCAAACTCGGACACAATATTACGAACTGACTCGACTGAAACTGAAATTTCTTTACTTTCCGTTGCAAAATCTACTTCATAACACGAAAGGTCAACCAAACAACCAGGCTTATCTATTTCTTTAGCTAACAATCTACCTAAAATTTTCCGTTTCTCCAACACTGGCCTCTCACTTACCACTCCTCTGATTCTTAGTTCATACTCCAATTCTTCTTTAAGTAGACAAACAATTTGGAATTTTTCCGACATGGTTACTACAACCTAATGGAATCAAACCGATAAATCTAACTAATCCGAATCTTACAAAAGCTATCAAAACAAATTCGTACTACTAAAGGTAAAAATCAAAAATGTTTTTGGTAAAATTATTTTGCCAAAACAATATCAAAAAATTTAAGGGTCAAAACAGAACTAAAGTCAAAAGTAAATTTGACCAAATTAACGAATTGAGTGTATGGGGATTACCGTTACAACCAATCTTTTATCAAAAGCAAACAAACAAATCTAAGTGTCAAATAAACCTTAAGCAAACAAATTTCGAGCAAAATAATTTTTGGACAAATGGACTTCAAAGGAAAATAAATTTAGAGCTAACAAACTTCGAATCAAATTAAATTTAGAACAAATAAATTTCGAAGCAAATTAATTTTTAACAAATAAATTTTAAGGTAAATCAAATTATGAACAAACAACTTTCGAGCTAAATTAAATTATGAACGAACGAATTTCAACAAATTACTCGTTGAACAAACAAATTTCGAGCCCCAAATAAATTTTGATCAAACAAATTTCGAAGCCCCAAGCGTTGGGCGCTAGTGAAACGTATTATATTTTCTTGATCGCTAACCCCAAACGGTCACATTCTTTCCTAAATTGAGCTTAACTAATGCTCTCTTCTTAATACATACATCTGACTCTAGAAGTTGGGGGTCAGCAAAACAAAGTCTTCCGACGTAACTAGGGTCTATTCCTTGGGTAGAGCTATGAGCAATGGGGGTAAGTCGAAATCTATGGAGGGTTACACTTAACAAAAAAACAAACAGGCGCCACCAAGTCCAAATTGATTTATTTTAGGGCATAGCTATTTTTTAAGGGCGGACTTGGAGACCCAAAAAGAGATCGCCTTCGTTGATACACAAACTTGTCTTAACAGAATAAGACGCTGTTCCTGTAAGAAAGAATAATAATTAAGTCACATAAAAATGGGAACACTATTTGCGTCCCTCAAGTATACCTAAAAAGTATAGAGAATATTTTCTGCATAATGGGATCATAAAATTTTAGTTCTTATTGCTTTTTGTTTACCAAGTCTGATCAGACTAGATCAGAATAAAAAACTTTAAATGAAGAATATTAATTTACTAATAAGAATTTTCTTGGTTTCAGTAAATAAAGTATCATTGTAATTAAATAAAATAAAAATTTGAAGTACTTGCAAAACTGGTAGTAAAGGTTATCAACTAATCCTTACTCAAATATTTTATAATTCTATGTAACTAAAAATGCTAGAGTTTCTTTATAACCCAATCAGATCTGTGTGAGTCATTTACAAATGAATATACGAAATTTTCTCTTTAGGTTAACAAACTTAAATTTAGTTTGAAGTCAAAATAATCACCAAGATATTCTCTAATGTTATCAATAGTGGTTGTACTAAAATGCTAAACATGTGTTAGCCATTGGGCAATTGTTGACAATAGTGAACAAACAAACAGGTGATGTAATAGCAGCTGTTAAATTACGTTGAAGCCACGTGTGATCACGTATTTACGAAGCTAAGTGAAAGCAAATTTAATACTGGGAAAACCAGCTTATTTACAGGTAAACTGAATAACAATTTTGTACGTCTAACAAACAAAATGAAATAATGTACTTTCAGAAGGAAAGTACTCAGAAATCTTAATTCTATTACGAACCCAAGAGCAGCAGTTGTCCCTTGATGTAATGGAAATTACCTCGCAGCGCGGAACAGCAACTAATTATACTTGCTTTCCATGCTTTAACACAGGTGTAGGAGCAAAGCGGGTTCCTTACTTGGATCACGGCAGCATTACTTTGTAACGTAATCTTCCGTTGTCTAAATTTATTTACTAAAATAATTTTTCATTGCGTAGCCAACAAATTAAGCTTTCTAAATTGTAACTTCAAAGGGATCATGTTGTCTCAAATTTTACAGTTGCGATTTTCGACGTGGTGTGCAATATATACGTTATCCATGCAGTTTTCTAATTTCTCATTGGGATTTCAAATGTGTCGTTGCGAGTTCAAATAGGTCGTTGCGAGTTCACATGGGTCGTTGCGAGTTCAAATGGGTCGTTGCGCTAAATAAATTTTGTAAATTAGCTAATATGACAACGAATATACAAAATGTGGATTAGGTACTAACCGTTACTCAGGAAGTGTTTCACAAACATAGAGCGACTCGGAGGTCACTCGCCATTCTCTTAGAATGCATCTTGACGCTACTTTTAACTATCGACGAGTGCGCTCGCTGCTTTCTTGTATGGTGGGAGGTTCCGGATTTTAGTTCTCGAACCTCTCACGCGCGCGCCAGTGGCTGTGAAATTACACCGAACTCGGAAACAACTCGACTAATAATCCTTGATATTATAATACTATAAAAGTTTGATTGTTACTTGAATATTTATTTTAATTAATAAAGGTATTTTACTATTCATTGTACGTTTAATGAATGGATTCTCCTACTGCAAAAATAAAATTGTTACAAACTTTCACTCAATATCTAATCCACCATACAAGCTTTTAAGTGCAATTCAGTTTTGGCTTTCTTTAAAATGTCAAATGCTCATTACAAATTATGGATAATTGCATATTATTTTTTGCATGACAGCTCATAGAGCCAACGTAGAGAGAGAATGTTTTCATTAATTAATCAAAACTGAACCAACGAAAGAAACTCACCGAACACAAAAACGATTTGATCAGTAATAAAAACAACATATAATTTCAGGGACTTTAACTGCGTTCGTTGCTTTTTGCAAATTTTTACTAAGCAAGGAAATTGCTTTGAGAACTGTTGGGAAGACTGACGAGTGTCAGAAGATTGAAAACCAACTTGATCTCATCCTCATTAAATGCAGGGAGTTTATCTTTTAGATTATTTTCTTTTGTTTTACAAAGAAGAGGGAAATTTGTACTTCAGAACAAATAAAGAATGACACATTATAGCAATTTGAGAGTATTTTCTAGTAAGGTAAGAAAAATTCCTGTCGAAGTCCGGGATTCATGCCCAATTCGGAGTTTTTGAATTCCTTGTCATTTTTACGGTTGGTAGTTCAGACTGAGGAAACATTTTATCGAGTAGTAGCTACAGTTTCTACCATAAAAATTGTTTTTCATGTCCAACACCTACTCGAGAAAACCAATACCACCAAGAACACTGTTTTATAAAAATTACGTCATCGATCTCCTGTTAAAACAACTTGTGTAGAAGAGTTATATTTAAGCAGTCATTAAGGAACTTCAAAACATTCTGTATATTTACATATTACATTAATTACTTGAAGCGGTAAGCGATATTTTTAAATAAAAGCCAGGACCTATAAATTACCATATTTACTTTTCGTTAAAATGAGCACTCACTCACTTCAACACGTACAGTTCCATTATTACCAAGATGCTAATGCAAAGAGGCGCAGGGTATTGGTCAGTTGGTCACAAAACCTTTATTTACCCAACAAGTTAATAGAGCTGCTGCAAGTTGCCATGTTGATTTAGTTAGTTGGGTCTACTTATAATTCGACAAGTTCTACTGGTGGATGAAATTTTAAAACAAACAAAGCGTTGGAATTTCTGAAAACCTCACGTATGTTTGTTTTAGTTTATTATGCATCTTGCAGGTGTTATATTAGTTCAAGTTTGTGTTATATTTGTATATAGTTGGAGGTATAATTACCATAAAAGCTGGTTTTGAAAACTTATATAGCGACTAATATTTAAATTCGACCATAAAAGAAAATACGACTCTAGGTTTCCATATTAGTAAAATAGTTGGAGAAGAGAGATGGAACTTGAAGGACGCTAATTTTCGTAAAAGATTTACAAAGAATATAAAGTAGGAATAGTCTTAGTATCATGAAGTAAAAAATTTAAATAATAATTTTATCAAAAATTACCTACTTTGTATTACGTTACTTGCCAAAAGCACAGTTACTATGCCAATGTGTCTTACTTTGACGGTTTCATCACTTCAAGCTGTACTGTTAAAAATATTTCATGCTATTGCATCCTATTCCTACTGCCTGGAACTGAGATGGCATTCATAGGGATTCCACTACATAAGAGACTACTGAGACAACTACTCTTACTTGACCCTCTAGCACTAACGTGATCTAATTTAACATGGCCGGTAACGTCGGTCTCGGAGACCACTATTCTTAAAACTAAAGCTTTTAATTTCAAAACATGCATTTTCTTCAATGACAGTTGTATTAAAAAATTTGTAAATTAACATACTGGAATGGTTAATTTAATTGGACAATTACAGAATTTTAATATAAATAAAAAATAATACAGTAACTAACTCACACAAAACTTTTCTTAATGCAAAATTTCTCAAAATTTAAAATGAATACAAAAAATACTGAAACGTTAGTAGTAGGAATGGGGGATCCGAACGCAGCGTCGCCGCTTTTTAATCCGTATCTAACCTAGGTTTTTACATACAAATTCCAACTACAAAGTCTTATTTTTAAGGAATTTCCTCCTTTCTCCCTCCTTGCTAGTTAACCAACATTTTACAGATTACAAAGACAGCAAAATATTAGCAGTCCAGTGAACACCACGGGGAGATCACACGCACACTTCGTTCACCGGGATAGAAGGGGGAGGTATTCGGGGAAAAAGTGTTGGTAGGGGAAAGAGCTTAAAAATTATAAAATCTTAAAACTACTATATTCAAAAACTTAAATAATGCGCAACTTAAAACTATGTAAAATAAAAATTGTCTATTTCACGGTGCCCCCAGGCGTACATACTTATTTAGGTACAGTTTTCGTAGGTGATCGGTTAATTGGATCCGAACCCTAATTTCCTAAGCAATCTAACCACGTTTGAATTTTTAAAATCGGACTATTTCTAATATATACCAGAAACTTGCATGCTTTGTAAATTAAAATTTTAAATAATTAAAAGTTGAAAATACAAACACTTTACTTTAAACAATAAATTACCAACAACCAAAAAAAATGCAATGCTTACTTAATGCTTGCTTAACGATAATGTACAAATGGGAAGTGCAATTAATTTAGTTCGATGTTATCATTTTTACCTTACGTCACATCTGTCATTACCACGATAGCGCCACCGCTAACTAAACGTTTGCAACCCACGATACACATACAACTTAGGTAGGACAACCCACAATGCATAGACAGCGCCTCTCGGTACCTAAATGTTTGCAGCCCAACGTACATGCACATTATGTCACAAGGGCCATGCTAATCACTTTTACACTGGGTAATCTGTTAATTGGACAGTTAATTAGTGTTTAAAGTCTAATTTGTTTAAATACTGGCAAGATCGAAATTTAAAACAAATTATAAAATGCGTATTCCTATATATTAACTAGAATTGTGAAAGGTACTTTCACAATTATTAGTCAGACGTCATTGATAAAAAAATTCCAAGAATCATACATTTCACTATTATTCAATTAACGATTTACTATGAAAACCACTTATAAGCTAATTTTAATCTTGTCTAATGACATAGCTATAATTAATAATACGAGGTCAGTTTTGTAAATATTTTGGAAGTGAAACTCGAATATTTCTACGAAATGATTAATTGTATGTACCGGAGTTAAAAATTGCCGCCGGCCTTACTGCTCATTTTGAAAAAATTTCCGTACAACTTTCCAAAACTATTAACCGCGTAATCGCTCCAGGCAGCAATTATCGACTACACCACTTTAAATCTAAGAATAAAAAATCTAAGACGCATGTACGCCTTACAACCAAACTTACGTAAATTTTATAAAAGGAAATTATATATTTTAAATTAAAATATCTATTAAAGTTTATATTAGTTTGTACTGTTAACATTTCTCAAATAAATTCGATTATCTCGAAAACTAAATGAGATATCGAAAAATCTATAGCATATTTGTAATCAGCGTAAAAAATAAACAAGGTACATATATATCATTTATTGTAACATTATGGGAATATGGCAACGGACGACGGCGGCGACGACGACGTAGCGATTATATTAATCTAACTTACTTCGTAAGTTTGGTTGAAAAACAAGATAGTTTAATACGTCTATTAATAATTTTTGCTGATGTTGGCAATACAAATAAGTAAAACAAACTTTATCAAGAAATATTATGTTTTTAATAAAATATATACATATATTTATAACGTCTATAAACCGCTGTGATAACCAGATCTTCTGGAGCATACCGTTTGGTCCATATTACTCACCTTAGTTGATAACGTATGAATCGATGCCTACTATATTCAATGCACAACAAATATTAACAAGAGGCTCTAGCGCAGTTACAAGTTGCGTTCATTTTGTCCGTTTGTCTGATTGTAATTAACAATCTTTTTTTTGCTTTACGGTTTTTTTCATTAATGGTGTCGGGGAAGTGCACTGTTGAGAGTACCAATACGTTTTAATTTTCTCTAGGAAAATGCAAACATTTTCGTTAGATCTGGTCTTTTAACATTTATGAAAACTGGGGGTACTCGTTTCCTACTTTTACGAAGTTCTCCAATTATCGTTAACTTATGATCATTTAGAAGTTTCATTCTTAAGTCAATAGATGGAAGTAATTGACCATGGTTACAAGTCTGTTTGTTCCCCAAATTAGGTTGACACAAACGAGAAATAAAACGCCATATTCGAAGTGTTTTTATAAAACGGTCCATTTGACTGTTTTCTTACATACAGAGGTGCGCAACTAAGTTTCCGGGTTTCACACATGGATAGAGCTAACGACACATGTAGTTGACATACATGTCTGAAGTTGTATTTTATAATAGGTTGGACGTCTGTTAATAAGAATCAGTCGTAATACCAACACAAATCGCAACGCAAAAATACTTTTTCTAACAACGAAGATGTCGAGTTTTGTGCCAAACAAACAGCATTTGCAGGAAGTTTCGCATTTCTGCTTTAACTTCAAAAATGCAGCTGAAACACGTTGTTCGCTTGAGGAAGCTTATGGCGAACATGCACTATCAAGAACTACCTGTGAAGATTGGTTTAAATGCTTCAGAAGTTGCGATTAACACACTGAAGACAAGGAACCCTCCTGAAAACCACAAACAATTGAGGACGCCGATCTGGAAGCGTTATAAGATTAAGAGGATACGCATTTACAAAATCAACATGCGGAGGTATTAAACATAACTGTCGAAGGTATTTCCAAGCATGTACTTGCCATAGGAAAAATTTAAAACGAAGGAAAATGAGTGCCGTACGAGTTGACTGAGAGACAAGTGAAAAATCGAGCAGCTATTTCCAAAAAATTTTTTGTGGCATAAAAACAAAGTTCCCTGCGTCGAATTGTTGTTAGAGATGAGAAGTGAATATATTTTGAGAATCCCAAATGCAAAAAATTGCGGCTTCCGCCTGGCGAGGTAGCAGTGTCGTGGGCATGGTCAAATCGCTTAGGAAAGAAAACGATGCTCTACGATTGGTAGGATCAAAAAGGGATCGTATACTATGAGCTTCCGAAACCGGTCGAAATTGTCAAATTGACAATAACTAATCAATTTGAACAAGCATTGCTCTAAAAACGGCCAGATTGGGAAACGAATACGAACGAGTGATATTGCAGAACGATAACGATGGCACACGCTTCCATTTGCCCAGGGTACTATTAATATGCTGAAATGAGACTTGCTACCACACTTTCCATATTCGCCAGATCTGAATCCTTTCGATTATCACTTGTTCCGGTTGATGGCGCATGGCTTGGCTGTGCTTTACCTGACCACTTTCGAGGAAGTACAAAATTGGTCGAATGAATAGTTTCTGTCTAAAGACGCGTCATTTTGTCGTTGCGGTATTCATGTATTATCAGAGAGATAGCAAAAATATGTAGCCAGCAAGGTGCAACATCTTGAACAATCTTTTTTTTGTATGTATCTTGAACTGTTCCATTTTTTATTGATTCTTAGAAACTCGGAATTTAGTTGCACACTTGACACACTTCCATTGATGTGATATAAAACCTTTAGCATCGACTAGAGAGTATATCTTTATACCATACTTTCGCAGTTTGCTTGGCATATACAGTGTATCCTAATTTTGATCTTGAACTTCGGTATCTCGCTTAATAGAAGACATAGAGCAGCGGTTAAATGAAGAATGTTTTGCAGAATTCAATACTCGCGACTAATTTTATTTCAAATTTTACCTTACTCTTTTACTTTTTAAAATATTTTAAAAAGTCAAAAATTTGCTTATTTCATTATTCTTGAATAACTCAGAAGCGCTTAATCTGACCTTTTTTAAAATTTTCCATTGTTCAGACACTTTTCTAAGACAAATTATTTGATATAACCAGTAATCTCCGATTATCATTTGTTTTTTATTAGCCCTATTTTTTGTTTTTCATATGGCGCCGTAATGCCGTATTAGATGTTGCGTTTGTTACGGAGTCCTTAAAAAATCATTTTCGATGGTGTATAATATGCTTGTAAAATTTTTACTTATAAGGAAAACATTAATAAAAACGTAAATGAATATTTAATATGAAATTAGTTGGCTATAAAGTTAATCACCAATGATAAATGAAAGTAGATACTGACGTTTAATTTCATTATTAACCAAAAAAACAGGGCCTCCAATAAAATTATATATAATGATGTGATAGGGGATCATGTTATGATCATTGATCACCACACCCTGAACATGCGACGCTTCAAAACCAGAGCAAAATAAATTTTTCTAAATTAAGAACTATAATATGAAATTCAACATTTAACAATGTAGTAAATCAGAGATAGCAGCAATTTAGATAAGATAATGTACTAAGTAAGTATCATCGTGAGCTCATTTCCGGGAAAACTCGCGTGAATGGAAACAGACAGATTGTTCTGGACTTTTATAGCGTAGGAAGTTTATACTATATAAACCGATTAGAGAAGGCAATTATGTGAATTGGCAATTAAAGTCAGTTCATTTCGGGGCATTTTACTAGTCAACCAATAATAATGGGTTTTTATAACTGTTAAATAACATTGAAGGTCGAGCTAATGAGTCGCGTTAATGTTCATTACCAAATACTGGTTTTGAGCATAACAATCGACGTAAGAAGTACGATTTTAAAGTAAATACGTGAACTGTTGAATGGTAATTAATTCCGGCCAGATAATTTTTAATTTAAACGGAAGAATGTGATATGGATTTTTAAATGCAATGGATGGTAAGGTAATTGAACAACGCTAGTAGAGTTTGGGAAAGAATGCTTGAAGTTTAATTAATTACACGATCTGGACATGGACACAAGCTTGCAATATAGCAAGAAAAAAGATCAATCAACAAACTAATGGCCAATCATTGTCTCAAAACCTTTTTGGACGATATTTTCTTGTAGGAGAAGTTGCATGGGAATTTTTTGTGTAAATTTTTTTAAATTTTTTCTATAAGGAAGAATTTCGATTAAGTTTGACCATTATAAAGGAATTTATTGAATGTATCTGATCAGCTACGTTTGACTTCGTGGTAAGAAGGATTGTTAAAAATTATGCATTCTCGTTTCTCAAAATTTGGACTTAGTATTAATTAGAAAGAAAAATCTTATAGACACTATTTTAGTATCTAGTAGTAATATAGACTGACGATATTAGAATCTATTTGTAGATTTTAATGTTTGCAGGTATGTAATTTTTGGATATGGTATGTTAATGAAAGATGTATGTGGATGTAGCAATTGATATTTGAAAGGTTGTTTGTTAACGAATATTTGATGTCGTTTCATTTTATTTCACGCTACAGAATACAGCAGTATATATATATATATATATATATATATAATTCCTATTATTTCCCGAACGAAAGTAAGTATACAACTGATTTAATTGAAATCTTGGAATACGCTCGTTCTACCAGACAAAGCTACAGCGTCAAATTGTAATTTTGATTCAACGTTTCGGCATTGCCCTTGTCTTCTTCATAAACTGAAAAATTTTATGAAGATTATTACAATTAAATTCAAACAGTATAGCTCTCTACCTATATAGATTACTATGACTTACACCTGATTTAAACTTAAAAAACAACACCTATTCGTGACATACAACTTGGTTAATTTTTTTAAAAAATAGTTACGGCAAACACAATTAAAAGGTGACACAGTCAATTAGATAAAATAAATAAATTAACATTTAGCAACATGCATTTAAACTTAATCATACGGCGCAACCAGCATAACTAAACTACTCCTATCTAATAATCAATCATATTGTCACCTGGTGACCACAGTTATAATCTAATACCTATATCTTAATAGTTTAATGGCCAAATAGAACACACTAATAAATGAAGCACACAAAACAGAATAAATAATTAAACATTTCTACACTATTTGCGAAACTGACTGTTATTAAACTTGTAAAGCGCAGAGTAGACCGTATTCAAGTTGTTCATATCCACTTTATTATTCAGTGGATTCCGTTGTTGCTGAATATAGAAAGATTCCAAGAAAGGTCTCTTATATTAATTATATTCTATATCTAATATAGTGGTATTCGGAAAGTTCGCTGTATGTTTAGTATTGTACAAATGCGACGCAAGAGCACAATTAGATTTCCTAATCCTGGTATCACTTTTGTGTTGTATGTTGCGGTTCTTTAGCAACTGTTGCGTCTGACCAACGTACGTTCTTTTGCAGCTACATTGTATTTGATAAATAACGTTGCTGCACAGATACTGTGCTATCTTTAATTTTTGTAAACAAACTACCTATTGATTTTTTATAGGCGCATGCGATAAACAAGTCCAGTTGCTTCAATATCTTGGCAAGTTGAGGTGTTAGATTTTGTATGTAAGGTAGTTTCTTGAATTTTTTCCCTTTTGATCGATCTAGTACTGAAATTGGTAGCTGTTCTGAATTCATGACGGACTCTAGTAAAGAATTTATGACGACTTGAGCAATGATAGGAGACAGTAGTGAGCCCATAGGTGTGCCAAAAGTCTGAAGGAAATATGTAAAGTTAAAGATAAAGTATGTGTTGTTAAAAATTAGATCACTAGTTGATAAAAACGACTTCAAATCCAGATAAGAATGTGGTTGAATTTGGTTCCATTTCTACGTGATAATACTTACTACTAACTCAGTGGGAATATTAGTAAACAAAAGCGGGCATCTAACGAAATCAGGATATGGTCGGGAGGTAATTGAACATGTCTGTCTACAAATGAAAAAGTATCCTTAATCAATATAATTATTTAAATTAATTTTTAAATAGCGTTGTATCGAAGAATTTTCCCTTTTCATTGTATATAATAACATTTAATAATTTCCATTTTTATGCAGGTTACGTTTAACTTTCCTTCTTTATTCACTGTTCCATTTTATCATCAACGTTATATTTTAATTATTAATTACGATATGCATATTGCATACTCAAAATATCACCTTCACAAAGCAACATGCTCGCAACTTAATCAAAATAACATTTCGCAATCGAATTTATGAATGAATCTTTTTAATAAAATTTCTCGTCCATATACAATTTATCTATTTTCTAGTATGTTCGAGCTTGTTATGGAATTCCATTCCAAAGAACACACGCCTATCTGATATAATTATCTGAGAATTCTTTATTAGCGTTCAAAATCGCTTAGTTTTATTACCTCGTCAACGCGATCCACTTATTAGTGACGTGCGCTGTTCGTCTTTTTTCTAATACCTATAATTAATGCTCGCGGTCTCCTATCCTATAGTGATTGCGAAAGATCATAAATAGTTCTTATCAATTTTTATAAAATTTTTAATGTTGCGACCGATTTGCAGAATAAACGTTTATTTATTAATGCGTTTCTGCGAAATTGAGGTATTCTCGCGAAACTTCATTCTTAATTTCATATATTTCAGAAAATTCTTTATTTAAAATAAATTTATGTTATACAAAAGTCAATTTACATGATTAATTTAAAGCTTTAATAGCGTTATAATGCAAACTAGTTGCATGTTTATAGAAAATTTTGCTTTCACGGAAAAACGTGTTATAATACACAAAATTACGATTAAAATTAGGGTTTTATATACACAAAATTCGATTTTTAAGATCGTTCGGGTTTTCTGACATTATCACTTTCTATTTGAGATATCTCCAAATAAAGAAATCCAGAATTGAAAAACTGTCGACCTGGCCGACTAAACTATGGAACCACCATTAACTATCCAATTATTTCTTAATTTTGTGTTTAAAATATTTATAATTTTCCTCCGTTGAGGAGAGACGCCATCTTGTTGAAACCAGATATCACGCCGAATAGCTATAAGTAAATCTTCCAAAAAATTAATAAGCCCTTTTTCAAGAAAATTGTGATACCTTTTACTACTAAGAGTACCTTCATAAAAGTAAAGCCTCTGTACAAATCCATTTAAAACACCAAGCCACACATTAATTGATACTGTATTGTGATAACGACATGGTGTTACTTGCTGTGGATTTACATCATTCCAGTAGTGATCATTCTTCCTACAAGAAATGCAACTTCCTGTAAAATTTGATTCGTCACTCAAGATCGTCAAATTGATTAAATGCCTGTGGTTAACCAGCCAATTACAAATGTTAGTTGCCCTTTATTATCTCCACTATTAAATACTTGCACTAACTTAATTTTACATATAAAATTAAGACTTTTGGCACACCTATGGGCTCACTACTGTCTCCTATCATTGCTCAAGTCGTCATGAATTCTTTACTAGAGTCCGTCATAAATTCAGAACAGCTACCAATTTCAGTACTAGATCGATCAAAAGGGAAAAAATTCAAGAAACTACCTTCCATTCAAAATCTAACACCTCAACTTGCCAAGATATTGAAGCAACTGGACTTGTTTATCGCATGTGCCAATAAAAAATCGATAGGTAGTTTGTTTACAAAACTTAAAGATAGCACAGATAAGTATCTGTGCAGCAACGTTATTTATCAAATACAATGTAGCTGCAAAAGAACGTACGTTGGTCAGACGCAACAGTTGCTAAAGAACCGCACAATACAACACAAAAGTGATACCAGGATTGGGAAATCTAATTGTGCTCTTGCGTCGCATTTGTACAATACTAAACATACAGGGAACTTTCCGAATACCACTATATTAGATATAGAATATAATTATTATAAGAGACCTTTCTTGAAATTTTTCTATATTCAGCAACAACGAAATCCACTGAATAATAAAGTGGATATGAACAACTTGAATACGGTCTACTCTGCGCTTTACAAGTTTAATAACAGTCAGTTTCGCAAATAGTGTAGAAATGTTTAATTATTTATTCTGTTTTGTGTGCTTCATTTATTAGTGTGTTCTATTTGGCCATTAAACTATTAAGATATAGGTATTAGATTATAACTGTGGTCACCAGGTGACAATATGATTGATTATTAGATAGGAGTAGTTTAGTTATGCTGGTTGCGCCGTATGATTAAGTTTAAATGCATGTTGCTAAATGTTAATTTATTTATTTTATCTAATTGACTGTGTCACCTTTTAATTGTGTTTGCCGTAACTATTTTTTAAAAAAATTTAACCAAGTTGTATGTCACGAATAGGTGTTGTATTTTAAGTTTAAATCAGCTGTAAGTCATAGTAATTTATATAGGTAGAGAGCTATACTGTTTGAATTTAATTGTAATAATCTTCATAAAATTTTTCAGTTTATGAAGAAGACAAAGACAATGCCGAAACGTTGAATCAAAATTACAATTTGACGCTGTAGCTTTGTCTGGTAGAACGAGCGTATTCCAAGATTTCAATTAAATCAGTTGTATACTTACTTTCGTTCGGTAAATATATATATATATATATATATATATATATATATATATATTGCTGTGATATACTCCTTTGAATGCGGGAACTGGGTCCTTTCAACAAAAAAATTCTAGTCCCACAGATTGGGCGTCATAAACGGCTGTGATCCTCTTTTCGCCTCGGCTGCTCACCTAATGTTATAAACCTCCTCATTCATAAAAAAAACAACACATTCCTACCAAAAACATCAACGTTAACTCTATTTACATCAATATTCAGAATACATTAAAATTTCAAAATTAAAACTCAGCATAAATTTCAGTTTTAAAAAGAATTTCAAGATTAATTTTATTATCATTTTAATGTGCATCCAAAATTAAAGTCCTTGTTGGATGCCTACTAATTAATATAACAATATAAGCAGACCGAGTCTGAGAATAAAGGAGCATCTACCACCCTTTACGTTAATTAACCAGGTCCGTCTAATTGAGCTCAAAGACATACCCAAATTTTCATCATATTACCGAACATCAAAACTAAATACCCCTTTCTACTTAAACAAGCAAATTTCATCTTAAAATTAAAATTTTATGGTTAGTACAATTTCACTAATGTCCATTTAAAGTAAATCAATTATAAAGTTATTCAACACACACAAAAATGTCAAACAAAATAGTATAATTTACCTGAAGGTTACTGTCCTCGTAGCTTCAATGTAATCGTCCCTTTAGTTAATCACACCATTCCAACAGGATTATATTTACGGCTTCTAGTTTTCAACGCTTTTAAAATTTTCTCCATCACCATTTATTTAAAGTTGTTTCTGAGCTTTTCCGGAACTCATCTGTGTATATCTGACCCTGGTTTTGTGGATCCAGACACGTATTTGAACCATTTAATTATTAACACCCCCGAAAAATAGCAAAGAAATTCATGCCTTTTTCACCAAAATACGCCAAAACTGCCTACTTTTGTGTATACATTTGTCGTTGTAAATTTTGCTAATTGGTAGTGATATTAAATTTTATTGCCTTGTATCTAAGTGCACTGAAGTACATTCATGTTAGCACGTAAATAACAAACTATTTTGAATCACTAAAATATACGAGCAAAATTTTAATTTATTTTATCAAACTAAAATGCACTGTTTAACATCTTCAATCAAGTCGCGGATGTAAGAGCTTTTAACGCATCGAATAGTCAAAAGTCTAAGAGGGCTTGTTTATATTCATCTCGGTATATATAGCAAAAAGCCGGCACGTCGCTTTTGTCCTCAAAACGGTAATTCTAAAGAATTCCTTATTCTATGTTCCCAGTCCGTCGCTCGCGCATCGGTTTTACGAATTTTCACTCGTCCCATTTAAATCTCAGAAATTTCAACACACGGCACGCAAGCATGTCCGAGAAAAACTAATTAATTTTGTACAGAAATTGTTGTTTCTACCTCTGATATTTGCATCCTATTTTCAACCAATTGTGACCCTCGTGACGTTGCTTAAATCCCGCCTTTTACTATATGTGTCTTTGCTTGACGCATTTTCTCTTTCCTTTTCTAACCTGTTCGTATTGGTGCAAATTGATATTCTTTATTATCGATTATATTTTAGTCCATGTGGACTGTTATCTGGGTTTAATAACCCCGTATCGCACATTCTCGTGAATATTAAGCCCCGGTTTCTCCAAGATTCTTTGAAACTATTAATTATCTACAAAATTTACGCCGTATGTGATATTTAAACTACGCAGGTGTTCAAAATAATATTAATTTTCAGAGCTTTTAAATAAACCCTGTTTTGTATTTTGTGCTAAAGCATCTGACCGTTTCCAATATCCTTAGACTCGACATGTTTATCTACACAAATTAAACTGAAATTGCCTTTTAAAAACATCCTACTTCTAACTAACACTTCTAGGATTTGCATTATTGGGTTTTACAAGTTTCTATAGATATTATCTGTACGTTTTGTTCAATACCGGTTATTTGAAATAGAGTTAATTAAGATAAATTTTGCACGTAATTTCCATTTGTTTCTTTTGATATAAAGCGTCTTATAAATAATTTAAATTTCTTATTTTACTGAAACGACCGAGTTTATTTATGCTTCAAGGTTTAAATAAAGCGTATTATTTAATGAAATTCCTTATACACGGTGATTAAAATTATTTGATGTGATTATTTAATTTTCTACCCTGGTCTAAATATGAGTAATATATATATATATATATATATATATATATATATTTATAATTAATATATATATTAATATATATATATATATATATATACTGCTGTATTCTGTAGCGTGAAATAAAATGAAACGACATCAAATATTCGTTAACAAACAACCTTTCAAATATCAATTGTTACATCCACATATATCTTTCATTAACATACCATATCCAAAAATTACATACCTGCAAACATTAAAATCTACAAATAGATTCCAATATCGTCAGTCTATATTACTACTAGATACTAAAATAGTGTCCATAAGATTTTTCTTTCTAATTAATACTAAGTACAAATTTTTAGAAATGAGAATGCATAATTTTTAACAATCCTTCTTACTTCGAAGTCAAACGTAGCTGATCAGATACATTCAATAAATCCCTTTATAATGGTCAAACTTAATCGAAATTCTTCCTTATAGAAAAAATTTAAAAATCCCTTTAAAAAAATTTACACAAAAAATTCCCATGCAACTTATCCTACAAGAAAATATCGTTCAAAAAGGTTTTGAGACAATGATTGGCCATTAGTTTGTTGATTGATTTTTTTTCTTGCTATATTGCAAGCTTGTGTCCATGTCCAGATCGTGTAATTAATTAAACTTCAAGCATTCTTTCTCAAACTCTACTAGCGTTGTTCAATTACCTTACCATCCATTGCATTTAAAAATCCATATCACATTCTTCCGTTTAAATTAAAAATTATCTGGCCGGAATTAATTACCATTCAACAGTTCACGTATTTACTTTAAAATCGTACTTCTTACGTCGATTGTTATGCTCAAAACCAGTATTTGGTAATGAACATTCACGCGACTCATTAGCTCGACCTTCAACGTTATTTAACAGTTATACAAACCCATTATTATTGGTTGACTAGTAAAATGCCCCGAAATGAACTGACTTTAATTGCCAATTCCCATAATTGCCTTCTCTAATCGGTTTATATAGTATAAACTTCCTACGCTATAAAAGTCCAGAACAATCTGTCTGTTTCCATTCACGCGACTTTTCCCGGAAATGAGCTCACGATGATACTTACTTAGTACATTATCTTATCTAAATTGCTGCTATCTTTGATTTACTACATTGTTAAATGTTGAATTTTATATTATAGTTCTTAATTGGTAACTTTATTGAATGAAAGTTCAAAATGTTTATCTGTTATCTTGATTTATTGGTTATTTTGCTACTTGATAAATGAATCTAGATGTACGATAATCAAGAGAAATGAAATACGCGACTTACATGTTCTACATTACTTTTTAATAAAATGTAAAGAAATCTGATATCTTTCACTCTTGCTATGAAAACGAACTGAACTCGTTTTAAATAATGTCTCAACAAGGAGTACTTTCAGAAGCTCAGAACGCCTTCTAAATGGTATCAAATACTCTTTAATTAGGAGACGTGTTTACAGAAAGACAGGTTTTCGTATTTAGAGTGTTTTCAATTGCGGAGTATAGGTATTTAGAGTATTGTAGTATTTAGAAAAATTTATTTTGCTCTGGTTTTGAAGCGTCGCATGTTCAGGGTGTGGTGATCAATGATCATAACATGATCCCCTATCACATCATTATATATAATTTTATTGGAGACCCTGTTTTTTTGGTTAATAATGAAATTAAACGTCAGTATCTACTTTCATTTATCATTGGTGATACTTTATAGCCAACTAATTTCATATTAAATATTCATTTACGTTTTTATTAATGTTTTCCTTATAAGTAAAAATTTTACAAGCATATTATACACCATCGAAAATGATTTTTTAAGGACTCCGTAACAAACGCAAAATCTAATACGGCATTACGGCGCCATATGAAAAACAAAAAATAGGGCTAATAAAAAACAAATGATAATCGGAGATTACTGGTTATATCAAATAATTTGTCTTAAAAAAGTGTCTGAACAATGGAAAATTTTAAGAAAGGTCAGATTAAGCGCTTCTGAGTTATTCAAGAATAATTAAATAAGCAAATTTTTGACTTTTTAAAATATTTTAAAAAGTAAAAGAGTAAGGTAAAATTTGAAATAAAATTAGTCGCGAGTATTGAATTCTGCAAAACATTCTTCATTTAACCGCTGCTCTATGTCTTCTATTAAGCGAGATACCGAAGTTCAACATCAAAATTAGGATACACTGTATATGCCAAGCAAACTGCGAAAGTATGGTATAAAGATATACTCTCTAGTCGATGCTAAAGGTTTTATATCACATCAATGGAAGTGTGTCAAGTGTGCAACTAAATTCCGAGTTTCTAAGAATCAATAAAAAATGGAACAGTTCAAGATACATACAAAAAAAAGATTGTTCAAGGTGTTGCACCTTGCTGGCTACATATTTTTGCTATCTCTCTGATAATACATGAATACCGCAACGACAAAATGACGCGTCTTTAGACAGAAACTATTCATTCGACCAATTTTGTACTTCCTCGAAAGTGGTCAGGTAAAGCACAGCCAAGCCATGCGCCATCAACCGGAACAAGTGATAATCGAAAGGATTCAGATCTGGCGAATATGGAAAGTGTGGTAGCAAGTCTCATTTCAGCATATTAATAGTACCCTGGGCAATGGAAGCGTGTGCCATCGTTATCGTTCTGCAATATCACTCGTTCGTATTCGTTTCCCAATCTGGCCGTTTTTAGAGCAATGCTTGTTCAAATTGATTAGTTATTGTCAATTTGACAATTTCGACCGGTTTCGAAAGCTCATAGTATACGATCCCTTTTTGATCCTACCAATCGTAGAGCATCGTTTTCTTTCCTAAGCGATTTGACCATGCCCACGACACTGCTACCTCGCCAGGCGGAAGCCGCAATTTTTTGCGTTTGGGATTCTCAAAATATATTCACTTCTCATCTCTAACAACAATTCGACGCAGGGAACTTTGTTTTTATGCCACAAAAAAAATTTTGTAAGTAGCTGCTCGATTTTTCACTTGTCTCTCAGTCTACTCGTACGGCACTCATTTTCCTTCGTTTTAAATTTTTCCTATGGCAAGTACATGCTTGGAAATACCTTCGACAGTTATGTTTAATACCTCCGCATGTTGATTTTGTAAATGCGTATCCTCTTAATCTTATAACGCTTCCAGATCGGCGTCCTCAATTGTTTGTGGTTTTCAGGAGGGTTCCTTGTCTTCAGTGTGTTAATCGCAACTTCTGAAGCATTTAAACCAATCTTCACAGGTAGTTCTTGATAGTGCATGTTCGCCATAAGCTTCATCAAGCGAACAACGTGTTTCAGCTGCATTTTTGAAGTTAAAGCAGAAATGCGAAACTTCCTGCAAATGCTGTTTGTTTGGCACAAAACTCGACATCTTCGTTGTTAGAAAAAGTATTTTTGCGTTGCGATTTGTGTTGGTACTACGACTGATGCTTATTAACAGACGTCCAACCTATTATAAAACACAACTTCAGACATGTATGTCAACTACATGTGTCATTAGCTCTATCCATGTGTGAAACCCGGAAACTTAGTTGCGCACCTCTGTATGTAAGAAAACAGTCAAATGGACCGTTTTATAAAAACACTTCGAATATGGCGTTTTATTTCTCGTTTGTGTCAACCTAATTTGGGGAACAAACAGACTTGTAACCATGGTCAATTACTTCCATCTATTGACTTGAGAATGAAACTTCTAAATGATCATAAGTTAACCATAATTGGAGAACTTCGTAAAAGTAGGAAACGAGTACCCCCAGTTTTCATAAATGTTAAAAGACCAGATCTAACGAAAATGTTTGCATTTTCCTAGAGAAAATTAAAACGTATTGGTACTCTCAACAGTGCACTTCCCCGACACCATTAATGAAAAAAACCGTAAAACAAAAAAAAAGATTGTTAATTACAATCAGACAAACGGACAAAATGAACGCAACTTGTAACTGCGCTAGAGCCTCTTGTTAATATTTGTTGTGCATTGAATATAGTAGGCATCGATTCATAGTATGAATAATCGATTAATCGAATAATCGATTTGTTAATTTTTAAAAACCGCGATTTTCGATTAATCGATTAATCGAATAATCGATTAATCGAATTTTATTGCCAGCACTAATTCATACGTTATCAACTAAGGTGAATAATATGGACCAAACGGTATGCTCCAGAAGATCTGGTTATCACAGCGGTTTATAGACGTTATCAATATATGTATATATTTTATTAAAAACATAATATTTCTTGATAAAGTTTGTTTTACTTATTTGTATTGCCAACATCAGCAAAAATTATTAATAGACGTATTAAACTATCTTGTTTTTCAACCAAACTTACGAAGTAAGTTAGATTAATATAATCGCTACGTCGTCGTCGCCGCAGTCGTCCGTTGCCATATTCCCATAATGTTACAATAAATGATATATATGTACCTTGTTTATTTTTTACGCTGATTACAAATATGCTATAGACTTTTCGATATCTCATTTAGTTTTCGAGATAATCGAATTTATTTGAGAAATGTTAACAGTAGAAACTAATATAAACTTTAATAGATATTTTAATTTAAAATATATAATTTCCTTTTATAAAATTTCCGTAAGTTTGGTTGTAAGGCGTACATGCGTCTTAGATTTTTTTATTCTTAGATTTAAAGTGGTGTAGCCGATAATTGCTGCCTGGAGCGATTACGCGGTTAATAGTTTTGGAAAGTTGTACGGAAATTTTTTCAAAATGAGCAGTAAGGCCGGCGGCAATTTCTAACTCCGGTAAATACAATTAATCATTTCGTAGAAATATTCGAGTTTCACTTCCAAAGTATTTACAAAACTGACCTCGTATTATTAATTATAGCTATGTCATTAGACAACGGTAAAATTAGCTTATAAGTGGTTTTCATAGTAAATTTAATTTCTCGATTTTATACTATTTTATTAAAAATATATATATACAAAATAGTTAATTGTAAATATATCTATTAACAATTTCGAATGGACCGACACCAAGATCGATGTGAAATCTGTTTCTGATGATGCTCCTGAAGGCTACATCTTGGAGGTTGATTGGGAGTATCCTGAGCATATCCTTGACCTACATAGAATATTCCTTTCTGCCCGGAGCACATTGACCCAAAGACTGGTGGTCACCTGTGGAGAGAATCCAAAATACTAAATTAATCACCACGTTGAATTCAAAATGTAAATATGTCATCCTTTAAGCAGGTGTTGTTAAACGGACTCGAATTAAAAACCATTCATAGGGTACTTAAATTTAAGCAGAGCTGTTGGTTAAAGTCCTACATTGACCTGAATACTGAGCCTCGAAAACGGGCAAAGAATTAATTCGAAAAAAATTTGTTCAAATTAATGAACAATGTTGTTTTTCGTAAAACAATGGAGAACAAGCAAAAACATTGTAATGTTAAGCTTGTTCAAAGTTGGGATGGTAGGTATAGTGCCGAAGCTCGTATATCCAATCTATTGTTCAAAAATCTAACGGTATTTGATAAAAATCTTGTACTGGTTGAATTACACAAATCAGAAAACTATTTTAATAAACCGATATTTATGGGGATGTGTGTACTAGACTTATCTAAACTCACTATCTATGATTTTCACTATAAATACATGTTATACACGTTTGAAAAGGACTGTAGTGTTTTATATACCGATACCGATAGCCTTATTTATAAAATAATAAACCATGATCCCTATGAGGCTATAGGGCGGGAGTGTCACAAATATTTTGATACTTCAAACTATCCACAAGATAACATCTATAAAATTCCTCTATTAAATAAAAAAGTATTGGAAAAGATGAAAGATGAGAACAATTGACGGATTATGACCAACTTTATCGGGTTGAGATACAAAATTTATGTGACGAATGTTTTCAAAACATCGAAAGAAAAGGAAGCTGAACGCTAGCATATACAAGAAGATACTTCTATACCGCCAGCTGCTCTCTCTAATTTCGATGTAACTAAAAAAGTCATAGGAATTAAAAAATCTGTCATTAAAAACCATATCATATTTGACGACTTTGCTCGTTGTGTAGATGAGTATAAAGAAAAGTTCATTTCACAAAATTTGATCCACTCATCTAAACATCATATTCATACAATCATTCAAGATAAAATAGCCTTAAGTCCACACGACGATAAAACCAGGACCATACAAGACATTGCCCATAGGTCATTATTCCATAGATAGCATGGAAATTGAGGAAGCATTTTAAATTATAATAAATTACTCTAATATATGCATGTACTATGTAAGTGTAAATATGTTTATCTAGTAAATAAGTATAAATATCTAAATGTTAATTTATATGTAATAAATGTAAAGTTATGTATTATATGTTGATTGAATTGGTACCCCACAAGCCTATTGTAAATGTAGGTATGTTAGTCTAAAAAATGTTAACCTAGACATAAGCAATCAATGTATGTTTATGTTAATTCAGATAAACCGATATCCATATAAGCAATATTAAAAATATGTGTGTTATAGTATATAAAATCAATGTATGTAACTGGAATGTGTAATAAAACATTTTAATGATTCCTCATTTTTATTTAGGAGGGCGAGAGGGCGGATCGGGGTGGGGATTGTGGATCAGAGAGCACCAGAACTTTCATATAAAACGGTTGAGCAAAAATCATGTGAACCTTGGGGCTCGCCCGTGGTGAATGACCTTTGTATCTGACAAAAATGGTCTTTTTAGACCTGTAACCTTTTTTTTTATGGCCTCCACTGGTTGGATACAAGTGAAGCCTTATTGGTTCGCGGCTAAGTCTGGGAATTACCCCAAGGGTGAGCAATGAGAAAGGGTGTGGGGATGGTCTAAACTCTACAATAAACTAACAAAAAGAAAATGGGTTGAGCGCCACTGTATGGATGATAACACTAAAAATGCATTACTCCTATGAGAAGATACAGAAACTCATGGGATATAAACACAACAAAAAACTTACAACTTACTGAACTAATGTATCTGGAAACCTCTGGAGCATACTTACAACCTCTTCAATCTCGAAGACCCTGAAAGAAAAGATACACAACAAATTTTCTATTAAAAAGACACTGTTTGTGCTTTTTAATAAAAAAACATACTAATAATTACAGGTGGATAATGTTAAGATTACCGCACCAAAGATATTTGAATCAAAAATGAATACCTAGAACAAATCAGTTGTAGCATATCTGTGCTTTTTAAATTACTTCAGCATTCGTATAATTTCATTACTCAAAGATTTATTTTCTAAAAAAACTTTAGTAAAATTGATTGTGCATGGAATAAAAAACTTGAGTCTAAAAATGAAATTTAATATAGTTTCTCTCTTTTCGTTATTTTTTTCTAAATTTGTTTACATAAATGAAATAATAAAATTGGTTTCTTTATACATCTGCCTTGACATAACAAGACCTTAAGTTTAATAATGTTTTATAACAAGTTTCGGATACCAAATACTCAGATCTGTTTATTGGCTTACATATGTTTAACATTGAGTTTAATTTAAAAAAACATTTGAATCACGTGCAATTAACTTGGACAAATAACATTTGAACTCATTCAAGTATAATGAGCTTATAAAAATTTTGACATCTGCAAGTAATTTTCTAGAAAACAGGAAATTGACTTTGAAGTCTCATCTTTTTAACAAGTGAATGTTCTGCATATCTTACAAAATTATTGTAATAGCATTTCGTAACAATAATCTTCCACGCTGTTCTTTATGCTCAAAATTTAATTTAACCAAGCAATCCCTGAATCTAATTCATGTGAGCACACTCAAGGTCTCACAAACATAGCAAAAAAAGGTTTGATACCTGTTTTTGATGAAGCCGTCATCCCTAGTTACCAAACTGCGACGCACGTCTTCTGAAATCTGCTTACTAAATGGTTGTAACAAAATACCAACAACAGCTGTAGTTTCCTTAACAAACGAGCAGTGTTCCAATCTCTTTATTCGAATATATCATTATCTTACTACATCATGCGCTAAGGAAATAAAGATATTTTATAAATTATTTGAATAATGCGATCTTACCGTTATCAAGTACCGACTCGAACCAATTCAAGGAGCGGCGTGATCCAGTGCCTTGCCGGTGTCACAGGAATGAACATCTTCGCTGTGTCCCAAGGCGACCAGCCCCCCTGTCTTTACCTTGGCACGCCTATCCTGAGGCCCCACTTATGCAAAGCCTGAGAACCCATTTGTTTTGTACGATGCAATCTGAACTACATTCTCAAAAGCAATGGCCGACTTCGTTATTCGTACCGTACAAGTACGGGACGGCGCATCTGCTTAGCGCGTCCTCGTGACCGTATTCACGCACGCGCTATTCTAATTTTAACGAATGAAAGGGTATAATCCGCCTGCAAATTAGGCAACACAAACGACTAGATCCCTTTTAAATATGTTTCTTGAATGTATATTATTATTAAATATCTCTGGGTAAAGCATTTAAGTTATTTAAGCGGACATGATTTCCTGTTTCATTATGGAATTGTTTCTTTCAGATATAACAGTATCAAATACGAGAATTAAATACCACAGAATAAAATTGTACTGATGTGATTCTTGCAAAAATGATGCTATAGAATATATATTCGTTACAGACCTTAGAATTTCCGATGTTAAATCCCATAAGAAAACCGGTTTTTTGTGCTCGTACGAAGGTAGCTTATCTACTGATGCATTTGAAACCGTAAGAAGTACTTCGGGGATGTTTGAAAGAGTACGGGCATAAGTGAGTAGAAGATTGGTCGCATGTGTAAGGATTGGACGACGTCACTGTCAACAATTGCTGTAACGTTTTATTTTCAACACCCTGTAGATCGGTAATGAAACGTTTGCAGTCCTGTTTATATAAATTTTTAGTCGTGAAATATGTCAAAGAATTACACCTTTTCTGTATGTACATGATATTTAGGAACACCGTGTATAATAAATAAATTCTGTTTTTCATTTTTTTTTCTATTACTGATAGTACCAATATAAATTAAGGCTTGTTTGATTTCATTCTACACACGTGTGAGTAAAATGATTACTTTTAAGCACACGTGTGTAAAAGATCATCATTTCACCATCAAAATGACAATCAAAAAGTTGTCCACAATGATGCGATGTTACGAAAATAATTTTTTTGTGCAAACGCCGTTTATTAACCGATCACTGAAAATTTTTTTAATCAATAATTTGCTAACTTGGATTTCAATAAGATACTTGAATACTACAAACATTAGTAAAGATCAACACATAATGAAGACTGATGCTAGTCCAACCATTAAAGTGGATTTGCCTTTTTAGGTTAAAATGTGAATGTATGTTTCAAGGCACGAGAGCCTAATGGTATATTTCCATTTTGTTGCGTGAAGCTTCTGCAAACTCTTAACAGAACAATAGCAAACTGTATAGTAATTTAAAGTGCTACCACTGTTTTAAACTTTTTCCAAGCGGTTTATTAGCATTCCATATACTGGTTTCTATAAACCCACATGGCATTTACAAGTTACCGAATCCTTTATCTTAATCTTGTACCTGATTTCCGAGTAACGTATATAAGCGCACTTGCGTCGTTCTTTATCCAACTATGGATAGAATACTTATCTGTACGACTTCCTTGAAATCATAAGTCCTTGCTCAACCAATTTAGTAAAGTAGGCTTTGACACTTTGTTAACCGTGATACTGTAGATGTGCAATAAACTTCGGAGCGATAGTTGAAATATTTCGCCAAAGAGATGAAAATTAAACCCACTTTTCCTTTTGAGAAAAGTAAGGTGGCCAATTATTTTTTAATGATTGCCTAAAATTTTCTTGACTTCTTTTACAATTAATTGAGAATATGCAGCAACGTTTTAGCTTCCAAAATTTTTGATAATTTTGAATGTTCAATTTTGAGAAGATTATGCTATATTACAGAAGTTGAACGATCACCCGAAAAAAATTCAATGTAAATGCAGGTACCTGTGTACATACAAAAATTGGATTTTTGAACGTCCAGTTTCCCGAGGATTTTCAAGTCACGAATGAAATCTAATTGTTGATCAACAACCATACATGTTTACAGTTTGTGGGCAGTACCACACCTTTTGATATAGTAGATTCGTGGTCAAGAACGTGTGCGGCTACTACGCCCAAGGTTCCGGGTTAGAATCCCCACACGGTCCGCTTGAGAAATTTTAGGCGAGCATTTTTCACAAAAATACACCCTCGTTCGGATGAGAAGTAAAATGTAGGTTCCGTGTGTGAGTGTTGTCATGCACGTTAAAGATCCCTACCTTGCTTGGAACAGCAAGGGTTCGGCAAAGTTCCACATTTTTCAGGTAAAAAACTCGCTTCCTGGCCTATGTAGTACCTTCGGGTTGAGCATTGGAAAATCACATGTAAGGTCAAGAACGACTATAGGGGAAGCGGCTCATTCAAAGTTTGTGCAGAAGCAAATTGAGAAAACTGAAATAGCCGCACAAAAGACAAAAGCAACCGCAATCCTTTAAATCCATTGCAATATCGCGACGCGGTAAGCAAATGCAAACTACCATTTTACAATGCCTGACAGTGGCATAATACTGTAGCGCGGATCGGTCTGTCTCTATCCAGAATAATTATGTTGGAATGTAAGCGAAGCGTTTATACACAAAAGATGATTGATAAGTCCCTGCGGCACCTTATCTTTCAGATGGTTTTGATTGGCAATAATAAGAGTTTTGCATTTAAAAGTTATTTAGATTACAATAGTTGCATTAGAGATATTATTTGCATAATTTTTGGTACGTTTTAAAATAGCCTTGAGGTTCTAAATATGTAAATAAATTGTCATAGTGGATATTATAGTTCAATTCTGCTTCTTGCTTTGATTACAATATTTATAGTTTAAAGCTTTGAAAGATGTGATATAAATTAATGTCGATATAAATTACTTTATGTGATACGAATTACCTTAGTGATTATATAAATTAATTCCGTAAAAGTACAGGAAAAGTTTTGCCAAAAAACCGAACCAGACCGCGGTCAATTTATAGAAAAATGCAGACAAACAGGACCGAAACGCTGCAAGCCTGACAGCGAAGTTTGAAAAAATAGCAAGAAACAAGAACAAACCGCCGCAAGTCTGGCAAAAAACTGAAAGAGACCTCCGTAAATCTACAAGAAAATTACTGTCAATTGAGAAAGGGGCTTGTGCAGGAAGCTACAAAAAGTACCACAAATGTGCCACGCTCAGATGAATAACCGTTACTAAAAGGTTGACGAAAATTTCCAAGAATTTGAAGCAGATATTACTCGCTTGGTGAGACTAGCCTACCCAACAGCACCAGATAACTTTATAGAACAGCTGGCAGTACAAACCTTTGTTGACGGGATACGCAATGGAGAAATCCAGCAAGCACTGCGGTTGGCTCGACCAAGGACCCTAGGTGGTGTGAAAGCCCATGCTTTGAAATTTGAAGCTGCAAAGCAATCTTCATATCGTGGTAGTGGCAAGATTAGATGCTGTGCAGAGGAGTAGGGCCAAGAAAATATATAGGAAGTAATTCGAGGTGTACTTTGTAAACACCAATCAAATATAAACGGATCTAGATGCTGGAAATTTGTCGAGTTTGGGCATATACAGTCCAAATGTAAACAAGCCTAAAAGTAATTAAACGGAAGGGACAAATGTCAACCCGCATGGATTCTGACCAGGAAACCATCATTTGCATCGCACGACCTAAGCACTCACACAACATTTACATATATGAACAGTTTAACGGAAGGACTGTGAAGTTCTTGGTTGATACCGAAGCCAGTACAACAATTGTTAATTCAGATGTAGTGTGCAACAGTATTAAAGTGTCACCCGCGACAGTATGTCTTCAAACCGTGGCTGGTGAGGAAATTCAAACACACGTGCTAGATATAAAAAAACGGAGATGAGAGCAAATTATATAACTATCAGGTGCGAATATTACCGAAGAAGATCTTTTGGAAACGGATATCTTGAAGAAGTATAGATTTCATGCTGATATGAAAGAGGATGTCTTGAGAATAGAGAACGAGGGGCTGTCGTTTCGCGAAGCGAACGACATGTCTGTCTGAGTTTGTGTGACGGACGATGTAATCCTACCGGGAAGAAGAGAAAGTGTGGTAAAGGAGTGCTTGCATGGTGCTCTTCGTAGAAGCTTTATGCGCACTATTGAACCGATTAGAGACGAGTCCTTTGGAAATCGAGTGCTTGTAGGGAAGGCTCTCACCAACATGATGGATGGTTAGGATCTGTTAGGATCTTAAATGCTAATAACTACGATTTTACGTTGAAAAAGGATGGAAGGGTTGGATGGTATTCTTCGGCGGCTCCGTGGCGTAGTGGTATGTGTGTGACTACTACATCCAAGGTTCCGGGTTTGAATCCCGACACGGTCCGCTTGAAAAATGTTAAGCGAGCATTTTTCACAAAGATACGCCCTCGTTCGGATGAGAGGTAAAATGGAGGTTCCGTGTATGAGTGTTGTCACGCACGTTAAAGATCCCTACCTTGCTTGGAATAGCAAGGGTTCGGCAAAATTCTAAATTTTCCAATTAAAAAAAAACTCGCTTCTTGGCCAATGTAGTACCTTCGGGTGGAGCATTGGAAAATCACATGTAAGGATGGTATTCTTCGATCCTTCATGTGGCGGGGTGTGCCAGTGTCGAGAAAGAATCACCTACCAAAGAGTGTTCCGTCAAGTTATTAGGTCAGCTGATGAAATCGTGCAAACATCTTGAACAACAACAACAGGCAGGCTTAAGAACTTGATCCGATGGTACTTGAACGTATTCGCCATCGACGACGGTGGATTAGGACACGCTGCAGTAGTCAAGTATAGAATCGATACAGGAGGTGCACAGCCAATAAGGCAGCAGTCGAGAAGACTCCCATTGGCCAGATGCGAAGAGGCCGAGAAATGATTAGAGTTATGGTGAGGCAAATAGTAATTGAACTCTCTGATAGCCTTTGGGTATCCCTCTGTGTACTTGTTAAGGAGAAAGACGGGTCGACAAGATTTTGTGTGGACTACAGACGATTGAATGAGTAGCTACCCACTTCCAATGATTAACGACGTCCTAAATACACTTTCAAGGCCGAGATGGTTCTCAAACTTGAATTTGAAGAGTAGCTACTTGCAAGTGAATATGGAATCCAAAGATTGGTAATAGACTGCTTTCACTATTGTTACTGGCTTTTGGCAATTTTCAGTTATGCCATTGGAGCTCTGCAACGCTCCTGCTACCTTAGAACGTTTAATGGATATCATCTTGCGTGGCCTATTGTAGAAAACGTGTCTTGTATATTTGGATTACGCGATTCTGATTGGACAGGCGTTTGCGGAAGAAGTGTTTTGAAAACTCAGAGAAGCCAATCTGAAAATGACTCCAAAGAAATGACATCTATTAAGCGAAGAGGTAAAATGTTTAGGGCACGGAGTTTTACACAACGAAGCTAGGGCTGACCCTGAAATGATTAAGGCAGTACAAGAATGGCCAATGCCAAAACAAAAACATATTTACACGGCTTTCTGGGGTTGTGCACTTACTACAGAAGATTCGTTTCAGGGTTAGCAAATATAGCCAATCTCTTGGCCAAGCTGACTGAAAATAGGCGTTGTTACGTTTGGGATGAAGATTGTCAGAATGCATTCCAACAACTAATAAGGCTGTATTGACAACAGCTCCGATCTTAAGTTATCCTCGGTCAGTAGGCAAATTCATCTAGTATACAGTCGCCATCGCAAGTGTACCATACCAGATCCGAAACGGGAAAGAGAGAGTCATTGGTTACTATAGCAAAGTACTCTCGAAACCGGAACGGAATTATTGCGTTACAAAACGGAAACTGTTGGCTCTGGTGAAATCTGTAACACACTTTTATAAGTACTTCAGCGGGAAATATTTCACCTAAGAACCAACCACGCCGCCCTGAAATGACTATTACAGTTTTAAAACCCCAAAGGGCAAATTGCCAGATGGACAGAAAGACTGCAAGAGTAGACTTCGACACGGAACACGCTTTCAAGACGGCCTTACCCCGAAGATTGTAGCCATTGCTCACGATTAGAAACAAAGTGTGATATACTTGGTCGAAATACGGTGATCAGTGACGATTGGCAGCTTCTACAGGTGCGAATGGAACAGGAGAATAACAAAGCCCTAGTTGTCATTCTGGCTTAGAAAGCGAGAGGAGAACGTCCATTCTTGCAAGACATTAGCTCGTTGAGTAGAACTCTTAAGTGGTACTGTAAATAATCGGGTTTCTTTTAATCCAAAACCTAGTCTTATATATGCGTAATGTCCGCTTTCAACATTGAATGCTGCTTTTTGAATTGAATCTGGGTCTAATCGGATTTGTAAACATTCTTAACATAAGCCAATTATTGTGTAAGATTGTGCTCTGCTTAATCAGTCAAGAATGTCGGTCGATCCATATTGGTGCAGTCCAAGAAGATTGTGATGGTCTAATTATTTCGTCATTAAGCATCATTGCTATTTGGTTTTGCACTTCGGCATTATGTACGTATAATTTGGTACTTTGGCTGTGGTTTCAATTTCATTTTTTATTTTATTAGTGAAGGCTAATTTTTACTTGGGTCATACACTACATTGTGGCACCGCTTTGTCTACTTGTGATTACATTAGAACGTAATAAAGCGTTTGATACGCAAAATGATGAACCGCCACCCTCAGCGCATGCAATTCGCATAACTTTTGATTGACAGGTACAAAACTTTGCATTTAAAGACCACAATAGGTATATTTAAGAGTTATTTAGATTACAGTAGGAAATCTCAAGAAAATGGTTTGTATAATTCTTGTAGATACTAGAGTTTGAGAACAATTAAAATGAGTATAAATTTTCGGGTATAGATGTTGCAAGGCAGTTCTAATTACAGCTCTGGTTGCAATACTTGTTCTAATGCAAAGCGTTGTCTCCAATATGTTCTAGTTGAAAGTTTCGGAAGTCGTAAGGTAATATACAGTACTGTTGGTAATCATAAAACTAATATAAATTAATGATTTCTGCTTCGATATAAATTACTTATACTGCTTCGGTAGTAATTTAAAAGAATGTATTTTAGAGTAAACAAGATTATACTTGTGTTAGTGATTAGTTCGGAAAGCAAACTATTTTGTGAGCTTTTAGAAGTTTTATAGTACTACGACTTGTTGCAAAAGACTTGTATAACCAGTTTGAAAATAAAAAACTGTTGTTATTGCAAATAGAGTTTTCATTACAGTATCTTTGTATTTGACTAAAAGATTTTTAAGAGCTTTCGATTCTTCTGGGTTTAAATGGTGGGTTTTAATTTTTGGAAAGTCAAGATCAGTTTTATTTGAATCTTGGATGGAAATTATTGAATCTACGTTAGAGCATGTTTTTTTATATTTAGTACAGTGTGAATTTATAGAATTAGAATCCAATTCTAATATTTCTGTAGTTTCTGCTTGGTTAATGAATTTTAAAGTGGTGAGGCCATTATTTATTGTTAATAACCCTGCTGGGATTATTGTTAAGCTGTTCGTTATTTCAGGAAATACTATATTTCCATCCGGTTTTATCCTGTGTTATGATTCGTGTTCAAGGTGTTTCTATTTTTTGTAATGTGAAGTTCTCTCTGTAGTATAATGGAATTTGAATGTCGTCATTGAATAAAAGTTTATGTTTCAGATTAATGTTAAGGTTTAGGCTACGCAGATCACTAATTCCAATTATTCCATAGAAGTAATCGTGAAAGTTAAAAAGCACGAAGTTTCCTTTTAATGGTTGAAAGTATTTAAATAAGGGAATCTATCTGTGCTTTATATTTCACTTGTTTTTCTCCAGTACAAGCGATTGTTGGTGTATTATGGTTAAAAATTGTTTGTAGAAAGTACATTTTTCCGCAATTAGGTTTAATTAAAGATGGGTGACATCCTGTATTTTCTAGTAATTTCATTGATGGATCTTGTACTTTGATATAATGTAACGAATTTGTAATGAGATCGTTTAAATTTATTATGTTTTGTGTGATAAGAGGCCTTGTGGTGGAAAATTTTCGTTTGAGTAGCTCTCATTGGTGGTTCCATTATGAAGATCAATTACGTAAGAATTTTGTTTGTTGTCGTAATATGATTCGTTGTAGAAAGTTGAAGTATTGCCGTGTGTGTGTGTGTGTGTGTGTGGGTATGTAAGAAGTGTGTGTGTGTGTGTATGTGTTGTGCGGGTATAAAGTGTGCGTGTGAGTATGTGTTGTGTTGGACCGCTGTATTCGCCTTTTATGACAGGCAGGTCGTACCATGGACCTATTCTATTCCCGGGCCCACACGGGTTCAAGGAAAAAGAAAAAGAAAGAAAACCCAGCAAAAAGGCAAGTAAATAAAAAAATTGTAAAGTCCAAAAATCAAAATCTAAGGAGAGCAAAGTCGGCATAAGAATCTGGGGCGCGAGGACTAGATATTGGGCTTAAAGCGTTTACGCCGCCAGAAAGAAAACAAGACCACGGACATTAGGATTTCGTCGACCAACATCTTCCGGTTCGGAAGTAGCACAAAATAATGTCTGCCTCTATTGGGCAGTTTTCTGCAAAACAGGAACAGTAGAGGGTGTAGTAGTCGTAGCGTGAGGTTTAGGTAGTGGCGAGGGTAGTTTAGGAAACTCGAAACGAGTTAAGGAAGAAAGTTGTTTGTTGTTAAGATTGGAGGTAAGAAAGTCAACGATAGAAACAGAAAAAGTATTGACTATACGAAAATCATCTTTACGAAAAGAAACACAAGCAGAGCACATTTCAGTTACCTTAGATACAGATAAAATTTTATCGACGTTAGATAACGGAATAAAAGTATCACAGTTAGGAAAGAAAACAGCATTGGCTGTAGAAATATCAATCCTAGAAAAAGAAGCAGAATACGATAACACTTCAACCATATTACATAAAGGAACAGAATCAGGTAGAAGTACATCAACGTTACAAGAACAAACAGTATCAGGAAGAGCTTCATCCCCAATAGATGAGAAAGCAAAATCAGCTTGACCTTCGTCAACATTAGATAGATAACAGGACATCAGCTAGGATTTCACTCAGCTAAAAGAACAGAAGCAAGTAGCATTTTGTCAGCATCAGAAAAATAAGTAAGAGTAGGTATCGTTTTATCAACGTCCGATAAAGGAATAGAATCAAATAAGACTTCATTACTGTTAGACAACAGAGTAGGAACAGACAAAACTTCAGCCACAATAGGAACTGATTCCTTAACAATGGAAGATAACGAAACAGGATCAGGTAAAACTTTGACGATGACAGCAACAGGCATTATAGCGACGGGTTCCCTGACTTCAACAGGACTTTCTCTATCTGTATTAGGAGTTAGCGTCAGTTCAGGTACGACTGTGCTTGCCGGCACGACAAATTTTTTGAGTAGAAGCATTTAAGAAAGCAAGAACAGGTAAAATTTTGACAGAAACGGGAAGAGGCATTAAAGATACAGGTTCATGGACTTCAACAGGACTTTCGCTGACTGAATTAGAAGTTATCGTCACTTCAGCGAAATGTGTGCTTGCAGACACGACAGAAATTTCTTTAGTAGAACAATTGAAGAAAGCGGAAACAAACTCTTGAAAAGCTAGCTGTAAGTCTATAATTTGAAGTATGGGTTGCAATGGTGGTGGAGGCACAGTTTGGGTGAGAGTGGATAAGTAGGGTGAGCAGAAGGCGGAGTAGAACTATAAACAGAAAAAATTTTGTTGGAAGCTGCATTCGCCGAAGAAGAGTAGGTTTTGATAGTAAAAGCAGGATGACCTGGATGAGGGACAGAAGAGAACATAGAGTGAAGAGTAGAAGAAATTAGATATCTAGAGGTGAGGCCACAATTTGAAGGATTATTCGAAAACCTATTAGGAGTAGGATGACATTGTGGACAGTTGTGGCGAGTAACTCCCTTATATCTACAACCATAACAGTGGAGTACTTTAGGACGAATACAACGGGTCGAAACATGACCAGGTTTGTCGCAATTAAAGTATATGACCTGACGAGTAGAAGTAAAACTAGAAGAAAGAACAGTAGAAAGTACGGAAGAAGTATCTGATCTACCCGTAGGCGTAGGAGAAACCTTAACAACTCGATCATGTGAAGTAAAAGTATTTTCCTCAATAGTAGCAGACTTATAAGCAAAATCCAGGGGTAGGAATTCTGAGTTTAAGAAAGTAGCAACGTCGTCCCAATATTTGAGGGAACGCTGATGTGCTCGGAAAAGAAATATAGCCTTTCCGGTAAGTAATTCCGGAGTAAAACGAAAAAGTTGCCGAGCAGAAATATTACGCGAAACACTGAATTCCTTAATACGAAACAAGAATTCCGGTAGAGAACCTTTACCTAAAAAAGAGACATTCAATTTGGCGAGCGGGTATCCTTTATTAGGGGTCATAGTATTGACAGTAGTAGAGGTATCCAATTCTTCCTCGGAATTTGAAAAAATATAAGGAACTTTTTGGGTGACGGCGGCAGCTAAACTAAGAGTTTGTGGACTGGAAGAAGGCTGTTGACTAAAATCAGCAAAAGTAACACGCTTGAATTTTCTAACAGTCACCTCAACATCCGAACGAACGGTCTGTAAAGCAAATAATAATTTATTTTTCATAAGGGCTTCCTTCTCAACGCTAGTCAACATCAATTCACAACGTCGCTGAATGTGTACCCATAAGGAGCGTAAACGGGCGAACTTATTATCAGTAACATCCCCAGTACAATCGTCAAAAAACGGTCCAAGTTCAGTAAGGGCGCGTTTAATCGCCTCATGATCCTCTGTAAACGTATTTGTATAAGAGCTACAAGTAAAGACCGATTCATTTCCACTCGAATCGCGTTGCGAACGGCTTTACGCAACCCCTCGACTTTAATGTCAAAGTCAAATCCTCGAGAAGATAACTCATATTGGAGTTCGCATTTTAACAGCCTATTTACATCCAACTCCCACGTATCCATTGTGACAAAAGAAATACACACCATATATCAGAGTAATGTGAAATCCAACCTCAACTGAAAGAACTATAAACTATCAGAAGCGAATCGCAACACAACGATTCTATCCAATACGGAAGTAACAAACGGATTAAATTTTAAAAAAAGAGTACTAAACGTAAGAATAAAATAAAGTCACTAAACTCAGAAAAAGGGCGCCAGAGCTTTCAAAGGGTCTACAATTATTGGCGAAAACACAAATCCAATAATCTGAAATTAACGAACCGATAATATTGAGCGATTAGGAAAAAACCCAAAACTAAAATTTAAGAAGATCGAACCCACACAAGAAATAACGGAAAGATATAAATACTAGTTCGAACGTACGGGAAGAAAACATAAGTAGCATCAGACCGATAAATGCGGGTAATGTCGGAAATCAGGCAGTACAAAAAATCAAGCCAGAAGCAAAACAAACTTGGAGCAAAAGTTAATAAAAAAAAATCGGAGTCAATGTTACACGAAACAAAATCGGAGCACAAAAAAGATTAACTAAAACAAACTCGCAGCCCCACGCCAGGGGGTCAGAAGTTATGCTGCGTACCTAGACGTAGCCGGAAGAAAAGTAAATACCAGGCTAACTACCAACAACGGAGAGTGGGGGGATTTGCCTACATACCAAAAAGCATTAAATTTAAGTTATACTGTAAAGGACAAATTTTATAATGGATCCACGAAGGGCGCATTTTGTAGTTAAAATGTAATAAAACTCATTGAAAAAAGTAATGCTTATATTTTCTCAATAGCAAGTGTGTTAAATTAAAATATTAAATGTAGGTTTTTTCTATAGCAAGGGTGTTAAATTAAAGTATTAAATGTAGACTAAGTTGTAGTTAGAATTAAAGAAATATAACCAGAAGCACTAGCAAAGCTAGCTTTTAAACATGTATGGTGAACTGGTTTCACAACATCAACCGCTGATAAATAATAATCCTCGATATGCATAAAAGAAAACGAATCACATACCTCTATGCGTCGGGATGTTTATCTTGTAAGCCGTCGGGGTTGAGTCAGCACAGCAACGCCACGGTAGTCAGGATCCATTCGTCCTGCCACCGTAACTGCAGCAGTAGTCTACTGACAAAAACAGTTGGTCTACGTTAACGAACAGTTGGGCATACATAAAGAAAGAACCCATTTGGCCTCCAGCTAAGAGCAATACACGCAAGATACCTCCTACTTGTCGAACAAAAAAACGTGCATCGCTTTTGAAGTACTGGGACGAGTAATATAGAAAATATTTCAACGCACAAGCTGCATAATGAAATTAAAAATGGGTTCAAATAACACGAGTTCGAACTGCAATTCTCGCGTTATCAAAGCACGATTAGCAAACTGGAAAACACGCTATCAAATAATAGTAGAATCTATTATTTCGGCAAGTCTTTGAGAAACACAGAGAAAGCAATTATACGTTATTGGAACGTTTAACAAATTAACGGATACCTAAACCAAGGTATTGACTATTTAATTTATCGAATAAATTTTCGTTTTAGAATGAATAGATTTAAAGGAAATGTTGCGATTACGTGTACTATAGTAACGAGGTAAAAATACAGGATGAGGTTTTGAATAGAAACAGAAGATAGGTGAATGAACAACGAATTATCACAAAAAAGTAAGTATTTGAATCAATCGTCAAAAATAAACGTAACAAGTAGAAAATCAAATGTAGTGTTCTAATATTAAGCGGCCTAGTGGCGTAGTTTGTATGAGTGTGACTACTATGCCTAAGATCCGGAGTTCGAATTCCGACACAATGCGCTTGAAAAAATGTCAGGCGAGCATTTTTCACAAAAATACGAGAGGTTAAATGTTGGTCCCGTGTATGAGTGTTGTCACGCACGTTAAAGATTATTACCTTGCTTGGAACAGCAGACAAAATTCAATATTTTGCAAGTGAAAAGCACTCGCTTTCTGGTCAATGTAGTACCTTCGCATGGAGCATTGAAAAAATCAAATGTAGTGTCTGCTGTTCTACCGTATCTAACATAAAACTTTTGTCTACTGCGTTGATAAACGATTCTACGTGTTCGCTGCGACCTAAGAATTGTCTAATTATGCTATCTATCTCTTTTGCCGCTTGTACGGATGCCACCTCAACAATTGTAATATTATTAAAATTTTCAATGAAATCTTCAACTACGTCTTCAATTACTTTATTTGACATAAATTTTATGAAATGTGAATACTATGGTTTTAATATTCATACAGGAAAAAGAAAAAGAAATAAAAAAATCTTAAATTTTCTTATAAGTATCGGAGTTTTCCTTCCCAACAATGGTTTTTATTTTGTATTTTTTCCAAAGTTAATGGTTGAAACCAACAGCTTATTGCCTTTTTGCCAATTAATGCCCTTTGAGTTCTACAGCGACAGTGCCAATTATATCTTTTATGTGTAAAAGATTTTTGTCAAGTATTACAATTCGTATAGAACCATTTTTACTGCTAATTTAAGTAATGTACGGTTATAACTTTTAGTATTGATTGATAAATGTTATTCATTGATTCTTGCTTTTATATATTTCCTGACAAAGGAAATGGGTTCTTCTCCATATAATTATGATTAACAGAAATAGGTTATCATTAAGTAAATATTTTGGAAAACACTTAGTTTTATAATATGTCATTATAGCTTACTTAACTGAGATTTTGATAATATCACTCGTAACGATTTCTTTAAAGTTAGATGATTTTTACTTGTCAGAAATCAACCGATATTCCAGCGTTTGCAAATTGTGCTAGATAATAAAGGAAATTATGTTACTGATTAATAATAATAAGGTCCAACTTAATTATATAAATTAAAATACCCAATAAATGCCATTCATTCTACGCTTTGTAGAACGAAAATGAAAATGAAGAAAACAGGAATGATGATGATTCAATATATTCTTTTAATATTTGATGCAACTAATACATCCCAATCAAGTAACAATGGTATGTAGGTGTAATTTAAGACTATCGAGCGACTATACCGTATAACAATAATAAATGAAAAAAGCAGGGCACTCGTCAAATGATGGAGTCACGACCTAAAGTGTGAAGTGAAAGACCGCGCCCAGCTATTGTTACGCTTAAGCTCTTCTGTTGTGTTAGGTTCGTCGTCGAGCAAGTCTACTAAAAGGTTCGTGGGTGTGAAATGTTGAACTGTACTAATAAAACGTAAAACATTCTCAAAGTGATAAAATGGCACCAAACATAGTTTTTTTTACAACCATAAGCCACACGACAACATCAGCAAGGATTGGAATCCACTAGTACAAGAATTTCTTCAAGTTTGCGCTCGGCCATGTCATTCTTTAATTATACCGTTGGCGCCTAGGACTCACACATATGTGTTAATAGAAGTTAAGTCGTTCTCTCGGGTGGGTTTTATTTATTCGGTAATGAAATGTTTATTATACAATGGCGGTAAGAACCCTGTACTTCACACCCCATCCAATTATTATCTGAATGTAGTTTTAGAACTTGCGTTTTAAGAAGGGGTACCAAACTGTTGTCATTTTATTTTTAAAAATGTTGTTTTGGAAGAAATGATTTTGTGTATTAATAAAAAGCAGCATATTTTCAGCACATATATGAATTACAAATGTGTTAGGAATTTTGTTAAGTACGATGTAATTGTGTTCAAATGCAGACCGTATTTTTGAACAACATTTTTAAAAATATTTTAAGGATAATTAAAAAAAAGATTGAAGTTGTACGTACATTCTAATTAAAATAATGAAATGGGGTCAAATAACTTCGACCTTGGAGGTTATTCTATTGGAGTTGGTAGTGGGACTTGTGCCTTATCCTCTGTCACCGCCCTGGGCTCATTGACTTGTGGCTGCGTTGGCTTGGGGTACAACGTGTATGTGCGTATGTTGTGTGTTGTGCGTTGTGTGTTGTGTGTTGTGTGTTGTGCGCTGTGTGCTGTGTACTGTGTGTTGTATGTTGTATGTTGTGTGCTATGTGCTGTGTGTTTGTTGGGTGTTGCGTGTTGTGGGTTATGCGTTGTGTAGTGTTGTGTGTAGTGTGGTTTGCTGTGTGTTGTGAGTTATGTTTTGTATGCTGTGTGCTGTGTGTTGTGTGCTGTGAGCTGTGTGTTGTTTGTTGCGTGTTGGGTGTTATGTGTGTGAGTGTGTGTGTGTGTGCATGTGTGTGTGTGGGTGCGTGTGTGTGAAGGATTGTGTATGATTGCGATAGTATAGGTATACGTGGGGACGGGTGGTCATGAGAGTATCAGTTCCTATTGTTATCTAGATTTGTGTCTTATTGCAGGATTTCTTTAGGTGATGAGTTTTGTTAGGAGTATTTCGTTCAGGAGGTTGAATTCGTTTGGATGACGTGTGACTAAAAAATTTAGATTGGAAAGGGATTGAATTAGTCTAGGTTAATCGTTATCTCAAAAATAGATTGCATCGAGAATGTGAGCGGACAGGAGTATTTAAGGCGAATTGGGATCCAGTATATGATTCCCTATCTGCTTGCTAGTTATACGTTAATCATTAGATCATTTTTAATTCCATAACTAAATCTTCGTTTATTCGAGTTAGACATTTGTATTTAATACGTTAAGTGACATTTAATTGTCTAATACTAAACCTACGTGTCTGTTTATACCACCATCGAATAGTAGCTTATATAGAAAATATGTTAATATATACTCTATAAAGCAAGAGCCGAAGGATGTTGAAGGCATGCGAACAAAGTCGAAGATTATATTAAAAGCGAAAGTGTGGAGTAAATACACCAGAGCGTAAGCATAGCAATATATCGTCTTGTACGTTTTAGAAGAAACCGAAGTATGTCGAAGACATTCGAACACAATCGAAAACTGGGCAAGAAACACAATAGTAATAGAACAAATTTTGCGTGTAAATATGCAAGCGCTGCAAATGTATTGTACAGAATAGAATCGATCAACAGCTCTCGAAAGGCACTCCGATCGTATCCGGTGATTGAATAATGATAGACAAAAATGATGGACAAATTTTGCATGAAACACGCAAGCACAGCAAAATACTGTATTTATTACACTTCATAGAAGTCTTATTTATTCGAGCTGATACATTTTCTTAATTAACGTCCGTTTTTCGCGTCTTACACCAAACTCATAGAATGTACATACTTCTCGTTAATATTTTCCAACCCTTCTATCTAATATCTGTTTACACCCACATGTTTTGACTCTTGCGCCATGTCTAGCTGACACAAATTTTCGGGAACGTCTCACGTAAATAACTATTAAAGGCCCACATATCTCTTTATTAACAAGAAATTTACCATAAATTATTGATAAGTTAAGTCACCGCGGGCGGTCCTAACTTAACCTATCAATTTTTCCTGCTATCTAACCTAAGTCCAGGCAATACCAACTAACCTAATTTAACTCCAGGTAACACCAACTAACCTAACATAAGTTCAGGCAAGCCAAACTAACCTAACCTAAGTTCAAAAAACACCAACTAACCTTACCTAGCTCCAGGCAAGTCCAACTAACCTATCCTAAGTCAAGGCAACATGTTACGTGTCGGTCCTGTAGGTAAATTTTTTCGTTCTTATGTAATTAAATTTCATATCCCCTACTGTATTCACGGTCATTTGCAAATTTGTTAAGAGCTTCCGACTTCCCTTTGAAATTATTACTTATTCATCAACTTGTAGAATTTTATTATTTTTAGTTAATTTAAAGTACATCAGTATAACTCTATTTTTGATATAGTATTAAAAATGTATTCGGTTATCATCAACGTTTGCTTTCTGTAATGATATGCTCGAATTATTTAAAAGTGTTATCACAAGTTTTATATGTAAAATGGGTGATTAGCGAGTTCAATTCAATTTGAATTTGTCGGGTTTTTCATCTACATATGGATGTTTATTGAAAAATACTGGGATTTGCTATTACGACGTTTGCAAATGTACTACGTTCGAGTCGCCAAGATGAAGATTCGCAATAAAAACTATCGAAAGGCTTGATTTGATTGGTTTTATTAATTTTTATGCTCTTGGGCTTGAATTATAAGTCGCTTTGTTCAAGAACTAATACCTCAGTGACAATAAAGCAAAAGAAAATCACACAACTAGTAGAAATATCTATCCCAAACACACCCAATATACAGAAGAAAAGCCAAAAAAACTAGAAAAATACATACAACTAGCTGAAGAAATCAAAGACAAGGGCCTAAGATAAACTAGAAATAAAACCGATCATATTATCAAGTACAGAAGTTATCCCGAAAAACCTACACCAATACATCCAAAAACTAGAACTATGTCCAAACACATTCACACATCTACTAAAATCAGTCACACTTGACACATGTTCAATCACTAGAAAATTTCTAAACGCATAATATAACCTATACATAAAAAGAAAGCGCGTTTGGCAACTGTCCACGCGCTTACTACTAAAACCAGATAAAACTATTTGAGAAGAGAAAACAAATAAAAACAACATATACACACGCACGTACGTGAACTCGCATATGCACACACGCATGCACATATCCGCGTTTCACACGTGTACACGAACGCATATGCACCTTATACGCCTACGCACTTGTACACGCACATGTACACAAAGAATTCCTTTAAAACTAATTCTCGAAAAAATTCTGTTTGAAAGTCGGCTTAGCTATTGAATAGTAAATTATTAGAACCTATAAGGACTACATAAAATATTTGCTTAATTATAGGCAGCATTAGTTTCAGGTCAGGGATATGTATCTTGCCTATCTAGCTTTAAAAAGATTCCATTCATAGTTTTTATTATTAATGTTAGCGCGAGTTAAACATCCTATTTATTACACATTTACCCCATTTATTAAATGTATCCTTACAAACTTTCCTATATTAGAATACCCTAATTTTTCAAAACCATTTATGTTAACAATCGACGCATTTAACGTAGCATTAGGCGCAGTATTAAGCCAAGAAAAAGTAGGTAACGAATAAAACAATCAGCTACTCATCTAGAAGATTAAATGAAACGGATCAAAAATATAGCACAATCGAGAAAGAAATATTCGCAATAATTTGGACAACAAAATATTTTAGGCCAAATCTTTATGGAAGAAAATTCTACATATACACCGACCATAGACCATTAGTATGGTTATGCAAACTCAAGGAACCGAATTCAAAATTACAGAGATGGAGGATTGGATTATAGAAGAATATGACTATGAAATCATATATAAAAAAGGAATATATAACAACAACGCAAACGCACTAAGCAGAATACAAACTAACGCAATAGAAACAGAGTCAGCTGTAAGCAACGTAGACGAAACAGAGATTAGAGAGGACCCAGAAAAAATAGAAACCATACACTCAACACAAAACGACGAACTGAAAAAATGCAATTAAAATTTTAAACGAAACGATAGACACAAAACCAAATCAATTCATAGTTACCGAAGTTTCAACCAACCCCAATCCAGTAAAATTACAAAAACAGACAATACTTCACATTTTACGGTACACCCGAAACAATAACTTTAGACATGGCAGCGAATTTAGGAACGAACCCATATAAAATACCCTAGGACTCCATAAAATAATTATTCAATTTATAACAGAAAATCACCCGGAATCAAATGGACTAATTGAAAGATTACACCTAACCTTATTAGAACAAATTAGAAGGCTAAGATTAACCTATAAGAAAGAGCATATCATTAATTTAATGTCATACGTACTGTACTGATCGCTTACAACAACACAATCCACTCATCAATTAAGTTTAAAACCCCTCGAATTAACATTAGGACACTCAGGTTCCCGCAACTCTTATGATATACACTACAATAAAGAAGAACACCAACAGTATGCTAAAGACCAAAAAGAAAAATTAAAAATAACTTATGATAATGTAATAATAAATTAGATACCGATAAAGAACGTATTACAAAAACTCGCAACAAGAACGCCAATATAAACAGATTTTCAGTAGGACAAACCGTGTACGAAATAAATTTTAACGGTAAGAGACACAAAACGGCTCCCCAGAAATTTAGGTCCGTATAAGATAAAAAAGTATCAGAGAAAAATGTAGCTGTAGTAGATAACGGAAAAATTGTAAAATACATTCACTAAAAGAATTTAAGACACCCTGTAATTTCAGATGAAAGACCATCACCCTTGCCGTCAACCTCCACCCAGGTAGAACAGACGACATTACATGTGATTTTTCCAATGCTCCACCCGAAGGTACTACACTGGCCAGGAAGCGAGTTTTTGTTACCTGGAAAATTTTGAATTTTGCCGAACCCTTGCTGTTCCAAGCAAGGTAGGGATCTTTAACGTGCGTGACAACACTCACACACGGGACCTCCATTTTACCTCTCATCCGAACGAGGGTGTATTTTTGTGAAAAATGCTCGCCTAACATTTTTCAAGCGGACCGTGTCGGGATTCGAACCCGGGACCTTGGGCGTAGTAGTCACACACATACCACTACGCCACGGAGCCGCCTAGAACAGACGACATTATTACATGTGATTTTCCAATGCTCCACCCGAAGGTACTACATTGGCCAGGAAGCGAGTTTTTTTTACCTGGAAAATTTTGAATTTTGCCGAATCCTTGCTGTTCCAAGCAAGGTAGGGATCTTTAACGTGCATGACAACACTCACACACGGGACCTCCATTTTACCTCTCATCCGAACGAGGGTGTATTTTTGCGAAAAATGCTCGCCTAACATTTTTCAAGCGGACCGTGTCGGGATTCGAACCCGGAACCTTGGGCGTAGTAGTCACACACATACCACTACGCCACGGAGCCGCCTAGAACAGACGACAACGGCATAGTAGTGGAAGACATTAAAAACAACCCCGGTATACTACCAGTAAAATTGGGAAGTATACAAATCACAGTAGATTATTGGACATTCGCACAGAAATTTGATTTAACTGAATTAAACAAAGAATTTTATATAATTAGAGACATTACTATAGACTGAAACAATCAATGGACACAGCAAAATTCGTAAAAGAATACGCGCTAGAAATGCTTAACTACAACAGTATAATGGAAAACATCTTAAAGAACACAGACGACAAATTCAATAGATTAATACCAACAGATCAAATCACAAGACGAAAAAAAGGATTTATTAACGGATCAAGTAATATTATAAAAGCTACCATAGGTAATTTAGACAACCAAGAAGCAAAACGATACGACAATGCAATACAACCCTTAATTGAAAACCAGAATGACATAAAAACCATTGTTAGAAATCAAATATCTTTAACTCAATCAACCTTAATAAAATTTAATGATACACTAAGAAAGCTAGTAAAGAACCAAGACAGTATAGGTAATAGAATATTAACTATTGAAAGTAAGATGCAAACCACGATTCTAGAAATGCGAAATTTAATAAGATTTAACAACAAATTTTAGCCACATTAGAAAACGCTGTAACATTTGCTAAATTAAATTATAAATTACAAGCTAGTATTATAGAAGCAATTGATATATTAAATGAACTATTAAGAATTAGATCACTTATAACTAACAGTAAACTACCCTTTGGAGTAACAGAATCTAACATACTCATATATGAAAAAATAGCCGTAGTAAAAGGTTATGTAAGGAATCATGAAATTACGTTTTAATAGAAGTCCCCATTGTAGAGATTAACATTTATAATTATTATCATTTATTTGCTTTCCCCATGAAAGTCATTAGCAAGTGTCAAGTTATTATCCCTAAAACCAAGTTCCTTTCCCTGAATGAACTTAGGTATGGCTTCACGAATGAAAAGTGCAAAGAAGTAGCACCCAGTCAATATTTATGTGAGTTATTAACGACAACAGCTACTCAAACAGAGAGCCCTTGTGAAGTACAATTATTAAGATTCTCTAATCACTATGAGAATTGTAAGCCAAAACCAGTACAAATTACGAATATGAAAATTCAGAAAGTCACTGACAACAAATGGAGGGCTGTATTTCCGCAAGAAGTAATAGTAACCGCCCATTGCAACCAAGACGAAAACAGTCTAGCATTAATTGGAAGTAAAGTAATTACCATAAAAGAACATTGCTATTTAAAATTATAAAACGAAATTATTCAAGTATATCTAAACCCAGCAATAACGAAGAAATTCGCAAATTTACCCGAATTACAGTTCAAGATTACATAACCCGAAGACGACAAAATCATCAAGCAACCAATGCAACTAAAGCATCTAGACGTAGACGATCTCAACCAAGCCGTAAAGTTAATGGAGAGTTACAAAGAACACTTAAGTGAATTAAAAGTGCCAAAACTACATTACGGCAATACCAGTGTTTGTACAATTTTATTAATTATTGTAATAATTTTATTAACGTATATTTATTGTATAAAATATATCTTAAATATAGAAACAGGAAACAAATTTTAGTCATAAGAAACAAGAAACAAAAATAAATAAAGAAATAATAAATAAACCCTTAGGGATAATAAGTTTTAAAAATTATGTAAAACCCTTAATTTTCATCTACGTCGGGAGGAGTTACATATCCCTCAAATTAATTAATATGTATATTTAAATGAAATTAATAAGACTTAAGAATTATTGTTACATTGTATAATTGAACGACATAATAAAAGGTTAATGAAAGGTTATGGGCCCAGCACGCTTCCACTGCGCCACTCTGCTTTACATTTGAGTTCATTTTTAACCTAATCAGCAGATATGGTAAGTATGATTTACATTTTCTAGTTCCTTCTATAGATAAAATTTTTTTAATAGAATACTTTATTAATTAACTAATAAATCCTAACATTAATTTTAATGTCAACAACTTAAATAAAATTGTAAAATCTGTCCTTTAAAAAGGATAGCGGGACAATAGACGTCTATGCCGTGAATTAGTTGTCAGTTAGCAGACGTCCAAAGAGAGCATTTGTTTCTTCTAAATAAAATAAAGAACAAAAGAGGCTTTATTTGTTGAGAAATTGAAAAACATTGTTTTGAGTGAAGACTTACATCACACTACAATGAAATTATACCTTTTCGTGACACTGATCGCATCGTATTTGTTATTCATAGTAAATGACAAGGTGCTCTGTTTGATCATATTGTTACCCGTAAGACGAGCGGCCCGGTAAGAAAAGGACAAAATCAGTAACGGAATGCTCGCTGGAATGACCTAATTCGCACTTTTTAGAACATCTGTAATTTAATTAATAATTAAAGACAAAAACACATGTAAAATATAACTTTAATAAGCAACTTTTATGAATTTAAAAGACAAAACAATATTAAACTGCTGGTTTAATGGCGAACATCTGAATTCTTCACTCCTCGCGTATTGATTTTGAATATTAATTATATCTAAATCAAAATAAAACTAAACGGTTCTTTGTAAATAAAGGAACTATGGCATTATACACCTTTTAAATATTCCCGCATACTTTAGGAAAACAGCATTAAATGGCGCTAAACAACTGCAATTGATAATATTTTGCATCGGCAAAGCAAATAACTAATTAATTACAACTACACAACGGTTAAAACACAATAACATGACGAACTCAAATTGCGTCTTTTGAACTCGATGCTACATGGAAAACATGATGACAAGCGTAAAACAATTTTAAATTTTCAATGTAAAAACAAACTTAGCTAAATATAAAAATAAATTTATCTGATTACTTGATAGGTTGACGCGGGCGAGCCCGTTCCAACTAGTAGCTACTAAAACATGCAAAAATACATATTTACAATAGTGTGCTTAAGCGCAATCAACCAACCGATACCAATAATTAATCACTAACACAACTGATGGATGTTTATCAAGTCTATCTACAAAGGCGAACCAATTAACACAGTTATACATTAATATAAAAACATTATCATACAAAACTACACTAAACGCTTTTACTAATAATAACAGTACAACAATGTGTTGCTCATTAATTTCTAAATACTTACCTACTACAAGCACACCTACGTAAATGAAGCAATCGTACCTGTTGGCGTTTGATGGTGTTCATTCACGTAGGCTTTTGAGGCTATTAGGTTACCGCAAGGTGCTTATCTTCATCATGACTTCATCTGCATACAACGGCAGACAAACAAAGTGTGTGGTAACTGCAATGTTGAATATTTGCGGTACAACCAAGTAAGTATTAGTTCAAAGAATCTAAAAATATGAGGGTAAAATATCTGACTAAAAATATGCGTCAAAATCCGGGCCAAAAACGTTAAAATTTCTATTAAAGGAACGTCATCCTTCAGACACGTAAAAAACGAAGGTATATTTTTACCACAACGATTTTGTAAGTGCCCGATTGGGTTTATATTATTATCACAGAAGACCCTATGGAATCCAATACTCGAGAATATAGTGACAGATACAAAGAGTGATTTCAAATTTTATTTAGGCAACATTCAAGAAATTCTTTACTATCCAACGGAAGCCTAGGTAAGAAACCAGAAAGTATAACATATCATATGGGTACTCGTAAATTAAAAAAGAAACGATTAGCAAAGTTGTTGGCCTAACTCAGCTAATTACAGACCTAAAACAATAAAAGTGTATAGAACCTCTATATTTAAATAAATAGAAATTAAAATGACCTTTAAATCAAAGAGGCAAAAAAATTTACAACTACGAAATGGAACGTAACAATATCTTGTGAAATATTCTACTTTTTGTCTGTTTCCTTTCTAAGAATATCTGGAAACCCTTATCAGAGATAGGAACAGAGTTAGACGCAATAGATACGATGTTGTCATTCCATTTATATATAACTATATTTTTCTCATCGGCCGATGCACAAAACTGCTCCTCTTTTCATTTTCTGCAATTTGGATTTAGATAGTAGTATACGGCAAGGAATTTTATTGTCGCTGAACGTGTCGGTAGCTTTTACGTTTCTCTCTTGTAGTATGTTTAAGAGGTCTATTGAAGTAAAGAAATTGTAAAAAATAAATGGTAAGACAGCTTTATTTTCCGCGTTAGAACGTCAGAAAATGTTAAAACAGTATTAACTATTAAGCCAAAATCTTTATATGCTTCAGATATATTTGTGGTGGAACCTCAGTATAGCTTACACAATCGTTGACTAAGTAAATGCAGCAGTTACCTAATTTTAGAAATTTTTTTTCAAGATTTGTATTGTCATTACAATTAACTACAATTAATTAATAGGTGGGTAATTTGTTAATCCTTTATTACCACCTTCGTGAATGTGATTGGCCAATAACTATCAATGATAATTTATACTGCAAACTCTGACTTAAAATTTGATTCAAATTATCCTTTCACAAATAATAAAATGAGAACTTATTCTAGATTTGAATTATTTTATCAATTAACAAAAAGGAAACGAAGTTTTATACTTGCGAAAAATAGCGCTTATCAACATTTCATTTCCATTGTAATTGATGGTATTAATTATCTCCTAATCCATTGTTGGATTAATATTAAAATTTTAGTGTACAAGATTATCCATATTAGCTTCAATCTCCATTTGACGTTAGAACATCAGTTTGCAAAGTGCATCAATTAATTTAGCAGTAGCTCTTGTATCAAAGAATGTTCAATCTTCATTGTATTTTTAAAATAATCATGTTTCATCAAATAATTGCATTAATAACTTCTGTTTGAAACTACTCAAACGTACAAATGTCATGTTGTAAACTAATTTACAGCATACAATTCTGCTTTAAATCTTACATGACAAATCGCGATCACTGGATGAATACCTTTAATAAAGTTCCGGCTTATATATCAGAATTATCTCTATACGTCATTATTCATAGTTCTTTCTTATTCACCTATATCATAATACGTCCGGGTTATGTAATATTTCCGAGATAACACGGTTTAACGATCCAATTAGTACGAAGCTATGCGGCTGAAATGATCTATATTTCTTTTGAAGCGTCTCGTTTATCTTTGTCTAGCGGACGAAGTTACTGGTCGCGGTTCACTTTATCCTATTGTTACACAGAAACCTATAAATAATTTTTATCGATTTTTATTGCTTTTTAATGTCAACACGAGTTTTATAAACCGGCGATTATTTATTAATTAACTGATACGACATTTCTTAGTACAGATGATGTATTTTTTTTTATTAACCACAAAAGTTCTGAAGTTTAGCTCCTTTTGAAACCCTTAAAGTACTATTTTGAAATGAATATTTTATTTTTAGTATTATACACGTCGGAAAAATTGTTAAACTACGCGTTTACTTTCTTTATGGTTGAATTGTACACTAATAGAGTAGTGATTTCAATATAATTACATAATTAATTAAAGCTTCAATTGCTTTCTTAACGGTTTTGCAAATACAAAAACATATGCATCTTAATAATTGTAAAAAGAGATAGGTTTACACGGTAAGTAAAACGTGTTCTATCGCATATTTTACACCGTTGATAAATGCAATAGCTTTGTATTTTATCTCTTAGTAATGAAAACTCGTTTTTACAGTATCCCTCAACAATTAATTTGCACTAGGTTTAAAGTTTTATATTCGTTTTATGATCTTTTCACAGTCCGTCACTAACGTAATAAACGGAAATTTAATCACATATTTAATAAGGTCGTTGTCTTTTAATGGCAAAAAAGTACGCATATTTTATACAGGGTGGAACCGGTAAATATTCTGAAATTTCAATTTTTTTCGGTTTCTTTCTATTTGGGTGTGTTTTATTTATAAAATTTGGGTTTCCATGACCTCTCGTGACCTCTTTATCGCATCAATGTATATTAACGGTCAGTCTATTTTTCCGACCCAATTACTTAATTGTTTTGGCAGTCTCAAACACCCATGGCCATGTGCCAGTAGAATTCTTTGCCTAAAACTTCGTCGGTGATGGGCTATTTCTGCTTCTGTTGTATGTTCGTGGAAATAATGTCTTGATTCATTCTAGCCTGGGTATGAATTGAACTGGGTTTTGCATGTAGAGTTTCTGGAGCTTGCTACACAAATCCACATATTTTTTGTTTAACGTATTTAATAAGGGTTCGTAAATTCAAACATGTGAACACCTTGTTGATTTTTAGGTGCATCATTTGTTGAAAGGTTTGTTTTACTCAAGTTCCCTATTTCAATAAATGCAACACGCCTGTTCTTCAGAATTAAACTTTCAAGGTGTTATTTGCGATGGTGCACGTTCACGATACATTATTGTCAGATTTTCTTGAAACTTTTCAGTTGATGCGCTCTTTTTTTTTATAGAACCAAGCTGTCCAGAATTGTTGCTGTTGCTCTTTCTTTTGTATATTGTCTTAACTATGGTCATTTTCCTGCGCATAAATCATAAATTTTTAGGACCAAGAACAAGATACAGTAAAAAATTAGAATTGTTGTAATGACTCCATTAGCACGACCACGCATACGCACACAAGAACGTTCGCATCTATTTACGTACACACCTTCGAATATGCGCACTCACGCACGCTCACACGCACACACGCAATACGCATTTTAAAACGCATTAAAAATGCTAAAATTATAGTATTTTGCGGTTGATACAGTCTTCACTCCAATCTCTCGTTAAAAATTTCTATACAAAGAAATCACAACACCTCCATTCGTTGTTATAAAATAAAGTCATGTAATTAAACACAAACAAAACAATCACTAGCATACCGTAAAATCCACCATTTGAAACGTTGCTTTCACTTCATGTTCCGCCTGTTATTGTAGGATTGAAAACTGCTTAGTAAGACTGGCCATCATGTCATATCTCACTTGAAGATGTATTTATGTTTAAAACACCAAACTAACACTTGTTTATGGAAAGATTACTAAAATTTTCGGTCGCGCATACTGTAACCAAAACGATGAATAAAAATATAACTTTTGTTGTTAAAGATAAACGGTAAGTAGTACATTTTATATTACATCTAAAAAGAATTACATTTTTTTTCACAAACGGTTTTTAAAATCCAGCCCTATATGAATGCCGGGGAAAACAATTTCACACTCGCAGCACGCATAATCAAATTTACGTGTAACCTAAATTTTGTATTGCTACAATATAAGAATATAGACAACCAAACTCGTGGATTTAATAAAGGACGAGTAAAATTGGTTACCTATCTACGCGGCTTGAATTTATAGGAATGTAGCAAACGTAAATTAAATGACTGGGACTGAGTGATTCTTAATGTAATTGAGGCCGTAAATTTTTTTAATATGAAATAGAATATAACAAATTTCCTCCAGCAAAATTAAGAGGTCCGCGTAGTAAACAGAAGCAACGGACCAAGCAATACACTAACAGTACAAACCACAATAAAATTTGTTTCTGACAAAAAGAGGGAAAACCAAAAAACAAAAAAAAGATAATGTTATCCGGCTTGAAGAACCAATATACCGGACAAAGTCAAGAGAATGTAGAAGACTATAGGAATAAGAAAGTTATAGGGTAGCAATCAACGAGGTCAAAGATGGAATGGCATCAACACTGCAAACTTTGTCGAAGAACGGATATCTCTAGTGAAGAAGTATTCAAACATCAGGAAAGGGATTGGTTTCTCGCAAAAAACTAAAAAGTAAGAAAAGAAACGAAGAAGAAAACCTACAGCAAAACTCAAAACGCGACAATAACTTGTCGAGCCTCAAAGTGTGTTAGGGAACGTCATGAACGCTGAATTATGCAGTTCAAGCAGTGGTAACAAAGAATCGTATCAAGCGGACAATCGAAGGAAAGAACAGCTAAATGAACCGAACAATCGACTAAGTCCTAGTTTCCGAAAAATGAAGAAAGATCTAGAAAGCACATACCACAGGAAGAGGAAAAATTAAACAAAGTCAGTATGAGGACTGAGAGTAAGAAAAACCAACCAAAGGAAAGTGAGAGAAATGCGGAACGAAAAAGCAATACTAAAATTTAAAAAACATAAAGAAACAACACAAGATTCGAAGGAAGAAGACAAAAAAGACGAAATCGAACGTGGTTATGGTTAGCATGCGTGTGCGCGCGTGTGTGTACGTGTGCCTACATGTGTGTGTATAGAGTGCGTATGTGTGCATGGAGTGTGTTGAAAGAATGGGTTGGACTGCTTTAGTCGCCTTTTACGACAGGAAGGCCATACCTTGGAGCTATTCTATGTGTACGATGAGCGAAACGAAAGAAAAGAAAAACAAAGAAAAACGCGTGTGTGTGTGTGTTGGACTGCGTTAGTCGCCTCTTACGACAGGCAGACCGTACCGTGGGGTTATTCTAATCCGGACCCATTCGAGGATAAGAGTGAAGCGTAAAGAAGAAACAGGCAAAACAAGAAAATTATTTAGTAGCGAGTACAAAATCCGATAATCAAATAGTAAAAGAATGCAGAGTCAGAATATGAAGTTGAGGAGTAAGCACCTAAAACGGGATTTACGACGTTTGCGTCGCCAGAAGGAAAATAAAGCAAGATCAGGGATGTACAGGTTTATGCTTTTGACGTGTCAGATACTCTTGGCACCGGAAGGATTGGTAAGTTCATAAATCCAAGAAGAAACAACTTTACTGGTGGGGTAACGACCATGGAATTTAGGAGCGAGTCTAGCATTACAATCACGTGAGGCGTCGGTCAAAGCAAAATAACGGCGCCAAACAGAATCCCTTAATTGAGAAGAAACCGCACGCCGGCGGAGATTATAACGGTTATGGGTGTTACAATAGGCAGCGGAAAGTTTATTGAGGACATGGGAGCGAATGTTTTTGAAATGTTCGGGATTAAGAGAAGGATGTTCAAGATCAGAAATATAAATTTCGTTCAGTTCAAACAGTTGTCCGAAATAATCACCGGAAAAATATGTTCTTCACCAAATCAGGCAAAGAAAGGAGTACAGCCAGTGACTTCGTGTTTGGACGTTCGGATGGTGCAGGAAATCTTAAAAGGTTGACATCCCAGTGAAGCTGCTTGTCACGAATATAGGAATTAAACATGGTTTTGAGAGAGCGGTTAACACGCTGGGCAAGATTGGCTTGTGGAAGATAACGGGCGGTGAAAAGGATTTTGAAATGATAACGCTCACACAATATGATGAATTATTAAGAGTTGCAAAATTGTACACCTTTATCAGTGATAAGGTATTGCGGGACACCAAAAAGTAGGAAGACTTCTTTTTCAAGGATTTTTAAAACGGAACTTGCAGCGGTGCTGCGCAAGGGGAAGAATAGAGGGAACATAGTAAAGTGATCAGCCACTACAGAGATAAAAGAATGACATCGGCTGGAACGAGTAAGAGGACCTATAACATCACAGACCAGGAAGCATATCGTTTTGGTTGGAAACTTTTTTGACCATAAAATTATTCCAGAGATCAGGAGTAGGAAGGGGAACTTAGCGAGAATAAATGGTCGAAAGAGAAATGGTTAAAAAGATAGAAACAGAACGAGAAAGAGTTTCAGGAACGTCATGAGCTTTGCCTTTACGGTGTATAATTGAAAAGTCATATTGCTGGAGGCAAAGGGACCAGCGGGATAGGCGACCGAAATGGACTTCGGAGTTTGTTGAGCCAAAGGGGGGAATGGTGGTGGGTTATGACGGAATAGTGGGTACCCTCGACGTAAGGTCGAAATTTTTCAGTCGCCTACAGTACTGCCAAGTACGCTTTCTCAGTAACTGAGTAGTTGCACTCAGGCTCGGAAAGAGAGCGGCCGTTGTAAATAACTATTCTCTCACCTTCGGGAGAGGTCTGTTTTAGAATCGCACCCAAACCGAAGTGTGGGGCATAAGTTTGGATAGTAAAGGACAAGATAAAATCAGTGCAGGAAAAGATAGGGGCGGAAACTGGGTGGTGTTTAAGGGAAAGAAATGTGGACTGACGATCAGCAGACCAGAGAAAAGGGACATTTTTACGAATAAGATCAGAAGGTAAAAAAGTAAAGGTAGCACAATTTGGATTGAAGCGCTAATACCAACTGGCCATGCCAATCAGTCGACGGACTTTTTGGACAGAGGAACGAGGGGGGAAATTGAAGATAGCGAAAACTTTATCAGGATTGACCATCTCGGTTAACCACATAATCCAGATAGCGGAGTTCAGAAAGACAGTAATGGCATTTATCTTGACAGAAGGAAATGCTAGCAAGGGAGAGACGCAAAAGGACTAAGTCAAAGATGAAGAGATGTTCGTCGAAGGAAGGGGTAGGTATGATAATATCGTTAAGAAAGACGAAATAGAAAAGTCAAGGTCAAGATCAATGACTTGACCGATAAGCCGTTGTAAGGTAGCGAAGGAATTATGGAGTCCGAAGGGGAGGCGGCAAAAGTAAAATAAACCAAGATGAGGGACGGTGAAGGCAGCGATCGGTATGTATTCCGGAGCGAAATGGATTTGCTAGAGTGCAGAGCAAATATTTAGGGAGGAGAGAAAACGAGCATCACGGAGACGATCTAGGATAGTGGAGATATAAGCAAGAGCATAGATATCCTACTGGGTGACATGACTGGTTTTGCGGAAATCAACGCAGAACCTATAAAATTCGTTTTGTTTTTCAACAGGGCAATGAAACTAGACCGTGGACTGGTGGGAGGTTCTACAACTCTAAGACAAAGCATCTTGTCGAGTTCGGAATGGGCTATCTTAAGAAAATGAAGAGAAAGAAGATAGCAGCGTTGTTTGATAGGTTTTGTGGACGTACAGATATGATGTTGTACTAGGATAGTGCAACAAAGACCTGGAGGCTGTTTGGAAAAGGAAGTGAAAATAAGGGAATTTAAACGATGTTGCTCCGGAGTCCAAAAGACCAGTAAAAGTAATTCTAATAATTTGGACTGATAGATATGAGCGTTCGTCGCCACGAGCATTCGCACACAAAATTCAGAACGAAGCGGAATTGATCGCTGAGATCGAGAAAAGGAAAGTCCAAAATCAATGAAATGATAGGGCCGACGCTTCGGTCCGAAGACCCTACCGACGGTTAAAAAAAATTTCACGAGTAGGACAGTTGCGTTGAGTAACTCCGTTATGCCCGCAATCGTAGCGATGGAGTACTTGAGAACAAATACAATGTGTCAACACATGACCATGTGATTTGAGAGTAGAATTATACACAGTGATAGGAACAGAAGAAGTTATAGAAGAAACATTTGATCTAACAATTGGTGTGAAACGAATCTTGACTGATCGATCATGTGAAGTAATAGTGTTTTCTTTTAAGTAGCTGCGGATTTAAAATTAAAATTTAGTTCCACGTTTGAGTGTTTATCTTGACTAGAGGGTACATAGCTATCAACGCGGTATTTTTCCGTTCGAGTAGCAAACTTCCTCTTCTAACTCCTGCAAAGGATAACCAGTAGACAATTGCGCGAGGTAAAAGAGGAATAAACTTCTAGAAACAATATCCAGTTGCGCATCTACATATATACTACCGTGACGCCGAAACATTACCGTCGTGCAAGATATACACTCGATAATGCCCTCAGAAGGATCCTGCCTTCGTTCTAACCGACGTTTATGATTCGGGAGTTTAAAATGTTGTACAAATAAGCTGGACAAAAACATCAAATTAGAAAATCTGTGACGATTACTACCGTACCACAACAACGATTTAGACTCAAATAAATCCACTGCGGATTTATATAACTGAAACTCAGATACCTCTTCGAAGTTATTCGATGCGCTTTAGAAAATGATGCACCGTGATCGTATCCGGATCGTCAGAAAATTTTGAATTCCATTTGGCACTGATTGGCCTTAATTGAAGGTAGGAAGGACAGAAAGGATTATCCTAGGTTTAAAATTAGAGAACTGATTCAGGTTCCTGGTCCTATTTGGAAGTAAGTAACTGAGATTCACCCGACTCAGCAGTAGAAATGTGAGCAGACTAAAAATAGCTACCAGAGTCTCTGATAAATTGGTAGCGCGACAAAACTGTTTTATTTCACTTTCAATAAAATTGCCGAGATTGGCCCAAGTAAGAAGTAATTGACAATGGGTTTTGCGTTTTTCATCTGTTAGCGACTTGTTGGTACAGCGACATTCCGTGTGGAGCCACAGGGCGCTAATATGTTTAAACACAAGTAAAGACTTGTTATCATCAAATTCAGCATGGGATTGTTGCAGCTCTTGTATAGAAGGTGTGACTGCTGCATGTTCGGAAACGAAATCCGATTCGACAAAAATAGAACGGCGCCCTTTATTGCGTTCCATGTGATAAACACTATGCACAGACCTGCGTAATTTATCCACAAAATTCAGAACCAAAGTCGCGAGAATCTAATTCATACTGCAGCTCAATTTTTCGCAATCGGTTCAGGTGAATGTGCCATCATGAACAAGAATAACTAGAAAATGGAAAAGGGTAAATAAATGCTAACCACAAACCAACAGAACTCAGATAAAACAAGTTGAAAATGCAAGGCATTGTCGCAACGAACTTCCAAATGTAGACTTACTTTAAAACAATTTATGTATCGCACATTAATTTTGGACCTATTTGAAATTTTTGATAAAAATTAATTCCGGGGGGGGGGGTATCCGTGGTCAGATTTTGTGGGGGTACCATATTTCGACTCAGCTATGTTAGGGGAGTCCAAATATGTATGTATCGCACATTAATTTTGGACCTATTTGAAATTTTTGATAAAATTAATTCCCGGGGGGTCGGGTATCCATGGTCAGATTTTGTGGGGGTACCATATTTCGACTCAGCTATGTTAGGGGAGTCCAAATATGTATCGCACATTAATTTTGGACCTATTTGAAATTTTTGATAACAATTAATTCCCCGGGGGGGGGGGTCGGGTATCCGTGGTCAGATTTTGTGGGGATACCATATTTCGACTCAGCTATGTTAGGGGAGTCCAAATATGTATCGCACATTAATTTTGGACCTATTTGAAATTTTTTTTTTCCCGACGGAATATCGCGGGGGCACGGCGCCCCCGTGGCCCGATTTTAACTGACATCAAAACTTAAGCTCTGGACACCGAGCTGAATCGATTGATGTATCACACATTGATGTCCGACCATTAGAAAGGCCTCGGACGGACGGACAGACGGACGACAAATCGATTTCATAAACGAACGAAGTTCGTTGAAAAATTACTACGAACTACATAACCAATGAGGGGATAACCGCAACAAAGAGCAAAAGAATTAAATTCGAAGAAAAGTACTAGGAATGACGGAGAGAATGCAGTAGAAAAAAATTTGGGTACCAGAGTTTTTAATTTTCTTTATTGAGACGTTATCAGCGAAAATCCGAATCTGATAATCTGGGGTAAAACACAAATAATTATTTGATTAGATTAAGTGAATACTAAAATAGGTATTACTAGAGATAACACCGAGTTGAAAGGGTGAGTAGGAAAAAAGAAAAAACATCGCGGCCTCACGTTGGGCATGCCAAAATTATATTGCGGTATACCGTGCAGATAAGAAAGAGAGCAACGAAAGCAACGTAGGTAAACCGCGCCAATTACCATAACAAAAAAAGAAGAAAGAATGTCGCTCTGACAACCTAGTCGTAGCAATTCATTTAATATTTTCAAATCCTTCGTTGATATCTTTATCTTTTAGTTTTTCAAAGTCGAAGTGCCTTTTCCGTTCCTTTTTTCAAATTTTTAAATGTAAGAGTTTCATAATTACGATGTTGCGGTCAGTGTCTATATCTGCTTCTGGGTTACTTCTACAGTCTTTCACTTGATCCCTAAACCCTTGTCTAACAAGAATGTAATCTATTTGACATCTTCATATATCTCCTAACATCTTCTACGTGTATTGTCTTATGGAATGATGTTGAAATAATATGCTAGTGCTGATTAAATTGTTCTTGTCGAAAAGTTCTACCTGCCTATTTCTCCTGTCATTTCTCGTGCCTAAACCAAATAAACCCACGACCGCTCTTTCCCTACCCTCACCTACCAGTGCATTAACATCCCCTGTAATTATTAAATTTTCATGTCTTTTTACATATCTTAGAATGTCTTTGATATCTTTGTAGATCGCTGGTACCTCTTCCTCACTGTAGCTAGAGGTGAGCATGTATACTTGTATTATTACTGTTTTTACCGGTTTAGATTCTACGATAGGATTAGTATAGTTTTATTACATAAGGGAAGTCCTTGAAGATACAGATCATTTCTTAAAACGTACTTAAAACACGTTTGAAATAAATATTACGTAAGCTGCATAATTTTATACAAAAAAAAAAACACAACACCTTCAATCGTTGTTATAAAATAAACGTCATGTATATAAAAGTAAACAAAACAATCACTATAGTTTACCGTAATAATCTACCACTTTAAACGTTGCGCTCACCTTATGTTCCACCTGTTACTGTGCGACGTTATTATCGGGGCAGCCACGTTGGTTCGTCAAATTTATGCTACGCTGGCTCGTGGCCGTACGTAACACAAAGAAAAACAAAGAAAAGACCCGGCTCAATCGGAGAGTGGGGGGGGGGTTGTAGAAAGCAGACCAACATATAAGGTACGCGGCTGCAAGGAATTAGTAACAGTACCTGCAATAGAAAAATTAGAATAGTAAACCTGAAAAAAACAAATTAGTCCTGCAAACCTGAAACAAAGAAAAAGCATAGCATACGGATCAAGTATAATTGTTCAGTACTTTGTAGAATAAAAAAAAACTGTTTAGATAAACTATATAATATAACAACGGTAAAAGCAATACAGAAAACTTTTTAGTACAAAGTGGGGTAATATTGGGGAGTAGCAGAAACGTTTCCTCACACACCAATTAGACATAAAGCAGATAAAATTTTAACAAAATAGAAATAGGTAAACACAATTAATATGAGTAGTCCAGTAGTATTGATTTTTCTTTTTTTTTTCTTTTATTTAAAATAGCATGCAAGTCTATGGTAAAAGGTCTCAGAACGCCAAAGGTATGGCAAAGCAACGGACAGGTATTTAAAGTAAAAACAAGTAGGAAATAGTTCAACTTACAAACAGTCCTTCAGCAACGCTTCCTCGCAATTGAATGTGGGATTCCCGTTGTCCTGCACTAACGAAGCACTGCACCCTTGACTGTGAGGGTGTGAATGGAATTTCTCGCACTTTACACTAATCCCACCTACGTATTTCACTAGTGTTAGCAACAGACATTATCATGCTGATGGAACTATGTAGCATTGATAAATTCCTTGTTAATTCCATTTCCTGAGACAATAATTTTGAAATATTTTGTAACACAAATCGAAAAAAAAATGGTAATAAAAATTTAGAATCACGTGCCTCCAAGACACGATATAATGCATTAAACTAAAAGTACCGTAAGGTGCTTTATTTGCTACCTATGGTAACAAAGAAAATCTAATGCTTTTGAATAACGAAAGTTCGCGCAAACAATAATCTGTTTCAGATTCTTTGGTGTTAGAAAAATGCAGAAACTACAGTACCCACTGTATTTAAGTAAGCCAAAGTATGCATTAATCTGATAAAACCAAGGGACACTCGACTAGATCGCACACACATTAATCCTAAAGAAAGAATCGGTCAGTTTAGCAAGTTCTACGACTCCTATTTCACAAGACAAACAACTAAAAACAATTAGTAGGCACGCGTAAGCAATAAAACCCGTTCGTCAAATGTCCTTAAAAACACACGTGCGTCGACCAAACACGGTTAATATACAACTCTTATTTCACAAGAAAACAACTAAAAATCGTGCCGTGCTCGTACATGAACAATACGAAAATTCCGCATCAATTCTCACTATTGTCAAAAGCAAAAAGAAGCAGTATTTTCAACGTACTTAGTGTATCGGAACAAAGAACAAACTCCGACTTTCAAAGCAAACAGGACACAGTATTATCAACGCAAACAATATATAGGAACGTAGAACAAACGACAACTCCTCGTCTGTAGATATAAAATCGTTGTTATTCCAACCGCTTATCGTCTATCAACTCGACTCGTATATACACATAAGGAACAAAATTTATATCTACTAATTAATTGCGAGCTGTTTATCATTTTCCATAAGTTGGACAGTAATTTATTAATGAAAATCAATCTTCAAATTAATACACGTTTAAAGTAATACACACGAGTTAAATTGCATACAATTCTGAAAACTTTGCAAAAGTATTTACTTTATACAAACAGCGATCCAAAAACGATGTATTTTAAGTACGCTAACAGAAAGGGAGCGTAACAAGTTACAGAAATGTATTTACGAATTTAGTAGTGTAAAATGTTACGCCATTAAAAATGCCCGTTACAAATTCCCCCCTAGCAAAATAAAGACGTCGGGGTGAAAGAAAAAAAACGACAGACACGGAACCAAACAAAAAAAAATTATTTTTATCCGGTTCGAAGGACCAAAACCAGTATAAGAAAAGGAACATTTTTCTAAAAGAAAACAAAGTCATCTATCGCAACCAACAACGACAGAATAAGTAAAGAAAGCATTAAGTAAACACGCAATGAGGATTAAAGGTCTTAGCTACTTTCAAAATCGTCAAAAGACGGATGTCCCCCAAAAGGGACATTTCTGTTTTCCACCTCAAAGAAAAGTTTTGGCTTCCCGCGGAGAAACCAAGAGAAAAGAAAAAAAACGAGGAAGAAAACTCGTAGTAAACCAACTAGACGACAAAACTGTCAACCTCAAGTGTGCAGTAAAGAAACAACCAAGACAAAGTAAAGAGCAACGGCAAGCTAGTACACCATCTAGAATACTTCCAACTGAGGTAACACAGATTCGTATGAAACGATTACTCAAGCAGAGTATGGCTAACAGACCTACAGAAGCGACCAAGTCGAAATCCCTAAAGGAAAAGAAAATAGATTTGAAGCCTACCTCAGGGAATGGATGTAGAAAGCAACTATAATAGTCAAATCGTGAACAAATGGTGAAACTAGCCAGAAGAAAAAGTCACGGAATGGGCTAGCTACAAAAATATGAATAGGAATACGAAATGGGCGCCAGTGTTTTCGGACACAAGCTTATCAGCGAAAACACAAGACCAATAAGCCAAAAAAACGTCAAGGTCATAAAAAAAATTTTTTTAAAAAAATCAAGAGCAAAATAAATCAGGCTCCACGTTGGGCGCCAAAAATCTATGCGACGTTATTATCGGGGCAGCCACGTTGGTTCGTCAAATTTATGCTACGCTGGCTCGTGGCCGTACGTAACACAAAGAAAAACAAAGAAAGACCCGGCTCAATCGGAGAGTGGGGGGTGTAGAAAGCAGACCAACATATAAGGTACGCGGCTGCAAGGAATTAGTAACAGTACCTGCAATAGAAAAATTAGAATAGTAAACCTAAAAAAAACAAATTAGTCCTGCAAACCTGAAACAAAGAAAAAGCATAGCATACGGATCAAGTATAATTGTTCAGTACTTTGTAGAATAAAAAAAAACTGTTTAGATAAACTATATAATATAACAACGGTAAAAGCAATACAGAAAACTTTTAGTACAAAGTGAGGTAATATTGGGGAGTAGCAGAAACGTTTCCTCACACCAATTAGACATAAAGCAGATAAAATTTTAACAAAATATAAATAGGTAAACACAATTAATATGAGTAGTCCAGTAGTATTGATTTTTCTTTTTTTTCTTTTATTTAAAATAGCATGCAAGTCTATGGTAAAGGTCTCAGAACGCCAAAGGTATGGCAAAGCAACGGACAGGTATTTAAAGTAAAAACAAGTAGGAAATAGTTCAACTTACAAACAGTCCTTCAGCAACGCTTCCTCGCAATTGAATGTGGGATTCCGTTGTCCTGCACTAACGAAGCACTGCACCCTTGACTGTGAGGGTGTGAATGGAATTTCTCGCACTTTACACTAATCCCACCTACGTATTTCACTAGTGTTAGCAACAGACATTATCATGCTGATGGAACTATGTAGCATTGATAAATTCCTTGTTAATTCCATTTCCTGAGACAATAATTTTGAAATATTTTGTAACACAAATCGAAAAAAAAATGGTAATAAAAATTTAGAATCACGGGCCTCCAAGACACGATGTAATGCATTAAACTAAAAGTACCGTAAGGTGTTTTATTTGCTACCTATGGTAACAAAGAAAATCTAATGCTTTTGAATAACGAAAGTTCGCGCAAACAATAATCTGTTTCAGATTCTTTGGTGTTAGAAAAATGCAGAAACTACAGTACCCACTGTATTTAAGTAAGCCAAAGTATGCATTAATCTGATAAAACCAAGGGACACTAGACTAGATCGCACACACATTAATCCTAAAGAAAGAATCGGTCAGTTTAGTAAGTTCTACGACTCCTATTTCACAAGACAAACAACTAAAAACAATTAGTAAGCACGCGTAAGCAATAAAACCCGTTCGTCAAATGTCCTTAAAAACACACGTGCGTCGACCAAACACGGTTAATATACAACTCTTATTTCACAAGAAAACAACTAAAAATCGTGCCGTGCTCGTACATGAACAATACGAAAATTCCGCATCAATTCTCACTATTGTCAAAAGCAAAAAGAAGCAGTATTTTCAACGTACTTAGTGTATCGGAACAAAGAACAAACTTCGACTTTCAAAGCAAACAGGACACAGTATTATCAACGCAAACAATATATAGGAACGTAGAACAAACGACAACTCCTCGTCTGTAGATATAAAATCGTTGTTATTCCAACCGCTTATCGCCTATCAACTCGACTCGTATATACACATAAGGAACAAAATTTATATCTACTAATTAATTGCGAGCTGTTTATCATTTTCCATAAGTTGGACAGTAATTTATTAATGAAAATCAATCTTCAAATTAATACACGTTTAAAGTAATACACACGAGTTAAATTGCATACAATTCTGAAAACTTTGCAAAAGTATTTACTTTATACAAACAGCGATCCAAAAACGATGTATTTTAAGTACGCTAACAGAAAGGGAGCGTAACAAGTTACAGAAATGTATTTACGAATTTAGTAGTGTAAAATGTTACGCCATTAAAATGCCCGTTACAAATTCCCCTAGCAAAATAAAGACGTCGGGGTGAAAGAAAAAACGACAGACACGGAACCAAACAAAAAAATTATTTTATCCGGTTCGAAGGACCAAAACCAGTATAAGAAAAGGAACATTTTCTAAAAGAAAAGAAAGTCATCTATCGCAACCAACAACGACAGAATAAGTAAAGAAAGCATTAAGTAAACACGCAATGAGGATTAAAGGTCTTAGCTACTTTCAAAATCGTCAAAAGACGGATGTCCCCCAAAAGGGACATTTCTGTTTTCCACCTCAAAGAAAAGTTTTGGCTTCCCGCGGAGAAACCAAGAGAAAGGAAAAAAAACGAGGAAGAAAACTCGTAGTAAACCAACTAGACGACAAAACTGTCAACCTCAAGTGTGCAGTAAAGAAACAACCAAGACAAAGTAAAGAGCAACGGCAAGCTAGTACACCATCTAGAATACTTCCAACTGAGGTAACACAGATTCGTATGAAACGATTACTCAAGCAGAGTATGGCTAACAGACCTACAGAAGCGACCAAGTCGAAATCCCTAAAGGAAAAGAAAATAGATTTGAAGCCTACCTCAGGGAATGGATGTAGAAAGCAACTATAATAGTCAAATCGTGAACAAATGGTGAAACTAGCCAGAAGAAAAAGTCACGGAATGGGCTAGCTACAAAAATATGAATAGGAATACGAAATGGGCGCCAGTGTTTTCGGACACAAGCTTATCAGCGAAAACACAAGACCAATAAGCCAAAAACGTCAAGGTCATAAAAAATTTTTAAAAAATCAAGAGCAAAATAAATCAGGCTCCACGTTGGGCGCCAAAAATCTATGCGACGTTATTATCGGGGCAGCCACGTTGGTTCGTCAAATTTATGCTACGCTGGCTCGTGGCCGTACGTAACACAAAGAAAAACAAAGAAAAGACCCGGCTCAATCGGAGAGTGGGGGGGGGGTGTAGAAAGCAGACCAACATATAAGGTACGCGGCTGCAAGGAATTAGTAACAGTACCTGCAATAGAAAAATTAGAATAGTAAACCTAAAAAAAACAAATTAGTCCTGCAAACCTGAAACAAAGAAAAAGCATAGCATACGGATCAAGTATAATTGTTCAGTACTTTGTAGAATAAAAAAAAACTGTTTAGATAAACTATATAATATAACAACGGTAAAAGCAATACAGAAAACTTTTTAGTACAAAGTGAGGTAATATTGGGGAGTAGCAGAAACGTTTCCTCACACACCAATTAGACATAAAGCAGATAAAATTTTAACAAAATATAAATAGGTAAACACAATTAATATGAGTAGCTCAGTAGTATTGATTTTTCTTTTTTTTTTTTTTTATTTAAAATAGCATGCAAGTCTATGGTAAAAGGTATCAGAACGCCAAAGGTATGGCAACGCAACAGACAGATATTTAAAAGTAAAAGCAAGTAGGAAATAGTTCAACTTACAAACAGTCCTTCAGCAACGCTTCCTCGCAATTGAATGTGGGATTCCCGTTGTCCTGCACCAACGAAGCACTGCACCCTTGACTGTGAGGGTGTGAATGGAATTTCTCGCACTTTACACTAATCCCACCTACGTATTTCACTAGTGTTAGCAGCAGACATTATCATGCTGATGGAACTATGTAGCATTGATAAATTTCTTGTTAATTCCATTTCCTGAGACAATAATTTTGAAATATTTTGTAACACAAATCGAAAAAAAAATGGTAATAAAAATTTAGAATCACGGGCCTCCAAGACACGATGTAATGCATTAAACTAAAAGTACCGTGAGGTGTTTTATTTGCTACCTATGGTAACAAAGAAAATCTAATGCTTTTGAATAACGAAAGTTCGCGCAAACAATAATCTATTTCAGATTCTTTGGTGTTAGAAAAATGCAGAAACTACAGAACCCACTGTATTTAAGTAAGCCAAAGTATCCATTAATCTGATAAAACCAAGGGGCACTAGACTAGATCGCACACACATTAATCCTAAAGAAAGAATCGGTCAGTTTAGCAAGTTCTACGACTCCTATTTCACAAGACAAACAACTAAAAACAATTAGTAGGCACGCGTAAGCAATAAAACCCGTTCGTCAAATGTCCTTAAAAACACACGTGCGTCGACCAAACACGGTTAATATACAACTCTTATTTCACAAGAAAACAATTAAAAATCGTGCCGTGCTCGTACATGAATAATACGAAAATTCCGCATCAATTTTCACTATTGTCAAAAGCAGAAAGAAGCAGTATTTTCAACGTACTTAGTGTATCGGAAAAAAAACAAACTCCGACTTTCAAAGCAAACAGGACACAGTATTATCAACGTAAACAATATATAGGAACGTAGAACAAACGACAACTCTTCGTCTGTAGATATAAAATCGTTGTTATTCCAACCGCTTATCGCCTATCAACTCGACTCGTATATCCACATAAAGAACAAAATTTATATCTACTAATTAATTGCGAGCTGTTTATCATTTTCCATAAGTTGGACAGTAATTTATTAATGAAAATCAATCTTCAAATTAATACACGTTTAAAGTAATACACACGAGTTAAATTGCATACAATTCTGAAAACTTTGCGAAAGTATTTACTTTATACAAACAGCGATCCAAAAACGATGTATTTTAAGTACGCTAACAGAAAGGGAGCGTAACAAGTTACAGAAATGTATTTACGAATTTAGTAGTGTAAAATGTTACGCCATTAAAAATGCCCGTTACAACTGTAGAATCAAAAAATGCTTGGTAACACTGGCCATTATGTCATATCTCACTAATTTTCATGCTTAAAACACCAAACAAACGCTTATTTATAAAAAGATTACGAAATTTTGCGGTGTCACATAAAATAAACAAACGATAGCGAAATATATAACTTTTGTTGTTAAACTGAACAACGAAAACTTTTACTAAAATGCACGCATTCTATTTCTCACAATAAAACTTCTAACAACACCAAACTAGTACTGTCGGAGGCGTTCACGGCCGAAGTCATTATAAATATTTATGGTTCCGGGTTGGGACCGTGTCATTTTATAAACTAAGGTCAACGTTTTGCTCACTTTTGTAAGGGGCTTCATCAGGACAAGAAAAAGAAAATGAGTGATAAAATAAAAAATAATAATAAAGATAAGAATGATAATATTAAATAGACAAGTTAAAGTGTAAAGAGTAGAGTTACTCCTGAACTAGCAGACTCACTAGTCAATTCAAAGCCAAAAGGTGTTTTGTTTATTATTAATTAACATTAATTATGACGGCTCATGAAACTCCTTGAATATTGTAGGATTAAATGTTATGTTATAACATAAATTAACAATCGATAGGTAAATTATGGGTAGGATTACGACACACATTCGCATATGCACGCATAAACGCAAGCACGCATACACACATACGCATTCACGCAAGCACGCACAAACACGCATACACACGTACGCATGCTTACGCGCATTAATTCACAAACGCACGCACGTACATACACACGCGCACGCCACGTAATCTGGTACACGCATACACACATCCACGTACACACGTACTCGTACAGGACGCGCACACACACGCAAACACAAACGCATACATACCACATACGCATACGCGCTTGCACACCTCCACAAACAATCTTTTAAAACTAATTCCTGAAAAAGTTGTTTGAAAAATCGGTTTAATTTTGAATAATATTCAATCCTATATCAATAGTACGCATGAGGCCTATATAAAATATTTGCCTAATTATAGGCAGCACTAGTTTCAGTTCGAAGATGTAAATCTTGCCTATCTAAACAAATTAAAAAATTCCATTCATTTCTTATATTATTAATGGTAGTGTGGCAATTTAAATTGTTCTAGAAAAATTGAAAAATTGTTTAGATGGTACTCTGTGACTGTTTACTTAAAACTTTTGTATAGGATTCATGTTAGCTGTTGCATAGATATATCTTCCAACGCCGTATTTATAGGCATCTATTACAACATGCTTGTACCATAATTTAAAAATCAAACCGTTGATTGACGTATCTCAATCAACGGTTAACCTATTATAATTAATTGTAGAATTGTAATATAAATTATCTCAATTAGGTTATATATTGAACCTTCCAATGCCGAATTTATGAGCAATTACTATAACGTGCTTAAACTATGATTTAAGAATCAAACTAATACAATTAAATATAGTATTGACTCAACTAAATTACATATTATATCTAACACCGGCGTATCTATAGGCAACTACTACTACGTGCTTGAACTATGATTGTAAAGTCAAACTATTACAACTAATTGTAATATAGATTATCTTATGCAGATTAAATATTAAACCTTCCAATACCGATTCTGTACGCAACTACTACAATGTGTTACACCATGATTTAAGAATCAAACTACTACAATTAATTGTGGAATTGTCATAGAAATTATACCATCTAAATTACACATTATACCTTCCAACGCCGTATCTATAGGCAACTACTGCAACGCGCTTGAACCATATTTAAAAGTCAAACATTAGGGTTATTTGTGTAATTGTCATAGAATTATCTCTTCCAGATTACATAATTTTTCAAATCGACAATGTGATTTAAAATTATTAAGCTTTGTTTGATGTTGAAAGAATTTTTGTTTAAGTAGGTATTAAAGAATGTTACTACATTTAGTTCTATTTTGTTTGTATCTATTTTTTTGTCAATAATTGACTGAATTCTACGTTTATTAACTCCCTTAATTAAATATCAGTTTACAAAAGATATGATACGAATACATGATGGAAAAAATTAGCAGAGCGTGGTTTCATTGAGGAAAAAAGTTAGCAGAGCGTGGTTTCGATCCACGGACCTCTGGGTTATGGGCCCAGCACGCTTCCACTGCGCCACTCTGCTAGACAAGATATGACACTTTTAAACCAACTAACATAGTTCGCAGATAGTATTCACATTTTTTTGGTGTTTCCATTATGAATAAAAATCTTTTTTACATAAAATACTTTATCAAATAATTAATAAATCATAATATTAATATTCAAGTCAAAATTTTAAATTTTAATTTTAGAATTTTAAATGACATATTTTAAATATGTTTCACACTGAATTTATATGCAACCAAACCTACTTCCGGGCAGCATAGATTGCATACAACAATCGTTATAATGAAAAGGATTTGATATGAATAATTATATTTAAAATAAATCGGTTACAAAAGCTTTTCTAATGATTGTTTATCTGCCACAAACTACTCTAAATCTTTAAAAATTTTATAGGGCTGTATGAGTTCAATTCTAAAAGTAAAAATAAGGATAAATTTTTTAAAAACCGATCTAAAATTGTGCTGGCGTGAAACTGAATAACTTTGTTTTGTAATTTGTCTGGAAACGGTATTTATGACACCGAAATTATCAAAGATTTGTTAAAATAATCCTAATAATTGTTAAACAGAAGTAAATAAAATGGTTCAGTATTAAAATAGTCACTACTAATTTATCAAACCAAATTACAATTTTGCTTCTAAGTCACATTACAGTAAATCCTTTAGGGCCGATTTTCAACCTCCGGTTAACTGTTGGTTTTTATTTAGCTTGTAGTTACAAAGAAAATGTCGTTTTACAGTTGGTAGTTAACTAATAGCATTGATTGAGTTATTTGAATCAACGCAAAGGTACCTTTAGTGCTATGGAGATTTGGCTATTTGGATATTTGGGGAATTAGATATTTTCGTTTTTGATCATCTAGAGTATTTTCAGCTTCGGGTATTTGGAGAAAATAGTTTAACAGATGACATTTGTTATATTGTATTGCTGAATGTTATATTTTCAATGTTTGTTACAAAGCTATGAGTATCTAAAGAAATAACAGATTTCCTATTCATTTCCAATATGTTTAATAGGCAAAACGCAAACTATATAACGTGGAAAAAAAAGGTAAGGTTAAGGTTGTAACAAAACAAACAAATTACGTGCTTTTCTGAACAAACGCGTATGCTCCGATCTCAAAATAGCCAGAAAAGTTGAACTTGAACCAACTTTTGGGAGATTGAAGATTCGGTGTTTTTGACGCTTCTCGGCGGTGTCACGTGATCACTTTAACCAATAGGATCATTCTCCAAATATCCAAATCGCCAAATCTCCATAGCACTAAAAGTACCTTTAAGGTGGCTTTAGTGCTTCGGAGATTTGGCGATTTGGATATTTGGAGAATGATCCTATTGGTTATGTGATCACGTGACACCGCCGAGAAACGTCAAAATCACCGAATCTCCGATCTTCCAAAAGTTGGTTTAAGTTTAACTTTTCTAGCTATTTTGAAATCCGAGCATATATGTTTGTTCAGAAAAGCACGTGGTTTGTTTGTTTTGTTATAACCTTAACCTTTTCGTGTAGTTCGTCGTTATATATTTTGCGTTTTGCCTATTAAACATATTGGAAATGAATAGCAAATCCGTTGTTTTTTTAGATACTCATAGCTTAGTAACAAACATTAAAAACTTAACATTCAGCAACCCAAAACAATAACAAATGTCATCTCTCAAACTTCTATAATTACCCGAAGCAGAAAATACCCTAGATGATTAATAGTGAAAATATCTAATTTCCCAAATATCCAAATCTCTAAATCTCCATAGCACTAAAGGCATCTTAAAGGTGGCTTAGTACTACGGAGATTTGGCGATTTGCATATTTGGAGAATGATCCTATTGGTTAAAGTGATCATGTGACACCGCCGAAAAACGTCAAAAACACCGAATCTCCGATCTCCTAAAAGTTGGTTCAAGTACAACTTTTCTGGCTATTTTGAGATCCGAGCATGCGCGTTTGTTCAGAAAAGCACGTGATTTGTTTGTTTTGTTATAACCTTAACCTAACCTTTTCGTGTAGTTCGCCGTTATATATTTTGCGTTTTGCCTATTAAACATTTTGGAAATTGATAGCAAATCCGTTGTTTCTTTAGATACTCATAGCTTAGTAACAAACATTGAAAACTTAACATCCAGCAACCCAAAACAATAACAAATATCATCTCTCAAACTTCTCTAAATACCCGAAGCAGAAAGTACCCTAGATGTTAAAAGTAAAAATATCTAATTCCCCAAATATCCAAATCGCTAAATCTCCATAGCACTAAAGGTACCTTTATAGGTGTGCGTTAACTTTGGTTAAAGAATTCAGGGCATTTGACAGATTGCGCAGAAATGTAGTAACAGTGGCGTAGTTGAGTTAGTACGGTGATGTTAGGGAGGTGCGTTTTATAAATACTCCCGCACACAATAATATAACGGCGTAATTTATTTTCTTAATCTTCTTTGAGAATTAAACCACTCATAGTTATTAAAATCGTCTTTATTTACATTTCGATCCATGACCTAGGTTCGTTGTCTAAAACGATACAACAATTAATACATCAGTATACAGAAAACCAACGCACACAAACAGATACTTCAACTTCGATTCAAACAACCCACACTGTGTCAAACGAGGAATTATCAAAACGTTGTATCATAGAGCAAAATTAATATCATTAAACAAAGAAATTTTAAAGAAAGCGAAAGACCTAATCAAATATACATTAATGAAAAGCAAGTATCCTAAAAGAATAATACAGAAAGAAATGAATAATCCCAAAAAATAAAAAAGAAGAAAACAGAAACAATAATACGCATCAAAAAATGCTCTCAATAGCATACATGAAAGGATTTTCTGAAAAAATCCAAAGAATAGGAAACAAATTCAGAATTAAAATAGTATTTAGAACCAACAATACACTAAGAACACAATTAACAAAACAAAACTTAAAAACGCAATACAAAGTTCAAACAACTGCATCTACAAAATACCGTGCGAATGTAATAAGTTTTATATCGGGGAAAGTTCTAGACCATTTAAAGTTCGATTAAAAGAATATAAATCATACATAATAGAAAATTTGAAAAATCCATGATTTGCCTACATGCATGGAACTCCAGTCATAAAATAAAATGGGAGGTCGCAAAAATTATTGACAAAGAAGAAAGTCACCAAAAATTCAAAATCAAAGAATATGTGATTTCGCACCCTACAAATAGGTAAACACAGCCCCAAACTGAAATGTATAATTAAAATAATCAATCAGCCTTTTCTTGATAGGAATGATTGCTTAACTGCAAGTCAATAACTGTTATCGACTTTAAAATTTTATGCAAGTGGCTTATTTGTAATCAGCTTTAGCGATTTTTCTTGTGTTAGTAAAGGTACGGCTTACAAAACTGTCAAACGTGGTACTTTGGCTTAAGTGTAATAACGAACACAATATATAAAAATACTACTTACCGCTGAAGAAATTTTAGAATGTAAGCAAAATGTTTATAATATAGCAAGATTCCCAAAGTGAATTAAACTGCAGTCTAGTCTACTAACAACTGTTCTTCTTTATGGGTAAAGTTGCGGCTATAGTTGTTGTTCATCATTCGGATTTATGATTAAGAACAAGTACAAAAAGTCTGGCCACAGTATGGACTTGGCACCTGACCTTGATCTGATGACAACTTGACAAGAAATTATAGTGCCTATTAAGTTTTAGTACATATAGACAATGGCTATATAAGCCATCAGAAACCTTTAAAATTTACAAAAAATACAAAAATTCAATATCTTTTGTTATTTTTTTAGGCAAAATGTAAATTGGTTAGTAATTGCTAGAACAATCAAACATGTTTGGGTTTAGATTCTCAAAATTTAAACGAAATGCTTATGGGAGAACATGCAAAGTTTTCCTACATGCTAAGCATTTCTGTAAATCAAAATTTCAATGTTATGTTTACCAATATAAGTTTCAGGGCATTACTTTCCAAACCTGCTCTTAACCATCTAAGGAAATGCGTTGTTCATATGACATACATTCAAGGTCAAGTGCCAAGTCTATATTGTTGGGAGACTCTAGTCCAAAAAAACTGTAGGGTTAGGTTATATTATGGGCATTTCTTACATAAAGTGTTCAAAAGTCCCACACCCATAACAATGTAATTTCTTGTATTAACAGTGACAGGTTACTTAATTTAAACTGTAAAACATATTGAAAAACACATCGTTGCATAAACTAAGTAGTTAACTGCAAGGTCTTGGTTAACTAACCAAAAAGATAAATACTAATTGAGAAACCGACCCTTGCTGTTTAAAACTACAGGTGCTTTGATCTTAATTGTTAGTTGGTGCAGTTAGCATAAATCCGAAACATAATAACAAAGTAGCACCTCGAAAAAATGAAATACATAGAACCAAAAAAGGCGATGGCACAAACTTCATAAGTTAATTAAATATTTATGAAGAAACTGTTTAAGAATAAAAAGATAGAAGGTTTGAACGAATAACGGCAACAAACGAATTGTTCACAGAACGTAGAATATCCAACCTATGGAATAGAATGTATCAATGTAGTTTTCTAGGCTAACAAAAATGACCACGTGCGCCATCTATAAGTGTCGGGAAAAAAGTAAATCAAGGATGGTAAAGATGGCGCTAATTTAAAATTTTATACGTTTAAAAATTACAGTTTCAAATGAAATACAGTCAAAAATTGTACAGGTTTAAATGTTGAGATTACTTAATTATATATATATATATATATATATATATATATATATATATATATATTATAACAAAAAAAAGGTTAAAAATATTTTAGAACTGGAGGTTAAAGAGATTGGTTTTGAATGTATTCATTGATCAAAATCAAGGTGCATGTTTATGTACCTATTTACAAGCCAATAATTGAAACAAAATGTATGGTAATTAAAGTTAAGTTAAGTTCACAAATGAAAATGAACCCTAAAAGGCACCAAGAAGAAATATTACTCAAAAGAACACTTTTGTAGCTTTATTGAACTTTAATTATGTTTATTTGACAGATAGCCAGATATTATTAAGGAGTAGGCATGTGTTGATGTAATAAAAAACTGTATAGTAGGTTTAGGATCATGTAGGCTGATATGAACTGTAACAACAATAAAAAAGTAGTAGGCCGACATCTCAAGGAAAGGTTGCCAGGGATAATAAAAATAAAGATAAATAAAATAAGTTTCATGTGATGGTCAAAAATTTTATTTTAGAATATAGATTCTATTATTTAAAAATTTACCAGAAGTCTAATTACTTTATCCAGAATTGTAAAATTTCGACAAAAAACTGAAATTTGTGATATATTGAAAACCGAAAAAACAAACTTATATGTGTAGAAGAATTGTTCCCAATAAAAAAAAAATAGAATCAACCAAGAATTTTGTGGTTTTATTTTACTGTGCTGAAAATGCAGTTAATAGGAGCAAGTAAATGATCAATATCACAAGGTTATTCGAAGGAGTAAGAACCAGCGGTTGAAGAAAAGAATGAAAAACAAAAAGGACTTCAAGATCAGAGGGCACAACAAACAAGGAAAGTAGAATTTAATGTATTATTGCAGGAAGTTTGGTTGTAAGTGATTGTAGGTTAAAGACAAAATAATATTTAAAAGGATTGGCGTGTGGATGTGCAACCTGTATTTTGAGAAAGGAATACATTCATAAAGTGAGGAAAAAAAATCAAAGGGTTCAGATTTTGTTGTTCGTTTTACTTGAAAGTCAACTAGGAAATTAACTGCATAATAATTTGTAGGATTGGTAAGGCAGTGAGGGAGCAACAACAACGCAGGGCGCAAATCGGTTATTGGACAGTACGCGCTTGCATTCAAGGACTCTCCTGGGAAGGATTGTAAAATATAAATATAAATTTTATTTTGATTGATTTTTGTGAATCTGGAGCTTGATGTTACGGAATTGAACCGACTAATAGCATAATTAATTTGAAATAAAGGTGTAGAAAATCAAACTTATTTCTAAAAAAAAAGGGGGAACCGCCTGTGAGTCGTAGCGCTGAGAATAAGGCAGCCGGAGCATTATTAAAGTAGAATAAAAGTGTACTATATATATATATATATATATATATATATATATATATATATATATAATAATAATAATAATAACTTAGACTTTTTAGACTTTTTTTTCATATATATATATATATATATATATATATATATATATATTGATATAACACCGTACTCGGTGTAATGAACGTCTAACTGAACGCCACCTCTCTGTGTTCTTCATTTTAATCTTCTACTTCTATTATTATGCCACGGCTAGCCCATTTTAATTTATACAGAGTGTACAACGTTATGATGATCAATTTTCTTTCACCCCTTTTGTGATTACCTGTTTGAATTGATAAAAGGAAGTCAATCAACATTCATATAATGAAAGGAAATAATATTTACAGTTCACAATTTTTGAAATTCTTTAAATACACCCTTCAATCAATTAATATTATATGGATTATTTATCCCAAAATTTATATTGTTTTAATTTAAAATAAAATCACCAAAAACTACACCTTTACTTAAAAAATCTGGAACGTTCGAAACCTTTTTATGATTTATTACGTAACTTTAAACGTATGCAATGTTCCTGATGACTCTTTACAAGTTGTAGATAAATTTAAGAAATTCAGTATTAAAATTTAAATTAAAAGGTTCCTTAAAATTAAGTAGGTTTAACCTGCGATCTCCTGATATGTTGTTTCGTGTTGTGGATCAACACCCCCTTGTTATCCTCAATCGAAACCAATTATCTGCTTTGTTGAACCAATATTTCAGTACGGTTACCTCTTCTTTCTAAAATCACCTCGTGCTTTTTTTATATTACTCTGTATCTGCGTTGAATCTCTTCCCTTAAATACCACTTAAAATTACAGATTTTGGATCATAAATTAGCAGCGTATTATAATTGAATTGTCCCAGAATTGACCAGAATTGTTCCATAATCAGCAGTGTCCCATAATTAAAATTGTTTTCGACGCGGATTAGATATTATATTTCGACGTGGATTAGAATTTGTTTTCTGCACGGGTTAGAATGTTTTCGACGCGGATTAGCATTGTTTTAGACGCAGATTAGAATTGTTTTCGACGTGGATTAGAATTTGAATTGTTTTCGACGCGGATTAGCAATTATATTTCGACGTGGATTAGAATTTGTTTTCTGCACGGGTTAGAATTGTTTTCGACGCGGATTAGCAATATCTTAGACGCAGATTAGAATTATTTTCGACGTGGATTAGAATTTGAATCGTTTTCGACGCAGACTAGGAGTCCTATATCATTATAAATATTTAATTTAAATTAATTACCCAATTTCTACTAACGTTTTAAAAAAAACGGCAAAAACTCTTCATGTATTCCTAACACAGCACTATTTTCACTATTATATAAATTTTAGTTAACTAATTTCTAAATTTCTGATTAAAAGTGTTGCAAATTCGACCTGCTTTAAGTTTAGACTAAGCTGTCTTATCACCGGTGGTTGTTATATAGCTTTTTCCCACTACATTTGGATTGGTTTTCCAAGCAGTCTTGCAGATTGTAGCAGCCAACCACGTTTGTCTATAATATTCCCAGTATTTTTAAACTGATTTCTGATGACACTCTTTCGGATTTTAATATCATGTGGTTATGTACTTCTTATCGTGGCAGGACTTTTAATTTACGTCTGTTGTTTTGTGTAGATATCGCCTTTTGGATAATTGTACAAAATAAATGAGGTAACCCTAATGTTGTTTTCGTTCATGTATTTATGCATCTTTGAAAGTGCGTTTTCTTATCAAAGCATTTATCGTTCCAGTATTATTGCATGAAGCTTTGTTAGGTGTTATCTTCTATTCTGCGTATTTGTTTTATAACTTGTTAAACACTTCCCAACGTAGTTTAATTACATATACGATTATTTCTCTGCTGAATGCGCGTTCTATTCTTGAAAGATATGCTTGCTGGCATTGCTTAAAGTTAATTACGGTCTATATACAAGGTGTTAAATGCTTGCTATTTACATAATGTACGAATTACTTATTTTTCTGCTAAATAAATGCAGTTTTCTGATTCCCATTGCTATTTACAGTTACTACACGATCCTTGCTACTCAATACAACCCTAAACAACCCCTTATCACAGCAATATAGCAAGTTGATTAAATACTATCGTATTATAGTGAATAGACTTCTATGCAAAGCCCAAATGAGCATTTCAAATCGAGCTCGTAATTGAAAGAAGCAAAATATAAGGTCTTGGACAGGACTTGAACCTGTATCTTAGTCTTTCCGAGACCATGCGTTTACCAGTTACGCCAACGAGACCTATGACGACAATTGGGAAATTTACAAATTTAAATCGTGTACACAACTGTACATAAACCTAACTTTCAATTACGTTTGGCATTTTTGTAATTAGTAAACGCATGGTTCCGGCAAAACCAAGATACAGGTTCAAGTCCTGTCTGAGATATTATATTTTCCATCTTTCAATTACTAACTCCATTTGAAATGATCATTTAAGCTTTGCATAAAAGTCTAAGTTATTATTTCATCTTATTCACTATATATATATATATATATATATATATATATATATATATATATATATATATATATATATATATATACTCATATTTAGACCAGGGTAGAAAATTAAATAATCACATCAAATAATTTTAATCACCGTGTATATAGGATTAGATGGATGAGTAGGATGAAGTAACGGACTCATGTAGGGATCAGTTAGGCAGGGTAGAACGCGAAGTTAGTAATATCAAATACAACATGTCAAATTTAACGGGGGATGGTCCCAGATTTTCTACAGGTGGAGTATCATTGGACCAACACATGAAGTTTTATGGAGATAACAGGGTAAATCCACAAATTTTTATTAATTGCGTAAGAAATCTAGTGGGAAATTTATTTGACGAAGAGACTAAACTAAATACGATAAAGGCTTTATTAAAGGACAATGCGGAAGCGTGGTACAATTTAGTAGGACAGGACATAGACACGTATCAGGACTTTGAAAACAAATTTTTAAAGCACTACTGGAGTGACCACAGACAAGACCAGGTACGAGACGACTTAATCACAGGGAAGTTTAAGGGAGAATTTTCAGGAAGTAGGGAGCAATATGCTATACGCAAGTATAGCATAGCAAAGCAACTGAACCCACCACTGACGGACCGACAAATTATTAAGTATTTATCACGACACTTCGAGGTAGAAGTAAGACAACACGTAGCACTACAGAACATAGTGGACAGAGAAATGTTTTTAGAATACTTGCAGAGGTACGACGTCGTAAGTAGTGGACGACCTCGGGATAACAGGGAAAGACAGATCAACACAGTTAGGTTTGACAATAGACGGGACAACTACACTAGACGGGGGAATAGTTACGGATACCAGCGACAGAATTGGGAACAGAGACGACCATACGTTAGGAGTAATAGTTTAGGAAGGGGACCTGCACCGAGACCGGGACCTACCAGAATGAATAGTTCACCAGACATGAGCGGGACTGCTAATACAGACACGGAACGAGTGGAAACGCCTAGGACTTACGCTGAGGTGACGGCTAGACCAGGACCGAGTAGGGAAAACAGACCTGGACAGGATTTTTAGAACGCGACAGACCACTAGATTTCAGTGTAAATGTATATGAACACCCACGTGAATTTTTCAAAATTGAGGAGGAAGTAGAGCCAGAAACTGAGGAAAAATTATGTTTGCCAATTATTAATTTAGAAATTTTTGAGAATAATGTAGAAGTATTACTTGATACAGGGGCAGAGGCGAGTTTAATATCGGAGGAATTCGTCAGCAAAATTAAGGATAAGGTTTGTGATAGAATTATGCCTATAAAGCGTAGCCATTTAGTAGCTCCAAATAAAAAGAAGTTTGCTGTAGTAAATAGTGTTGTGGTGCTTAGGATAGATATAGGAGGTTTAAGCTGTGAACAGGAGTTTGTAATTGTACCTGGACTGAAGTTTCAGAGCATTTTAGGTGTTGACTGCATGATGAAGTTAGGGGTTTTGATAGATATGGAACGGAAGGTAATAAGGATTAATGATAGGGTAGTGCCATGGAAGGGCAGTTATGAAGTCACAGAGGATGACACGGGGTTGAATATTAATGTAGTAGAGGTAGAGGATGATGAAGTAAAACAGATCAACACAATAAGATGTCCAGAGGATAGGAGAGTAGAGGTTCAAGCTTTATTACAAAAACATGCAGAATTAGTGGGGGTAGAAGCAAGCACAGCGTTAGGCTATGAGCACAGATTGGAAGTGGATAATTCAGAACCGTTCAACGCAAAGGTTTATCCAATTCCAGCAGCATATCGGGAGCAGGTGAAGGCAGAATTATTTTTGACGAGGTTAAGTGGCAAGTTTGTTTTTAATAAAGTAGATTTAAGGGATTCATTCTGGCGGATTCCATTACATAAGAATTCTAGAAGGTACGTAGGATTTTCCTTAGAGAGAAAAATCGATAATTTTAAAGTAGTATCGTTTGGTTTGTCGGCAGAAAGGGAAACAATAATAAATGAGAAACAGACAAGTGTAGGGACTGAAGAAGAAGTAATATTTAAGAGTAAGGATAATAGGGATGATAAGTTTATTGTAGGTGAGATAACAGGGATGTTAAGTATAGATATAGAAGAGGGAGAGATAGGGATGAAGAGTATTAGGATAGTGAGAAGAAAGACTTGGAGGATCAAGAAGAGAGTTAGATTTAAATAACTTGATGAACAGGAGAAATAGGTGTATAATAGAGTAAAATTTAAATAGGATAGGAGTAGGAATAGGTGTATATAAAAGAGTAGAAGTAAGTGGTTATAGAAAATAAAGCTAGGTATAGGATAAATATGGGAGATAATTAGAAATAGGTTTAGGATGAGAATAAAGAGTAAATGTAGGAGGAAAATAAGATAGGTTAAGTATAGATATTTCATATAAGATTAGTGGAGAGTTAGGAATAGAGTAAGAGTAGGATAGGCATATAGGATTAGGTAGGGGGAAGTAAAGTATAGTGAAGATTAGTTAAAAGTTAGGAATAGGATAGGTATATAGGATGTATATAGAATTTTATGAATTAGGAGGTTTATAAAATTAGGTGAGCAGCCGAGGCGAAAAGAGGATCACAGCAGTTTATGACGCCCTATCGGGGGGACTAGAATTTTTTTGTTGAAAGGACCCAGTTCCCGCATTCAAAGGAGCATATCACAGCAGTTCATGGCGCCCAACGTGGGGCTCGATTCGAAAAGCGGAGTACCCGGATAGTGGAGGTTTCACAGCATTCTTGGCGCCCAACGTGGGGCTCGAGTTCCAAATAAAATTTTTGTGATTTTATTCCAGGAAACTGGCAATCTGAGAGAGAGAGTTTCTGTGTGTGTATAAATTTAAGAGTATTTTAGAGTGTGTGAGAGTGATTAGAATGTATGCAGAGAAAAGAGTGGTTAAGGAGTCAAGGAGTGGAAATTGGAAGTGACGATAGTGCATTGTGTGAGAAAAATTCTAAAATGGAAGAAGCTGGAGGCAGTAGAGATCAGTCGAGGACGGAATCAGGGGATCAAGGAAACGAGATGATATTGAGAATGTTAGAGAGGATGAGTGAAGAATCTAATAGAGCTAGGGAAGAATCAAATAAGAAATTTGACCAATTAAATCAGGAATTAGGGAATAAAATAGAAAAGTCGACGAGAGAATTTACAGAATTTAAAAATAGTCTTACCGTGAAACTGGGTGAAGTTGAAAATAGGGTAGATAAAAATGAGCGGGATATTACAGGTCTTCGACAGGAAATGGGACATTTAAGGTCCGAAGTACGCATTTTTTGTGAAGAAGAGATTAATGTAAAAATGACTGAAGTAACGGACTGGAAAATAATCGATAATAAAGAATATCAATTTGCACCAATACGAACAGGTTAGAAAAGGAAAGAGAAAATGCGTCAAGCAAAGACACATATAGTAAAAGGCGTGATTTAAGCAACGTCACGAGGGTCACAATTGGTTGAAAATAGGATGCAAATATCAGAGGTAGAAACAACAATTTCTGTACAAAATTAATTAGTTTTTCTCGGACATGTTTGCGTGCCGTGTGAAAATTTCTGAGATTTAAACGGGGCGAGTACAAAATTCGTAAAAACCGACGCACAGGCTACGGACTGGGAACATAGCATGAGAAATTCTTAAGAATTGTCTGTTTTGAGGACAAAAGCGACGTGCCGGCTATTCGCTATATATACCGGTGGTAATATAAATTTCGCTCTCTTAGACTTTTGACTATTCGATGCGTTAAAAGCTCTTACATCCGCGACTTGATTCAAGATGTTAAACAGTGCATTTTAGTTTGATAAAATAATTTAAAATTTTGCTCGTATATTTTAGTGATTCAAAATAGTTTGTTATTTACGTGCTAACATGAATGTACTTCAGTGCACTTAGATACAAGGTAATAAAATTTAGCATCACTGTACCAATTAGCAAAATTTACAACGACAAATGTATACACAAAAGTAGGCAGTTTTGGCGTATATTGGTGAAAGACGCATGAATTTCTTTGCTATTTTTCGGGGGTGTTAATAATTAAATGGTTCAAATACGTGTCAGATATACACAGATGAGTTCCGGAAAAGCCCAGAAACAACTTTAAATAAATGGTGATGGAGAAAATTTTAAAAACGTTGAGAATTAGAAGCCGTAAATATAATCCTGTTGGAATGGTGTGATTAACTAAAGGGACGATGTACATTGAAGCTACGAGGACAGTAACCTTCAGGTAAATTATACTATTTTGTTTGACATTTTTGTGTGTGTTGAATAACTTTATAATTGATTTACTTTAAATGGACATTAGTGAAATTGTACTAACCATAAAATTTTAATTTTAAGATGAAATTTGCTTGTTTAAGTAGAAAGGGTATTTAGTATTGATGTTCTGAATTATGATGAAACTTTGGGTATGTCTTTGAGCTCAATTAGACGAACCTGGTTAATTAACGTAAAGGGTGGTAGATGCTCCTTTATACTCAGACTCGGTCTGCTTATATTGTTATATTAATTAGTAGGCATCCAACAAGGACTTTAATTCTGGATGCACGTTAAAGTGATAATAAAATTAATCTTGAAATTCTCTTTAAAACTGAATTTTATGCTGAAATTTAATTTGAAAATTTAATGTATTCTGAATATTGATGTAAATAGAGTTAACGTTGATGTTTGTGGTAGGAATGTGTTTGTTTTTTTTATGTATGAGGATGAAAGCTATCTAGAGGAGCAGCCGAGGCGATTAACAGAAGAAAATCAACAGACCAGGTAATTCAAGAGGTTTCACAGCATTCTTGACGCCCAATCTGTGAGGCTCGATTCGAAAAGCGGAGTACCCGGATAGTGGAGGTCTCACAGCAATATATATAGTGAATAAGATATATATACAGGGTAAGTTTTTAGTGTGACAACGGTCGATAACTTCGTTATTATAAAAGCTACGTAAACCAAATTTGGAGGCATATTAGGCATGCCTAAAGTGCACATTTTAAAAATATTTGGAAGCATACAGGGTGTGTGTTTCATAATTCCAGGGCATATTAAGCTTATATTTTTTTAAATGAAACACCCTATATATTATTACATTTTTGAAAAGCCCATAAAAAGAGCTTTAATTTAATATCAAATTGTATCTGTCTGTTCCTTATAGTTTTTGAGATATTCAACTGTTTTTAGAAAAAATGACCCCAATTAGATACATTGCCACTGCACTAATACACAACGTATGTTAATTTTCAAGATGCAGAAAATTTATCATATACCAGAGTATATTTGTAAATATCACTTTTTTGAAATTTCTTCCCAGTATACAGGGTGTGTCAGGTTTTGCAAAATGCAATTTTTAAAATTTTTTTTAAATGGCACCCTACCAATTTTATTGCTACAATGGATAGTTCATTAAGTGTCCTTTCATTTTCGTTAAGCATTCCCTATACCTAAATCCATTACTTTCTGCGATATTTTGGATTTTCTTCCAATTTTATGAATGTTTTTAATTTACATAACTAAAAATAACTTACTATTGGAGAATATTATAAAACAATTAATACATATTGATTAACAATTAACTACACTTATCCAATAACAATTTTCACTAAAGATATAATAACCTACAATAATACGCTATCAACAGAATTCTGCCAGATCAACAATATGCATTTTATAGAAAATGTTCAAACAGGAAATCAGGCAGGCTTTGAAAAAAATAACAGTTACAATCAAAATGTCATTTAGGTTTATTAATTGTAGTGTGTTGTCACTTAACACATTATCAGTTCGGTTTTAAATGTAATCTTTGAAGGAATTTTCAAAATGAATTTTACAGTGGAAGAACAAATAAATATGATTTGGGTATTAGGAGCAAGTTTAAAAAATTTCCTACTTGCATCAAGAATATACCAAGAGAGATATCCTGTTACATGACAACACACTACAATTAATAAATCTAAATGACACTTTACATGTAATAGATATTTTTTTCAAAGCCTGCCTGATTTCCTGCTTCAAAATTTTCTATAAAATGCATATCGTTGATCTGGCAGAATTCTGTTGATAGCGTATTATTGTAGGTTATTATATCTTTAGTGAAAATTGTTATTGGATAAGTGTAGTTAATTGTTAATCAATATGTATTAATTGTTTTATAATATTCTCCAATAGTAAGTTATTTTTAGTTATGTAAATTAAAAACATTCATAAAATTGGAAGAAAATCCAAAATATCGCAGAAAGTAATGGATTTAGGTATAGGGAATGCTTAACGAAAATGAAAGGACACTTAATGAACTATCCATTGTAGCAATAAAATTGGTAGGGTGCCATTTAAAAAAAATTTAAAAAATTGCATTTTGCAAAACCTGACACACCCTGTATACTGGGAAGAAATTTCAAAAAAGTGATATTTACAAATATACTCTGGTATATGATAAATTTTCTGCATCTTGAAAATTAACGTACGTTGTGTATTAGTGCAGTGGCAATGTATCTAATCGGGGTCATTTTTTCTAAAAACAATTGAATATCTCAAAAACTAAAAGGAATAGACAAATATACATATCATATATATATATATATATATATATATATATATATATATAAATAAATTATTGGTTGTGGGTTTCAGGTCAGCTGGCAAGTTCAGTACTACTCTTTTTTATAGCCTAAATTTTCGAATTAATTTTAATTCTTGATCACAGGCACTACAAATGATAAATTTTAAAAAACTGGTACAGTTTGGTTTTAAAGTTACATACTAAATCGAGGTTTATATAAATAATTAGCAACAATGTAAAAAATAACAGGAACTATAACTTAACATAACTAAAAATAATATAAAATGTATAATTTAATAAAATGACACCATTTCAATCAAATTTGTCACATTGTTCTTTTATTTTTGTGTGTGTGACGGTATTAAACACTAAGATAATTATTGATATATATATATATATGAAGATACATCTTACTTTATATTCAATTTTCTTATTGCGGACTGCAAATAACTTGTCTTTGTTTATTTGAATTGCCTATGGGGCATGAACCCGGGTGTCGCCACGAGAAGGTTTGTTACGTTAGCAAATAAATTTTGCTGTAACATTCCGCAAATCTCAAAGGCCCAACGTACTTTTATAGTCATTTTTAAAATTTATTATGTACTTTCGGTTCAATTCTGTACTTCCACACTTTAGTAGTGTTGGTGTTTTATCACCTGATGGCGGTTTTATTTACTTTTGCCATAGTACAGTGATTGTTTCGAAATTATATCATTATAATAGCTTCGATTACTTCATAGGGTTCTTGGGAACAGTCTACTCTGATGAGGCTAACAAGCCGAAACCATTGGTCAGTGGATGTTTCCTCCCCTATGAATTAATAAAGCTAATGTTTTGTTAATGGCTATATAACTACCAGCCCGATTTGTATTTGTCAATGGCTCTTATTATTTTCATAAGAGTTTGTTTACAGATACATCTTACTTTATATTCAATTTTCTTATTGCGGACTGCAAATAACTTGTCTTTGTTTATTTGAATTGCCTATGGGGCATGAACCCGGGTGTCGCCACGAGAAGGTTTGTTACGTTAGCAAATAAATTTTGCTGTAACATTCCGCAAATCTCAAAGGCCCAACGTACTATTTATAGTCATTTTAAAATTTATTATGTATTTCGGTTCAATTCTGTACTTCCACACTTTAGTAGTGTTGGTGTTTTAGTCACCTGATGGCGGTTTTATTTACTTTTGCCATAGCTACAGTGATTGTTTCGAATATTTATCATTATAATAGCTTCAAGATAATTTAAAACTGTCATAGGGTTCTTGGGAACAGTCTACTCTGATGAGGTAAAACCGAATACACATTGAAATACAGGGATTATTCTCCTATAATTAATAAAAATGTTTATTTAATGAAAATACCAGCCCATTTATAATTTGTCAATGGCTCTTTATTAGTTTCATAAGAATTTGTTTACATGATACATCTTACTTTATATTCAATTTTCTTATTGCGGACTGCAAATAACTTGTCTTTGTTTATTTGAATTGCCTATGGGGCATGAACCCGGGTGTCGCCACGAGAAGGTTTGTTACGTTAGCAAAAAATTTTGCTGTAACATTCCGCAAATCTCAAAGGCCCAACGTACTTTTATAGTCATTTAAAATTTATTATGTATTTCGGTTCAATTCTGTACTTCCACACTTTAGTAGTGTTGGTGTTTTATCACCTGATGGCGGTTTTATTTACTTTTGCCATAGTACAGTGATTGTTTCAATTATATCATTATAATAGCTTCGATTACTTCATAGGGTTCTTGGGAACAGTCTACTCTGATGAGGCTAACAAGCCGAAACCATTGGTCAGTGGATGTTTCCTCCCTATAATTAATAAAGCTAATGTTTTGTTAATGGCTATATAACTACCAGCCCGATTTGTATTTGTCAATGGCTCTTATTATTTTCATAAGAGTTTGTTTACAGATACATCTTACTTTATATTCAATTTTCTTATTGCGGACTGCAAATAACTTGTCTTTGTTTATTTGAATTGCCTATGGGGCATGAACCCGGGTGTCGCCACGAGAAGGTTTGTTACGTTAGCAAATAAATTTTGCTGTAACATTCCGCAAATCTCAAAGGCCCAACGTACTTTTATAGTCATTTAAAATTTATTATGTAGTTTCGGTTCAATTCTGTACTTCCACACTTTAGTAGTGTTGGTGTTTTATCACCTGATGGCGGTTTTATTTACTTTTGCCATAGTACAGTGATTGTTTCGAAATTATATCATTATAATAGCTTCGATTACTTCATAGGGTTCTTGGGAACAGTCTACTCTGATGAGGCTAACAAGCCGAAACCATTGGTCAGTGGATGTTTCCTCCCCTATGAATTAATAAAGCTAATGTTTTGTTAATGGCTATATAACTACCAGCCCGATTTGTATTTGTCAATGGCTCTTATTACTTTCATAAGAGTTTGTTTACAGATACATCTTACTTTATATATATATATATATATATATATATATATATATATATATATATACTCATATTTAGCCCAGGGTAGAAAATTAAATAATCACATCAAATAATTTTAATCACCGTATATAAGGAATTTTATTAGATAATACGCGTTATTAAAACCGTGAAGCATAAAAATTTATTAGTTTCATTAAACATAAGAGATTTAAATCATGTACAAGACGCTTTATATCAAAAGAAGCAGTATTAAAAGCTCTGCGTGTAATGTAATTATTCCTAAACAAATGGCAATTACGTGCAAAATTTATCTTAATTAACTCTATTTCAAGTAACCGGTATTGAACAAAACGTACAGATAATATCTATAGAAACTTGTAAAAACCCAATGAAATGCAAATCCTAGAAGTGTTAGTTAGAAGTAGGATGTTTGAACACACCTGCGTATTTTAAAAGGCAATTTCAGTTTAATTTGTTTAGATAAACATGTCGATTCTAAGGATATTGGAAACGGTCAGATGCTTTAGCACGAAATACAAAACAGGGTTTATTTAAAAAGCTCTGAGAATTGGTATTATTTTGAACACCTGCGTGGTTTAAATATCACGTACGGCGAAAATTGTGTAGATAAACAAATGGTTTCAAAGAATCTTGGAGAAACCGGGGCTTAATATTCACGAGAAGGTGCGATACGGGGTTATTAAACCCAGATAGTCCACATGGACTAAAATATAATCGATAATAAAGAATATCAATTTGCACCAATACGAACAGGTTAGAAAAGGAAAGAGAAAATGCGTCAAGCAAAGACACATAGAGTAAAAGGCGTGATTTAAGCAACGTCACGAGGGTCACAATTGGTTGAAAATAGGATGCAAATATCAGAGGTAGAAACAACAATTTCTGTACAAAATTAATTAGTTTTCTCGGACATGTTTGCGTGCCGTGTGAGAATTTCTGAGATTTAAATGGGGCGAGTGAAAATTCGTAAAACCAACGCGCGAGCGACGGACTGGGAACATAGAATGAGAAATTCTTAAGAATTGTCTGTTTTGGGGAACAGACCGACAGACAGGCTTTTGCTATATATACCGGTGGTAATATGAATTTCGGTCTCTTAGACTTTTGACTATTCGATGCGTTAAAGCTCTTACATCCGCGACTTGATTCAAGATGTTAAACAGTGCATTTTAGTTTGATAAAATAATTTAAAATTTTGCTCGTATATTTTAGTGATTCAAAATAGTTTGTTATTTACGTGCTAACATGAATGTACTTCAGTGCACTTAGATACAAGGTAATAAAATTTAGTATCACTGTACCAATTAGCAAAATTTACAACGACAAATGTATACACAAAAGTAGGCAGTTTTGGCGTATATTGGTGAAAGACGCATGAATTTCTTTGCTATTTTTCGGGGTGTTAATAATTAAATGGTTCAAATACGTGTCTGGATCCACGAAACAAGGGTCAGATATACACAGATGAGTTCCGGAAAAGCCCAGAAACAACTTTAAATAAATGGTGATGGAGAAAATTTTAAAAGCGTTGAGAATTAGAAGCCGTAAATATAATCCTGTTGGAATGGTGTGATTACTAAAGGGACGATGTACATTGAAGCTTTGAGGACAGTAACCTTCAGGTAAATTATACTATTTTGTTTGACATTTTGTGTGTGTTGAATAACTTTATAATTGATTTACTTTAAATGGACATTAGTGAAATTGTACTAACCATAAAATTTTAATTTTAAGATGAAATTTGCTTGTTTAAGTAGAAAGGGGTATTTAGTATTGATGTTCTGAATTATGATGAAAATATGGGTATGTCTTTGAGCTCAATTAGACGAACCTGGTTAATTAACGTAAAGGGTGGTAGATGCTGCCTTTATACTCAGACTCGGTCTGCTTATATTGTTATATTAATTAGTAGGCATCCAACAAGGACTTTAATTCTGGATGCACATTAAAATGGTAATAAATTTAATTTTGAAAATTTCCGATATTAAAAATTTATGCTGAATATTAATTTTGAAATTTTAATGTATTGTGAATATTGATGTAAATAGAGTTGACGTTGATGTTTGTGGTAGGAATGTGTTGTTTAATTTTATGAATGAGGAGGTTTATAAAATTAGGTGAGCAGCCGAGGCGAAAAGCGTAGTTCACGGATTTTGGAGGTAATCACAGCAATATATATATATATATATATATATATATATATATATATTACTCATATTTAGACCAGGGTAGAAAATTAAATAATCACATCAAATAATTTTAATCACCGTGTAGAAGCTTTGGGAAAAGGTACGCGTTATTAAATAAAAGCGTGAAGCATAAAAATTCATTCGTTTTATTAAAAATAAGAGATTTAAATTATTTATAAGACGCTTTATATAAAAGGAAGCAGTATTAGAAAACTTTACGGGTAATTTAAGTATTCCTAGTAAAGAAACAAAGAGAAATTACATGCAAAATTTATATTAATTAACTCTATTTTTAAGTAACCGGTATTAAACAAAATGTACTGATAATAATTGAATATTTCATTAGGATTCACTAAAAATTAAAGGGTATTAATTTTAATTGAAGTTAATTGAACCATTAGTAACAGATAATATCTATAAAAACTCGTAAAAACCCAATAAAATACCATGAAATAAAGCTCTGAGAATTAATAGTATGTTTAAACACCTGCGTATTTTTAAAAAGCTCATTCTGCGTAAATGTTGCAGATAATTAATGGTTATAGAGAATCTTAGAGAAACCATGGCTTAATAGTCATGGGAAGGCGCGATACGGGGTTATTTAACCCAGATAACAGTCCACATGGACTGAAATAATCGATAATAAAGAATATCAATTTGCACCAATAAGAACAGGGTAGATAGAGACAGATAATATGCGCAAAACCGAGGCACATATAGTAAAAGGCGTGAGTAGAGCAACGTCATAGGGTTGCGATTGGTTGAAAGTAAAAGGCAAAATTTGAGAGGTAAAAATAACATTTCTGTATAAAATTCAATTAGTTATTTCCAGACGTTGCGTGCCGTGTTGAAATTTCTGAGATTTAACTGGGGCGAGTGCAAAATTCGTAAAATCGCATGCCGGGCTGCGGAATGGGAACATAGCAGGCGAAATTCTTTAGAATTGTCCGTTTTGGAGACTCGACCGACAGACAGGCTAACCTCTATATATACCCAGGGAATATGAACAAGCTCTCTTAGATCTTCGACTTGATTCAACGCGTTAAACAGTGCTTTTAGTTTTCCGGTTTTGATTAAATAATTTAAACAGTTTGCTCGAATATTTTGTGATAAAAACAGTTTGTTCTTTACGTGCTACAATGAATGTACGTTAGTGCACTTAGAAAAGAAGATACAAGGTAATAAAGTTTAGTATCACTGTACCAATTGGTAAAATTTACTACGACAAATAAATACACAAAAGTAGGCAGTTTTGGCGTATATTGGTGAAAGAAGTATGAATTTCTTTGTTATTTTTCGGGGGTATTAATAATTAAATGGTGCATAAACGTGTCTGGATCCACAAGACAAGGTTCAGATATACACAGATGAGTTCCGGAAAAGCCCAGAAACAACTTTAAATAAATGGTGATGGAGAAAATTTTAAAAGCGTTGAGAATCAGAAGCCGTAAATATAACCCAGTTGGAATGGTGTAATTAACAAAGGGACGATGTACATTGAAGCTACGAGTGCAGTAACCTTCAGGTAAATTATACTATTTTGTTCGAACTTTGATATTTTGGTGTGTGTTGAATTACTTTATAATTTGTTTACTTAAAATGGACAGTAGTGAAATTGTACTAACAATAATATTTTAATTTTAAGGTGAAATTTGCTTGTTTAAGTAGAAAGGGTATTTAGTATTGATGTTCTGGATTATGATGAAAATATGGGTATGTCTTTGAGCTCAATTAGACGAACCTGGTTAATTAACGTAAAGGGTGGTAGATGCTCCTTTGTACTCAGACTCCGGTCTGCATATATTGTTATAGTAATTAGTAGGCATCCTACAAGGACTTTAATTCTGGATGCACTTTAAAATGATAACAAATTTAATCTTGAAATTTTCTGATACTGAAATTTATGCTGAATTTTAATTTTGAAATTTTAATGTATTGTGAATATTGATGTAAATAGAGTTAACGTTGATGTTTGTGGTAGGAATGTGTTTGTTTTTTTTATGTATGAGGATGAAAGTTATCTAGAGGAGCAGCCGAGGCGATTAACGTAAGAAAATCAACAGACCAGGTAATTCAAGAGGTTTCACAGCAATATATATATATATATATATATATATATATATATATATATTAGCCACAAGGGCATCTTGTCAACGCGTTTCGCCCTTATTGGGGCTCATCAGGACAGGAGTAGCAAAGATGTAATATTTAACACGAACACATTATGGGAAGTACAGCATCACCTATTCCCATAATGTGTTCGTGTTAAATATTACATCTTTGCTACTCCTGTCCTGAGGAGCCCCAATAAGGGCGAAACGCGTCGACAGGATGCCCTTGTGGATAATATTGAGTCACTCGCCATTAAATTTCATCGTTTGATATTATTTTAGAACTCATTAAATTTACTTATTCTTTATAATTATAATCATTGGCATTGGAAAAAGGCAGTTGAACCGGATCTCCTCCGTGCCGACTGTTGATAAAAACCTGCAAAGTCAGGTGAAACACCACGAAGGCACAAATTGCGGGCTAGGTGATGCTGTACTTCCCATAATGTGTTCGTTTTAAATATTACATCTTTGCTACTCCTGTTCTCATGAGCCCCCATAAGGGCGAAACGCGTCTACAGGATGCCCTTGTGGCAAATATTGAGTCACTAGCCATTAAATTTCATTGTTTTATATATATATAGTGAATAAGATGAAATAATCACCGTAAAAAAGCAATAAAACTTTGAACTGGAACCGTTTCATGAGTAGTATTTCTTTCATCTGACCAAAATAGTTAATCTATAAACTCAACTTACATTTTATGAATTAATATGGCATCTTAATTATTTTGTTTCTGAAATGTCTATTACATTCATATATAGTTGTCTGCTTATGCAATATTGAACAATTACTTGGTAGTGGTCGACTGTCCTTGCCATTTAACGCATTAATAATATATACATGATAAACTAGAATAAACAGGCTCCAAATTAGTTATAAAACATAATTATTGACAATATAATTTGATAAATAAAAATTATCACGCGAGTCAGCGATAAAGGTATAAAATACGCAAATTTATGGTTTGGATAGTCTTATTCTCCTCAAGCCATATCCATTGACAAGGAAAAAAGTAATACACGGCAGTCTTACTAGTAATTGTGTTGGTATTTCAGATTACATACCCTGGTACAAGCATAGGTTATAATCAGGGCCCGTACTCTTTAATACGCTGCAATTAGGCAAGGTTACTAGCGACCTAGTTGCCAATTACATTACAAATGTTATTTTATTGGTAGGCTATCCTTTAATTATTCCTCGATATGTGGCGCCCCACAGCTTATATAATGCACGACACATCACATAAGCTGAAAATAGAATTTCCCATTATTACAATACATAGTTTGTAGTGACATCAAAGAAGCTGGGTATCCTAACATTGGCCCGAAACTTAACCAAATCTACTTAAAACTGCATTTGACACCGGCGCTATCTAGTAACACAACGGTATTCGACTTAGAATTAAGTATTAAATCTCATATAGGATCTAAAATGGAAAATGTAAAATGGAAAAATTTTTTCGAAATACTCAAAAAGATTGGAATGAGTTTTAAGGACAGACGGATAGTACGTAGCTTATACAAAAAGCAAATGTCGGTAACAGAATTAGAGCAAGAAAGTAGAGAAGTACATATTAGGAAAGGGGTGAGACAAGGATGTGCCTTATACCCATTAATTTTTAACTTGTACATAGAAGAGGCGATGAATACTGTCAAATGCAGGAAGACATTTGGAATTAATATGCAGGGACAAAAGTTTGATATGCTTAGATTTGCAGATGATATAGCGGTATTAGCATCTAGCAAAGAAGAGTTCGAAGCTGCTCTTAATGAAATGGAAACAGTTCTAACGCAGAGATATGGTATGAAAATTTAAAAAAATAAAACTAAAGTTCTAGTATGTAAAAGAGGGGAAATCAATCGAAAACAAGATTACAAATAGTTAACGAGAACTTACAAGAGGTTAAGGATTTTTGCTACCTAGAAAGTCAAATAATGCAAGATGGGAAAAGCACAAAAGATATAAAACAAAGATTAGCACAAGGTCGTGCTACATTTAACAAGAAAAAACAACTACTGTGCTCGAAGACCACAAACATAGAAACAAGGAAAAGATTGTTTAAAACATATGTTTGGAGCCCAGCACTGTATGGCTGTGAAGCCTGGACAGTAGGAGAAGCAGATAAGAAAAGACTATCCTTTGAAATGTGGTGCTACAGACGTATGATGAAGATATCATGGACAGACAAAGTTAAGAACAAAGAGGTACTGGAAATGGTAGGGGAAGAAAGAACTATGTAGAAAACAGTAAAAAATAGGAGAGATAGGATGATAGGCCACATACTAAGACATGAGGGAATAGTGCAGAATATATTAGAAGCAATAATAGGAAAAAAAAGAAGTATAGGTAAATCTAGGTTAGACTACTGCACACAGATAGTGAAAGATGTAGGCTGTAAGAATTTCAGGGAAATGTGTAGGCCAGCTCAGAATAGAAATCAATGGAGGTACGATTCCAACCAGTCGCAAGATGGAAAAACTAATGACAAAAATAATAACTGTACTTAAACATGATGATTACAATAAACAACTACAGATATTGGTTTTGTAATACTCTCAACTAATGTTAATTGTGCGAAAGGTTTTACTGGAAAACTATTAATACGGCAAGTATCTCAGTGTTGGGGGCTCCTTGGCAGCCACAGGCTGCTTAACCCTCTTCACATATCTTACATGTGATTTTCCAATGCTCTACCCGAAGGTACTACATTGCCCCTTTGCATACCACTGAATCTCGGTGAAATAAGGCATATAATTAGAAAACAATAGAAGGGAATCGAACTGTATATAGACTGTTGTGAGAATTGCAGGAAACTGGGTAGGCTAGCTCAGAACATAAATAAGCTGAGGTACAAGTCCAGCCGATTTCAAGACGTAAAACCCAATGACAAAAAAATAAGTGCTCTTAAAACTGAAGATTATTATAAACAACTACAGGTGTTGGTTGTGAAATATTTTCGACTAATGTTGATTGTGAGAAAGGATAAATTGGAAAAACTATTAATTCGACAAAGGTTCAAGTGTTGGGGGAACTTGACAGCTAAAGGCTGCTTACCCCCCTTCACATACCACTGATTATCAGGGAAATAGGGTATAAACTGTAAAACAATAGAATGTGATCGAACTACATCAAACAAGAAAGAACAGCAGGTATGTTGAAAGACAATGAACATAGATACCAAAAGAAAACTGTTCATAGCATAGTGTGGAGCACAGCACGGTGTATATATGAAATAGGGACAGTAAGAAATGCAGACTGAAAGTGATACAGGTCTTCTGGAATGTTGTGCTTCAGATGTATGAGGATGGTAGCATGGATAAACAAAGTTAACAAAGTGGTTGTAGAAATAGTAGAAGAATAAAGATATCTGTGGAAAACGAAAAATAGGAGAAATAGAAACATAGGATACGTTCTAAGGCATTTCTGGGAAATAGTACAAGATATATTACAAGCAGAGATAGGAAAAGATAGGTAGGGATAAACCGAGATCAGACTTTCGCACACAGATAGTGATAGATGCAGACTGTGCAAATTTCGGCAAAATGTGTAGGTTGGTTCAGACTAGGAAACAATGAGGGTACGCATCCAACCAGTTCTAGGACGGAAGACCTAATAATGATGATGATGAGTATCTAAAATATTTGATTTACGCAGCAACTGAATCAAGTAATTTTGCAACTCGTATCCTTTAAATTATATATACTTTGTAACATATTGTATACAAATTGCATATAACTAGTAGTTGCGATACAATTTATCTTTCTCCTGCTGTTCAATTAATTTCTTATAAATACATTAAAAAATGATGTACATATGTTCAAGTCTTAAGAGTAAATTTTATGGTGGAACAGGGTCTTTTCTCAATAAATTATTAGATACATTATCTTTGCTATAAAATGAATATTATATACTTGGTGAGTATTATAGACATACACCGATCCAGTTTTTTCAGTAAGTCATTTCTAATAACGTCCGTCCAACGCTTGTAGGTAAACGTACAAAAATTTATAGGGGTTATGGAATCATGCTCTTTGAAGTTTAAAACTGCACATCTTCTATATCGTGGCATGATTCACTATAGAAACAAAAACTTATAAAATGCTAATAATTTTGTCAGGATAATGATAAAACCTCACCTGTGGCTGCAGCAACAATTATTTAAACTAGAACTTGCTAATGTATAGTTCTTTTTTCGCAAAAACTAACCTATAGACAATAAAAATGGAAACTGAAAATGCGTATATTAATCTACAAAGAAAATTTCGCGTATTAAACGCAATTTTAAAAACCGTCTTTAGACGTGATCTGTGCCTCTAACGTTATTACATATTTGTGCAGCGCTATCTAACGAGGAATAGTTAAACTATAGCAATCTTGGCTTAGATATTTTCCAATAGATTTCAATTTAATGTAAGTGGGTGCCAGGCCGCTGCACGCCGCTAATAACCTTGTTTAACTGCCGCATACCTGCGCTAAGATGATCAGACGCTAATTTAAAATTGTTCGTTTAGTCTGTGTGTAAAATTGTGTTTATTACGCTTTTCTTGAGAGTGTTCTTTGCAGATTAATATACGCATTTTCAGTTTCCGTTTTTGTTGTCTATAAGTTAGTTTTTGAGAAAAAGCTATAACATTAGCAAGTTCTCGAAGTAATTGTTCCTGCAGACTCAGCCACAGGTGAGGTTTTATCATTATCCCCTAACAAAGCTATTAGCATTTTTATAAATTTTAGTTTCAATAGTGAATCATGCCACGATATAGATGTGTGGTTTTAAACTGCGAGAACAGAACTTCAATAGGACATAGATACTTTAACCCCCATAAATTTTTTTACATTTACCTACAAGCGTTGGATGGACATTATTAGAAATGACTTACTGAAAAAACTGGATCCGATGAATGTTTATAATACTCACCGAGTACGTAATATTTATTTGATAGCAAAGGATAATGAATCTAATAATCTATTGAGAAAAAACTGTGGTCCATCTCAAAATTCACCCTCAAGAGTTGAAACATCTGTATATAATGTTTTAATATCTTTGTAAGAAATTAAGTGTAGAATAGAACAAAGACAAATTATATCGCTACTATTTAATTATTTGCCATTTGTATACAATGTGGTACTAAGTATATAAATTAAAGAGTATGGGTTGCAAATTGGCTTAGTTCAGTTGCTGCGTAAATCAAATATTTTAAATCCCATATGAATAATTTTTCTTGATTAACTTTATATAAAATGTACCTCTCTCGTTCGTAATGTAAGCAGCAGCAGGACTAATATGAACCCCGCAAGACACACTCTACATACAATTAACAATTAGTCAGGTGCTCATTTTTTCAGTTGTTAAGTAAATAAGAAAACAGTGAATTTAGTAGAACATTTCAATTATCAATATACATATAACCAATTTAAAGCCTTAAGCGATTGATGATTCCTACTACAAAATTGTCAAAATTTAAAGTGTTGATTCAGGGATGTTGAATACGGTTCAGTGTTCAATTCCATACCTGCTCAGGAATATAATATTTGTTGAACGTTAGTAGTGGGGTATTTGGGGCGGTTGAGGCACGAGGCACAGTTTTCCACCTCATTCACCGCTTTTCTCCCACCACCACCCATACCTACTCTAAGTCACACCGCCACTGATCGTTTTTCAATGGGTTTTCACATTAAAAACCCATTAACAGTAATCATTGTTTAAAGGGAAAAGTCATTAACGATGATACCATTTCTTCTTACGTCATATCTATATTCCGTCATTATCTCTTGTGTCACATCTGCCATCCGCCATTTTTCTTACGTCAATCTGCCATTTTTTTAAACGTCATGATTTTTTATTTACTCTGTATGTATCCATTTTTGCTCCATCCTGTATATACATTTTACTCGTAAGTTTCATAAAAAAAATCGGCTCAAGCGGGAATCGAACCCATGCTGCCCGCATGCAAAGCAGAGACCAATACCAATATATTTATTTACAGAATATAACTACATCTATATATTTATATTGTTGCGAGCTACTATTAGGCAACCCGTCAAACACACAAGCGCAGTAGGCTCTGCATATTCTCCAGGGTTCGGGAATTCTTCTAGCAATTACTGGAGGATGAGTCATCCTTTTTAATTCAGAGTATATATAAGACCGCTAATAAATGCAAGAGTTAGTCTATACCAGAATGTCTAATATAAATTATATCGTGTAAAGTAAAAGTAGTTGAGCTTTTAGAAGTCCAATAGTATACATAAATGTTATATATGATGTGCATGTGTCTAATGTACATGCAGTTTGTAGTATACATAAATAGATAGAAGTGTAATAAATAATAGTTGTGTTAGTGTTAGAGTTAGTGTTAGTGTTATTAATGGTAAAGAAGTTAGTTTAAGAAGACATTAGTGCTTGTAAATTCATTAGTGTGATAGTGCTTCATTGTTAATTGGACTGAAAACAACTATAAATAAGACTTGTGAACAGTGAGTAATAAAGACTCTTGTTATTACTTGTTTTAAATTAGAGAAGCGCGGTAGTAGTAGCCCACTTCAATATATTTACAACGGCAAACAATAAAACATATATAACTTTTTCCTTGTTTAGTGACTGCGTTCCCGTGTTGAACTTACGCTGTTGTATGAACGTTTTCCTGTCTCGGCATCTTCGGTCCTTTAGATATTAACAACTGTTAACTTTTTACATTTTTTCTCCTAGTTTTGAATGTATTGGGCAGAAAAAGCGATGTACGCTGAAAAACCTGCTGTCTTTCTCTTAGCTCTACGCTTTGAACTGTTTATAACTTGTCCTTTTTGAATATTTCTAGAGCTTGATATGGTAATTCATGTTTTAATTTTAATTCTGTGTTGTTATGTCGTATTGTGGTGGTGTTTGTGAGTATAGGACTGGTGTTTATTGCGTTTCGTAGAATATGTTTGAAGTTCTTGATATGTATTCAATCCCTGTGTTGTTGTGTAATTCCTTTATTCGTGTGTATCTGTCGCATCCTGTAATTAACCGCAGGCATTTATTTTGAAATTTTTGTAGGGGCTCCATTGTTGTCTTGCTAACGTTACACGAAGCTGGTGCTGCGTATGTTATTAGCGGTCGTATTATGACTGTGTAGACAAGTATTTTGTTGTTCGGAATCAGGCTGCTTTCTTTTGTAATTAGAGGATATAAAGTTTTCATTGCTTGGTAGCCCTTATTGATGAACATTTTGATGTTATTTTTAAAATTGAGCCTTTGGTCCAGAGTTATTTCCAAATATTTGATTGGTGTTTTTAAAGTGATTGGTGTTTTATTATAGAGAAGTGGTCTGAAAATTTTAGTGTCCTTAAATTTTTTTCTAAATATGATTGCTTAGGTTTTTGATGGGTTTACCGTGATTTTCCAATCGTTATAGAACTATTCTAGTAAGTTAAGATGAAACTGTGTTTGTTGAGTTGAAATTATTGCCGAAAATGAATGTGCGTAAATTGCGGTGTCGTTTGCTTATAAGGAATTACAGGTTTTTGCAAATGTTGGTAGGTCGTTTATGTACCTGATGCAAATTTTAGGGCCTAGTACCGATCCTTGCGGAACTTCGGAATTGATTGATTTTGTTGAAAAGGTGTGATAATTTACTTTAACTATGAAAGATCTGTCTATTAAAAATGAGTTTATTAGTTTTATTGATGTCCTGGCAATTTCATCTTAATGAGTTTGTAAATCAGCCCCTTTATCCAGACTCTGTCAAAAGCCTTCTGATGTTCAGTAACACCATTGTTGTCACTTTGTCTTTATTAAAATTTCTACTAATGTAATTTATGATGCAAACAACTTGTTGTGTGGTGCTGTGGCCTTTTTTGAAACCGAATTGACAATCTTGCGATAATGGTATTGTTTCTTCGACTTCGATTAATCGAATTAGAATTATTTTCTCTGTGATTTTGGAGAGACTGGATAATAGGCTGATTGGACGATAACTTATTGCATCTGCGGGGTTTTTCTCGGGTTTTATTATTGGTATTATTTCCACTTTTTCCATGTTACTGGAAAATATTGGAGCTTGATTATGTGGTTTATTATATGCACGAGTTGAACTATTGCTTTTTGTGATAGATTTTTTTACGACTTTGTTGCTTATTTTGTCAATTCCTGGTGCTTTATTGTTTCGGAGTTCCTTAATTGTTTTACGCAGTTCGTGCGGATGGGTGATTAAGCTTTTATATTCGTCAACAGCGATTTGTGTCGTATTATCTAGAAACGTGTCCACTTCGTGTATTATTGCGTTCTGTTTGTGGGTGTTTACGTCGTCTAGTAAGTGTGTTTGCTCAAAATGTTTTGCGACTATTTCTGCCTTGTTGTGGTCTCTCATGATAGTGTCGTTGTTATGTATAAGTGGTGGCATGGCATATTGGCATCCTTTGATTTTTTGAGCATTTTTGTCATTTTCTACAGTGAGTTGTCATTTGGTTTTAGTTTGGATAGTTTGTCAGACCATTGTTTGTTTTTCAAATTTTTTATTTTAGTTTCAACCATGTTGTTTTGTTCTAGTAACTGTGCTTTTAGATTTGGGTCCTGCGATTGTTGCCATCTTCTTATAAGTCGGTTACGTGCTGTGATTGTCTAAATAATGTCATCGGGCAAATCGTCTTTATGAGGGTGAATTTTTATTATTTTGCTGTTGGCGTGCATTGTCTGTGTTAATATGTCTGTGTATTGTTTTATTACATTTTCTAATTCGGCGGGTGAGTTGATATTAGGAGTGATGATTATTTTGGTGTCCAGTTCGTTTTTGATTTTTTTTCACTGGGTGTGTTTAAATGATCTTATGTATTTCGGTTTGATTTCGGAGAGGAAATTACGGATTTTAAATGTGACTGGATTATGGTCACATGACAATTCGGGTATGGAAATTGGTATGTTTACGTTTTCTATATTTTTAACGAGCACTAAGTCGATTGTCGTGGAAGTTGTTTGATTCCAGGGGTAATGGGTGTGCGTCTCGGGATATTTTATGCCGAAGTCCTTGTTGTCGGCGTACAGACGTAGAGTATTTCCATTTTTATTATTTCGTTAGCAATTCCATGTTGTATATCTGGCGTGAAGATCTCCCGCTACTATAGTTTTTGTTCTAATGTTTAGTAACTCTTGAAGGTCGTGATCATTGAAGTTATATCGTGGATGGGTGCCATTTTCCAATCTTACACAACTGCATGTACGTTAATCATTTGCAGCTCTTTCACGCTGTGCGATATACCATGCTTAATTAATGCGGCAACGCCGCCTTCTCTGGAGTTATTTTTAGTGTCTGTCTAATAATACAATAGCCCTTAATTTTTAATTTTTGATTCGTTACTAATTTGGTTTCATTAAGTAAGAGTGTGTCTACATTGTGTGTTTTAAAAATTGTGCAACTTCTCCTACTTTGCTTAATATACCATTGGCATTTCATGTAACTATTACGGTTTTACAATCCATAAGAATGAAGTTGCTTGTTACATGCCAAAATTGGCAATGCATATTTTTTAATTTGTAAATAAATTTCCGCGAATATTTTTAAATGGAACTTGTCAACGTCCGTCATTCCGGACAGTTGCGTTTGCGCAAAAGAATGCGCAGGGGCGGGTAGTGTCGAAAGCGGGCATTAAGCTACGCGACCTGAAGCCAAGAACATCTACCTGTGTTGTGTGTGTGCCTGTCTTTTCTCTTTGTAGGCATGTAGGTTTCTTTATCTTTACTTTCGTGTACCTCTACCTGATATTCCTTCATTCCGCTACGAGCATAGAGTGTGGACGGATGAAATTTGGAGTCAACATGGCATGATGTGACCCACAAAATGTGATGGACCCTGGGATTTGGCCGCAAGGTGTGATTTAAGTAAGTAAATTGTTTTTATTTACATTGTGCATGAAAATTTGACCATTGCATCACTTTTAAAAGCATTCGGTATTTGATACAAAATGGCGCGTAATTTGCCGCGTAATTATACGTTATATTAAACAATTGTGCAGTAGTATAGCAACGTGTAAAGCACAACATGCATTGTGAATATATAGCAGGCTTGAAATTTATCAATTGGCGTTTTGCATTGAATTAGTATGTTAAAATCTATGACTGCTTTCAACATACCTTTTACGTTTAGTAATTAGTTAAGTTTTTCGAATTTCGTGGTTAGTTTGTGAAAGTTTTCTATTTGTTCGTTAGTTATTGTTGCGAGCTACTATTAGGCAACCCGTCAAACACACAAGCGCCGTAGAAGCTTGTAGAATACATAAATGGACAAAAGTGCAATAAAAAAATAGTTGTCTTAGTGTTGTTAATGGACCTATGGTTAAGAAGTTAGTTTAAGACGATACTAGTGCTTGTAAATTAATTAGTGTGATAGTGCTTCATTGTTAATTGGACTGAAAACATCTATAAATAAGGCATATACTGTTAATTAGTCTTGTGAACAGTGAGTAATAAAGACTCTTGTTATTACTTGTTTTAAATAAGTGAAACGCGGTAGTAGTAGCCCGCGACATTATTGATGTTGTTGTATTTGGTGCGGTTTCGAAATTATTTCTGTTGACGATGGGATCGATTTCTCTTTGTTATTGTCCCAGCTGTAAATTGCATAGTTTTTGAAGCGTCCTGGTTTAGAAATTGTAGGGAATTCTCTATTGTTATGTATGTTAAGCGTTGAATTTTTATTGTTGTTAATTTTCTCACCTTGTTTACCGGTGATTTTTTCAAGCTTTTTCAGGTATACGGGGCATTCTGTACTATTCGCGGGATGCGCTCCCTTACAATATATGCATGCTGCTGAAGTGGTTTTTTCTTTTGTGCATATGTAGTTCCAATGAGCATACGCACATTTCAGACAGTTGATTGGTCCTCAGCAGTTAGATTTTGCGTGCCCCCACTCTTGACATCGATGGCACTAAATTATTGTTTTATTGTTTATGTACTTTTCCCAAGCGATTTTGGTGTATAACACTGTTTTTATGGTTTCATTTAGGTGATTTATAGTCACGTTGCCTTCGGTGATAATTAGATATAGCGGGGTGAACGACTGGAATTTTATCGCGTTGAAGCTGTTGTGTTAGCTTGCTTATGTCTGTGTCTCCTTTCAATCCTCTCAAAACAAAAGCACGACGCTTTTCCTCTGCATCTGTATATGTATGAAAATAAATATTATCACTTTCCGCTGTTTCTATAAATTTCATCTGGTCGTCACGAACTTCGAAATATGTACTGGTTCTAGAGCCTAAGTATTTAATTGTTGCATTTTAACGGACTTTTCTTTGAGCAGAGACGGTAACCATTACACTATCGAGTCATTCGAAATCATTACTTGCAGATCTCATATTATTGTTTAATGAACAGGTTCCATTTTAATTTAGAGATGAACTTAGGAGCTTATAACCCCAAATGTCATAAAGACATATTCTGTATTTTTTTATTGACGAGCACCACTAAGTCACATAATAGACGTCTACATAGGTCGACAGACACTTTTAAACTGACCAACTTAAGGTTTAACTTTCTTTTAATTACCCCCACCTTTTTCCACGTAACTACGGAAATCATTCTCTGTCAATAGAATTACCACCTTAAACCGAAGAATAAAAAACAACGTAATTTAATACATTTATTAATAATTTTTGCTGATGTTGATGTTACAAATAAGTAAAACAAATTTTATCAAGAAATATATGCATCCGCTGTGGTAACCGGAGTCTGGGAATCTAGGATAGCCAAATCTCCATAGGTTAAATATGCAAATCTCTAAACATTTGCGTGAGCGATCGCCTCGCAGTCGCATCTTCTAACTACTAGATGGCGCGGCATTCATCATTTCCAACACTGTCAAGTAATTTAAAGTGCTGCAATCATTAAAAAAAATATTTGCACAGGTCTCTCCCTTTAATAATGTTTGAACCTTTTCTTCGTCATATTTCCACTTACATTTTTTATAAAAACTACAAATTCTAGAAACGCAATTCCTCAATTTTATCACATATTAATTCTTGCAAATTTAATAGCTCGAAGCAAGCGTACTCGGGTAACACAATAACATTTCGGTTTTTCGTAATTTCTATATTATATGAATTTCTTTCTTGAATTTTATTCGCCACCCATACACTTCTGTTAGATGTTTCGGCAATAAATTTCAATTTGAATACACGATCCAGTAGTAATTCTAAAACATCTCCACCAGATAAACAATTCGATTTTGCGTTTGCTAATTCTTGGGTAAATCGTATGATTCTAAATTCCGATTGAAAATTAGCAAAACACTCTCCATTCAAAGTAGTTCATTTTTATAGCATAGTTTTGACACATTTTACTATTACAAATAAGTTTTATGACTGGTCGCAGGCCACCGTATAAATCAAAACCAACTTCCACGTTACAGTAGCGAAAATTTGATGTTAAATCACCTAGCGCGTAGGTGATCTTACCTACTAGTTTGTGGAGATGCAATAGAGCTCTTGCATTACTTGTAACGTGAACACCAGAAAAAGCCATCTTTAACCTGTAATTTTCATCAGCTCGACGATAATTTGACAACTAATGCTCTGGAACATGGCTCTCGCATCTTATATACTGGCGCTCAGGCGCGCACAGTTCCTTATTTTGTTAATTGGTATTATAAGCACGTCTTGACAAGAGAGTGACAACTATAATTGTGTTATCGTAGGTTTTACCTGTTTGTATTTAAATATAGTTTTCTTCTTATAGATTAACCTATGCCTTTTTTTTAAATATAAAAACTTTAGGGTAAGAGTCCAATCATACAATCTTACAGATATCATCTTGAATTATGTATAAGCGTAAACTTGAGAAAAGCCGAATTTTTAAACGCCTAATCCGTTTTCCCTACACGTATCCTTATTTGCATTTTCTACCCATCTTGTGTATATTTTCCGGTAGTATAGCCTATTAAACCGCTATAATTTTTTCTCAGATATCCGAATGTGAAAGAATTTTTTTAATCGGACCGGATGCCTAGCCACCAGCGCCATTTTTAGAATTTTTACTTAGCGATATTTTTAATATAACTGTATGGTGTAAGATATCAATTAATATTGTTTTTTCAGCTTCTTAAATTATTTGAAATTTTTCAAATCGGAACATCACTTACCGAATTCAAAATAATCCTTTATCTACTATTAGTACTTAATGTAATTGTTTATGGCATTCATTTGAATGTCATAATGACATACTTTTCCGCACTAGTGTGGTAAAGTATCATTTTACCGCACTAGTGCGGTAAAGTCAAGTATACTGTAGGAAAGGTAAACTAATGACTATAAAATGAAACTAATGAACTTATTTATTATAGACATTGAATACAAATTTTTTGCAATTCGATATATTAACTTCTGCTGATGTAGAAGCAACACAGTTAATATTTTCTGATGAATTGGAAATACTTGAAGTATATTCATTCATGCCCATAATTTTAGTAGCTATAATTTTCTTGTTTTCAATAGATGTCTTTATATAGCCTTCCACAACATTAGTGGATTTCCATTCTCCGTGTCTCTTTAATGTATAAATATCAGCACCTGTATCGGCTAGCAAAGAAGCGGCAGAACTTCGAAAACAATGACCTGTGTAGCGCTCCGGATTTGATAAGCCCAGATATGTGGCAATTTCTTTCGGAATACGGCCAAAGGTATTTACACAAACAGGCTGTGATGTACATTTCCCATTTTTATAAGAAATAAAAAATCGATCATGTACTGCAGATGGTGGATAAAGACACAAATATTTTCGAAAATTTTCCAAACAATTATAGCTCGCAATATTTCCTTCAGTGACAGTAAATTTTTTATGAATTTTGGTTTTAGTATTACATATTGTTATTTTAATAAACGTTTCTGTATCTTCTACATCGCTTAGTTTTAAATTTGTTAGCTCTTCTCTGCGACAGGCTCCAAAAATTCCAATAGTTAAAGCCACCTTATAAAATAATTTCAAATAAATTTTAGGATAGATTATTATACAAGTACTACCTTCATCATCAAATAGCGGTCATCGTTTGCCTCTTGTAGAAATTTTTGAATCTCGTCTTTTAATAAAACACTGGATTTTTTAAACTTGTATTCGTCACCTTTTCTTTTAAAAAGGCTACCAATTGCGTATATTTACATATGTCCAATTTCATTTTCATTAAAATAGTACTGCGTAACATAGAATGGGTCCACAATGTAGATGGCTTTTCTTTTCGGCTTTCCCCAAGAAGTATGCAAGCAAAATTTTCTCAGATATACAATCTACATATTTCTCTTTGCACCAACCTTCAAATTTTATGTACTCCAACTCGTATTTATGACGTGATTTTCTGGTACCGATATTGTAATAGCCGCATTTGCTGCCATTTCGATATCAGACGAAATACATTCATCGGCGTCAGAATCACTCATTTTTGCAGTATAGTGACAGATTCGTGACAGAACTATAACAAATGGCTCTAGCCGACTACTTTGGTTTGGGTAAAATTATTTTTCATTTACTAATACAATAAATACAAAAATTGATCGATGTTAGTGATAATTAATAAATAGTAGATAAAAATTTGTACGATATTTGTATCGTAACTTCATATTACGATACTCAATGCAACTATTACGATACTTACATCGTAAATAACTATTACTAAACTATACAGTGTTCATTTTTAATCTAGTATCAATTTTCTAAACAGTATTTCTCTTTTTTTTGAGATAAACCCATCAAGTGATCTATCAAACCGCTATAGTTCTTTTTCAGTTACCCGAACCTAAAAGAATTTGTTAAATCGGACCGAACCCTTAACCACCACTTTGTTACGTTTCAATTTTGCTTTTGAAATTTCCTTGGTATATCAATATCCGCTCGAATAAATTCCTCAACTTAAATCTACTTGCTTTGAAAGGACCAGTTTATGCTACAATTAAATAGTTTATATTCTGTTTTAGGTACCCGTTATTTGGTATACATTACGACAGCGTATAATGGTTTTCTCTATTGTTCCAATATAAAGACCTGTTGAAATAAGGTCGCGTACTATCCGATAAAACCCGGGTTTTTAGTTTTAATCGCGCTTCGATAAGCGAGGATTTGCAGTTCGAATTTGTGTTATTTGAACCTTTGCTGAGTTTGATTCTGTAGCTTGTGCGTCGAAATATTTTCCACATTATTCGTCACCGTACTTCAAAAGCAATGCACGTTTGTTTTTTTTCTGTTCGACAATTAGGAGGTGTCTTGCGTGTATTGCTTCTTTTAGCTGGAGGCCAAACGGGTTCTTTCTTTCTGTAGACCAACTGCTTTTGTCTGTAGACAAACTGTTTTTGTCCGTAGACCGCTGCTGCAGTTATGGTGGCAGGGTAAATAGATCCTGACGACCATGTCGTTGCTGTGCTGACTCACCCCCGACGGATTGCGAGTTAAGTATCTGGACACCTACAGGTATGCAACCCGTTTTCTGTTGTGTGTGTCAATGGCATATTCCGTATCAACGTTTGGTGTAGTTACGTGATAAGAAACGTGATATTGTAGAACTATTGTTTGTTGCTGCTAATCGATATTATCGCTCTACAGATGTGATGTACCATTGTTAAAAATGTTGGACAGACACACGCTTATTCTTTTATACTGATTGGTTTATTTTACAAACGGTACTATGTACAATTTAAAAGATGTCTGACAAAAGTTCTCACACGTTAATTCTGTCCTACTAATTAGTTTATTTTACAAAAACTATTAGGTGAAATTTTAAAAACGCTTGACAAAAGCTCTCACATATTGATTTATTACTGATTAATTTTATTTTGCGTAAAATACGAGATGCGCACTTTGTATCTAAATTACTAAATTGTCCGTAGAATATAATGGTTTGCTGTAAAATAGTAACTCTAAATTTATTTCTTTCGCTTGTTTGTACAGAATCCTTTATTTATTTTGTGTTAATATATAATCGTGGGCGACGTGCTTTATTATTTTGTTGTTGTTTTTTTGGTATTCAGGTGAATCCCCCACTCTCCGCGTTTAATAGTTAGCCTGGTATTTACTTTCTTCCGACTACGACTAGGTACGTAGCAACTGCCATTTTTAGGTTTTTTGCCAAAAGGCATTGTTAGTGGTGTTTTTAATACAACTCCGTCGTGTAACCTATCAAATTAGTATAGAATTTCCTGGACAATCGAAATCTGTAAAAAAATTTTAAATCATGATGCTAGCCTAGCCGCTAACTCTATTTTTAGAATTTTGCCAATACAAATTGTTAGCGGTACTTTAAGTATAAATTCACTGTTCAACTTATTAAATTATATCGGAATTTAGAAAAGAATTATTGCAGTTACAATAAAACATATACACGTTTTCCATTACTCTCTCTGATAAACATATTGTGTTTCAATTTTATTCCATCAAATTTCTTAAGACCTTTTTCACCTATCCCGTTTTCTAAAATTAACCGCATACTGTTTAATAACCAAAACATAACAGCAAGCACCCTTGCATTTATATTTAAATTTAACTCAATATATATATATATATATATATATATATATATATATATATATATATGTATTGCAGTAAGGAATATGGTAGAGAATACTCAATTCAATTATCAGTAAGTATATTAGTAGCTATTTTTGAAGTGGTAAATCTGTATTTTTTAGTATATCCATGAGTGCAAACAAAAAAAATGCTTTTACATATAGAGATGTCGTGCATTCTACAGAAATTGATATTGCAGATCTTATCGATAATCGTCGATGCGCAATCATGAATTGTAGAATACTGGAAATGATGGCGTTAGCTGATGGGCACGTTGAAATAAACATATTTATTTAATAAAATGTTTTCTAATGCATTGTTTAAATTAAGAAAATTTACATTATAATTCATTTGGAATAGTAGCAACGTTCTCTGGAGCACATGTTAAACGCTTATTTTCATGTAGTAGACAATGACTTGAATGATCACTTTTGTGTCGCAGCTCTTGGAGATTTGTAATGACATCAACTAGCCTTCTTTTACGAATGATGATTTATTCTCCAGATATAAAAACGGTTGTGCTTCTTCGATTAACCAGGTTGCATTCATCTTTTAGATGCAATGCATTCACTAGCCTTTTTTGTTGCATATATCCTTATTACGCTAATTCTATTATTCCCTCTTCCCTTTGGTTATAATTGCTATTTAACAGATAGTTCTCATTGGAATTAACTGCACTGAAAAATTTCTGGTTCCAAATTTTTAAATCTCCATTTTAATCGATCCTCATACGTGGAAGTATCAGATCAAAAGTACTTTTACATATTAAAATAAAGGTGACCTTGCACCAAGATAACTTATTATTTATATTGTAGCAATAAATCGTTGTTGCTCTCCAAAAAATAATTATCTATCAATGAGCGACTGTTTCATAACTTATGTTCAAAACTTCAATTTTAAATCTTGAATGCGGAATGAATGAATGACTAGTCGCATTACTTCCGCCTTTATATTATTAAGCAATCTTATTACGTCATCATTCTTCAAATTTCGATTACATTCTCTAAGATGGGTTGTCACTATGATGCAACAAATACTTACAATTTCGCGTTCTTGTATATGTAATGAGTTGCCTTTTCAAAGCATACTAGGTTAACATCCTAGTATGTTTCAATGTAGTTACTATTTTACACTCCAGTTTTTGTAAGTTAATGTATTTTATTTGAATGTTGACATGGATGTTTATAATTTTGTAGCACCCTGAGGAAGATTTAAAATTAAATCGAAAGCTTGGTAAAGAACAAAGAGTTTTTAATTTTACCTTTATGAACGTAGACCTATAAACCCGTCACTGCACTTCTTATTGATAATAATTAAAGTTCGTTACACATAATTATATATATATATATATATATATATATATATATATATATATATAAAATATTTAATTTACAACAATTCACTTTAAAAGAAATTCTAAAGTATGGCAGTTTATTCAAATGAACGAACAATAGTCCATTTTAAATTAGTATAGAAATGAACCAAATAAATTTATGATTATATTTTCCCCAATTTAATTTAAAAAAAAATTATTATTATTATTTCTTTTTAAATTCGAAAAGAACTAGACTTTAGAAAGCACAATCTTAATTAAATGCATAACTTGTGCAATGAAAATAGAACCACAGATATTTGGCGCCAATTGTTACAATGCGACAGAGTACTTACATTAGCATATCACGCGCTCGTCTAAATGGCGCAATACCATTGCACAAATTTTACAAACGAATTATTCAATTCTCTTTAAAACATGCAAATTAAATATAATTCTGCTTACCTTTAACCACCTAGATGTTTAAGTCCTCAAGTAAAGCGAACTAATGAATTCTTTGTATTACGGCATTTTTGGCAAGCTGAAATACTAATGATATTCAGGTTTGTCTACGTATATCGGTTAGCGTGTCTAAATCCTTTTACATGGCAAATTTATTGGCGGAGTTTGTTGATATCACCTACAATAATCAAAAGAACAGATAACAGATGCAATAGTGATAGGAAGAGAAATCGACGAGAAAACTCCACACACTACTACTACAGTTGTTCAAGATAAGGAAGACACGTTCAGAATGAATGATGGCCGCTCACTGTTTCCAACTTGTCCACCACTCACTTGTACGTAGTGCGTTCCATTGGTTGAGGACAATGACGCATATACTTTCAAACCGTGGGAAATCACATTTGACAATCTTTTCACACAAAATACATAATAATAAAAACCAATTTTAAAAGTCCTGGAATAATTCACACGACCTTTTTCTAACTAGATTACAATATGTAATACCCCTATATTTATTCTACAAAAAAGTCTTCTACCGTTAATCACTAACTAAAATTTTTGTTGAGCCATTTGAATCATAGCAACATAGAGTTTCCAAAATAATAAATTGACATACCTAATTGTAGGTTTTTATTGACGTCTTTAATTCAAATTTTTATTTTATACAAATATCATTGAGGTTATATAACGCGAATATTAGATTATATTTAGCCATGCGTCTTTACGTTGCTCTATATTATATTAAGCAGATGTAGTTTTTTCTATTCATTTTGTTCTAGCGTGGAGTAGTAACTTACATAGACATAGAAACAAAAATTTTATCTGATATTTTACATAATGTACCGCAGCGAATCATACGCCAGCTTAACCGGCCTCGGCTATATAGTGTAATTGAAGTAACCCTAGAATATATATTGTGAGAAGTGCAGGATCCTCGAATCACCAAATTACTTACTGCTTGAAAATCAACATTTGATATAATCTGTTTTGAGACACTGTCTCTCAAATTTTTTTATGTGTTTGAAAAAAACTTTTATGGGTACCAGTCCAATTTTTTAATTTTTTTAGTCTCCTGTCACATTTCGGAGCTTTTTCAATTTTTAAATAATCGGAAAATTATGCCAATTTTATAAACTTTCTCTGGCACCTTAAGAAGCTTCGGTCTGTAGCAAAAACAGTAAAAGAAATGGTACGTACAGCTTTAGTTCAAGATTGGCAACTAACTCAAAAGAGATTGGTAAGTGCTTGCATAAAGTTGAACTTCTACTTTCTGAAAATGCCTAGTTGGTAATTTTGTTGAACGCCACCTAATTTTAATAAGTTTGGGGTTTATTCGAGAAGAGATTATGTACTTGTAACGTAATTCAAACTTACAGTGCTTTCGAACCATGGTTCATTTGGATATGTTGCTTTTATTAATACTTTTAAATCTGTTTAATTAATGTTCGTGTCGTTACAGGCAGCAGACACCTGCATAAAACGTGTTAATTATCATCTATCTTCTAGCACAATAATATGTATCACTTATTCTTAAATGTTGATGTAATTAAGATTTAAATAATGTGACCCAGTTGGAGAGATGTTAAAAATAGCAAACAATTTAATAATTAGTGTTTCATTAAATTTTATTAAACATGTTTATACTTTTATACTGACATTCTTGTTCCGTTAATTAAACATCGCATTAATAATTTTGTGTTTTATATAAAAATAACTAATTGATGTCCAAAACTGGTTACATTAAGCACACAGTATGAAATCGTACAATTAACAGCGTTCGAATTACAAAAACTGAAATTACTAAATAGTTCAAAAGAAAAAGTGAAAGACTTGCATTTAGATTTTGTATCAAACCGTGCACTAGAAGCGTCTTTATATTTCTTTAATTGTTTTTAATATTGAGCAACGTCAAGAATCTCTACACTTTTTGAAACCTGGTCATTTTATTGCCAGTTGTCAAACAAATAGTTCCATATGCAGGGTGGTTTCAAAATAATCTGAAATATTGCTGTGGATGGTTCATCATTTAATTGTATGACGAAAAGTTCGTATAAACATGCGTTATAGTTCACTCGTTATCGAGTTATAGCTTGTTGACTTTTTTTCTAATAAACGCGTTCTGGCTTTAAGTAGAATTTAGTTTACAATATACTTTCCTTTTGTGTATTATTGGTGAAAACAAAGGTACAGCAGTCACTCTCTTGCCTACATAGAGAGTGTCCTAGGTTACACAGAATTTACAAATAAGATAGTATAATTTAAGTTTCAAATTAACAATGTAAATTAATTATTAACCCTGTTTGCCTTTTAAATCAACGTATGTTAGCAAGCTGGGTAACACATTCTTTTATATCAGGGTTGTACGGCGCGGATGCGAATTGCAATTTGTAAACCATATGTCTTTGGCGCAGCTTGTTACTTACCCAAAACGTAACCAGTTACATATGATACGATAATGGATTAGAATAGAAGTCGACAGGTATACTTCACTATATTGTCTATAATGCACTACTGCCACACAAGTAAAGATAAGAGGGTTATGTCAAGAATGAATTATGGCGTCTGTTCTTTCAACAACTACCATCAACGCTGGTTCGCACGCATTCTGATTGGTCGGAAAACGATATGACGGTTCCACAACTCGCTGCCTACCACAAAATTACGCGATTATAAAAGCTTAATATGCGTAATCTCCTAATTTCTAAAACTATATTACACAGTTCTGTGTGATTTACCTAAATTAATTATACAAAAATCCCCTACAATTAATTATTCACTAAAATACTATATGGAACGGTTTTTAACGCGTCACAAATGAAGGAACTAATTAAAAGAAACATTTATTCTTAGTGCCCTTTAGAACTCTGACAAGTAGTTGCTTATTAATATGTCTCATTTTTCTGCCTTCATTTGTATTCAGTTTGTATTAACTTCTTGACTATCTACGTTTATTAATGCCGAAGTGGCTAACAAATACTTTTTCTATGGATTAGTTAATGGTAATTCCTAGAAGCTATGCTCTGAAACAATTAGTAGACTACTACTCGTTTATAAGAAACTGCAAATTTTGTTAAATCAAAACATGTTATTAAACTATCTAGAACTCTAAGAATTCCACAACTTAAAGTTCTCGTTCTCCAAATTATTAACGAACATTCAGGAAGTGGTACCGAAAAAATTGTTTAACAAATAGATGTTAGTTATAAAAGCGTTTGGAATATTCTAGAGAAAAATATTGTGTGTCCATAGATATGTTAATTGTGAATGAAGTGTTACATATTAATTTTGGAATTACCCTAAAGGAGCGGGAATCCCGTAACAAATAAATAAGGTATCGGCTAACTACAGTGGTGTGGGAGCGAGTCCCTATAAAAAAGAAAATAGAAAATTTCGAAAAGGTTATAGTTAAATAGGTGCAATTTCAAGCTACGTTACTAATTACACTTACCTCGAAAGATTTTTAACTCGTATAAAATTTATGAGTGCCAACTCGTCTAGTCTAGTAATAAAGACCTACTTCATAGGTTAGATAAGGTTATTTACTTATTACATACTATAGCTATTACAACAATGTCCAAAAAGGTCGCAGTGAAATAAACACACTTTACATTAAATAAAAGTTTTGTGCTTATTTTTATTTGTAAACATTTTACATTTTTGACTGACAAAAAATAATAATCATTCATTATTCATAAACTTCATTTCAAAACCACTTTCAAATATAGTATTCAGAAGCCATCAGAAAAATGTAGGTGTAATACTTAATGATTAATTACATTCTAATTTTCTAGTCATAATTAATTCACAGAAAAAGAACAAAATCGTGATAAATAAAAATTGATGAACGTTTGTAGCATATTAAAATCAAAAGTGTTTATACACTTTAATAATACAATAGCAAGTGGAATAGAAACGTTTGTATTATCGAATTTATACTTGCCAAGCAAAATATTTGTCACTGATGATACCTTTTATTTTGAATCAACAGAAGAAAAAGGGTCGGCTAAAAGGCAGTATTAATTTTAGAATTTTAGTTTTCAAATTTGGCATTACTCTTTGTCAAAACAAAAAAATTATTAGTATAAGTAAAAGTTTTCACATCATTCAGAACGTTTACACGAACGTAGCTACCGTACTTATAATTGCAGGAGTAATAAACATGAAAGTAGTACTAAATTCAGTCCCGATAGAGCCGCATTAATAACTTCTGATTGAAGTTTACCCTTAGTCAACTGCGAACCAAAATCTACAAAAACGCCCTAAACAAATGTAACTATTTTCAGGGCCATTATTTTCTGTTCGGTTTTTGTCAATTAGAAAGAACAAGAAAATATTACTTTTTCTAAAAAGTGTTACGGGTGTATAAGGCGAATTTAGTATTCCTCCCTTAATGTTGGTTTTTAAAAATATTTTATTATACTTTATTCGTTTCGGTACTCTTATTTCCACTTTCTACAACCTATTTAGAAATTCAAAAATCAAAAATCTCTTCAATTTATTGTTTTAGGTATATTTCACTGTTAATTTAAATTTTAATAATAACTACTAATTCCGTTTGTTTCTGTGTACAGCAGCAACGAATACGGTAACTTGAACTTCAATTTCACTTTTAGATTAATAAATTACTATCAATACATTTTCAACTAACTTTTAAGTCTAATTCGAACTAAGTAAAATTTGAACTAAGTAACTTGAGGAAAAAACAGTGTCTTTTATACGACTAACATCAATTGCGTTTCATTGTCTTCTTACTAACTAATATGTTTGCTTTTTATACATAAGGTTCTTAATATAAGCTAAAAAAATATTTAAAAGGCCACCGACCGTATTATTACTAATGCATTGTATTACAATCTAACGAAACTGCATGACATCGAACCTTTACGTAAGGATGAACAAGCATGAAGATCGCAAGTTTTTCTTTGTATTAACACAATCTCTTTCGTACAATAAGGTATTATTCATAATAATTGATAAAATGCAGCAAAATCTTCTTACTTTGCAGTTTATGCTCTATATTAAATACAAAACAAAAGGTGACTATTTTTTTGAAACGGAGATGAACGTTGATTGCAACTTTGTCGTACTTTTTTAACCTACAGTTAATTTTAAATATAATTAATAAAATGTGAAATGTTAAAGCTTTTCGTTCGAATTAATTGTTGCTTAAAATTAAAAATGCTCTACTTACGCTAACTCTACCTATGCGTTATTGGAATGCTTGATAATACAAATCAATATGAACTTGAAATTGATTTAAGTGGAACTCTGTTCTTCAATATCATTATTGTACAATTTGAAAAGCATAATTTATTAACACTTCTTAATTCTAATTTTATTAAATAGCTTAATGTGGTGATTTCATAACTGGCGTTAAATTATTAAATTTGAAATTTCCCAGAAAAAATGGGAATCTGGAAAAAATTAGGAAGCACCGGGTAACCACGATGGTGGGAGAGTGGGTCCCTAAGAAACAATTTAGGAAAACAAAAAATTTGAAAAAATCTAAAATTTACCTACGTGCAATTTCAAGCTGCGTTACCAATAACACCTATCTCGAAAGGCTTTCAATCTGTCTTAAAACTTGTCTAGTCTAGTTTAGTCTAGGAAGAATTCTCAGGACGACGAGTATTCCGGGAGAATTTAATTATGTTAACCTCCTGGTAAAATGGAGTTTTTTTTACAAAATGCTACATATATGTTTAAGCAGTAAAATAATAAACTTCAACTTACTGTCTCGCCTGAATCTATTTGAATACAGCACTACCTCATTTTTTCTGTAGATAGATATACGTACATAATTTTAAAGTTACCTAAATCAATTAAAATATCAGCGACAAAATAATAATTGTTACATTTGGGCATTTGTTATACTATTGCGCAATGGTTATAGTTTTACGTGGTATAATTCCCGCCAATTGTAACTTATACCGGCCACGTTTTAAAAATGATGCAACCGCTTCTTAAATCAATTTGCAAGCACAATTTAAATCAAAACAAATGACTTACATGGCGGCATCTCGGAATTCGTCTCAGGGTCCCACGATGAATTGCAGGTTAGGTTTAGTTGCCCATGTTGAATCAAATTAAGGTTCCTTCTTACTTTTACTGCATTTGTAGGGGAACGACAGGATTAGGCAACAGGTACTACAAGCAAAAGATGAAAGGAACCTACATCCCTAAAAAGAAAAGACACACGACACAGATAGTTGTTGTTTCATCGAGGGCTCGTAACTTAATGACGTCTTATAACACCACACACGCACTCAGCATCCTTTTACGCAGATGCGGCTGTCAGGGACGACGGAAATTGACGTATTCATTTTAAAAATACGCGAGAATTTATTTACAAATTAAATCTAACGTGATGCATGCCAGTTGGCATATAACGTAATCTGTAAACAAATACAACAGCAAAAATGCAAAATTTGGTTAAATAAATTCAAATTTAATTAGCCATAACGTTAGTAATGTCTTGATTTTATACACCTCATAATTTATCACTATACTTTAAGTAAGAGTGGACGTTGTATAATTTTATCAATATTTTACGGACAAGCATTATGTGTAAATGCCACCAGCAATTAAAAAATCTAATGAGCCATATGGTTCTTTCAGTTCCATTCTTTGTTGATTTTAAACCAATCCGTCCTAATCTATTAGTGTTGTGGATTTTGTCAAAATCCGCGGATCGCACCACGTTAACGTCCGTTTGTTAATTTATAACTAAAGAATACACTCAACTAACATTTCAACGATCATCCGCACATGCATTCTCATTTATGGTTCCCGAATAATTACTTTATGGTTTTTCGTCCACTACCTAACGTTCGCTATTTTCTTTCTAATTTTCATGCATTCGGGGGGAGGGGGTACAGAGATATGGCTCAGTCTTCTTATTGAGTTTATGGAATAAATTACAAAAAAAATGCATAACATTATATGATTTGCTTATGTTGACGTCACTTACTTAGCGTTTCCTTCAGCCAGATAAAATGAATACATTGAAACATCTTACATTATATTGTATGATATGTGTTAAATTATCTGCAATCTGATATTGGCGAGTTCTACTAAATAGGCGTGTGTGTTTTTAAGAAATTAACTACATTGTGCGAATATGCTTATTGTATTGTCTGGGGTTTATTTTGTATTACAATTACAATTATGTCCCTGAAATATTAATTCTACTTTATTGTACTACAGTTTATAAAAAGCTTTCCTGCATTTGCGATACTTGTGGTATCGAAAACATGCATATTACTAATTTCACAGACATTCCTTTCTTAAATTATTGTAATTCTTCTTAAAATGACATACTATAAAAACTTACTTTGTAATTATCTGTTTACACAACTACGCGGATAATTATTCTTGCTGAATTCTTTATATTCGACTTTACGATTGAAATTAGTTCCCCCTTTTGTGGGTTTTGGAAGAATTTATGGACTTGAGTTACGATACAATATGTATTACTCAGAAATAAAACTATACTTGTGCGTTTTTAAGTTTAGTACCCTTAATAAAATGGTGAGGATCCCTGTATGTGGAAACAATTGAAGGTCAGGAGAGATGGAATGATAGGACACCAGTTAAGACATGAGGGACTATTTAGTAAAGTCTTAGATTATAGACTACCAAATAAAAATAGAGTAGGAAGGCCTAGACAAAGCTATATTAGTCAAATTATTAGAGATTTAGGTTGTGAAGGGTATGTAGACCTTTTTAGACTAGCTCAGAATAGAAAAGAATTTAGAGCTGCGTCAAACCGATTTTAAGTAAGTTCGAAAACAAAACAAAAAAAAATAAAAATCAGTTAACTAAATGTCACCAGGACATAACTCACAATTAGTTAGCGGTCTGGCATGTTGGTAGCGTTTCGTTGCTTAAGCCTTACCATAACATATAATTTAATAAACGTCATCATGACATAACTCACAATTAGGTAGCGGTCTGGCATGTTGGTAGCGATTCGTTGCTTAAGCCTTACCATAACATATAATTTAGGAAACGTCACCATGACATAACTCACAATTAGGTAGCGGTCTGGCATGTTGGTAGCGATTCGTGGCTTAAGCTTTACCATAACATAATTTAATAAACGTCACCATGACATAACTCACAATTAGGTAGCGGTCTGGCATGTTGGTAGCGATTCGTTGCTTAAGCCTTACCATAACATATAATTTAATAAACGTCACCATGACATAACTCACAATTAGGTAACGGTCTGGCATGTTGGTAGCGATTCGTTGCTTAAGCCTTACCATAACATATAATTTAATAAACGTCACCATGACATAACTCACAATTAGGTAGCGGTCTGGCATGTTGGTAGCGATTCGTTGCTTAAGCCTTACCATAACATATAATTTAATAAACGTCACCATGACATAACTCACAATTAGGTAGCCGTCTGGCATGTTGGTAGCGATTCGTTGCTTAAGCCTTACCATAACATAATTTAATAAACGTCACCAGGACATAACTCACAATTAGGTAGCGGTCTGGCATGTTGGCAGCGATTCGTTGCTTAGGCCTTACCATAACATATAATTTAACACTTTTCCTTTTTGAAGCGGATAACCAGGTTATATTTCATTTTCCTTATAAATGGTAATCATGTACACATGTTAGAGTTCTTTAACAACCGTCAGGTTGCTAATATCTATGTAGAGTCAGCTGGATAGGAAAAAGATAGAAGGATATAGGAAGACCTAGACCAAACTATATTAGTCAAATTATTAGAAATTTAGGTTGTGAAGGGTATGTAGAGCTTTTTAGATTAGCACAGATTAGAAAAGAAGTTAGAGCTGCGTCAAACCGACCTTAAGTAAGGTCGAAAACTAAATGATGATGATGAATAAAATTAACTTATTGAAATGGCTTGTTTAACGAAATCAAAATATACAGAATATACAGGATATATCAATATTAATTTGTCTGTTTAAGATTAATTGTCCTCTTTTCCGTCCGGTTTCTATTTAATGTAACGCCAACACGTTTCAAAAGAAACGTTTCCTCAAACTCCCAAAAAATTTGCATTTGTGTTTATGACATAATTTAAATAGCAAACAATTATAAATTAAACAGTTACAAAAGAGAGTATTAAATTAGGTTACATCAGTCATTTGAGGGAGTTTTGTTAAAACTAGTGGTGTGTGCGGCCATCTTATTATTTACTAAAGAGGATGTACAAGAGCCCTTAAATCAGGAATTACAAGTCTAAGTTGTGAACCAAGAGTAGTTGATTTTAAAAATATATTTTAAATATTAGATATACTCGGTGGACTTTGGTGTTGGGTACGAATGAAATAAAAGTGGATGATTTTTATCAGGGGCTCCAGTAAAACAAAAGTTGGGCGCAAGTCCTATACTGCCTGCCCACCTACTGTAACAACGACTAGCTTAAAATTCAATTCACGGTACAACATGATTTGGGGCATAGGTTGAATATGGTAACTCAAATTTCAGAAAAAAACAGTGCCATCGCATCTTTGAGAATGAATAAAAATAAATTTGATTGAGTAGAGATGCAGAAATACTCAAATCCGATACTATCACTGGAGTCAGTGGATATCCTTTTACTATGACCTAATTTCTATCTGGTTCATAAATAAATGTAAATAAAATTCAAACTTCACTTAATCTCTATTGACATAAAATAATTTCAATATAAATATAAATATTTTTTCCTTGAAAAAACCTAATTTTTTATCTTATACTGAAACCCATTTCCAAAAATGCACTTAATAACAAACGTAGAAAACAGTTAAACACCGTCTTTTACTTTTATTATTACATTATTCGTTCAAAATCATTTGAAATCAATACGTACAAAATTTTTAATGTTTTAAAGTGTTCCAACTTCTTTGCACGATAATATCATGCTTAAATTTAACCAAGACGATTCCATCGCCGAATTCATCGTTATACAAGCTAATGACTTTCACAAGTGATTAATTTTTCTTTTCATAAACACCCACTATTTACACTTACAAACCATATGTACATAACTAATAAGTATAAACATAAAACCTTATAGTTACTCACGGTTTAATTAATTTGTTAGAATGCTAAGAATGTCTACAAACACCAGCTTTTCAATTGTTTGTCCTTCAAGCGACAGCGCCCTTAACACAACCAATTCAATTATTTAATGGCAGGTAGTCCTTTTATTACAGCACATACGAGCTTTCATAATCCCACGCACCGATAAACGTTCTTGTTAAATCTGCAAGTGAAGTTATACAAAAGCTTAAGCACCGTTTAAGTTTCCCTTTCAGAATAATCCATGTTACATTTTGAAGCTGCGTTCCGTCCACTAACTTTTAACCTGTCCTCAAACCAACCTCAACAGCGCGGCCATCAAACCTTATTACATGCTTGTATGAATACATTTGTATGGTTTTCATTAACTTTCTCTTCATTTTCCAAACCTAACTTTCAACTGTTGTGCTTAGCTGTTATATAAAATCTCGTCTTCTATAAAAAAATCCTATTAATTGTGGTCAGCATCTGGTAGTACAATGTAATAAGTTTAACTTATGCTTACGTTCAAAACTATTATTACGTTAATTACACAACAGTCACGTAATTTTATTGTAATTGAAATTGCTGTCGACCGTATAGCCATGTCTAAAATATAATCCTGCATTCTCACGTATTCATTTATTCTATCAAAATATACTTGATGGTTTTGTTTTATTGCACGGCGCCCTGGGTTCTATACATATATAATGTTCCTGTATTACAATACAACAACGTATTTATTAATGAGTAACGCATTGTTGATTTATGTAATCTTTTACTTTAGCGGTTTTTATTGTCGCGACTTTTATCCTATTTAATCATTAATTGGTTAGGTACGATTTTGTTATGTGAAAGATGTTGGAAGGGGAAATTAGCGAGCTTGAGTTGGGTTAGGATGTTGGGCCCCAGAAGATCAAAGGCGCTGCGAAAATTAAAAAATTTAGAGATAACGTACTTGCGTGGATGGGATTTGACTGAGGACATTAAGGAGTGGATATTTTCTTCTGCATTGTGGCCTATACAAAAGCCATGTTGGTTATCTGAAATTAGGAAATACTTACTTATCTACATGGGATTGTATTTTATGTAGAATAACGCTGCAAAAAGTTTATCTAGGGTCGGAATGAGGGCTAGGTCTGTAGGATTTTGGGTCGTCGATAAGTAGAAGTTTTATTGCTGACATTTTAACGTTGCGCTGTCTTAACAAAAGTTGAGGGGTGTTCTTCAAACTCCACGGCGCGCATTTATCGAATAATTCTCATTTCTAGTTTTCGAACGATAACCATTGCGAAAATATCCTTCAAACAAAAATATTTTCTATTCTAGTATGAAATTTTTAATGGTCATTGTTTTAAATTGCAATAAAATGTTAAATTACTGCAAGTAGCAAAATATCAGTGAAAAATAAAAAGTTGGAAATAAACCGGGATGTAAATCTTGGATGAGACAAAAGCTGCGTCCTCGATCTTCTCTAATTACTGACGGCAATGTTGCAAATAACGTTGTTAATTTGTATTAACTTCGTTAATGCTAATAAAGTAATGGCACTTCATTGTGGAACATTCCAAAACGTTTACTAAAATATTGACCCAAAACGCCGCTAATTAAATGTTTTAAAATTATCAGAATGGAACACGTAGATTTAAGCAAAGTTTTTCCGCTTAATTTGAACATTTTTGCAGATCATCGATCAAAGTAATGTAAACTAAGGCAAGTCCTACTTTTAGACTGTCTATTAGAATGATAAAGTTAGTTCTAATTTAGTACAATTTTGAAAGGAAACGACTCTTTCAGTCATAGTTTTTTGCCCAAAAGATACACATTCTAAGTGAATTTTTTGCATAATTTGTATATATTTGCATATCATCAATTATCGCAATGTATACTAAGGCACGTGCTGCTTTTACTTTATGAAGAATGATTTATTACAAGTTTGCTAGGAAAAAGCACAAGTTTTACAATTTTTCAGGTACCTATAAGATAAATTTAAAGATAGCGTTTTTTATTGAAAAGGGATACAGATTTATACATATCATAATGTGCTATCTGAAAAGAACACTGTAATGTGTTCGTTACCATTTAAGAATTTACTTATGTTTTGGGCGACAACTTCGCACCAAATTTAGGTTATTCGTTACCGTTTAATTCCGCTAGTTACGTACGAATTAAATTATGGACAGGTTTTTTTGAAAGATACCAAACTTAACGCAATAAAACAAAGGAATTCTTTACAGATCTTAGTTTCATTTCCAAAGCTTTATTGGGAAGATTTGGTAATCCATTTTTGGTAATGCTTACAAAAACAACATAAAGGACAACTTCCTTTTCAAGAGCAGGTTTTGACTCCGTAATAAAGTTGAATAAATAACAATTTATTGGTGTTACAAGTCACAAATATAAAAAGTATCAATTAACAGGTATTTTATGAATATATGGAATTCCTTAAAGATTTACAACAATTGCGAAAACAAGCGCATTTGATCATTTGTACCACAAAATGGGATTGCAGCTAAAAAACATCATCGCAAAAAAATTAAAGAGAAAGATTTGCGCGTCACTATCTTTCTAATATTCAAATAATGAGCATGATTATACTTACACCATTATTGACACAATACAGTTTCTAATTACAATTACATCACGCACGTTTTATACATGCGTGTGAAACAAGTATTTCAAAACGGATGCAACCCTAAGGTTAAGATGATAAAAATTACTCACAGGAAAATTTTATTTCTTCTAGATGTTGGTATATCCGGGACCAAATAAACTTGGTTATGACTCAACGATGTTTGGAACATGAAAACACGACATACAATAATTTTGTCGTTGTTTATTTAAATACTATAAAATGCGATGTAAACATTCGCATATATCTTCCGTATAAGATATACAAAAAAATGAAACACTTGTGGATAAATGATACAAAATTGGCAATTATGGTGTCTATGGAATCTCTGGTGTGAATAGAGAGTTATTGCAACATTTATTTTGACAATCATTTAATAAAGTTTTCTCTTATTTTACTTATGAGCATGCGCAATGAACACATTCTTAACTTTTGTACTTTATTAAAATATAGGCCACCTTTATTTAATTTAAATACAGGCAAGGAATGCTTTTATTTAAGGCGCCTTAATTTTGACATTTATGAAATTCCTAACCAACAAATTTGCATTTAATGGTTAGTTTCATAGTTGTAATAGGTTTGTCTATAGTTACTTTTCTGTATAATTATTGTGCGAAATAATGTCCAAGCTTATAGCACAGGAAAAAGATAAAAAGCGTCAACGTTTTAAATACGAGGATAATGTTGTGCTTCTCCGGGAAGTTAGGTGTCGAAATCCGTTTGAAAACGGATATGCTGCTCGGGAAGAAGTGAAAAATAGTGTTTTACAGTTAACGCGAAAAGAGTATTCCGTAAAAACACTTCGACAACATATCCAAATGTTATTAGATCAGTGGGAAAGGAAGGACGCAATTGATAAAAAAAAGTGAATCTTTGTGTGAATACTGGTTGGTAAGGTTAATAAGATTAATCTAGAAATGTTAATGATAGGGAAGGACCAATTGCTATTATGTAGCAATACCGATGGCAGTGTAGCGGTTATGTAATAAACAGAGCAAATACGACAAACTCCTTAATAAAGAATATAAATACCTTAAAGCCTGTGCCGCACTGGGCAAGAGAAGTCACACACAAAAGGTAGCGGACACCCAAGAACACGCGCACTCGGTGTGGGGTCGCTTTCAGGACTCTCTTTCAACTGTCTTCTGTAACGTCCGATTACGACTCATGTTACTTCACGCACTCGCACTACGGCATAAGGTTTCACTTAAACTGTAGGGTACCCGCACTAATGGTATTTATTGTCACCACTATTAAATTGTTCAATGATGACGTAACATACCGCCCACCAAATTCATAGAATTTTGAAAAGGAGGGAAGTAGGTTGGGTGAAGGAAATCACATGGGATTTGGCCTTGCTAGGAAAACAACTAACGAAAAATATGGTGGTGCACTACAGCGAGCGATATCACCAACTATGCAAAATAAAATATATATGTAAATAAACAAATATTTAAAAATAATATACTACCATACATGTAAGAAATGTGTATATACATCTAAGCATAAAACAAAATTAAAATACCGGTAGCGGTGCTAGTTTGACCAAAGGTCGTTTTAATATGCCATGTGCAGTTTTGACTTCAGCAACACGTATAATACCGTAAGCACCGGGAAAGGTATTAATGATACGACCAAACTTCCATTGAAGTGGAGAAAGCTGGTCGTCCTTGATGAGGACAATAGTGTCCTTTTCAACTTTTCGAACACCTACCTTAGAGTGCCATTTAACCTTCTGATTGAGAGTATGTAAGTATGCATGGCTCTAGCGAGCCCAAAAAACTTGGTGGAGTTTTTGCAGGAGTTTCCACCTGCTCTTTAATGATAAAACGTTGTTTGAATGGTCCTCATCTGGTGGTGCAGAAAAAGGTTCCATAGTTAGGAAATGACCTGGTGTTAAACAACGCAAGTCATTTGGATCCGAACTCAAAGCGCAGAGTGGCCTTGAATTTAAAACAGATTCAATTTGAGTAAGAACTGTGTAAAGTTCTTCAGAGGTAAGTTTTTGTTCGCCGATTACGCGAGCTAGGTGTGTCTTTACCGACTTAACACCGCTTTCCCACAAGCCACCGAAGTGAGGGGCGCTAGGTGGATTAAACGACCACTTTATTTTTTCTGAGGTTACTGCACTATGCAGATAACTCGTAAGCTGACGATAGGCACCTACAAAATTAGTTCCGCAATCACTGAATATTTGAGAACAGCGTCCTCGACGTGCTATAAATCGTCGCAAAGCAGCAAGAAACGCGTCTGCCGACAAATCCGAAACAAGTTCCATATGTGCTGCCTTAGTGGAAAAACAAACAAAAATACAAATAATAGGCCTTAAGAGTTTTAGATCCTCGTAGGCGGCTAGCCTTTATTAAAAGAGGACCAGCAAAATCAACACCAACAAGACTGAACGGTTTGATTTGAGTAATTTGTGCTGCCGGCAGGTTTCCCATAGGAGGAGTTACCAGGACCGGTCTGGTACGAAAAACATCTATGACATGATGATAAATAACTTTGGATTGAATTTTTAATAGAAATAATTCAAAAATTCTGTTGTATAAGATACGCTGTGTTATTAACACCGGGATGGTAATACCTTTCATGTGTTGACCGAATGATAAGTTCGGTTAATCGATGCCGCTGAGGCAATAACGCAGGAAACTGTTCGAAATAGGAAAGCGAAGAATGTGTCAAACGCCCAACTACTCTTAAGATATTTTGTGGATCAACAAATGGAGAAAGTTTTCGCAAGGGTTTAGGTAATTTACGTTTTGCCTTGATCGAAGCTATTTCCTTTGAAAATGTAACATTTTGTACATGCCGAACGATAATCATAAAAGCATTGTGTAATTCAATGTCTGTTAAGGGACCCGTATGACGTTGAGCCGTGGGATTAGAAAATCTATAAATGTAAGCCACGATGCCTTGGATTTTATATAACGATGAAAAGCGACTTAGTAAAATGTCAATGACGTTTGGATCTGTTTGAGCGACAAATGTTATTATCTTCTTTTCCGTAGTTACCTCAGCAATTGAGGTTGACAATGTTGGTTGAGGCGGCCACGAGTCACTAGGGTAGTGAAGCAAATTCAGACCCCGCCCACCATAGCGAACATGAAATAACCGCGCTTGGCATTAATCCCCGAGATGCAGGATCAGCCGGATTATGTGAAGATTTAATATAAAACCATCGACTAGGTGCAATGATTTCTTGAATGTGGCTAACACGGTTTGCCACAAAAGTTTTCCAATGAAAAGGTGGAGAACGTACCGAAGTGAGAGCGACCGTAGAATTACTCCACGCTGCAACATCGGAGATTTCACTCAAGCCTCGATAAGACCGAATGGTAAAAGAAAGTAAATCGGTTAATAAAATGGCGGCACATGATTCCAAACGTGGAATGGAAATGCGCTTAATTGGAGCTACTTTTGTTTTAGCGGTTACAAATTGTACAGTTATTTCTTCAGTAGTTTGATTTATGACCTGGAAATATACTACAGCTTGTGGTGCGTTTTAGTGGTGCCGCCCTTAACTAAGTGGAGTACGGATTCGGCAGTTCGCCTTGAGTGCTTGTGAGGGTAAGACGTGACCCTAAAGTAGAGGCAAGTCGCGAGTGATAGTTCGTTCATTGTGACCAGTGCAATAAATGCTCTGGGACAAGTATTATTAAGGTAGTATCACTCTTTATTTTGTTTCCAGTTGTTTATGGAATGTATTATTGTTTATTTGATATATCGTAGTGGCACGGTATATCTATTTGTAATTGCAACCGCCATTAATTGAAATACTGCGAGTTGCATGTGGTTTAATATTAACGTTGGATACGATTCCTTTCAATTTTTCTGCGCGCCCTGAGAGGAAGAGTTTGTGTTTATATAATTGTAATGAATAAATAGTTTCCATGTTCTTTTTGTTTTGTTTACTGAATGACTTACTAGTCCGAGGCACAATTAATCATCAAAATAGTGAAATAAATTCAGGTGTGAATAAAGGGAGCACTTCAATTTGACGCCGCAATGTGAGACCAGAAATAAAGGCGAGGGGAAAAGTAAAATTCCAGCTTTACAGGAAACAAAGACATATTTGTTAGGTACAGCCGAACTTGTAAGAGAAGAATTTATGACATTGGAATGCGGTATAAGTAAGGCCACGTTTAGGTACAATTGTGAAGGAAGTATTGGACCTATATTACTCATGTTTGTGTAGAATGCTAGATAGGAATTTGCAGGTATAACTGGTATTGTAACCCTAGAGGTCGAAATTTTCTATCTTTAACAGATTAAAGCTAACGAGTTTTAAAGTACGTTGTATTAGGGTTATTTTGTTTACAATTACAATGCTTTTGAAAATTTAAAATTCATTGTTAGGAAAGAATGCGCACCTTGACAATTATTAAATTTAGTGTGAAACGAGAAATCATGTTTAAAGTATTAACTTGTAGGGTGAGCTTTTAGTTAGTTTTAGGATTATTATTTTGTGAATTATATAATTTGTATAAAAATGCCGCGTAAGAATAAGAACGATTATGATGAGGGCGAGATTGAAAATGCAAAATGTAGTAGAGTATCGAAAGTAGATAAATTAGAAGATGTAATGACTAAACTAGCGGAAGGCATGTCTGAAATGCAATGGAGCATTAATCAGTTAGCGCAAACAGTAGCAAAAAGGTTGATATTGTGAAGTCCGATAATGTTGTCACAGAACATAAAATTAAAAATGAAAATAATTATGATAGAAATTACGTCTCTTTGTGGAAGGATTTGGGTGGTTTAAATTTATCATTTGTGCCAGGAGGGTCGTTACATCCCATGATATTTCTTAAAAATTGAAAATTTGATGAATGAGGCAGGTGTCGGCGAACGTAATAGATTAGGATTGGCATTAAATTGTTTGAAAGGATCTTCTTATGATTGGGGCGTCGCAAAGAAAATAGTTTTAAGAGTTTTGAAAATTTCTGCGAGTGCTTTAAAATCGATATTGGGGAATCGAACAAGAGCGAGAATTGTTTCTTGAAATCAAATATGGACAATATAAAAGTGGGAGTCGTGCAGACTATTTCTTAAAATGGGTAGGACAAGTGGTATTTTATCTGAGAGCATGGAGGAGGAGCAATTAGTGCATTTCTTAATTAAACATTTTCCACAAGAAATTCAGAGAGGAATTTGTATTTCAGGTTTGAAAGGTGTAGAAGAAGTCGAAGCTTATTTGCGTAATTTAGATTCTACTTTTGCAGAGGAGTCGAATTTCAGAAATTATAATAGGAAAGAAAATAGGGAGGTGGAAGAGCATAATTATAGGGGTAATTATAATAGATTTGACAGGAATAGGAATCGGAACGAGAATTTTAGAAACCAGGGGGAGAGAAGGAGATTTAATGAAAGTAGAAACAATAATAATGATAACAATGGTAATGCAAATCAGTCGAATAATAGTAATGACAATGGAGATAGACGTGATAATTGGAGGGGTGGTAATAATGATGCTCGCGAAGAGGTTAATAGGTCAGTAAGGTACATTGAGGTTGGTCAAGATTTAGTAACTGAGAGTGAAGGCGAAAATGAGTCAATAGATGGAGCCGAAGTGTTGTCGTCTCCTGTAATTAAAGCTAATGTGGTAGGGACCGAGGTCGAAATGTTAATTGATTCCGGATCGCAATGCAGCGCAATTTCTGAAAAGTTTCTAACTAATGTTTTGAGGGAACCAGTAAAATTTGAATCTTTACCGGTAAATAATATGTGGATTTCGGTTGCAGTTGGGTCAAAGAAACAGAAGATAAGCAAGCAAATTCTACTGCCTTTGTATATAAATAAAATTTTGTTTGAGGTACCTTGTGTAGTGGTTCCAAAGCTTAACGAAAATATTGTTCTAGGTTGCGATTGGCTCGCAGCAGAAAAAGTTCAATTAGATTTTGATAACGGATTTTTAAGTATTCCTTTGAAGGGATTAAAAGTTAAACTGCTTTGTGGGAGAGAAAAGAAAACACTTGGCTATAAATTTGGTACGCGAAGTAGAATCGGCGGAAGTAAGACATCGATATTCAGATTTAGATTTACTAGAGGCTTGTAAAGGGGCGGAGTGTTTTGATGAGAACGGAAAGGCGGAATTGTACGAAATATTACAAAAGTATGGTAGAGTTTTTTCGGAAACGCCCGGGAAAATAAGGGGTTACAAGCACGAGATTCGTATGCGGAATAACGCACCGTTTTTTAAGGCAACATATCAAATTGCAATTGCGCACCGCGAAAAAGCGCAACGTCAAATCGACGAACTAATAAAATCCAATGTTATTTCAGCTGCTCAAACTGAGTACGTTTCACCGTTAACGGCGGTTGTTAAAAAAGATAAAACTGTACGGGTATGTTTGGACGCACGGTTTCTAAATTCGCGAATGGAAAAAGATCACATTATTTTACCGCGACCGGATGAACTTTTGGTGAGATTTCGAGAAGGACAATATTTATCAACGTTGGATCTCACGTCATCGTATTACCAAATTCCAATTAGAAAGCAGGATAGGAAATATGTAGGATTCCTTTTTAATGGGGTCACGTATGTTTTTAATGTTTTGCCATTTGGGCTATCGACATCGGTGGCTAGTTTTATTAGGGCGTTAGGCCAAGTTTTGGGTTCGAATGTTGATAATTTTGCAGTGATGTATGCCGATGATTTATTGATTTATTCCAAGACTGCGAAGGAGCATGTTAAGCATTTGGAAATTATCTTTTCAAAATTAGTGAACGCTAATTTGACACTGAAGTTAAGGAAGTGCGTTTTTGCAAGGCGGAGTGTTTCATTTTTAGGGCACATTATCACGCCGGAGGGTATTTCGATGGATCCCTCTCGGATTGGAGTTATTCAAGGGTTTCCTAGGCCGCGTAACGTGCGTGAGTTAAGGGGGTTCAAAGTACGCGAGGAAACGTGAAAAGTTTAATAGTAGGAGGATCGTGGTAGAGTTTAAGAAAGGGGATATGGTTTTAGTGAAAAATTATCCAAAATCTTCCGCAGAGAGGTCAGAGATTCGCAAATTCTTTCTTTTATATGAAGGCCCATATGAGGTCATAAAACAGGTAAATAGTAATGTGTATTTGTTAAAAGATTCAAATGGGGACGTTTTGGGCCCTCACAATATTGTAAATTTAAAGAGGTTCCATGTAATGCCTGACGTTGTTTAATCACTTTACAATGTGTTAGGTTAAGTTAGTTAAGTGCGTTGTTAGTTGTTAGTGAGATTAATCTCTCCAACATTTTATGTTATCGATTTTAATCGGAGGGGTATTGTGGTGCGTTTTAGTGGTGCCGCCCTTAACTAAGTGGTATGTGCGCGGAGTACGGATTCGGCAGTTCGCCTTGAGTGCTTGTGAGGGTAAGACGTAACCATAAAGTAGAGGCAAGTCGCGAGTGATAGTTCGTTCATTGTGACCAGTGCAATAAATGCTCTGGGACAAGTATTATTAAGGTAGTATCACTCTTTATTTTGTTTCCAGTTGTTTATGGAATGTATTATTGTTTATTTGATATATCGTAGTGGCACGGTATATCTATTTGTAATTGCAACCGCCATTAATTGAAATACTGCGAGTTGCATGTGGTTTAATATTAACGTTGGATACGATTCCTTTCAATATTTCTGCGCGCCCTGAGAGGAAGAGTTTGTGTTTATATAATTGTAATGAATAAATAGTTTCCATGTTCTTTTTGTTTTGTTTACTGAATGACTTACTAGTCCGAGGCACAATTAATCATCAAAATAGTGAAATAAATTCAGGTGTGAATAAAGGGAGCATTTCAAGCTGCATACCCTACCTCGCTAGAATCGCAAAACCCGTGCAAATGACAAGTAAAAGGATCCGAAGGGGGTAAACAACGTGGTAACTTTAATGACGATAATAATGGCAACTTTTCTTGATACTGCTGCCATTGAGACGAAATGTCTGCTGGTGGGATGTCATCCCAATTTAAACCTAACATCCACAGATGCTGAATTAGGCATTTTGCAAAAAGTGTTAGTGGGGCTAAAAACCCTAATGGATCATACATTCTGCCAACTTGCAAAAGTATGTTGCGCTTTGTACATATTGGGTTTTATGGTTTAACCCGAAATGAGAAAATATCTTCGGTAGGTGACCATTGAAGACCTAATATTTTTATTGACTCGTTAGAATCGAAATCTAGTGAAGTATATTGGCAAAATTCTGACGGGATGCCTTCCAATATGGAAGCTGAATTAGAACTCCATTTTCGAAGTTCAAAGCCGGCCAAATGTAAAAGCCGAATAAGTTGATCATTGATTTCTCGGGCCGATTGTATAGAATCTCCACCGGCGACAAAATCGTCAATATATAGATTTGATCGTATAGCCTCAGCGGCTAACGGAAACCTTTTTTGCCTTCGTCAATGGCTAATTGCTGAAGGGTTTTTAATGCTAGATAAGGCAATGACTTAATACCATAGGTCACTGTATTAAGCTGATAAGTCTGAATGGGTTCTTCTGCGGAGAACCGCCAAACAATTAATTGAAATTTTTGATGTTCTTCGGTAACCAAAATTTGTCGATACATTTGGCGAACATCACAAGTAAAAACGAAACGATGAGTACGAAATTTAAGTAAGATTGACGAAATGTCGTTTTGGAGACTAGGTCCAGCCAATTGAGTGTCATTAAGTGACATGTTGTTTTTAGTCTTTGCAGAGGCGTCAAAAACAACACGAATTTTAGAAGTATGACCTTCCTATTTAAACACAGAGTGATGGAGTAAAAAATAATTATCGTTCCCAACGGGCGAAAAGTCGAGTAATGCCATATGACCCGCATCAATTGTCGACGTTATTTCCACTCTTTTGATATCTTTGTCTGCCACTTGTTTTCTGTCCTATTTTATTGTCCCACTATTACTAAGTTGTTTGCTGTCAATTATTCCTTCATATACGTGCGCCTTGAAAAATCGATACTGTTCACAAACATGTTGCAACATTGTCCTGCTTATTGGTGTTTAAAATATACTCGTCTAACACGCGATTAAAACGTTTGTTCTTTACCCATCTGTAAAATTTTCATCTAACTCTGTTATTATTAACCTTGTGTCTTGTCCGTTACCACAATATATATATATATATATATATATATATATATATATATATATTCTTATGCTGCACCCCACTCTTTTTCGCGCCTTTTCTTATAAATTTCAATGCTTTTTATATGGTGTGCATATACCTATTGCACGCTACGTACTTTTGCAACGTTTGGTTGGTGATTTAATCAAAATTGTTTTTAAGATGCCTCGACTATATGAACTCTTTCTTCTCAGGGTATCCACCTACTTACCGTGGGTTCAGTGGTAAGTAGATGTGCAATGCCCAACCAAACTGCACTCTCTTTGTTTTAGTACTTATTTTAGAATTTAGTTTTGTATATGCCAAAATTTTTTATGATCAACGTTGCCTTGTGCCAAATTAATTAATACCACAAAGTTTATGACTTTTGACGTTATAAGATATTTCACAGCACTCACCTGGATTATACTTTGTTACTGGCCTCTCTTACTGCTGGCTCAAAATCCTCGTCGCCGTATGCGCCTTTACAAGGTTGCACTATCCCTTTGAATTTCCGTCTCGCCTCCAGGTATCTTTCTTTAATTTTGTTGCACCCAAATCTGAAATAAATAACCCGAATTTTAGAATTTAGAATACCCGTTTATTTTACTTCCCCTGCGCTAATTCTTCCGTCGTAGTTTCTTCGTTGACTCTTACACTTCCAATTGCTGCTCTTACGTGGTCTCCTAATTTTGCTCCTCTTGTTCCAAATTGATACGTCCGCCTTTAATCCGCACTCAATCCAAATCTATCTTCGTCCTGTTCAAAACCACTCAATGCCCCCCCCTTTTTGTCTCAAAACCACTCAATGCCACATACATCCATATCCAAATCAATCTTCGTTCCTGTTTAAAACCACTCAATGCCCCGCTACATGTAAATCTATATCCAAATCAATCCTAATATTCTTCCTTCTTATAATTCCTATTCGATGCCTTCTGCCATTACCAATATCGTTCCAAATCTACCTTACTATCCGTCGCTTCGCTGTCGCACTAATACAAATCTTTACCCGTTCTTGTCGTCGCTATTACTTATTAATGCACTGATGCTGCTCTTTACTCTTGTTTAATAATCAAACTATTATAATTCAAACACGTTTATTAATCTTCCAAAATCTTTACACAATTTAGCGCAGTTCTATAAAATACGTCTTTACACCAAAAATATTCAAAATAGACTCCCCTTGTTTACTTTCCAAGGTGATAATTACAACATTTCTTGCCTACTACATTACAAATTACATAAACTAAACCATCCAATAACGTTTTAACACTGAGTTTGTGTCACACATACCATAAATTATGTCCTTTTACACTTTCCTAGTTTACACATAATATTCTATCATTGGTCCTAAATATTTTACAATCCTTCAATCACATTTGACACTGCTATTACTTATAATTTTGAGATTACATATTTGTCCAAAAGTTGATTCTATTTAAACAAAAGCCAAAATAATTCACACATGAACCTGGATCTGCGTGGTTGATAGTGGACATCCATAGACGCATCCGATTTTCGGATGGCAAATGTACGTTCAACGGCCTATTACATTCTAACTCAGTATAAACCCTTGAGCACTGTGTATTTTATCACGTCATCAAGTCATTATAATTTACCTCTTGGCACTTACATTTCAACTAACATTTTAAATACTTTAGCATATGTAAAGTACGGCAAACATACATTTTTAAATTACGGGATCTGATATATGGATCATTTTATTTGGCGTACACTACCTTCTACTAAACAACCCTTAGAACCATTGTAGCTCCCTCTGACACTACAATATATATATATATATATATATATATATATATATATATATTTCTTACATACAAATAGCCAACGTTAGTTTAAAACATACAATAATAATAATACGATACGCACAGAAGGGACATTCTTTATAAATTACATTGCTTTTCAATTTAAACAACGTATATTTATTTAATATCATAAATTAAAGCATTCGTAGAAAGCTACAAGTTTTAAGATTGCAAACAAGTTAAAACGTTCAAGAATTTCAAAAAACACAAGCTTGGGGTAGATAAATAATTCTTGTTAAAACTAGAAAACGTCGAGACAACAATTCGAATTATATATATATATATATATATATATATATATATATATATATATATATATATATATTCTTACATACAAATAGCCAACGTTAGTTTAAAACATACAATAATAATAATACGATACGCACAGAAGTGACATTCTTTATAAATTACATTGCTTTTCATGTACCAAAAATGCATGACTTTCAGCCATTATTCTGTAGGTATTTAATCGTTTTTGGGAACTCGAACATTATCCAACCGAAAAGATATTTTTCGTAGAAGAAAATGCCGTAAAAGTGCATTTTGTTCAAAACACTACTAGAACTTCTGAAGATCGATTCGTTGTAGCAATCCCCTTCAACAAACCAATTTCGTGTTTGGGCGATTTCTTTCAAATTGCCTAGAAAGGATTTCTATCGCTTGAAAAACGTTTAATGAAAAACTCATGTCCGTCAATTCAATACTTTAATCTTATGCAAGGATATCAGCAATTAGGTCACATGTCCATTGCTAAAGATAACTTCCCTGAAAGCTCGTACTATCTTCCTCACCATGGCGTGCTCAAGAAAGAAAGCCTCACAACAAAACTTCGCATAGTCTTCAATTGCTCTTCTGTTACGACTTCTGGTGAACCTCTTAAGAGCATACAAATGGTAGGACCTACTATACAGAAAGACCTAGTCTCTATCTTACTTCGTTTTCGTGAATTTTCTTATGCTATTTCTGCAGACGTAGAAAAAATGTACAGGCAGGTGTTAGTTTAGTCAAGCCAAAGATGTTTTTAACGGATCTTCTGACGAGCTTCTCCCATAGATCTTATTCTTACTTACGATTTAAACACTGTCACGTATGGAACTGCTTTGACTTCTTTCTTAGCCATTCGTTGTCTAACTCAATTGGGCATCCAATGCGCAGACACATTTCCTTATATCTGTAGAATAATACGTGAAGATTTCTACGTGGATGATCTTTTGACAAGTACCAACACGTCGTCAGAGGCTTGATCTATTGTTCAAAACTTAACGACTGTTTTAAATTCTGGTTGTTTCACTCTAAGAAAACGGATTTCAAATTGTCCACAGATTTTGGATAAAATACCTAATATTCAAATTTATCCTGATGTTTTGCAATTTGACAAGCATGAACACACAAGTACAATAGGGCTCATATGGTCATTTTATAGTGATGATTTTATGTATTCTATTTCTACCTTTTCATGGGAAGGAGTTACCAAACGTTCCATCCAGTCCGCAATGTCTCAAATCTTTGACCCCTTAGGGCTGCTAGGTCCTTGCATTATAGTCGCAAAAATTCTATTATAAGAACTATGGATGGAAAAACTTTCTTGGGACGATCCAGTTCCTGAAACTATTCGAATGAAATATACTTCTTATAGGCAAGACTTAATAGTTCTCAACGATTAAAAAATTTCTAGACATACATTATGCAAAATCTTCACTGAAATAGAACTTCATGGGTTCTGTGATGCATTTCTTCTTGAATACGGTGCCCGTGTATACTTGCGATCCAAGGATGAAAATGGTTATTTTCAGTTTTCACTTCTATATGCTATATCTAAGGTTACTCCATTAAAACCTTTTACCGTACCAAAACTCAAACTCTGTGCCGCACTACTTCCTTCGAAGCTTGTAGAACAGATTTATAAGGCTTTCAATTTGAACCTTTCCGAATGTATTCTTTGTTCGGATTCCACAATTGTTCTGGGATGGTTTTAAAGATCTTCGTCTGTAACCGTGTTGCTGATATCCAACGTTTAACTTTACATGCATTGTGGAGACATATTCCCACAAGTTCAAACCTAGCAGACATCCCCTTGAGAGGTGTGTACAACTAAGAACTTATGTTTGGATCTTACATGTGATTTTCCAATGCTCCACCCGAAGGTACTACATTGGCCAAGAAGCGAGTTTCTTTTACCTGAAAAATTTGGAATTTTGCCGAACCCTTGCTGTTCCAAGCAAGGTAGGGATCTTTAACGTGCGTGACAACACTCACACGCGGGACCTCCATTATACCTATCATCCGAACGGGGGTGTATTTTTGTGAAAAATGCTCGCCTAACATTTTTCAAGCGGATCGTGTCGGGATTTGAACCCGGGACCTTGGACTTATGTTTGGATCCCACAATTGTTCTAGGATGATTTTAAAGACTTTCGTCTGTAACCGTGTTACTGATATCCAACGTTTAACTTTACATGCATTGTGGGGACACGCTCCTACAAGTTCAAGCCCAGCAAAACTCCCCTTGAGAGGCGTGTTTTCTCAACAACTAAAAACTTCCACGCTTTGGTAAAATGGCCCCAAGCAACTACAAGGGGATGAATCATTTTGGCCAAATCCTGATGTTCGTGTATCCAATTTACCTGAGCTGAATGTCAGGGCACAATGTCTTTCTACTGTCATCTTAGATGGCAACATATTTAATAATTATTCCAGTTGAACTGGACTTGAACGAATCACTGTATATTGCTTACGCTTTAATAAATAATTGTTTGAAAACAAAACCTAAAGTACTTGGACCTCTTTCTTTGAAAGAGTTTCAAATTTTTTTACTTACTTTAATACGCGTATCACAAACCGAATCATTTTCCGAGGAACTAAAGTAGCTTTTCAGAAAATATCTAATAGGCCAAATCCAATTTATTAAATCTCAATCTGTTTCTTGACTCTACAAGATTTATTCGTGTGGAAGGGAGACTGCACCATTTCCTATTCAACTATGATAAAAAATCCTCTATTTTAATCTCCGGTCATCTAGCTAAATTATTAGTGTGGCGTGAACACTTAAAGTTATTGCATGCCGGATCTCAATTGCTAATTTCAGTGCTGCGTGAACGATTTTGAATCACGTTTTGCAAAAACGTTGCAAAGAAAGTTATGAATAACTGTTTAAAGTGTTTTCGGCTTGTTGCAAAGCCAGCTCAACCTATAATGGGAGACTTACCTGCATATCGTGTGTATCCGTCTTCTCCATTTTGTACTGCCTGAGTGGATTATGCTGGTCTACTAATGATCAAAAACCGAATGGGTCGTACCTATATATCGATTAAAGCATATTTATGTATATTCATTTGCTTTACTGTAAAGGCAGTTAGCCTTGAACTTGTGACTGATCTTTCCATTGAGTCATTAAGGCGTTTTACATTTCGCCGCGGTAAACCCGCGCACATCTATTCCGACAACGGTACTATCTTTGTTGTAGCTAACTTTGAGCTCCGTGAAATAGGTGAAATTTTGACAAACAATAGTAATGCGAGTACTGAAGCATCTACTAAGGAGGAGATCAATTGGCACTTTGAACCCGCTAAAACCCGCATTTTGGTAGCTTGTGGGAAGTAGGGGTTAAATCTTGCAAGCATCACCTTAGAAGAGTCACTATGAAGAATTTTGTACATTACTCACCCAGGTAGAAGCTACTCTGAATTCCCGACCAATCACTCCATTATCCGTTGAGCCTAATGACTTCCAGCCGTTGACGTCAGCACATTTCCTAATTGGTCGACCGATGGTTTCAATTCCAGATCTTGATCTGACAGATATAGCTGTGCCACGTTTATCCGTATTTCCAAAGGTACAGCAAGCACATCAACATTTATGGAAACATTGGAGCAAAGAGTATATCAGGCGCTACTATAGCGCACTAAGTGGCGTGAAGATCAATCAACATTGCAAACCGGTACTTTGGTATTTGTCAAGGATGGCAATCTACTTCCTTTAAGATGGAAACTTGGCCGTATTATTTCCTTATATCCGAGCAAAGGTGGCGCTCCAATTGCTTTTCAGCAAAATATGTCCTCTTCCAATCGACTTTGCCTAAGTGTGTATGACTACTAGTGTTCTGTGCTCTTGTGTATTGTACGTTCTCACGATAGTGCTTGCGCGATTTATGTAAACTGATATGTTTTAAAATAACTGTATTTTTGCTTCATTTTTTATGTATTTTAGTTTCTAATGTTACTTTAAGTTTGTTGCCTCTTTTGAAAGGCACTCCTTTCAAGGCGAGGCGGGGGGCATGTTAAGGTTTATGAATTACTCCGCTATATTATAAAACTTTTCAGTACCGCTGATACGTAAAGCTCCCCATCTTTCTAGTTTGTACTCTATATTAGTATTACTGTGGTTGTTCGCTCTCTTGCTTGCTGACAAACAACCTGCAACGATGCTCTCAAATGTATGTCTTATTAAAGATCAAACATTTACTTCATCTAGTGTTTAGTTTTGTATGTTATATAAGAGTATGAAGAAAAGTCACAAGTAACGAGCATTCTAATTCACTCAAACAATTCGCCATTCAGCGAATGACTGGTCCTTTAAGCTAACCAAGGGTATAGAAACCAATTTCTTCTACCATTTACGGTTCCCAACTAAGCCATTTATGAATCTTGCAAACTTGCACTTATTTCACTAGTTAGTGTATAAAAATAAATTTTTTAGAAATAGTTAAATTTGCAGACATCATGTTAAAGACATATTGTCTAAAGTATGTATAGGATGAAACTGAAATCACTGAAGATATATTTACTACATTTTTTTTATTATTAAAGAAATGGTATTCGATATTACCTTACTTTACTATACCTCAGTCGTTAAATCGTTAAAAACAAAGGTGTTAAACTATACATTTTCAAACAAAATGTGAATCGCGCATTTTAATGTCGTCAAATTACATAAAGTACTCCATTCAAAATGACACATCTTTTCTTTCATTTTAATTTGACAACATTGGTCAAACTCTCGATGCTGAAGGAATAACATTTATAAAAGCTTAAAAAAATTGTAAATTTAAGTTATTTGATAAAAATTCCCATGTGTTTGGAGTAAGTAATAAGCTGTAAATTGGCACTTAAAATCCATGCCTCTAATTTAGGGCACACTGTATTACAAATCATAAACAACCCAAATTATTTAGAAATGCCATCATTGTGGAAATGGAAGTATTAAATATTATAATAGTTGAACGCTACATACATTTAAATTAGTCGGATGCATTGCATTTAAAATGGTAAAATGGGTACCAACGTAATGCAATCTTTATAAAGCAATCTCACTTTTGTCGTATAATCATTAGCAAACTTTATAACGTTGTCAAATGTTTTTTTGTATTATACGAAAGTAGCTAAAAAATGTAGGAGCAATTAACTTTAAAACTACTTTTAGAGAAAAACGGTTGCAATTAAAACATCAGTATTAAATCAAATTTTAAGTGGAATATTATACATAAAATATCTTCACTTCGTCGCATAAACTAAATTGCAAGTTAAGCCTTACGTGTAAATTATGCTATTTGTTACTTGGTATTTAAAATACTTTTGAAAATAATACACTGTAAAACGTAACTATGGAAACGAGACGCATTATAACGAGTAAACAAATTCAAGGCAAGATAAGAATTTGCCATTTTTGTTCCCGTGTTACAGCACTTTTTTAACCCCCTTTTTAATCAATTCTTTTGTAATACATATATATATATATATATATATATATATATATATTTGCTGTGAAATGTCCTTTGGTCCCGGGAACTGGTACTTTCTGCTGATCATTCGAGCCCCAGCGTTGGGCCGTCATAAACTGCTGTGAAACCTCACCATTAATCTTAAACTAAGGTTTTCAAATCGAGCCCCACAGATTGGGCGTCATAAACTGCTGTGAAATGTACAAAAAGCCTCGCCAGTTTCCTGGAATAAAATCACAAAAATTTTCTTTGGAACTCGAGCCTCGCTTTTGGGCGCTACGATTTGCTGTGATTCTCTTCTGATAATCGCCTCTTTACTCTTTCCGCATCGGCTGCTCACCTAGTTAAAACTTTCATCCTCATTCATAAAAAAAAACAAACACATTCCTACCACAAACATCAACGTTAACTCTATTTACATCAATATTCAAAATACATTAAAATTTCAAAATTAAATTTCAGCATAAATTTCAGTATCATAAAATGTCAAGATTAAATTTGTCATCATTTTAATTTTCATCCAGAATTAAAGTCCTTGTAGGATGTCTACTAATTAATTTAACAATATTTGCAGACCTGAGTCTGAGTACAAAGGGAGCATCTCCCACCCCTTTACGTTAATCAAACAGGTTAGTCTAATTGAGCTCAAAGACAGACCCAAATTTTCATCATCATCAAGAACTTAAACTGCTAAATACTCCTTTTTACTTAAACAAGAAAATTTCACCTTAAAATTAAAATTTTGTTGTTTGTACAAATTCACTTTTGTCCATTTTTTTTTTAGCAAACAAATCATAAAGTTATTCAACACACACAAAAACATCAAAGTTCGAACAAAATTGTATAATTTACCTGAAGGTTACTGCACTTACTTCCACTTTTCTATATACACCTATTTCTATTGTTCATTTAATCTTCATTTCTTATTTAAATCTGACTCTTTTCTTGATCCTCCAAGTCTTCCTTCTCACCATCCTAATACTCTTCATCCCTATTTCTCCCCCTTCTATATCTATACTTATCCTCCCTATTATCTCACATACAATAAACTTATCATCCCTATTATCCCGACTCTTAAATATTGCTTCTTCTTCAGTCCCTACACTTGTCTGTTTCTCATTTATTATTACTTCCTTTTCTGCCGACAAACCAAACGATACCACCTTAAAATTATCGATTTTTCCCTCTACGGAAAATCCTGTGTACCTTCTAGAATCCTTGTGTAATGTAATCAGCCATAACGAATTCCTTAAACCTAATTTATTAAAAACAAACTTGCCACTTAACCTCGTCAAAAGTGTGTCCATGGATGGCGGACAATGGAATTGCGGTTTGGTCCATTGATTAATTTTTCGTGCATCTTTATTTAATTCTGCCTTCAACTGCTCCCAATATGCTGCTTTTGCTTCTACCCCCACTAATTCTGCATGTTTTTGTAACAAAGCTTAAATCTCTACTATCCTATCCTCTGGACATCTTATTGTGTTGATCTGTTTAACTTCATCATCCTCTACCTCTACTACATTAATATTCAACCCCGTGTCATCCTCTGTGACTTCATAACTGCCCTTCCATGGATGGCACTACCCTATCCTTAATCCTTACTACCTTCCTTTCCATATCTATCAAAACCCCTAACTGCATCATACAGTCAACACCTAAAATGCTCTGAAACTTCAGTCCAGGTACAATTACAAACTCCTGTTCACAGCTTAAACCTCCTATATTTATCCTAAGCACCACAACGCTATTTACCACAGCAAACTTCTTTTTATTTGGAGCTACTAAATGGCTACGCTTTATAGGCATAATTCTATCACAAACCTTATCCCTAATTTTGCTGACGAAATCCTCCGATATTAAACTCGCCTCTGCCCCTGTATCAAGTAATACTTCTACATTATTCTCAAAAATTCCTATATTAATAATTGGCAAACATAATTTTTCTACAGTTTCTGGCTCTACTTCCTCCTCAATTTTGAAAAATTCACGTGGATGTTCATATATCCCGGGTTCGAATCCCGACACGGTCCGCTTGAAAAATGTTAGGCGAGCATTTTTCACAGAAATACACCCTCGTTCGGATGAGAGGTAAAATGGAGGTCCCGTGTGTGAGTGTTGTCACACACGTTAAAGATCCCTACCTTGCTTGGCACAGCAAGGGTTCGGCAAAATTCTAAATTTTCCAGGTAAAAAAAACTCGCTTCCTGGCCAATGTAGTACCTTCGGGTGGAGCATTGGAAAATCACATGTAAGGATGTTCATATACATTTACACAGAAATCTAGTGGTCTGTCGTGTTCTAAAAATCCTGTCTCGTCCTGTTTTCTGTGCTCGGTCCTGGTTGTCCTTCTACAACCTGTGCGTACGTCCTTCTTGTATTCATATCCGTGTCCCTGTCTCTATTCGGCGTGCTCGTCACAGTCCTGTTTACTTCCGGTAAACTGTTCTGTCTCGTGTAACTAGGTCTTGGCGTCGGTCCCCTAGTCGCACTATTGCTCCTGTATTCCTGTCCTCGTCGTTCCCAATTCGGTCGAAAATTTCTATTATAGTCAGGCCGTCTCGGATAATTCGGTGTCCTGTTGTCAAACCTAACCGTGTTAACGTCTCGTTCTCGTATCTCTCTTGTCCGTCCTACACATATATCGTCATATCTCTGTAAGTATTCTAAAAAGGTCTCCCGTTCTGTGATATTTTGTAGGGCCACGTGTTGTCTGATTTCCTGTTCAAAATGTCGTGATAAGTACTTGATTATTTGTCTGTCCGTCAATGGTGGATTAAGTTGTTTGGCCACACTGTATTTTCGGATGGCATATTGCTCCCTAGAACCTGCAAACTCTCCCTTAAATTTTCCTGTAATCAAGTCGTCCCTAATCTGATCCTGTTTGTGATCACTCCAGTAATGTTGTAAAAATTTGTTTTCAAAGTCCTGATACGTGTCTATGTCCTGTCCTACTAAATTGTACCATGCTTCCGCATTGTCTTTCAATAAAGCCTTTATCGTATTGAGTTTAGTCTGTTCGTCAAATAAATTTCCCACTAGATTTCTTACGCTATTAATAAAAATTTGTGGATTTACCCTGTTATCGCCATAAAATTTCATGTGTTGGTCCAATGATACGCCACCTGTATAAAATCTGGGACCATCCCCCCGTTAAACTTGACATGTTGTATTTAATACTACTAACTTCGCGTTCTACCCTGCCTAACTGATCCCTACATGAGACCGTTACTTCAGTCATTTTTATATTTATTTCTTCTTCACAAAAAATGCGTACTTCTGACCTTAAATGTCCCATTTCCTGTCGAAGACCTGTAATTTCACGCTCATTTTTATCAACCCTATTTTCAACTTCTCCCATCTTTACGGTAAGACTATTTTTAAACTCTGTAAATTCTCTAGTAGATTGCTCAATTTTCCCGCTTATCTGCTCTAATTTTCGGTTGGACTCCTGTCTCGCTCTATTCGATTCTTCCCTAGCTCTATTAGATTCATCCCTAGCTCTATTAGCTTCATCGCTTAGCTGTTCTAATTTTCTATTGGATTCTTCGTTCATCCTCTCTAGCATTCTCATTATCATCTCGTTTCCTTGATCCCCTGATTCCGTTCTCGACTGATCTCTACTGCCTCCAGCTTCTTCCATTTTCGAATTTTTTTCACACAATGCACTATCGTCACTTTCAATTTCCACTCCTTGACTCCTTAAACACTCCTTTCTCTGCATACGTTCTAATCACTCACACACACTCTAAAATACTCTTAAATTTATACACAAACAGAAACTCTCTCTCAGATCGCCAGTTTCCTGGAATAGTTACACACTATCTGGAATTCGAGCCTTCACGTTCTGGTCGCCATAAACTGCTGTGAAATGTCCTTTGGTCCCGGGAACTGGTACTTTCTGCTGATCATTCGAGCCCCAGCGTTGGGCCGTCATAAACTGCTGTGAAACCTCACCATTAATCTTAAACTAAGGTTTTCAAATCGAGCCCCACAGATTGGGCGTCATAAACTGCTGTGAAATGTACAAAAAGCCTCGCCAGTTTCCTGGAATAAAATCACAAAAATTTTCTTTGGAACTTGTGCCTCGCTTTTGGGCGCTACGATTTGCTGTGATTCTCTTCTGATAATCGCCTCTTTACTCTTTCCGCCTCGGCTGCTCACCTAGTTAAAACTTTCGTCCTCATTCATAAAAAAAAACACATTCCTACCACAAACATCAACGTTAACTCTATTTAGATCAATATTCATAATACATTAAAATTTCAAAATTAAATTTCAGCATAAATTTCAGTATCATAAAATTTCAAGATTAAATTTGTCATCATTTTAATTTTCATCCAGAAGTAAAGTCCTTGTAGGATGTCTACTAATTAATTTAACAATATCTGCAGACCTGAGTCTGAGTACAAAGGGAGCATCTCCCACCCCTTTAGGTTAATCAAACAGGTTAGTCTAATTGAGCTCAAAGACAGACCCAAATTTTCATCATAATCAAGAATTTAAACTGCTTTTATATAATCGCTCGCCTGTATGTCGGTTTTGTCCCCATAACAGCCAGTTTTTAGAATTTCGCATTCTCGTTTCCCTTTTTGACATCCCGGCACGCTATTCTACAAAATTTGCACACGCGCTAGTTGAAAATCTAAGAAATTTTTCACACGGCACGCAAACACGTCCGAGAATAACTAATTAATTTTGTATAGAAATGTTATTTTTACACCTCTCATGTTTGCCTCTTATTTTCAACCTATCGTGACCCTCGTGACGCTACACAAATCAGGCCTTTAATTATTAGTGTCTCTGCTTGACGCATTTTCTCCTTCCTTTTCTACCTTGGTCTGAATGGTACAAATCGATATTCTGTATTATCCACGTGGATTCGTAAGTAAAATAACCCCGTATCTAGTCTTCCCGTTAAAACATCCGACCGTTTCCAATATACCTAGAAGCTGCATGTTTATCAGTTCGAATTTATTAGAATTTTGATATTTAAAAATACGCAGGTGTTCAATCGTAATACATTAAATAACACTTCTACGATTTGAATATTATTGGGTTTTTTAAAAGCTTTTATGCATGTAATACCTTAATAATCGTTCAATTAACTCCAATTAAAATAATGATGAATGGCATTGACTTCTACCCTTTAATTTTTAGTGAATCCTAATTAACTATTAATTATTATTTGTACATTTTGTTTAATACTCGTTACTTGGAACTTGAATTAATTAATATAAATTTTGCACGTAATTTCTATTTGTTTCTTTACTTGGAATAATTAAATTACCTACAAGTTGAGCATTTTAATTCTGCTTCTTTTTATAGAAAGCGTATAGTAAATACTTTAAATCCCTTATTTTTAACGAAACGAATACATTTTTATGTTCTACGGTTTTAATAACGCGTACCTTTTCCCAAAGCTTCCTTATACACGGTGATTAAAATTATTTGATGTCGTTAATTAATTTTCTACCCTGGTCTAAATTTGAGTAATATATATTGTTATGGATTCAAATAGTTAAATTTGGGGTAAGCAATGCAATTTCAAACACATTGTATAGAGAAACAAACAATTTATTTACGCGCAAAATTTATTTCATTTATTTAATTTAAACGAACAAGTATTGACGTATTTTTATAATTAATGATTGAAAGGTTGAAGGTACAGAAAGAAAAACCAGTTTTAAAACAAATAGTGATGCATAATTAATTTAATTGATTTTAATTCAACGTGTAATAGCATTAAGAAACACACCGGGGTATAGAAAATCAATAATCCGAAGGCAAAAGGGTTCGTGGTAGCAGACAAGGACGTCAATTGTATCGAATACCGTGAAATATAAGCTCCTAGAATTGTTGTTTTAAACCGTCGATAATTAAGAACACCTGCATGTTTGAAAAGGTCACCTTTGTCGAATTTATATGCATAATAACGTGGGCTTCAAAGAAAATATTTCCAACCGTCAGTTGCTTCAAATAACAAAGTTTCTTAAAGAGCGGATGAGATGCACGATCAATAATATGCATTGGTTTCAAAACGCACGTATTCAGAGCACGTGGAGTCATGCGACGCGGTCAGCAATATCGATTTTCTATAACTCAAATGGGGTTAGAACGCGACATCAAATATGGATAAGACAGGGATAAAAATATTACAAGCGGAGTTTTATAACGACACAGGACTGTATCATTGGTTGAAATAGATAGTTTTACAACGGACGAACACGCGACAGGTGAAAGCAATTTTTCGGATTAAATTGTGTGTCTGAGGTAAATTTCTGGAAGCTTTAAGTCAGGTAGATTAAAATTTTCAGAAGTATTATTTTAAATTAATTATTTCGCGTGAAGTGTGGCCTAGTGGTGGCGGTGCTTTAAGGATATAAATACTCGGAAAGAATGGGGCTCGTTCTCTTTTGATTCTTTTAGATTCTCTTTGTATTTTCATCGCTTTAGACTACGTTTAATTATCAACCGACGCTTGTGAGTATTGAAAAATTGCATAATTTAGTAAAAATAGTATTAGCACTTATAACGTGGTAAGTTGATGCTTTGTAGTTATTAACGTGTGTAGTGTCGAGTGAATTAAATTAACCGAGGTCCAACTAATACCATAACAAGCTAATAAATCAATAAACAAAAGTATAATGTACGTGAATTTGGATGCTGGGATGGAATGGTAATTGGTAGCAAGGAGCTCGGCGTATACTGAGGTTATCATCTATCTGGAGGATCAGAGCGCATAATCACGAAGCAAAGGGGTTCTGGATGGCATCATCGAAGGAGATAGAGTTTTGAAGCATTTTCCAGGTAACTCATTTGAATTTCTGTTATTTGATAAACTTTTTGGAATTATTTGGTGATGTGTGAGTGAACATTGGGGTTATTTATGGTTTTATAACGTATCGGAAAAGATACGCGTACTTGACAATTAGTAGGGTTAGTTTAAATATTGAAAAAAAAGGTGTATATAAAGCTTACTAAATTTCATAATGAATTTAAATTGGATTGCTAAAGGTACATGGGTTTGTTAATTTTGTAGTAATTTTATGTAAGGTAAAAAGCATACATTAATAAACTGGGTTATTATGAGCTCACCATACTCCAGTGTGCAATAAATATAGGGTATTATTTGGGGCCCATCTACTCCAATTGTATTAAATGTGTTTACTAATAAATATTTAAAACAAGGACTTTACAAAAATATCACTTATTGAATTGTATCCAAATTGTATATACCTGTGAATAATTGTTTGTAAATAGCGGTAAATAAAGATTGTATGATTGTTGTATTATTTGATGATTTTATTGAATGGTGTGTGAGTGGGAAGGAAGAATGATTGTAAATTTAGGTATCCGAGAAGAGGTACAGCTGAGCTAGCGAGGGAAACTGCGGAAGATATTTTGAAGCAGAAATCAGGGTAAGAAATTTTTTTTTGTTGTGAACTTTTTATTTTGAAAAGTATTTAATGACTCACTATCGATTCTTAAAACTTTAATCCGCGGATTCACAGCAATCTTATGACGGCCCAACGTTAGAATTGGAATATGCTTTAGGGAGATCCAGAGACTAAGACCCTGCCACAGCAATATATATATATATATATATATATATATATATATATATATATTACTCAAATTTAGACCAGGGTAGAAAATTAATTAACGACATCAAATAATTTTAATCACCGTGTATAAAGACGCTTTCTATAAAAAGAAGCAGACTTAAAATGCTCAACGTGTATTTAATTTAATTGTTCCAAGAAACAAATAGAAATTACGTGCAAAATTTATATTAATTAATTCAATTTTTAAGTAATGGGTATTAAACAAAGTGTACAAATAATAAATTAATATTTAGTGCGTATTCGCTAAAAATTAAAGGGTAGAAGTCAATGCCATTCATTATTATTTTAGTTGGAGTTAATTAAACCATTATTAATAATATAATAAGCATAAAAGCCTGTGAAAATCCAAGGTTAAAATACCATGAAATAAAAGCTCTGAGAATTAGATTAAAACGTTAATTAGGAGCACACACCTGCGTATTTTTAAAAGTCAATTTCAGTTTAATTTGTTTGGATAAACATGAAAATTCTGCGTATATTGGAAACGGTTGGATAAACCGTAGCTTATATTAACAGGAAGGCTAGATACGGGGTTATTTAACCCAAATAAGAATACACGTGGACTGAAATAGCCCATAATACAGAGTATTGATTTGTACCACTCAGGCCAAGGTAGAAAAGGAAGGATAAATGCTTCAAGCAGAGACACTAATAATTAAAGGCGTGATTTGTGTAGCGTCACGAGGGCTGCGATTGGTGGGAATAAGATGCAGATATGAGAGGTGTAAACGTAACGATTTCTATACAAAATTAATTAGTTATTCTCGGACGTGTTTGCGAGCCGTGTGAAAATTTCTTAGATTTTCAACTGGCGCGTGTGCAAATTTAATAGAACCGCGTGCCGGACTGTCAAAAAGGGAACATAGTATGCGAAATTCTGAAAACTGGCCGTCGCGGGACAAAACCGACATACAGGCGAGCTATTATATAAACCCGGACTTTAAACAGTTTCGCTCTCTTGGATTTTCGATTTTGATTCAATACTTTAAACAGTTTTCTCTTATATTTTGTGATTATTGAATACTTTAAAATAGTTTGCTCTTTACGTGCTACGATACAAGTTATTATGCATTAGTGCACTTGGAAAAGAAGATACAAGGTAATAAAGTCTAGTAATATTTGCGAGTATTACTGTACCAATTATCGAAATTAGTAACGATAAATGAGTAAACAAAAGTAGGCAGTTTTGGGTATAGCGTGAAAGAATTATGAAATTCTTTGCTATTTTTCGGGGGTGTTAATAATCAAATGTTATTCGTAATCGTGATTGGATCCACAAAACAAGATTTAGATATACATAGATGCGTTCCTGAGAAGCCCTGAAACTTTATAAACGAATGGTGTTGTAGATGAAATTTAAAAGGCGACCTGGAATCTGAGGACGGAAACATAACCCAGTTGGAATGGTGAAATTAGCAAGGACGATGTACATTGAAGCCACTAGTGCAGTAACCTTCAGGTAAATTATACAATTTTGTTCGAACTTTGATGTTTTGGTGTGTGTTGAGTAACTTTATAATTTGTTTGCTAAAAAATGGACAGTAGTGAATTTGTACAAACAACAAATTTTGAATTTTAAGGTAAAATTTTCTTGTTTAAGTAGAAAGGAGTATTTAGCAGTTTATGTTCTTGATTATGATGAAAATTTGGGTCTGTCTTTGACCTCAATTAGACTAACCTGTTTGATTAACGTAAAGGGGTGGGAGATGCTCCCTTTGTACTCAGACTCAGGTCTGCAAATATTGTTAAATTAATTAGTAGGCATCCTACAAGGACTTTAATTCTGGATGCATATTAAAATGACAAATTTAAACTTGAAATTTAATGATACTGATATTTATGCTGAAATTTAATTTTGAAATTTTAATGTATTATGAATATTGATGTAAATAGAGTTAACGTTGATGTTTGTGGTAGGAATGTGTTTGTTTTTTTTATGAATGAGGATGAAAGTTTTAATTAGGTGAGCAGCCGAGGCGGAAAGAGTAAAAAGGCGACTATCTGAAGAGATTCAACAGGGCGAGAATCACAGCAAATCTAGGTGCCAAATTCGAGAGGTTCGAATATCTTTTTTTACTCTGGTGAGGTTTTTTTGGAGGTTTCACAGCAATATATATAATATATATATATATATATATATATATATATATATATTGCTATGATAAGAGGGTAGTTTAAGAGTAGATTAAGTCATAGGGGTTGTAGAATAAATGCAAATAATTGTAACGTTAAGAAAAACAAATAATTCCACTAATTATAGGAGTAAATCGACTATTTTACAAAAGGTCAATAGCGAGCACACTGTATATAAATTATATTTAATTTAATGCATAAGAAAGAAGCTCATTTTGCAATAATCCGATACCATTTAGCTAAAATAATAATGTGTACATCGTATAATATGTTTTAAGTTAAATTTATAAGTCCAGAATTGGAAAGAAAGGTTTTAAACGCAACAAATTGCATCAATATAAACACGTAATCGGTATAGCTAAACCAACTGGCATTCTAGCTATTTAAGAACATCCTAAAAAATGACAACGTATGAATAAGTAAACGCATTCTAATACGTCATTATTAGAAAATGAAAACGTGACCAGGAATATTACATTTTCGGAGAAATCCAACATATTTTTAATAACAAATAAATAACAGACAGTTTGTTATACGATAAGCTTTGGACTATAAGCGACACAAATATAGAATACGTGACAAAATTGCAATGGATATTTGGAAATTCTAAGAATATACTGTGATATACAGAACGCTTACGTAATCGGCAGAGAATTTTATCGAGAATTAAATCAGGGAGTTTTGAGAAATACCGGGTTCTACAAGAGATAGGCGCAAAGTACAAGCCTTGATCGACGAACACGCTAATTAAAACGTAGGAAGGTGGAGCTTATAAATGCGAAAATAGACAATCTATCCTCTACAAGACACGATTCACGTCGATATAAAGTAAACATTTACGTACCAGTGACAATTTGTGAAAAATCGATAATTTAGTAAAAGTGAAAAATTGAAAGTGTCAAATTTGTGCGACGAAAAATAGCCATTCTACGCTTAGACGTAAAGTGGACTATTGATTAAATTTTATACTAATATTTAACCATTTAGGGCTCCGATTAAAGGTCTGAACAAGATCCGAATAAGGCTCCGGAAAAGGTCCGAATAAAAATTTAAATGTATGTCTGAATAAATACTCTAAATATGTATTTAAATAAAACGTCTGAAAATACGTTTAAATAAATTATTACATGGAAATATAAAATAAACGTGAAGATACTCAAAGTTACTCCAGAAATCCTAGGGGAAAAATACAAGCAACCATTAATCCATCATTATGGCCAATCAAGTGAAAGAAGTCAAACTGTAACAATAAAGGGGTGCTGACCACAAATACTCTGAGGCAATTCCAGTGACAAGCAAGAAAAACGCAGGTTAGAAATCTTAAATAATTTTATTAGTTAAAGACTGTTTCAATTTTAATATTTGCTATATCTTATATATCTGTAAGAGTCAACAAAAAGGTCATTTGAGAATTTGAAAATAAGGAAAGCATGTTTGAACGTTCGAAAGATACTTAAGAGTAATTAAAAAGATATTTTTGCTGGCTTTCGAGAAATTACAAATTTGGTAAATGTTAATGTTCTATTCAGGGGCTAAATTTTGAATTTACATAAACCTGTACATATCGATCATTATATTGTGTAATCTGTGGATTGCTTCATTTAAATTAATTTAACAGTTAGGTAGTAGAAAGGATAAGGGTTAAACAATCTTTATTGTAGTGAAGTAGGGCATGTTGTGTTTTTGAGCTAGCCGAGGCAGGACAAATTATAGAAAATTTAAAGGCGTTCACAGCAAAATTAAGGAAAAAACGTTCGTAGGATTTTCACTAAAAATTTTAATAACACCAATCAAAGGGCATAGCATAGCAAAATCTAAATCTAAATGGAAAATATAAGGTACCGGTCAGGATTTGAATCTGTATCTTTGGCTTTTACGGCCGACGTGTTTATCCAATACGCCAATGGACTGGTGATGACAATTTGAAAACTACACAAATTAAAATCAACGTATGCACCCTACATCAACCTAACTTTCAATTACGTTATTTTTTCAATCATATCTGACAGTGTCAAGTTTTTGACTTATGTCATAATGGGTGAAGAATATTAAACTTTTCGATTTTACAAGGTCATTGTCCGAACACTGGATGAAGGAATAGGGTGGGGATGGCGTTGTTAGACGCGCCACGACATGCAGTTTTCAGTGTGAGCAATGGCTTGGTCGTGTCAACATCGAGCGTTAGTGGTAGAAAAGTTTATTCGAAATGGTGAATCAGTGATCACAACACAGCGTGTGTTTTGTGTACACTTTTCTCTTGGTCATCACGATCCCATCCCCACTGGACCAACAATTAGGAATTGGGTAACTAATTTTAGAGCTACATCTTCGGCATTAAAAACAAAACCAGTAGGCCAAACCAAGACTTCAACGTCAGCAGAAAACATGGATAGAGTACGAGCTTCAATTCAACAGTCCCCCAGCAATCTGTTCGTAAACACGCCGCTTCACTGGAATTATCTGCCAGTAGTGTCATAAGAATCCTCCATAGAGACCTTCAATTGCATCCATACAAGATGCAGTTAGTGCAACAGTTAAGTGACATAAACTTTGACACACGAAATTTGTGCCGTGACATTCTGCAGAGTATTCCTCGTACACCTGTTTTGATTTTTAGTGATGAGGTCCATTTTCACCTGGCCGTAACTGTTAATAAACAAAATTTTTGCTATTGGGCATAGAATAACCCTCGGAAACTTCACCAACGACCACTCCACAGCCCTCGAGTAACAGTGTGGTGCGCTTTTGGAGATTTTGGTGTGTAGGGTGCCTACTTTTTCGAAGAAAATGGTGAAGTTGTAACAGTGACCTCTGCTCTGCACCAAAAGTGGATGAATTTAGGAAAAGACCATGAAAATGAAAACATTTGGTTGCAGCAAGATGGTGCTACGTCCCATACATCTTGTTCAATGGAACTTCTAAGGCAAATGTTTCCCGGTCGTCTTATGTCTTTACGAGGTGACATTGGGTAATTTCCCAGATCGCATGGTTTAACTCCATGCGATTTTTTTCTTTGGGGTTACCTCAAGAAAAAGGTGCACAAACATCGTGCCCGAACTATCGATGAACGGAAGGCTGCCATCACTGAAGAAACTAATGCTAATCCTATAAATATGATTCACAGAGTCATGGAAAACTTCCAGGAAACGCTCCGTCAGTGTTTGGACAATGGAGGTAGACATTTAGAAGATATCATTTTCAAATCATAATAAAATAAAACTACATTCTATGTTCTTTCAAATAATAAAATAATTTTCATTGCATCTTGCTTTGTTTTTATTACGCACCTCTTTGAAATTGGAAAGTTCATAATGATTCACCTTGTATGAAGACAGGAAGCGACGTTCAAAATCACGGCTGAAAGCCAACTATTGAATACACATATTCGACAATTGTACAAGGCAAGTTGATAATACTAAGCTATTAGATAATAAGATGAAATACCTCTTTTCTATGCACAGTCTAAACGATCATTTTAAATCTAGTTAGTAATTGAAGGATGAAAAATATAAGGTCCCGAACAAGATTCGAACCTGTATCTTTGGCTTTCGCGGCCGATGCGTTTACTAATTCACCTAGATTAGCGATGACAATTGGAAAATTACACTAATTTATATCAGCATGCAACCATACATCGATCTAACGTTCAATTACTTTTGGCATTCTTGTCAATCATCTGACAGTGTCAAGTTTTTTACTTATGTCAGATAAAAATAGGAAATAACGCTCAAAACCACGGGTTACCAAAATGACGCTATTTTTGTCACATGCTCTATTGAATGGGCAGTAGAATTTTCGAAACAAAAGTACTGTGCGCAGCCAGAAACACAAATTGCCTTAAAGTCCCCATACAATATAAAAATTATGATAGATCACGCAAAAATATACTTTATTATAGCCGCTTTATATTCGTTACCACTTTGTTAATTGAATCATCTCTAAAACAGTCGTTTTCATGAAAAAAGGTCAGAAGATCTTTTTTGTAAGAAACTTCATAAGCTACAAAGTTGATAGATAAAATTTTGTTCTGTAAAACCCATCGGTACGTAGATATTTACGAAAAATGATTTTTCGCAACGTTTGACCCCGTGTCAAATTTTTAGCAGCACAAAAACCGATTGCGACTTTTTACAGGTTCATTAAAATACCAAAAAAAAGCTATGTGCCAAAATCCAGCATTCCCGAATTTTTTCATAACTTCAATGCATATTATTACTAGACCAAGCAATTCTCGTACAAAATTTTTTGTTAGGTGTAACTCGCACCATGTTATTTGGAAAAAAATAAAAAAAGTTTCAACAGATATCGCTACAATAAAAAGAACTTTGATCTACACCAATAAATAATCGCTTTCTGTCTTAACCATATCTAAATAGACCACAGCGGGATGCTAAAATTTCTATCGCGGTTTTATCCACCACAGAAATCTAATAAATAAAAATTAAGCTGCAATTAGAAAGAAAGTTCTTCAAAATGCGGAAAAAACATCTATGAAAGTTTAATCAACTAATTAAATCTTAGAAGTAGAATGTTAAGGGGCGATCATCTTAAATTCAGATCGTCAATTAAAAAAACAGCGCACTGTTAATTTTGCTAACTGGTTATGATATATCAACGTCTTAGACTTACTAGAAGTTAATAAAAATGAAATCTAATAATTTAACTAGGACCAGTGTAAAAAAAATAGTAAGTGGCCAAAGCCATTCCAAAAGTCAAAGAAATGTTTAATTGTATTAACCTCGATTAACTAAATATATGCATTATCCGATAGCGTATAATTTGCATTCAACATGTTGATGCATTTTGTAGATAAGCAAGTGCTAAATGCCAAAACACCATTCTAAATGCCAGAATAAATTAATAAAAAACTCCTTAAATTTTAAAGAAATGTAGAAAGCAAAAATATCTTTATGACAAACTTTGATATTTGTCCATTTAAAATAAACTTCATCGCGAAAAGACAATGTTACTGTGCCAAAGTGATTTTATATGGAGATAATAATCTTTCGACTCTATAATGAGATGGCTTATGTATAATAACGCAAGGAGACACGTAAAATGCGAATACCTTATAGGTTGCTTAGGTCCCAATTGAATTATAAACACATATACTGAAGATTTATTCAAATCATCTTCCATCGAATCGTGAAAGCGATCGATGCGAACAATTTGATGCTTGTCTTCATATCTAGCGTTTTACTAGCTGTTCTTCCGAGTAATTTATTACAACAGAAATAATTAAAGTTGTAATCATGGCTGCACTAACCCCCTGTCCAACGTGATCATTGAACACGAGCGGTACTTTGATGGGCGGCACTTTTTTCAGAACAAAGAACAATCGTTTGCAACCTTTTCCATTCATCGTGGTGGGGGTTTGGACTGTTAGGTTAAGTTGATGGTGAGGCGACGACCTAACCTTACTCCAAACCCCAGCCGCTAGGATTCGACGAGATGTTTAACCCTCCGTTTGACGGGATGGGTCTATGGGGACTGGATAGATCTTTTTTGGTCGTATTTTTAAAATAATTTTTAATTTCTCTAACTTCTTAGTACCTTACTAATTTTAATAAAAACATATTTTATTAAATTGTTTTAATTTTATCCTGTGTCGCATGTGTACTTAGAGGTTTTAGCCTGTCAGCCCCAACTCGTGTATTTGTGTAGTTCTTTTTTCTTAGTATTTGGTAGAGGAACTAATTTTATTTCGTTTATGCATAAAATATTCTTATGCTTCCTGCATATTCAAGCAGAATCGTTTGTATACTATTAAGTCGCTAAATTGCAACTGTTTATCGTTTCTGGGTGTTTTGCATGTTAACAGACGTTCATCTCGAGTTTACAAAATTTCCTTTACTTACTCTAGTTTATCTTCTGTTGGAGAATTTTCGTTTTTTATAAAATTGGTTACAACTATATTAAGCGAGATAAAGAGATTTTTTTGTTTGGTCTCTATTAGAACTGACTCTGAAGGTTAGCTTTGTTTTCTATTTTTGAAGTTTCCCACTTGTGACTTTACTTTTGTTTAATGAGATAGATGTTAAAGAAATTTGAAAAAAGTCAAATGTATTGCTAAAAGACACTGGAAAAATTTTTGATACTAAGGAAGTAGGAACAGAATTAATGACATTAAATCCAGCTTAGACGTACAAAATTAAAATAAGAAACCATGGACATCAAAGTATATCCGGAATCTAATAGAAAAAAGACGAAAATACAAACACAGACCAGACGAAGCAGGAAAACAGAGATGCAAAGCCATGAATTGGGAAACTATTCGGAAATGCAGGAAAGCTAAACAACATTGAATTGATGAAAAGTGCAAAGAGGTACAAACTAAGATGGAAATAGGAAAGACAGAAGAAGCATACAAACTAATTAAAATGAATTTTAGGGGTATAAAGCCATATAACAAAAATATGACGCGCAAAAGGAGACATCATTAGAGAAAATGTAGAGAAAGTGGATAGATGGCAAGAATATATAAGGAATTTGTATGCAGGACAGGAACTAGAAACACTAGAACAGGAATCAGACATTAAAAAAATAACTTGCGATATTCTATACTTAGAGAGGGGTTTCAATTAGCATTAAAAGGTTTGAAAAATGGTAAGGTACCGGGTATAGATAGACTGCAAAAAAAAACTCTAAAAGTCGCTAGACAAGCAGTAACAGAACGTCTCCTTCCAACTTGTAAGCTATGAGACAGGCGAGATGCCTAAAGATTTCAAACGTAACATCGTAGTCACTATGCCAAGAAGGAGAGGCGTAGATAGTGAAAATTTTCGAATGTTAAGTTTGACAGCACATGTGTCAAAAACATTAACTGGAATTGTACAAAGACGAATGGAGAAACGGGAAGAAGACATATTATGAGAAAATCAAATTGATTTTTGGCGAAACAAGGAAACACGGAAGGCTATTTTAGCTTTGAGGGCAATAATTGAGAAGACAATGAAAAAAGGAGAAAGTGTCTATATAGGGTTTGTAGATCTGGAAAGAGTATTCGATAATGTAAAATGGAAAAAAATGTTGAAAATATTGGAATTAATCTTAGGGATAGACGGATAGTGCATAGCCTATACAAAGAGCACGCAGCGTTATTAGAATTATAGCAGAAACATAGAGAAGTAGAAAGGGGTGAGACAGGGATGTGTCCTATCCCCATTAATTTTTAAGTTGCACACCGAAGAAACAATGAATACTGTCAAATGCAGGCGGACATTTGGAATTATTATGCAGGGACAAAAGATTTATATGCTTAGATTTGCGGATGATAAAACGGTATTAGCATCGGGCAAGGAAAAGTTAGAAGCAGCCGCTAATGAAATGTAAACAGTTCTAACAGAGGGATGCGGTATGAAAATTAACAAAAATAAAACTAAAGGACTAATATGTAAAGAAGGAGAAAATAAATCAAAGACTCTAACATAAATAGGAAAGAGAACTTACAAGAGGTTAAGGATTTTTGCTACCAAGGAAGCCAATTAACACCAAATGGGAAAACAAGGATCAGCACAAGACCGTGCAGCATTTAACAAGATATAGCAACTATTATGTTCACAGACAACAAACGTAGAAACAAGTAAAAGATTGCTAAAGTCAAAAGTGTGGAGTGCAGCACTGTACGGTTGTGGAACTTGAACAGTAGGAGAAGCGGATAGGAAAAAGATAGAAGTAATTGTAATGTGGTGCTACAGACGAATGATGAAGATATGGGGAGACAAAGATAAGAACAAGGAGGTTCTAGAAATGGTAGGGAAGGAAAGAAATATGTAGAAAACATTAAAAAATGGGAAAGATAGGATGATAAGTCACATACTAATGCATGAAGGAATAGAGCGGAATATATTAGATGCAGAGATCGTAAAAAAGAGAGAAAGAAGTAGACCTAGGTTAGACTATTGCACACAGATAGTCAAAGATGTAGGTTATGGGAATTTCAGGGACATGTGTAGACTAGCTCAGAATAGAAATCACTAGAGATGTGCGTCCAATTGGCGTCAAGATGATAAATCTAATAACGAAAAAATAATTGTATTTAAACCTGATGATTATTATAAACAGCTACAGGCGTTGGTTTTGCAATATGCTCAACTAATGTTGATTGTGAGAAGAAATTTATTGGAAAACTATTCATTCGACAAATGTCTAAGTGTTGGAGGATCATGGTAGCCACAGGTTGATTAATCCCCTTCACAGACCACGGAATATCTGTGAAATATAGTATATATTTATAAAACAATAGAAGGGGAACCGACCTGTGTCTAGGCTTCGGAAGTTTTAAGAAAAATGTGTAGGCTAGCTCGCAGTAGAAATCATTAAAACTACACGTCCAACAAGTTCCAAGACGAAAACCTAATAACGAAAAAAATAATTGTACTTAAACTCAACTAATGGCGATTGTGCGAAAGGATTTATTCATCATCATCATTTTGATTTCGACCTTACTTAAGGTTTGTTGGACGCAGCTCTAACTTCTATTCTATTCTGTGCTAATCTAAAAAGTTCTACGTACCATTCACAACCTAAATTTACTAATAATTTGACTAATATTGCTTGGTCTAGGTTTTCCTATACTCTTCTATCTTTTTCTTATCTACCTGGCTCTACATAGATGTTAGCTACCTGATGGTTGTTGAAGAACTCCAACATGTTTACATGATTTCTATTTATAAGGAAATGAAATATTACCTGGTTATCCCCTCCAAAAAGGAAGTGTTCAATTATATGTTATGGTAAGGATTAAGCAACGATTCGCTGCCAACATACCAGACCGCTAAAGATTTGTGAGTTATGTCATGGTGACGTTTATTAAATTATATGTGATGGTAAGGCTTAAGCAACATATCGCTACCAACATGCCAGACCGCTAACTAATTCTGAGTTATGTCATGGTGACATTTAGTTAACTGAGTTTTACTTATTTATTTTTTTGTTTTGTTTTCGAACTTACTTAAGGTCGGTTTGACGCTGTTCTTAATTCTTTTCTATTCTGAGCTAGTCTAAAAAGGTCTACATACCCTTCACAACCTAAATCTCTAATAGTTTGACTAATACAGCTTTGTCTAGGTCTCTCTATTCTATTTTTATTTGGTTGTCTATAATCTAAGACCTTACTATAGTCTTTCATGTCTTAACTGGTGCCCTATCATTCTATCTCTCCAACCTTTAATTTTTTCCACATACAGAGTTTCTCACCTATCTTTCTATAAACTTCTTCATTTGTTACTCTATCTGTCCAACTAATCCTTAACATTCTTCTATAACACCAAGTATCAAAAGTTTCTATCTTTTTCTTATCTATCCCTTTAATTGTCCAAGTCTCACTACCGTATAATAGAACGCTCCATACGTACTACTTTAAGAAACTTTTCTATTATGTAAACTAATACTATTAGTTATTGGTAAGTCTTTCCTTTTAAAAACATTTTTCTAGCTTGAGCTATTCTAGCTACTATATCCCTTCTGCTACGTCCGTCCTTTGTAATTATACTACCTAAATAGCAAAATTCATCTACTTCTTCTAACTCGGTATTACCTATTTTTAATTTTGGTTAAGAACTAGGTTGTAACTCACTTGTCATTATCTTTGTCTTTCCTGAGTTAATTCTCATACTCTCTCCTAACTCTTTTCTAGACTCTGCTGTAATAGCTATATCGTCTGCAAAAAGTAACATGTCTATTTTCTGTCCCTGTACACTAATACCTATCTCTTTTCTCGCTCTAGCTAAGTTTAAAGCTTCCTCAATATAAACATTAAAAATCTAGAAAGATAGTATACAGCCCTGTGTGACACCATTTCTAATCTTAGCTTCCCTTTCTATTTCATCAAATCTAATTACTACGCTTTGGTTTTTATATAGACTGTAAATAATTTTTCTATCCCTAGAGAGAGTCCTATTTTTTGCAAAACCCTGAACATAACAATTTAATTAACCCTATCAAGTGCTTTTTGTAAATCTACAAACGCGAAATGAGTCTTTCATTTTTTTGTAATATTTTTCCGATAATTACCCTAATCATTAGTATCGGTTCTCTGGTCCCTCTGTCTTTACGAAAACCATATTGATCTTCGCCTAACTAATTCTCAGTCAAAGCTTCTACTCTATTTTTAATTATTATTGTTAGTATTTTGGAAGCGTAGGAAGTTGAACTAATCGTTCTAAAATTCTTACACCTATCAGTTTCTGACTTTTTTGGGATTGGGACAATAATATTTTTTTCGAAGTCTATTGGGCCCTCACCTGTGTCATATATTACTTTTACTAGTTCATATAATCAATCTAGAGTTTTCTGACTTGCATATTTTATTAATTCTGCAGGTATATCGTCTATCCCCAGCGCTTTATTTGGTTTAGGATCTCTAACAGCTCTATCAAATTCTTCTTTTTATATTGAGAACCTTATTTCTAATTCCTCTTCTTGGTCGTTCTCTAACTCATCCATATCATCTCCCTTATATAAATCTTCTAAATATCTTTTCCATCTATCTGTTACCTCAACTTTATTTATTAGAAGCTCATTATTCTCATCCTTAATACCATTATATCGTAGCGGTCTACTATTAACGCGTTTCACCAATTTAAAACAAGTAATAACAAGTTTTTATTACTCACTGTTCACAATTCTAATTAACAGTATATGCCTTATTTATAGACGTTTTCAGTTCAATTAATAATGAAGCACTATAACGTTAATGCTATTTACAAGCACTAATATCTTCTTAAACTAAATTCTTAATCATAGGTCTATTAACAACACTAACACTCCTATAATTTATTTATTACACTTTTGTCTATTTATGTATTCTACAAGCTGGCGGTACAATATACACGTTCACATAACACAAATTTATATTCACTAAAGGACTTTCAGAACATAATGAACAACTAACTATATACGAGATGATTTATATACGACATTTTGATATAGACTAACTCTGTACTTCATCAGCGGTCTTATATATACCCTGAATTATATAGAAGATTTATACTCCGGTATATGCTAGAAGGTTCGAGGCTTCTGTAGTATATACATTGCTTACGGCGCTTGTGTGTTTGACGGGTTGCCTAATAGTAGCTCGTAACAATATTTTTTCCTATCTTACCCGAAAAACCTTTTAACTGCCCTGTAAGCCCTGTCTGTCTTATCTACTCTCAAATCATCTTGTATTCCCTTACAATTCTTCTCCCTCCATTTATTTCTAGCTTTTTTTATACTCTATTATATTTTTGCTTACTTTCACTATCCAATTCTCTGAAAGATTTAAGCTTTCTTCTATTCTGTATTAAATCTAATATCTCTTTTGTTACCCAGGGTTTTCCCGCTTCTACTTTTTCTTACCTATAGTCTGTGTTGCTGTATTATGTACAGCCCTTTTTATTTATTTCTATCCATTTTCTACGTTCCCTCTTATAACTAAATCTTTGATCTTATTATCTAATACTTGTTTATATTGCTCTTTTATCTCACTATCATTAAGCTTACCTAGATCCCATCACTCTCTTTTAGCTTTTCTCAATTTTTGAATTTTAGATTACACTTCATTTTAACTAAGTTATGATCGCTATCTATGTCAGCCCCTGGATAATTACGACAGTTCTTAACTTGGTTTCTAAATCTTTGTTCAACTAAAATATAATCTATTTGGTATCTAGCCCTATCACCTGGCGCTTTTCGGGTATATCTTCATCTAAAATGTTGTTCGAATAGGGTGTTTACAGTTTCTAATCTATGTTCCTGGCAAAACTCAACTAATCTTTCTCCTCTATCATTTCGTCTACCATACCCAAATTTTCCTACCGTTTTTCCTCACTACCTTCTCCCACTAACGCATTAAAATCGCCCATGATTATTAAGGTCTCATCTACCGTTACTTTTCTCACTATACTATTTATATTCTCATATACCTTTTCTACTTCCTCATCTTAGTACTGAGTTGTTGACATGTAAACCTGTACTAAAACAATGTCTGTGGGTTTTGTACTCAATTTAACCATAATTATTCTATCACTAAATTGTAAGTACTCTTTAACTTTACGTCCTAATCTTTTACCTAACGCTATCCCTACACCTGTCCCTCCTGGAGATCCGAATGAGAAGACATTTTACCTCCGGACAAGAATTTTATTTGTGAGCTCTCCATCATACATAGTTCGTGTTTTAGGTCACGCATATTTGGGAAATACTGTGGTAGGTTGCCATATCTTTCCACAACGCAGTTTTTATAGATTTTAGCAAAAAGCCGTATCTGTCACGGCCAACCCCCCAACAACCTTGTAAATTATTGAGAATTGCCCGAGACCAACCGACTTTTCTCCAATATCTTTAAGCCAGCAAGGCTGCTGCCCCTTGCAGCACCTTTTAATTGCTTTTTACGATAAGCATGGCTTACTATAGAAGTATTCTTTGTCTCCTACTATAGGGTGGAAAGGTTTTATTGGGAAACTCTTAATTTAGCAAATGTGTAAGTGTTGGAGGATGTTGGTAGCAGCGGGCTACTTAACATCCTTCACATTCCATTGAATATCGGTGAAGTAGGGTATATATTTGGAAAACGATAGAAGGGGAACCGAGCTGTATCTAACAAAAATGAGCAACTGCTATATTCGAAAACAAACATAGAAACAAGGAAAATAATTCTTGAAAGCATATGTGTGGAGCACAGCACTGTTCTGCTGTGAAATAGGGAAAGTAGAAGAAGCAGACAGGAAAAAGATAGAAGCCTTTTGGAACGTGGTGCTTCAGATGTACGATGATGATGACATGATAGCACCTTTGTCTAAGATAATAACAAAGAGGTTCTAGAAATAGTAGGGGAAGAAATTTCTCTGAGGAAAAAATAGGACAAGTTTTAAAGCATTTGAGAAGTAGTGCGGAAATATTACAGGTCAAGATAGTAAAAAAGAGAAGTAGAGGTAAACCTGGACCAGACTATTCCACGCAGATAGTGAAAGATGTAGGCTGTGGGAATTTCAGGTACGTGTCTAATCAATTCCACGACTGAAGATCTAATGATGTTGTTGATGATGATGATAATGATAATACTAAAATACGAAATTATTCAAAACGTGAGTGTTCTTCAAACCAATCATCAAGCAAAACGTTGAATTTGTTTACTCGTCATAATGTGTCTCATGTCCATAGAGTTACGCTTTACAGTGAATTATTTTCAAAAGTATTTTGAATACCAAGTTACAAATAGCATAATTTACGCGTAAGGCTTAACTTGCAATCTAGTTTATGCGATTGGAAGTGAAGATATTTTATGTATAATATTCCACTTAAAATTTGATTTAATACTGATGTATTAGTTGCACCCGTTTTTCTCTAAAAGTAGTTCTAATGTTAATTGCTCCTACATTTTTAGCTACTTTCGTATAATACTAAAAAAACATTTGACAACGTTATAAAGTTTGCTAATGAGTATACGACAGAAGTGAGATTCCTTTACAAATATTGCCATACGTTGGTACCGATAGGTCTTCTTCGATTCATTTTACCATGTTAAATGTAATGCATCCGACCAATTTAAATGTATGTATTTAACTATTACAATATTTAATACTTCCATTTCCACAATGATGGAATTTCTAAATAATTTGGGTTGCTTATGATTAGTAATACAGTATGCCCTAATTTAGATGGATAGATTTCAAGTGCCAATTTACAGCTCCAATCTCATCCAATCACATGAGAATTTTCATCAAATAACTTAATTTACAATTTTTTAAGATTTTTCAAATTTTATTCCTTCAGCATCAGAAGTTTTAGTAATGTTGTCAAATTAAAATGAAAGAAAAGATGTGTCATTTTGAATGGAATACTTTGTGTAATTTGACGACATTAAAATGCGCGATTCACCTTTTGTTTGAAAATGTATAGTTTAATACCTTTGTTTGTTTTTAACCACTAAGGTAATATCGAATACCGTTGCTTTAATAATCAAAAAAATGTAATAAATTTATCCTCAGTGATTTCAGTTTCAGCCTATACATACTATAGTTCATGGACTATGATGCTCCCCTCAGGGTAAGGCGGAATGTTCTCTGGCAACCACCTTAGCCATTGATATTAAACCTCAGACAAAGCTCTCCCACATCACCCACGTATTTTAACTTAGCTTGTAGGAATTTATTAGAGGCCAATGAGTATCCCTATCCCTTATGGGTGGAATATCACCCTTGGCAGCTTTAGGAATGTCTTATTGCATTCCTAAAGGATTTCAAATGTGCTTGTCCGTTTTAACTTTTTTACTAGTATATATAAGTTTTATATATACACATTATATGTACCTTTACATGCATATAATTTTATTTATACTTAAGTGTTAATTTATTAATTTTAATTTTAATATTGACGTGGAAAGATGTTGGGGATGCGAGTCGTACGGCGCCTATAGAGTGGCCACGGCGGCGGGCGGAATTTATTCCTGTGGCCACCTCCACGCGGTCTTTCCTGGGCTGGCGGATCACCCACGCCAGGCTAAGTGCCATTCCTTTCGGCCGAGCCCACTTATTTAAGGAGGCTGCCTTTTTATCCGATCGAGACTCGAGAAGCCTTCAGTTTTAAATCGCTCGGACAGGTCGACCCTCTCGGATCGTGACGCTCGTCCGAACGATTATATTTTGTCGCTAGGAGGACGACGAGTCCACTGACTAACCTTAACGTCGTTGCCTAGACGACGGGTCTTCTGATTAAGCTTGACGTTGTTATCTAGACGACGAGTCCTCTCTGAATAAGTTTAACGTCGTTATCTAGACGACGAGTCCTCTCTAAATACCCTTCGGGTTCCTTATCTAGGCGACATACATCGTCGTCCTACGATTTTATTTAGCATCTTTATTTGAGTCGCCTCAGGCGATTTTTGTCCTCCCGTATATAAATCACTGCGTCGCAACAAAGACGACGAGTCTTCTTAATAAAACTTATACGTCGCTAACAAGAAGACGAGTCCTTTGAGTATATTTCTTTACGTCGGTAATAAGACGACGGATCCTCTGAATACCACGGGAGCTTTTCAATAAATTTTTGCGTCGCAACCAAAACGGCGATTCCACTGAATATTACAAGGGTTTATATCTAATTAAATATTTGCGTCGTTAACTTGACCACGAGTCCTCTGATTTACCGAGTGTGGATCCTGAGCGAGCCCTTTATAAGTCGCCAGAATGGAGACCAGAGCGTACAAGGATCCCTCGACACTGGGCTTCGATAGTTCTATGATCGAGGCAAATGCCATCCATCGGACGTGCACCGACCGCGCACCACCGTCGCCAATTTATTCGGATACGCGAACCGATCGTTCGCCTTCGAGCAGTAACGCTTCAAACCTGGGGTGCTAGTTATGAGATGATCGGATCGTAAACACTCCGGACCTAATGGTAGGCCCAAATCGGGTCGTTTCTTTTGGCCCTTCTCGTTTACGTCTCGGCGCTGCACAGTTCGATATCAGAATCGCATCCCCGGTCGCCGCTTCCCAGTAACCCCTCACATGTGATTTTCCAATGCTCCACGCGAGGGTACTACATTGGCCAGGAAGCGAGTTTTTTTACCTGGAAAATTTGGAATTTTGCCGAATCCTTGCTGTTCCAAGCAAGGAACATGCGTGACAACACTCACACACGGGACCTCCATTTTACCTCTCATCCGAACGAGAGTGTATTTTTATGAAAAATGCTCGCCTAACATTTTTCAAGCGGACCGTGTCGGGATTCGAACCCGGGACCTTGTGCGTAGTAGTCACACACATACCACTACGCCACGCAGGCGCCTTCTCAGTAACCCTACGGGATGACGACCGTTGGCGCGATCCGCAGTTTTACCATTTGTCTCAAGCAACGGCGCGCGTCGTAGCTCCTTGCACAAGATCCGAGCGAAGCGCCCGCCCCATATACGTTTCCTCGCATCGTAGATGCGTAAGAACGATCGTGGTGTTGCGTGTTTTGTGTTTTCATCAACCTCGGCGAAGTTAACACGCCCCCATCCGTCCGACTAGTGGTTTGGATGTATATTATCTGTTAATGATCCTTCCGCAGGTTCATCTACGGAAACCTTGTTACGACTTTTACTTCCTCTAAATAATCAGCATCATCGACGACGTCGGAATGTCTCCGCGTGCCGGTCTGAAGACCTCAATAAATCATTCAATAGGCGCCGTACGACTTGCATCCCCAACATCTTTCCACGTCAATATAATAAATTAACACTTAAGTATAAATAAAAATTATATGCATCTAAAGGTACATATAATGTGTATATATAAAACTAACACAAACAAGCACATTTAAAAACCTTTAGGAATGCAATAGGACATTCCTAAAGCTGCCAAGGGTGATATTCCACCAATAGGGGATAGGGATACTCCTTGGCCTGTAATAAATTACTACAAGATAAGTTAAAATACGTGGGTGATGTTGGAGAGCTTTGTCTGAGGTTTAATATCAAATCTGGTTTATTTTTAAAATCAATTAATGAACCATTGTCTTCTAACACAAAGTATCTTAGTCTCCAATTCTTTATATGCTCACCTCTTTTATATAACCATCCTTCTTTAATAATATTAGTAGCCGAAAGTGGAAGAGAGCTGAACTTATATCATTCATATCAGTATCAATTTCTTATTTATTCTTCGTAAGTAACAAGCCGTCACAGCTGTTTGCACATTCTAGAAAAGTCTACACAAACTCTTGTCGCTAATAATCGCAAACAACCCTTTTCCCGTTCTCAACATTCCAAAAATTTCTAAATTTCATGTGAACTAAATGAAATTACGGACATGTTTAACTGTTTTGACGCATATATAAATATAGTGCGGAGTGGCAAGTAAAGATGTCAAAGTACACTACACTACTTTTACTATATTTGGTAGTAGATCGTGATCTGGTAAGTCGTCTATTTTTATAATTTCTGAATACATGGAAATCTTGCGCCTTTTAATTTTATAACAACTATCATTAATAATAATGAATATAAAGTATATAAAATTATTGAATTTATTTGAAATTACCAATAAAAATTAATCAGCTGATTTCACGTTAAGTGTATTGGCAACCTCAAAGTCGCTCCCAGGCCGCAACACAAATTGAAGGCAATCATTCTTTTCAACTTTAAAATTTTCACCTAATGCACTCAAATCAAATATATCGAACATCAATAAATCAAAGTCACCTTCCATTTATGTCATAAATGTCAAACTTGAAGTTTTTATTATTGTGACAACGATTCTAGGTCATGGATCGAAACGTAAATAAAGACGATTTTAAAAACTATGAGTGGTTTAATTCCCAAAGAAGATTAAGAACAATAAGTTTCAGTAATGGCATCACTATTGTTTGTCAAAAATTCACCTAGTTTACGGAGCTCAGAGTTAGCTCCAACAAAGTTAGTACCGTTGTCGAAATAGATGTGGGCAAATTTACTGAGAAGTAAAAAGGCGGCTCCGTGGCGTAGTGGTATGTGTGTGACTACTACGCCCAAGGTCCCGGGTTTCGAATTCCGACACGGTCTGCTTGAAAAATGTTAGGCGAGCATTTTTTATAATAATACACCCTCATTCGGATGAGAGGTAGAATGCAGGTCCCGTGTGCGAGTGTTGTCACGCACGTTAAAGATCCCTACCTTGCTTGGAACAGCAAGGGTTCGGCAAAATTCCAAATTGTCCAGGTAAGAAAAAACTCGCTTCCTGGCCAATGTAGTACCATCGGGTGGAGCATTGGAAAATCACATGTAAGGCGAGAAGTAAAACGCCTTAATGACAATAAGAATTACTCAGTAGAAAGATCAGTCACAAGTTCAAGGTTAACTGCTTTTACAGTAAAACATATGAATATGCATAAATATCCTTTAATCAATATATAGGTACGACCCTTTCGGTCTTTGATCATTAGTAGACCAGCATAATCCACTCCGGTACTATAAAATGGAGAAGACGGAAGCACACGAGATGCACGTAAGTCTCCCATTATGGGTTGAATTGGCTTTGCAAAAATCCAAAAATTTGCTTTGCAACGTTTTTGCAAAACGTGATCAATAATCATTCACGCAGCACTGAAATTAGCAATTGAGGTCTGGCATGCAATAACTTTAAATGTTCGCGCGACACTAATAATTTAGCTAGGCGATGATGACCGGAGATTAAAATAGGGAATTTTTATCATAGTTGAATAGGGAATGGTGCAGTCTTCCTCCCACACGAATAAGTCCAGTGGAGTCAAAAAACGGATTGAGATTTAATAAATTGGATTTTGCCTTTAATGATCTTTTCTGCTTTAGTTCCTCGAAAAATGCCAATCATGTTCCATTGCCGTTTTCGTATTTTGTCCAGTCAAATTTTTAAAATCACATTAAGGGATAATAGATATTGTTTGTTGGTATTGATCGGGGGGGGATCTGTCAATTAATGGTAATTAGTGAGGTTATTATGAAGGTTAAGTTTAGAAATAGATATCTACATTCATCCAAGCAACAAGATAGTTTTATTTATTGAGACATAGTAGCCAAGAACTCTGTAACTCAGAAGAGGGATATGAACTCTGTCAGAAATCTGGAACGTATTTTAAGGTTATGTTTCGTAGATAAAAATGATTTAATCCAATGCAGAAAATGATAAAAAATCCCGTTTTTATGGTAAACCGTGCGAATAAGGAAGAAAAGCGAAGCAAGCATAGAAATTTAACCCGCACCGAGTACCGCAACAAAAACAAGGGGATCGAAAGAATTAATGCCGTGCTAGCTAAAAAGTCGTAAAGTGGGTTGGGTGACACAGAAAGGATAAGGAAACCTCAAAATAGAATGCTTTTATTTATAAAACTTAAAAAAAAAACAAGTTATGAAAAAAAAAATTAGCCTGCGGAGAAAACAACATTCGTCCAAAATACCCCGGAGAACTTAAAAAGCATAACAAAATCTCCTCTAAAATAAAATAATACCCTACCTTAATCATCGAACAAAGAAAATCACGCAAATATATAGTGGACTGTTTTCGGTCCTTTAGTTACTACAATATTTAAATATGCAATTAAAGCATGTGATCTAATGAGTAGAAGTAGACAGAGGAATAGGAACTGAAGAAGCTACAGAAGAAATAATTTTCCTTATGGTACGCGTAGGAGGAATCTTGACTGATCGGTGATATGAAGTAATAGTTTTCCCAATCTTAGCGGACTTATAAGCAATATCCAGTCCAACGTATATGTATTTGTCTTGGCTAGGGGTGCGTAACCATCGACCCTAAACTTTCTCAACTTCAACTTCAGACAGTCATCCTTTAATTCTTATAAGAAACTGATGGTAGGAAATTGGGTTGTATAGAATGAAGCAAGGTTGCAAGACACAATATCCAATTGCATATAATCAGGTACAGAAGCATACGGACGGAACATGGAATTCATACACGTTAAATAGTCAACGATACTTTCCAACAAACCCTGCATTATACGTAAGATATCATCAAATAGTCTTCGTTTATAATCAGGTGGTTCAAAATGATGTAGTAATAAATCAGCTAAGAAGGTTTGCGAATTAGAAAACCGATTGCGGTTTCTCCAGTACCATAGTAAAGCTTTCGACTCAAAGAGGTCGACCGCTTGTTCGAATAATTGGAATTTAAAGACATTACGAGTCAACCTAAGCTTTTCAACTTTTTCAAGAAAGTCATGTACAGTAAGCACGTTAGTATCTCCATTGAATTTTAAATTCCACTTTACGAGAAGTTGCGAAAACAATTTTCTAAGTGAGCTAGGAGCCGTAGATTGAGGATATTTCGATTGAGGGGTAGTTGGCATATCAGAAAAGAGTTGATATTTATGATCCAGTAACGAAAAAATTGAAATCCAAATACACAAAATTGGTAGAAGCGAAAAATATAGTCTAGAAATACTAATAGGAATTACACGAAGGAATGGATCTGGTTATCGGTGGAATCAAAGATTTTATATAAGGAGACAAACTTCGGTACATTTTGCAATTCGAAAACCTAGACGGTCTCTATGTATTAAACTACTGGCTAGAAAAGGAGATAGAGGACTTGGGTGTCGATTTAAATTTTAAGCTGCGAATAAAATTAGATAACATTAAAACCACTCCAAACAAACATAAAGAGAGGACTTTTCTGTGTATAACTTTGTATTAAAATTAAGTTTAAATGCCTCCATGCTTGGCATTAAATATTTTTAAATTTTGTTATGTATAATGTCAGAATAAAAATTTTTAAATAGTATTACATTGCTCTTTATTTTATAAAAGGCTATGACGTCACCACGAAATAGCAGTCACACAGATGCAGGGTGCGCATGGACGGGGGTGTTCATGGTTAGGTGTGCGAAAGTTAACAGTCACCAAGCAACTAATTCTTATTTGGGTGGTATCGAGTACTTGCTGGCGTATGTATCCGGAGTAAAAAACACGATTAGTTTATCGAGCGAAGATGACAAGCGTTACATCATCCCTTGATGTGTATTAACCTATGCATGGGGACATAAAGATTATAGGTGTAAGGTAGTTGTATAGTTGTATAGATTTTGAAAATTTATTGTATATATTAGTTTTAAGATTCTATAATTTTTTAGCTCTTCTCCCACCTTCCCTTCTTCCAAATCCTTCCTGCTTCTATCCTGGTGGATAGAGTGTATGTGTTACCTCCCCGTGGTGCTCGCTGGACGGCTAATATTTTGTTGTCTTTATTATCTGCAAAATTTTGTGTAAAGGTATACCCTGTTTAAAATTTTAAAAGTCGTGTTTTTGAATATTCTAATTAAAGAGTGTGGTTCTTATTGCTAAACTCGACCTTCCCATTTATATATTAAAAACACATTACATTGGAATGTTTTACATTATTCTAAAAACAGAACATTACTGTTTGAAAATGGTTTTAAATATCAAACACTCATGTCTTATAAAGGGTTTATTTCTAAAATTCCAGCGGTTGTAGATTTCTCGGGAAATGGTCGGTTAAAGCATATGTCTTGAGTAGCGAAAAAGGTTTTAAAGATGGAGTTAGATATAGATGAGCAAAAATTAGAGGATTGGGACATTTAAACGAGTAACTCGGCAAGGGGTGGCCCTATTTAAAATCTATTTACAGATTTGGGCTCCCAAGAAAAACATAATATTAGTTGATACCAAACAAGATATATGAATTAAATAAACAAACAAAATATTGAAAGGTTTGGGGTTTTATAGGGGTGTAACTTTGTAAGAGGTCACTCTAATGGAAAAATTCAAACATTTGAATTCCCCAGAAATTTCTAGATCAAACTTATGTATCATACCCTAAGAAAATACGCTCCGAGTGGTGTATCTGGTAGATCAGGTGATCGGGTGGAGCTGTCCGTGCATTGTAAAGGTACGAGACTTTAGCATGGTGTAACTTTGTAAAAGGTGGCCCTATGTAAAATCTATTTACAGATTTGGACTCCCTAAAAAAATCTAATATTAGTTGATACCAAACAAGATATATTTAATTTAAAAGAAACAAAAATAAACTTTTGTATGTTTGCTAGAGGGTATGTGTGTAAAACGGTAAGGGGTGGTCGGATTTTAAATCTGTCTGCAGATTTGGATTTGTTTTAATGAGAAACCCCAGTAAAAAGTGATTAGTGCTAATCGGTTTTAATGAAAAACCCTATTAAAAAGCGATCAGTGCTAATGAGTTTTAATGAGAAAATCCATTAAAACGCGATTAGTATTAATGGGTTTTAATGAGAAACCCCATTAAAAAGCGATTAGTGGATTGGGTGGATTCACCTTGTCCAGACTCTCCACAAAGGCCCTACTCCAAACAGTATGTAACAAACTATTTTATATTTTGTTTATTGTAATGATTAGTGAATTTTAAATTTTACTTTTAATCTAGAACACGAGATTTTTTGGAGCATAATCTTCTTATTTCCTTTTTAAGAAAGCACAAATCTTTGCCTAGTTATCAATATTCACATGATACTGAATGCTGCGTGCACTCTGCGGTGTGGAATAGTGGCTCCACAATCCAGTTCAGATAGATATTTTAATATCACTTCTTCAGCAAATGAAGCCACATTTTTCTGTGTTCGTCAATCCATTAACCCTTGATATAGATTTTCGTACTAAAACAAACTTCATTTACATTTCTTTATTCAGTCCAATATTTACATATTTAGATAATTAGCTGGGATTTTTACCTGTGGTTGTATTAATTAATTAAATAAATAAATATACCGAAATGCTGATACAGAGATTAATGATGATAATTGCAACACTAATTACCACACTAAATTCTATCCCAACATGCCGACTACGATATATTTATTACTAATTTAACTGTGTCCGTGGATACAACTATAATTTATCTATACAAATACTAATCGATTTATATAATAATTTACATATGCTGTAGATGCTGTATTTTAACAACAATTTATTTCATATCACCTGTGGTTCATGTATTGAACTATGCACCTTTCATATCATTCTAGAGATTACGTGATAGTACTTGAATCACGCCTTTTGTTCTCTTTTTAGCGGTTCTTTAAATACACCCTTGTAGCTGTCAGTAACTCTATTGTTCGCTTAATGATTTTATCCATCTCATTTTTAGACCACCAGACGATAATATTAGAATATATTTCAAGAAATGTTTGTGGCAGCTTAATTAGTTTGAGACCTTATATCGGATGTAGTACAATTAAAACTCTCGTTATTCGAGTCCATCATTAAAGTCGATATCAAGTTGCATACGCTGTCACAGATTCTGAATGATAGAAATTATGACAGCAAAAACAGCGGACAACGTTATAAGTCAAGGGTTACCGGTATTCAAAAGTAAATTGAGTTTATGGCGGATGAGCATAAAATAATTCCCACAAGAAATGCATTGCACTTTTTGCACCAATTCAAAGAAATAGAACTTCATGAATTGTGGGCAGTATGCAATAGCATATCGTCATTGAAAACGGACGAGTTTTAAATCCGCTATAATTACATTAATCCTAAAACCCAACAAGCCCGCCGACAATCCTGGATCCTATAGACCAATTTCTCTCCTACAACTACTAGACAAACGCTTTGGACGGATAATCTTGTTAAAAATTAACAATTACATAGTCAAGCACATCCTACTATTACACCAACACGGACTCAGACATGGACATAGTGAGAACTGAAGATCAACTCCCTTATCTCCTCTATCGCTTCTTTTATATATAATATGTCCTTGCCCTTCTTATCGATATCTGATATCCGATCTGCTAAGGATCTACTATAGTGGTCAACATCCCGTCCAACATTTTCAACATTATCAAATCCTTCCTCACTCCACGAATCACCAGCCTTAAAACAAAACTGCTTCTTAGTCACTAACCCCTTAACCTAAGAATGTCCTCAAGGATCTTGCCTTTCCAAGACCGTTTCAAAGAAAGTTAACTCCTTCCTAGAATTTGACATACCCAACACGACCACCTTTGTCTACGTCGATGACTTTACACATGGAATCTCCCTAGAAATACAGTATTTGCTCTCATTAAAAACATCGGTTCTCGCGCCATTCTAAACAAACAACTAATCATCATCATTAAGTCTTCAGTCCTGGAAGTATTCTTAATTAACCTACATATTTCCCTAAAATTCCCACAGTCTACATCTTTCACCATCTGCGTGCAATATTCTGATCTAGGTCTACATTTACCTCTCTATTGCTATATCTGCTTGTAATTAGCCCGCACTATTTCTCAAAAATGTCTTAAAACATATCGTGCCCTTCTATTTCTCCTATTTTTTTTTGTTTCGGGCAGATAGTTTTATTCCCCTACTATTTTATAACCTCATTGTTATTAACTTTATCTGTCCATTTTGAAGTATAACATTTCAAAAGGCTTCTTCCTTTTCCTGTTTGCTTTGACTACTGTCCCTATTTCATAGGCGTGTAGTGCTGTGCTTCACACATATGCTTCCAACTCTTTTGTCCTTGTTTCTATGCTTGATGTCTTCGAACATAGCCACAGGTCTTCCCTGTTAGATGCAGTTCAATTCTCGTTCTATTGTTTTGCAAATATATACCCTATTTCACCGATATTCAGTGAAAGTGAAGGGGGTTAGGCAACCTATGACTACCAAGATCCCCAAACACTTGAACATTTGCCGAATTAATAGTTCTCCAATAAATCCCTCTGCACAATCATGATTAGTTGAAAATATTGCAAAACCAACAACTGTAGTTGTTTATAATTATAATAATGTTTAAGTGCAACTATTGTTTATCATTAGGTTTTCAGTCTTCGAACTGGTTGTATGCGTACCTCCACAAATTTCTATTCTGGGCTAGCCTATACAGTTCCCCGAAATTTCCACTGCCTGGATACAGCTCGGTTCCTCTTACATTGTTTTGTAAATATATACCCTATTTCACCGATATTCAGTGGTATGTTAAGGTGGTTAAGCAACCTGTGGCTACCAAGATCCCCCAACACTTAGCATTTGCCGTATTAGTAGTTTTCCAATAAATCCTTTCGCATAGTCGGCATTGGTTGAGAATATTGCAAAACCAACACCTGCATTTTTTTATAGTACTCATCAAGCTTAAGTGTAATTATTTTTTAGTCATTAGGTTTCCGTCTTAGAGCTGGTTGGACGCGTCGTTCACTGATTTCTTTTCTGAGCTAGCCTACACAGTTCCCTGGCATTCCTACAGCCTAGACATATATGCCCTATTTCACCCTTATTCAATGGTATGTAAAGGGGGTTAAGCAGTCTGCGGCTACCAAGATGCTTCAACACCGACATTTACCGAATTAATAGTTTTTCAGTAAATTCTTTCACACAATTAACATTAGTTAAAAATATTGTAAGACCAACCCCTGTAGTTGGTTATAATAATCATCAGGTTAAAGTACAATTATCTTATCATAAGCTTTTCTGTCTTGGAACTGGTTGGATGCGTAGCTCCATAGGTTTTTTATCTGCGCTCTCCTGCATATAAATTCTCTATATATTCTTGCCATCTGATCACTTTCACTACATTTTCTATGATGTATCTTCCGCACTCTTGATATTTTTGCTATACGGTTTTATATTCCTAAAATTTATTCTAATTAGTTTGTATGCTTCATCTGTCTTTCCTATTTCCATCTAAGTTTGTACCTCTTTGCACTTTTCATCAATCCATTTCTCTTTAGCTTTCCTGCATTTGCGAATAATTTCCTATTTTATGGTTTTGTATCTCTGTTTTCCAGCTTCGTCCGGTTTGTTTTGTATTTTCGTTTTTCTTCTATTAAATTCATGATGTCCTTTGTTATCCATGGTTTCTTTTTCTTTTTGTGTATACCCCAGAATATCTCTGGCCGCTGTCTAAGCTGGATTTAATGTTACTCCATTCTGCTTCTACTTCTTTAGTATCAGAAATTTTCTCGATATCTTTCAGCAATTCATTTGGCTTTTTTCTAATCTTTTTTGGGTATCTTTATCTATTAGTTTCTCAAAGTCAAAGTGTTTTTTCCGTTCCTTTTTCTTAAATTTTTTAATTTAAGAGCGGCCTTCGTAACTACGATGTTTTGTAGTTAGTGTCTATATCTTCTTCTGGGTAGCTTCTACTTGATTACTAAACCGTTGTCTAATAAGAGTGTAATTGATATGATATCTCCCTATATCTTCTGGCATCTTCCACGTGTATTGTCTTCTAGCATGATGTTGAAATAATGTGTTGGTGATGGTTGTATTGTTTTGGTCGTAAAATTCTACCAACCTATTTCCCCTGTCGTTTATTGTTGTGAATCAGTTACCTTCCTAGACCCCTGCTACTTTGTACTAATGAATCCTTTTTGTTGTTACAATAGCTTTAGGTTGTTGATACTACTTGTCACATTTCTGTAAACTAGTAGTGTCATCTTATTGCTGAGTAAAGCCTATTTTAAGGTTTATACTTCATTTTTCGTGTATAAACGAAATAAACCTACTACAGTTGCTTTCCTACCATTACCTACCACTGCATTAAAATTCCCTGTAATTACTAAATTTTCATGTCCTTTCACGTATCTAAGTATCTCTTCGATATCTTTGTAGATCGCTTCTACCTCTTCCTCTCTATAACAATGGTGGGCATGTATACTATTAATGTTTTGTAGGTAGCTTTCTACACAATGTCTTTTTTTTTCTCATATCTATCTCCACATTGGAATTTCCTTCCTCTGATCCCGTGTGAATAACTCTAAAGTCCCAGCTTCAAAAATCCCCCGTCTCTGGCCATCAAACTTCGCTAATTCCTACTATGCCTAATGTTAACCTAGTCGTTTGAATTTTCAAGTTCTCTAGTATACCTACTTGCTTCATACTTCCGACATTCCACACTCCGACTCGCAAAATGTTCACGACTTTTGTTCTAATCCTTCCGATCATATCCTCCGAAGTAGTCCCCTCCCGAAGATACGAATGGAGGAATAATCGAACCACAAAAAAGCAGTTTAAGCTTATGTTACATTATTTGAAATTGAAAGATATAGTGTATCAGAACAAAGGTCACCCTTTAAAGGACAATAATTATAAATTAAAGTGAGAGTAGTTGACTAGCATTTTAAGTGCTAGTGGTGTAGGACCTACAAACATGGCGGAACAGTGGAAAATAAGACATTACCATGTTCTAAAAGAGAATCTTACGGCTGCAGGTGAAGTGACAAGGCAAAGACGCTGTTCTTATGAGTCAAACATCTATTGATGGAGTGAGTTCTTTAATAGAAGCGGGTGTTCCAGCTTATGATTGTATTGTAACAGGACCAAGCCAAGAACATGGCGCAATTGTTTTTGATTTGGACGTAAAACCTGCAAGTTAAATTATCCCTTTAAGAAATTATAGCAATCACTAATCAATTATGCAAATTGATGAAAATTTGGAGGCAACTATTGAAGTGGTAAATCAAAATGTTTTGACATATGAGCATGAGAAGTAAATACCAGAACAGTTTGTAGGTCTTACAGTATTATAGAATTTGCAGCAGTTTAATCCTTATACGTTTAAGATAAACAAATTTTCAAGACCAAAAACAATACCAAAACATCGTAATATTCGTCCTGCACGACATTCTAGACTGTCTCGGCTAGAAAAAACCATTTATAAATATGAAAATTTTGTGAAGCAGCAGTTAGAAAATAACGAAAGAATAGCTAAAAGTAATAATGAATTGACGATAGCAATCAGCAGCGATAACCTCATCGGCGCAAATGCTAGCCGAGGTATTTAATAAATGAAATAATTAATTAAATAATTATTGGTGTAAATAAATTGTCAAGATATTTTTTAATATAAACTCTACAAATAGCGTTATTTAATACAGAACTTTAATTACCTAAAATAAAATCAGATCTCGTTCTTTTGGTTTGTTGCAGAACACCATCAACTGGTGGTTGTTCTTCATGATTTCCAAATTCTTCAACAAGTTTATAATCATCATTATTATAATCTTTCAAATTAAAACGCCTTGCTAAATTATGCAAAATAATACATGAATAATATTTTATCAGAACGAACAGGGTGGTAATTAAGTGCTCTAGCCTTCGTATGGCATCGGAATCTCATCTTCAAGACTCTGATGAATCGCGCTACACTGTTTCTTATTGTACAATGACGTTGTGTGCATAGACCTTCAGGAGTATTAGGAGCTGCATCTGGTAGTGGGGTTAGAAGGCACGGTTCTATGGATATTCTGAGCCACCTAAGAGTCAAGTATTTTGAAGTCTAGATAAATGTCTTTGGATACCTGAACTAGCTCGTATTGCAGAATCATGGGTTGGACCAGGAAATCGACCATTGACATTTTGAATGACCAAGTCCGAGTCACGTGTTATTTGTTTCATACTTTCCTGTTGTAATATATAACGGCTATATATTGTTGCTCTTTAGTTGGTGGGGCTATAACGGCGACATGCGTAAAATCAATACAATCAAATACACCCCAAACTAAAAGTTTTTTTGGATAAATTTTAAGTTTGGTTTTTTTTCAAAAAAAAACTTTTTCCACGCTCTGCAGCATCTCTAATGGGAAATAATATAATCGATCAATAAATGTGTCACCATAACATCGGACACTTCAGTAATAGTACAGCTTACCATTGATTGACTTAATCTCAAATTAAAGTCTTGTCCAATAGTCTTCTGATAACTACCGGATGCAAAAAACTTACTGCTGCTAAAACCTTTAAATAATTTGACACAGTATTTGAATAATGTGATTTTGTCATAATGGGTAATAATATATTAATGACTTCCTGCATCATATCTTTGTTAAACCTAAAGAGCTGTATTAAGAAGAAATTTGGTAACGAAAATGGATCGGAAGAGTCTCTTAAAATACTTCTATTCAAATTTAAAGTATGTCTAAAAAAAAGTCAGGTTAAATAAAATTTGCAAGACAAACTTACATTTCTTTTGCTTCATCTTAATTATTGCATGTATAATTGTATAGCCATTTTAAAATAAACACTCCACAGTTTTTTAATAACACGTTAATTTTTAAAGTTACCAATCAAGACATCTTTAAAATATGACAGTTAAGGACGCGTTTTAGCGACGTAGTAGTTAAACTTTTAGCGATTCGCTAACATTAGAATTGCATTTAAGTAAGCTAACGTTACTCGGTCACTTAAAGACATATTAACTTTTAACAATCTAATTTGGATTTTCTGTATAACGGATATTGTATCGAAAAGATGCAAGAGAAACAAAAGATAGTGTTTTTCAATTTCAAAAGTTTTCGCGCGTAACACAAATTTCCACCCTCAAACATTTGAACTCCTTTCAATCTCCCTAAAATTAAGTTTACGTCATTTTTGAGACAAAAAATCAACGAAGCGCTAAAGTTGCAGAGGCTTCCAAATTTTCAAAACATTTGGTAGGTAACTATAGTTACAGTTCAGAATAACCCTTTTTTTCGCGCTACTTCCAATGAATGTCGATCGAAGGGGGCGCATTTTAAGACGCATGTTAATAGTCTTATTTTCATCTCAAAAATACGCCCTTAAAATCCTTGCAGTGAATTTAGAAACACCCTCTATATCGTGATAAAAATCCTGAATTAAAAAGAATGATAACAAAATAAAATAAGTTGTATTAGAAACAAAATTAACTAAAGAAAACGTAATTCTGTAGAATTTCTGGATCCTGGGTTGTCTTCTTTATCTTTTGTCAGCAACTTCGCGGTGTTTGTACTTGGTGATCATTCGTGGTGGCAGTTGGTTATAAGCAAGGTTTAGTAAGTGAAAGGTGTGCGCCGATGTGAGCCGTTAGTTTGGTGGAATAAGAGGCTTGCTGTTGAGGATTTCGTTGAAGAAACTAATGAATTTTTTGGGATGATGTGCTACTAAGCAGTTTATGCATGGGAGAGAGCAAAAGGGATCAAACTTTACAGTTGCTTTTAGGTTATTTTGTAGTTGAAATGTGTCAGAGCATGAATAGAACAGGTGTGCAGGGGTTTTGGGAATGTCTTCAAGGGAACAAGGACACGTGAGAATACAATGAAGTCGAAGCAGTGGAGCGAAAGTTTCCGTGACCAGTTATAAAGAGAATTGTTATGCGTGCTGATGTAGAAGAGTGATGTTTGGGAATATGCTAGAGATAAATCTACCTGTTGCGAAAAGGGACCATTGTTCTTACCAGGAGTAGACGATGGATTGATTTATGAGGGATTTAGTTTTGTGATCGGTATAGTTTTGCATGTATCATATTGTATTGTTCTGTCATGTACGTGGATTGGACGTTTGGTTTTAAAGATTTTTCCTTTCAGGGTGGCTTATAATTGGAGTTTTATCGGTGGATTTTATAGGACAGTGTAGGAAGTCGATGTAGAGATCGTACGGTAGGTTTTCGAGATGTATAAAAGAAATGATTGTTGTGAGAAATTTTCGGGTCGTTAGAGTTGTGAGGGAAGCCAAGAATTAGAGGTGAAAGAATAATGGGAATGATAATTTGATTGAGGATTAGTTAACTGGTGGTCAAATTCTGTTCTGGAAAATGAGCTGCGAACTTTTTCAATTTGGATGTGAGATCTCAAATAGGTTCCTAAATGTAGTCCTCTGTACTTGACGTAGTAACGAATAGTTGTACAGTTGGACTGCGAAGAGGGTCTAGAAAACCTTTTAGAATTAGGTTTAATTTTTCGGGAGATATTAGTTGTTTCCGTTCTGAATGGATCTGCTCCTTGAAAAAGTTATAGATTACTAGAACGGATAAAACGGCTTCAGAGTTCCAGTGATCTAAAGAAACGAACTAAAGGGTTTAACCAAATTAGTGGGGTCTTTAGTTAGGAACCAGACTAAGACAGGTCCCCGAAAAAGGGCAGCAGCGTTTTCGGCACTTAGAGTGACAGAGACCATAGTGGTCGGCATGGCATTCTAAGACCCACGACTGAGATGTGGAGGGCAACGCGAAACCACCACATTACCTCCCAAGTACATAGCGTACTTAAATTGATACTTAAGATAATGGCATTTTCGGGGGTAACAAATTCCGGAGTTAAAACAGTCCCCCATTCGGATCTCCGGGAGGGGACTACTTCGCAGGATGTAATCGGAAAGTATAAAAAAAGAGTCGTAAACACTCTGCGGGTAGGAGCGTGGAATGTCAAAAGTATGAAGCAAGTAGGTAAACTAGAGCACTTGAAAATTAAAATGGATAGATTAGGATTACACATAGTAGGGATCAGCAAAGTTCGGTGGCCAGTGATAAAGGATTTTTGAAGCAGAGACTTTAGAGTTATTCACATGGGATCAGAGAATGGAAATTCGAGTGTGGGAATAGGATACTGTGTAGAAAACTACATACAAAAGATTGAAAGAGTACTCATGGTTAAATTAGAATCTAAACCGGTAAATACAGTAATAATACAAGCCCACCTGTAGTCACAGGGAAGAAGAGGTGGAAGCGATCTATATAGATATCGAAGAGTTACTAAGATACGTAAAACGATATAAAAATTTAATAATTAAAAGGGATTTTAATGCAGTGGAAAGTGAGGGTAGGGAAGGAGCGGTAGTAAGTTTGTTTAGTTTAGGCACGAGAAACAACACGGGAAACAGGCTGGTAGAATTTTGCGACCAAATCAATTTACCCTTTACAAACACATCATTTCAACATCATGCTAGAAGACGATACACGAAGAAAATGCCAGGAGATATACGAAGATATACAATAGCTTACATTCTTGTTACACAACGGTTTAGGAATCAAGTGAAAGACTGTAGAAACTACCCAGAAGCAGATATAGATACTGACCACAGCACCGTAATTATGCAGACCGCTCTTAAATTAAAAAATTTAAGAAAAAGAAATGGAAAAAGACACTTCGACTTTGAGAAACTAAAAGATAAAGATATTCAGGAAAGATTCGAAAGAAAGTCAAATGAATTGCTAAAAGGTATCGGAAAAATTTCTTATACTAAGGAAGTAGAAGCAGAATGGGGCAACATTAAATCCAGCTTAGACATAGGGGCCAGAGATATTCTGGGGTATACAAAAAAAGAAAATAGAAGAAAGACGAAAACACAGAAACAAACCAGACGAAGCTGGAAAACAGAGATACAACGCCATAAAATGAGAAATTATTCACAAATGCTGGAAAGCTAGAGAGAAATAGATTGATGAAAAGTGCAAAGAGGTAAAAACTTAGATGGAAATAGGAAAGACAGACGAAGCATATAAACTAATTAGAATAAATTTTAGGAATATAAAACCGTATAACAAAAATATAAGGGACGCGGGAGGAAACGTCATTATAGAAAATGTAGAGAAAGTGGGTAGATGGCAAGAATATATAGAGAATTTATATGCAGGAGAGCGCAGAATAGAAACCTATGGAGCTACGCATCCAACCAGTTTCAAGATAGAAAACTTTTTGATGACAAAAAATAATTGTACTTTAACCGGATGATTATAATAAGCAATTACAGTGTTGTTTAATTTTAAAATTCCGTGTCCTAAACATAAATTTTTCGCCATCAAACGTTTGAATTCCCCTAAAATTAAGTATTTCTCATTTTTGAGATAAAAAATGAACAAAGCGCCTAAAGGTGCAGGAGATTTCAAATTTTCAAGACAATTCGTAGATAACTATAGTTACAGTTTAAAATAATTTATTTTTCGCGCAACTTGCAATGGTTGTAGATCGGAGTGGCGCATTTTAGAACACTTGTTTATAGGAAAAAAATCTTATTTTCATCTCAAAAATACGCACTTAAAATCTTTGCAGTGGATTTCGAAACCCCCTGTATTATGATTTTGTTTACTAGTAGTAGGATAGGGGCATCTCGGGACAGATTCACATTCCTCCCTATCCACCCGATCCTCCCGATTCATATCTAACCTAGGTTTTTACATGTAAATTCCCATAAGGAGGATCTGCTAAGTCTTATTTTAAAGGGTTTTCTTCTTGCTCCCCCTTTGCTCCCTCCTTGTGGACCTCGTTGTGTGTGTGGGGGGTCTTGATTTATTTTACAGCCCCACCATCCCTACCCTAAAAATGGATAACCTAACCCCTAAAATTTAGGACTAACCCTTACAACCACCATATAGGTAAAATCACCACTTCGCTATGCTCTTGGTTACCTAGTTTCGGCTACTTTTCCAAGGTCGTGATGACGTCAAAGCCTTTTAAGAATAAAGAGCAATGTAATACTATTCTAAAATTTTTATTCTGACATTATACATAACAAAATTTAAAAATATTTAATGCCAAGCATGGAACCATTTAAACTTAATTTTAATACAAAGTTATACACAGAAAACAGTCCTTTCTTTATGTTTGTTTGGAGTTCGCAGCTTAAAATTTAAATCGACACCCAGGTCCTCCATCTCCTTTTCTAGCCAATAGCTTGATACATCGAGACCGGCTAGGTTTTCGAATTGTAAAATGTACCGAAGTTTGTTTCTATATATAAAATCTTTGATTCCACCAACAACCACATCCATTCCTTAGAGTAATTCTTGCTGCTTGTGACAATCTTTTAATCGCGGATCTTCCACTATATCCTGCATACGTATCTTGATAGCTTGATTGACTTCTTCTTGTCGGTATTGGAGGGAATCCTTATTCTCCCACTCACCGTTGCGTAGTTGCATGTCCTCCACTTTTGGGAATATATGGTCGTTTTAGGTTGTAGGACCCTTGGGTTTAAATGATCCGAAAGGTTTTTTACTAGGCAAATATACAATGTTTAACGGAACCCCTTTACGTGTGGTGTACGCCAAGGTTACGAAACCCGCATTCCTTAGTTCGTCTATGTTATCTGCCATTTTGATAAATGCGTTTTTAGAATAACCTTTTAAAAAGTAAACAGATTTAGTATCAGCTATTTACGCTAGTCATCTTTGCTCGATAAACTAATTTTATTAATAAGCTGCGTGTACAAATCGTATTTGTTACTCCGGATACATACGCCGGCAAGTACTCCATACCAAATAAACAATTAGATGCTTGGTGACTGTTTACATTCGCTTCCCTCGTGTACGCCCAGACACATCCCAGCCCATGTGCACCCCTGCCCGTGCGCACCCCTGCCCATGCGCATTCCAATCCATGCGCGTCCCTACCCATGCGACACCTCTCTGTGCGACTGCTATTTCGTGGTAACGTCACAGCCTTTTGCAAATAAAGAGCAATGTAATACTATTCTAAAATTTTTATTCTGACATACATAACAAAATTTAAAAATATTTAATACCAAGCATGGAGTTATTTAAACTTAATTTTAATAAAAAGTTATACACAGAAAACAGTCCCTTCTTTATGTTTGTTTGGAGTGGTTTTAATTTTATCTAATTTTATTCGCAGCTCAAAATTTAAATCGACACCCAAGTCCTCTATCTCCTTTTCTAGCCAATAGTTTGATATATAGAGACCGTCTAGGTTTTCGAATTGTAAAATGTACCGAAGTTTGCTTATATATGTAAAGTCTTTGATTCCACCGACAACCAGATCCATTCCTTTGTGTAATTCTTGCAGCTTGTGACAATCTTTTAATCGCAGCTTTCCCTCTATATCCTGCATACGTATCTTGTTAGCTTGATCGACTTCTTCTAGTCGGTATTGGAGGGAAACCTTATTCTCCCACTCACTGTTGCGTAGTTGCATGTCCACCACTTTTGAAAATATATGGTTGTTATAGGTTGTAAGACCCTCGGTTTTAAATAATCCGAAAGGTTTTTTACTTGGCAAATATACAATGTTTAACGGAACCCCTTTGCGTGTGGTGTACGCCAAGGTTACGAAACCCGCATTCCTTAGTTCGTCTATGTTATCTGCCATTTCGATAAATACGTTTTTAGAATAACCTTTTAAAAATTATACGGATTTAGTACCATCCTTTTCCGCAAGGACGCCTACATAACTAAAAGAGTCCTTTTTTCTAACCACAAATGCAAACAGCTTGTAGAAACCGGATGTATCTAAGTCAGCCCATCGGCACATAAAATAATCTTTTAATTCTTCCTCATTTTCTCTAATTAGATGTTCTTTGTCCAACACATCTTTGTACTGTTCGCGTATTGTCGCAGTGTTTTCCATGTAGTCCAACTTTCGTCTTCTTGCATCCAATATTTCTAATTCCAGCTGTCTATTTTTTCCACTTACAGTGTATAGCGTGCATAATTGAGCAATTTCCTTTAGCGTAAACAGATAGAATTTACTGCCAATATTTATGCGTTGTCGTACAACCTCTGGGCGAATGTTAGGCGTATTTATCAAACCCAATTCCGAAATAATTATTTCTTTTGGAATTGTAGAATATGGTGTTGCAGATTGTGTAAAATATGTACTACCTGCTTTATTATAGCACTTGTGTAAGATTTTTATTTGATCTTGGCTGTCTTCCTCCTCTACTATCTCCAAGTAATTTACAGGTAAATAGTTAAAACTAAAAGCCGTAAGCACATACTTTATAAATTTTTCCCTTTCCTCTGGTTTTTCGGACAACTTAATTTGCAAGCCAGTCAATTTCTTCTAACTTAACATCTGCTAGTTCTACTTTGAACAGAACACATATAGGATTTGGAATTTTTTATTAATGCTTTCGAGGCCCTGTTATTCCGATAATTTCTTTTACCCCCTGGCCCATCTTGTTAGTGCTTTCCAGAGAAAACGGAATCTTAGCTTTAATACCATGCCTAGCGGAAACAAATCGGCCGAACTTTCTTCGTAGATGGCTGTTAAATGCACCACAAATTTCTTTTTTTAGGATAATCATCCTTTTGTTTGCAAATGTTTACTCGGCGTCAGAAAGGTCGCAAAACCAACATTATATTGTCACAAAATGGTTCTGTAATTGGTGTGTGTAGTCCACCAGTCAGCATCTGCTCGCCTTCGACATAACAAATATTACCAATATCTGTCACCAGATTATTGTTGCACCTATTTTCTGCCAGCAGCCACAATTCAAATCGCTCATTTGTTGGTTTCACTTTATTTCCAAGAAGTTGAGGAACGTTAATCACCTTGCAGGCGCTCATGTTTACCGTTCTACCTACTGCCGAATACTAAATTGAATACGAAAAATTATCCCTTCACAAAGCGGTCCACAAGGAGGGAGCAAGGAGAGAGCAAGGAGGAAACCCTTTAAAATAAGACTTAGCGCATCCTCCTTATTGGAATTTACATGTAAAAACCTAGGTTAGATATGAATGGGGAGGATCGGGTGGATAAAGAAGAATGTGAATCTCTCTCAGGATGCCCCTATCCTACTACTTATACTCCATTAGTTTTACCTTTCATTACTGGAACAGCCACTTCAATCAGTCTTAATTTTGCGATACATGCACAAGAAATATGAAGACCTAATCTCCAAGAAAACGTGTTTTACAGCTCTTCACAATAAATATTTAATTATATCACAGCTTGTACTCATTTTACCTATCTTTACTTTATTATTTTGATTTTAACTTTGCAGTTTATTATTTAATTTCATTTTGTCACAATTTACAATACTTATAATTTATGCACCAACCATTAGACTGTACAATCAAGATGAGCCAATGGCCTAAATATGATTCTAAATAAAGATATTAAAAAATTAGATTAGATTAGATTCAAATATAATGCAATAGTACTGCGTTAGGTGCGCGAAAGGAAAATGTTTTTAAAATATTAGGAAAACTGCAGTGTTACATGCATCCTCAAAATATCTTTCTAGTTAAAAAAACATTAACTATTACATGATCACTCTTCAATATTTAAAACATTATACAAGAGATTTCCTTTAATATAATACAATTTTTTCTATTTTAATTTGACCACATTAAATAACACACCAAGTATTGGCGGGATAAAATCTTAACAATATTTTTGAAAACATTGTCGCAAATTAAATTATTTAGGGAAAACCGCATCTCTGTGGAGTAAGTAAAAGTAGCACATAAAGTTTAAAATCCACACGTTTATTTGGGATACCCAGTATTAAAATCAAACAATGTTTTATTTAATGAAATTCAGATTCTTACAAACTACTGAAATCAACCTAGTACTGTGGTTTATATTTGAAAAGAACGACCCCCTTTAAAAAGCAAATTTTTAATTTTAAGATAGGAAACGGAAATCAATTGTGAACACACTTTTATTTTTTATACATCCTGCTGGTGACTGCATGCCGCAGGGCAGCATTAACCATGAGCTATTACTCATCATAAATCGTATTGCTTCTTAATCATGAATGATTTTTTGTTTAAACTTTCAGTTTTGTATTAGTTCTTGTAGATTAACATTAGTTACAATTTGAGGTTCCTTTTTATTGAACGTCTATTTAGTTCTTGATCTTTTTCGTTCCAATCTTGCATTTCCGTGAGTCTCGAATTATTTATGGTTATTTCACTTTCGCTGCTTTTTCTTGCTGCTTTGGTCGCTTAAGTACAATTAGGTATGAACTGATTGATGTAGATGATTTATTCTACCGAATTAAAATATCCAAGCTTCATCCTAATCATAATTTGCATTTTTTTATATTTATAAATTAAGCGTTTTCAGTAGTGTAGTTTATAAGATGTATTTAAATTGAAAAAGTAATAAAAATAAAACGAAAAAATTGAAGATGTATCTTTTAGATAAAAAAGTCAAAATAAACTTTCATGTAGTTATTAAGAATAAAAAGCCATTTAAGCTTTTTCAACCATTACTTTCAATCTATAATGCTTGTAAGATATAAAAAGCAGTTTGTCTTTGATGTTCCGAAGCCATAAATAAAGCTGCAATCATGAAGTCCTTTTTCAATTGCTAAGTATCAGATCTTTAAAACGTGTAATGTGCTTCTATCTCTTTTATTTTTTTGTTTTCCTCAGAGAAATTTCTTCCCCTACTATTTCCAGAACCACTTTGTTATTATCTTAGACAAAGGTGCTATTATGCCATCGTCATCATACATCTGAACCATCACGTTCCAAAACGCTTCTGCTTTTTTCCTGTCTGCTTCTTCTACTGTCTACAATTATTTTTTCTTTATTAGGTTTCCGTCTTGGAACTGGTTAGGCGTGTACCTCCAATGAGTTCTGTTGCGAGCTAGCCTACACATTTTCCCTAAAATTTCCGAAGCCTAGATACAGCTCGATTCCCTTTCTTTTGTTTTCTAAATATATACCCTATTTCACTGATATTCAGTGGTCTGTGTGAGGGGTTAACCAACCTATGGCTACCACTTAGGCACTTAGACATTTGCCGAATTAATAGTTTCCAATAAATACTTTCTCATAATCAACATTAGTTGAGAATAGTTAAATTGTTTTTGTCGCCAAATTCTACCAGCCTATTTCCTTTGTCATTACTCGTGCCTAAACCAAATAAACCTGCTACCACTCCTTCCCTGCCTTCACCTATCACTGCATTAAAATCTCGCGTAATTATTACATGTTCATGCCTTTTACGGATCTTAGTATGTTTTCGATATCTTTGTAGATTGCTTTTACCTCTTCCTCATTCTAGCTAGAGGTGGGTATGTAAACTTGCATTACTACCGAATTCACCGGTTTAGAATTCTAGTCATGAGTACTTTTTTGTCTTTTTGTAAGTAGTTTTCTACACAATGTCCTATGTTTTTCCGCTTAACTATACCTACACTCGAATTTTCTTCTTCTGATCCTGTATGAATCACTCTGAAGTCTTCGCTCCAAAAATCTCCCGCCACAGAATTTTGCTAATCGGTACTATATCTAATGCTAGCCCATACACTTCAATTTTCAATTTTTTTTAGTTTACGCATTGGCTTCATGCTTCTAACATTCCACGCCTGGACTCGCAAGATATCCCTGGTTCCCCTTTTCTGCTTATTGAGCTTGCCAATCACATCCTCCAAAGCGGTTCCTTCCTAAAGATCCAAATGGGGGATTATTTTAACTCCAAATTCTTTTACCCCAAAGGTGGCCATCTTTTTAAGAAATGTTTTTGATACGGTGTAACTTGGGAGGATAATTGCCTTCCACATCGTACTAGTGTGTCTTAGAGTGCCATACCGACCCGTCGGTCTTTGCCACCCTAAGTACCAAAAGAGCTACTACCCTCTTTCAGGGACCTGCCTTAGTCTGGTTCCTTGTTAAAGTCCCTACTAATTTTATTAAACCTGTAGTTCGGCTGTTAGCCTCACTGAAACACTGAAACCATTCTACCCGTTCTAGTATTTTAGAACTTGTGTGTATGTCCGTTTATAACACAAGCATCAAATAAATACATGACATTTTTTTCTATTTTATAGAAAGCTATAAAAAATGTGTTTGTTTGGGGCTTTTCCTTCTCGTAAAATCTCATGTCAATTAATCCAAACTCCCGCTTTCGCACAAAAATTCTTTTCGTCAAACTGGGTTTGGGAATCAATGTTTAATCTTTGTTAAATCTATTAGAGATAGTTTTTTCAATCGGAAGTCACATTTTGTTGTAAAAAATTAGTGTTTTGTTCTCGTGTGTCGATTAAACCATTCTCATAAACGCAATTGATTTACATATACACCGTGACATGGATATTGCAATACCAAGAAGGTGTGGGAATTTTTGACCAAATTTGGCAGATATGCTTAACTACTCAAAGATAGTACTTGATTAAAATTTGAAAAAACCACAAAAGATTAACATAATTTTTTTTGGTAAGGTGTTGGACCCCCTTATTTGTTACACACTGCCTCGCTCTTCGTGACATCGATTCCAGTAGGTGGTTGATGTCCTGTTGCAGTATTGTGCTGTTGGGGTATTGTGTTCCAAGCAACTTATACTTCACGCCCGAGAGCTTTTAGTGTATGCGGAGGATTTGTTAAGTGCCCCAGTCTTCTACCCATAATGTCCTACACATGTTCAATTGGTGTAATATTGGGAAATCTGGGTGGCCAAGAAAAAATATTGACATGGGCGTCTTCAAATAGGTTAAGAGCAGTCTTCGCTACGTGAGGACGAGCTTTATTCTGCGGTAAAAGTGGGTCTTCAAGCTGTTGGAGATAAGGAAAGATATGTGGTTCCACAACTTCATTAACGTAGTGCACGACGTTCATATTGCCTTGGATGAATACCAACTGAGACCTACTTCCATATGTTATAGTACTCCATACCATAACCTCCACGGTTTGGTGCACATACCTTTTAACAGAAAATTTAACATTCCCCACGTCTTCGTCTGACTCTCATACGGCCATCATGCATACCTAAACAGAATCGGGCTTCATTATAGAATACTACCGTATGCCACTCCAGGTTCCAGTGTAATCGCAAACTGCACCACTCTAAACCTTGCTGCCGATGTCATAAGCGGTAACATAAGATGTGGTTGATAGGATTGCAAGCTGAAAGTCCTAATTTGGCGATAAATTGTTCGAAGGGTTACAGGACGACCTTCATAACCTAACCAGTGATCAGTAATTGACTTTGTACTGAAGAATCGGCCCCTTTTTGGAGCTATTAAGCAAAGATGACGGTCCTGCATCTCATTAATTTGCCTTCGGTTACCCGTTTCTTCTTTACGACATTCCTGGCCCTCCATAGTCCATAACTTATAACAACGCATAATTGTCGATTGGTTTCGGTTAAGGCGATTTGCAATTTCCCTGAATGAAAAACCGTCTTCGCGCAAACCAACAATTTGACCTCTGTCAAATTCGCTCAACTGGTGGTAATTTTTACGTTGCCACACTAGGCATAATCACGCTCTTAGAACACGAAAAGCAACAAAAGTTTAACAGATATAACACAAAATCTAACCAAAACTTGTAAGAAATGCACCGGATAATAATGTTAAAGAGAAATGACGGAAGTGTCAGATATTTCAATACCAATACCAACGAAGTTTTAATCAATTATTACCTTTGAATAGTCAATCATATCTGCCAAGTTTAGTAAAAAATCCCTATTCCTCCTTGGTGTTGCAATTTCCATGTGACTGAGTATAATATGATTTTTATGATAACCTAGGGATTCCTAAAACTTCTTTACGTGTAGTCGGTGCTACTTCTAAACAACCGTGAGTTTATTTCGATATAAAGAAAAACTCTTCCGACAAACCAAAAAGTTCGTTCGTCATTATGCATATAATGGTAAATTAATTATTTAACAACAAAAAAATGGGACAAAAATGATAATTTAAATTACTGAGCTTAGTTTACATCTTAAAGGGGTTAAAACTAAATATCTGATCAAACGCCCCAAAACAGGCGTTGTCACAGCACTCTTTCACCGACGTTCAACGCGGGTCTTGTCACATCACTTTTTTTAGTGGCTTCCAACGCGAGGCCATTTTTATATCACTCCTTGAACGACGTTCACCGCGGGCTTTGTCACAGCAATATATATTATAGTGGTTTTAAAAGATCAAAAATAAATATAAACGAAGCAATTTCAAAACACCCTGTATAAAGGAACAACCAGAATTTACGTGCGAAAGTTATATTAGTTAGTTCATTTTTAAGTATCAGGTATTAACGAAATTTTACAAATAATGATAAATATTTAGTAGGTTTGCAAAGAAATTAAATGGTAGAAGCCAATGCAATTTAATTTATTAATTAAATTGAATTTAATTGAACGATTATTGATACATAATATGCATAAAAGCGTGTGAAAACCCAATAATACCAAGGTGAGACGCTTTGCTAACAAATAAATATATCAGTAGGGTTGAAATACGTGGAAAATCCAACTCGTAGAAGTGTTATTTAAAACGTTACGATTGAACACCTGCGTATTTTCTAAATGTCAAGTTCTACTTAAAATTTTGTAGATAATAAACGGTTACAGAGAATATCGGATAAACCGTCGTTTATATTCGCGGGAAATGCTAATGAGGGGTTATATAACTCACGTAGAAAGTCCACGTGTGGTAGACAGCGCACAAACAAGAATATTGTTTTTCTACCACTCAAGCAAGGTTAGAAAGAGACGTAGAAAACGCATAAGCATAAAACAACGGTAGTATAGGAGGGATTTGAGAAACGTCAGTGGGTCTACGATTGGTCGATATGTTAGTTTGATTTGATATAAACACGAGGATAGTGTAGCGTAATTTTCTGAAAATATTGTAACGACGTACTGAAATTCGCGGACTTGAAAATCGGGTTGAGTGCAAAATTGTGGGAATGTGTTGTTGTGAGCAGGAGATTTTGAATAAACGTGGCCAGGAGGTGGCAATCTAAAGATATAAATAGTTTACGCTAACATAAATGTACTTCAGTGCACTTAGATACAAGGTAATAAAATTTAGTATCACTGTACCAATTAGCAAAATTTACAACGACAAATGTATACACAAAAGTAGGCAGTTTTGGCGTATATTGGTGAAAGAAGTATGAATTTCTTTGTTATTTTTCGGGGGTGTTAATAATTAAATGGTTCGTAAACATGACTGGATCCACTAAACAAGGTTCAGATATACACAGATGAGTTCCGGAAAAGCCCTGAAACAACTTTAAATAAATGGTGATGGAGCAAATTTTTAAAACGTTGAGAATCAGAAGCCGTAAATATAACCCAGTTGGAATGGTGTGTTTAACGAAAGGGACGATGTACATTGAAGCTACGAGTGCAAGTAACCTTCAGGTAAATTATACTATTTTGTTTGAACTTTGAGATGTTGGTGTGTTGAATAACTTTCTAATTTGTTTATTTAAAATGGACAGTAGTGAAATTGTACTAACAATAATATTTTAATTTTAAGGTGAAATTTGCTTGTTTAAGTAGAAAGGGGTATTTAGTATTGATGTTCTGGATTATGATAAAAATATGGGTATGTCTTTGAGCTCAATTAGACGAACCTGGTTAATTAACGTAAAGGGGTGGTAGATGCTCCCTTTGTACTCTGCATATATTGTTATAGTAATTAGTAGGCATCCTACAAGGACTTTAATTCTGGATGCACATTAAAATGATAATAAAATTAATCTTGAAATTCTTTTTAAAACTGAATTTTATGCTGAAATTTAATTTGAAAATTTAATGTATTCTGAATATTGATGTAAATAGAGTTAACGTTGATGTTTGTGGTAGGAATGTGTTGTTTAATTTTATGAATGAGAAGGTTTATAAAATTAGGTGAGCAGCCGAGGCGAAAACAGGATCACAGCAGTTTATGACGCTCAATCGGTGGGACTAGAATTTTTTTGTTGAAAGGACGCCAGTTCCCGCATTCACAGGAGTATATCACAGCAGTTTATGGCGACCACAACGTGAGGGCTCGAGTTCCAAATAAAATTTTTGTGATTTTATTCCAGGAAACTGGCGATCTGAGAGAGAGAGTTTCTGTGTGTGTATAAATTTAAGAGTATTTTAGAGTGTGTGAGAGTGATTAGAACGTATGCAGAGAAAGGAGTGGTTAAGGAGTCAAGGAGTGGAAATTGGAAGTGACGATAGTGCATTGTGTGGAAAAATTCGAAAATGGAAGAAGCGGAGGCAGTAGAGATCAGTCGAGGACGGAATCAGGGGATCAAGGAAATGAGTTAATGATGAGAATGTTAGAGGAAATGCGATTAGCTAGGAGGAATCAATAGAAAATTAGAACAGCTAAGCGATGAATCGAATAGAGCGAGAGAGGACTCAAATCGGAAATTTGACCAATTAAATCAGGAATTAGGGATAAAATAGAAAAATCGACGAGAGAATTTTCAGAATTTAAAAATAGTCTTACCGTAAAGATGGGGGAAGTAGAAAATAGGGTTGATAAAAATGAGCGTGTCATTACAGGTCTTCGACAGGAAATGGGACATTTAAAGTCCGAAGTACGCATTTTCTGTGAAGAAGAGATTAATGTAAAAATGACTGAAGTAACGGACTCATGTAGGGATCAGTTAGGCAGGGTAGAACGCGAAGTTAGTAGTATTAAATACAACATGTCAAATTTAACGGGGGATGGTCCCAGATTTTCTACAGGTGGAGTATCATTGGACCAACACATGAAGTTTTATGGCGATAACAGGGTAAATCCACAAATTTTTATTAATAGTGTAAGAAATCTAGTGGGAAATTTATTTGACGAACAGACTAAACTGAATACGATAAAGGCTTTATTAAAGGACAACGCGGAAGCATGGTACAATTTAGTAGGACAGGACATAGACACGTATCAGGACTTTGAAAACAAATTTTTAAAGCACTACTGGAGTGACCACAGACAAGACCAGGTACGAGACGCCTTAATCACAGGGAAATTTAAGGAGAATTTTAGGAAGTAGGAGCAATATGCTATACGCAAGTATAGCATAGCAAAGCAACTGAACCCACCACTGACGGACCGACAAATTATTAAGTATTTATCACGACACTTTGAGGTAGAAATAAGACAGCACGTAGCACTACAGAACATAGTGGACAGAGAAATGTTTTGGAATACCTGCAGAGGTACGACGACGTAAGTAGTGGACGACCTCGGATAATAGGGAAAGACAGATCAACACAGTTAGGTTTGACAATAGAAGGGACAACTACGCTAGACGGGGAATAGTTACGGATACCAGCGACAGAATTGGGAACAGAGACGACCATACGTTAGGAGTAATAGTTTAGGAAGGGGACCTGCACCGAGACCGGGACCTACCAGAATGAATAGTTCACCAGACATGAGCGGACTGCTAATACAGACACGGAACGAGTGGAAACGCCTAGGACATACGCTGAGGTGACGGCTAGACCAGGACCAAGTAGGGAAAACAGACCTGGACAGGATTTTAGAACGCGACAGACCACTAGATTTCAGTGTAAATGTATATGAACATCCACGTGAATTTTTCAAAATTGAGGAGGAAGTAGAGCCAGAAACTAAGGAAAATTTATGTTTGCCAATTATTAATTTAGAAATTTTTGAGAATAATGTAGAAGTATTACTTGATACAGGGGCAGAGGCGAGTTTAATATCGGAGGAATTCGTCAGCAAAATTAGGGATAAGGTTTGTGATAGAATTATGCCTATAAAGCGTAGCCATTTAGTAGCTCCAAATAAAAGAAGTTTGCTGTAGTAAATAGTGTTGTGGTGCTTAGGATAGATATAGGAGGTTTAAGCTGTGAACAGGAGTTTGTAATTGTACCTGGACTGAAGTTTCAGAGCATTTTAGGTGTTGACTGTATGATGAAGTTAGGGTTTTGATAGATATGGAAAGGAAGGTAGTAAGGATTAAAGATAGGGTAGTGCCATGGAAGGGCAGTTATGAAGTCACAGAGGATGACACGGGGTTTAGTATTAATGTAGTAGAGGTAGAGGATGATGAAGTTAAACAGATCAACACAATAAAATGTCCAGAGGAAAGATAGTAGAGGTTCAAGCTTTAGTACAAAAACATGCAGAATTAGTGGGGTAGAAGCAACAGCAGCATATCGGGAGCAGGTGAAGGCAGAATTATTTTTGATGAGGTTAAGTGGCAAAGTTGTTTTTAATAAAGTAGATTTAAGGAATTCATTCTGGCGGATTCCATTACATAAGAATTCTAGAAGGTACATAGGATTTTCCGTAGAGGGAAAAATCGAGAATTGTAAAGTAGTATCGTTTGGTTTGTCGGCAGAAAGGGACACAATGATAAATGAGAAACAGGCAAGTGTAGGGACTGAAGAAGAAGTAATATTTAAGAGTAAGGATAATAGGGATGATAAGTTTATGGTAGGTGAGATAACAGGGATGTTAAGTATAGATATAGAAGAGGGAGAGATAGGGATGAAGAGTATTAGAAGAGTGAGAAGAAAGACTTGGAGGATCAAGAAGAGAGTTAGATTTAAATAACTTGATGAACAAAGGGTAGAGATAGGTGAATTTTAGTATAGATATAGTATAATAGAGTGAAATTTAAATAGGATAGGGATAGCATAGGTGTAGATAGAAGAGTAGAAGTAAGTGTTTATAGAAAATAAAGCTAGGTATAGGATAAATATGGGAGATAATTAGGAATAGGTTTAGGATAAGAATAAAGAGTAAATGTAGGAAGAAAATAAGATAGGTTAAGTGTAGATATTTCATAGAAGATTAGTGGAGAGTTAGGAATAGAGTAAGAGTAAGATAGGTATATAGGATTAGGTAGGGGGAAGTGAAGGATAGTGAAGATTAGTTAAAAGTTAGGAATAGGATAGGTATATAGGATGTATATAGGATTAGATGGATAAGTAGGATGAAGTTAGGGATAATTTCAGTTTATAAAATTAGGTGAGAGTTAGGAATAGGATAGGGATATAGGGTAGGTGTAAATATTTTTTTGGATTGGAGACAAAGTAGGTAAGTTAGATAGATAAGGGTAGAGAGATAGGCAATTTTTTTTGTAATTTTTTTTGTCTAAATGCTTTATATTTGCATTCAAATAAGTGGGATTATTTGTATTCAAATAGGGGGAAAATACTCATATTCAGACCAGGGTAGAAAATTAAATAATCACATCAAATAATTTTAATCACCGTGTAGAAGCTTTGGGAAAAGATACATAACTGCGTTATTAAATAACAGCGTGAAGCATAAAAATTCATTCGTTTTATTAAAATTAAGAGATTTAAATTATTTATAAGACGCTTTATATAAAAGGAAGCAGTATTAGAAAACTTTACGGGTAATTTAATTATCCCTAGTAAAGAAACAAAGACCAATTACGTGCAAAATTTACATTAATTGATTTAAGTTCTGGGTAACAAGTAGTAGACAAAGTGTACAGATAGTAATTGAATATTTAATTAGGATTCACTAAAAATTAAAGGGGTATTATTTTAATTGAATCGTTAGTAACAGATAATATCTATAGAAACTTGTAAAACCCACTAAAATGCAAATCCTAGAAGTGTTAGTTAGAAGTAGGATGTTTGAACACACCTGCGTATTTTAAAAGGCAATTTCAGTTTAATTTGTTTAGATAAACATGTCGATTCTAAGGATATTGGAAACGGTCAGATGCTTTAGCACGAAATACAAAACAGGGTTTATTTAAAAAGCTCATTCGGCGAAAATTTTGCAGATAATTAATGTTTACAAAGAATCTTGAAGAAACCGGGGCTTAATATTCACGAGAAGGTGCGATACGGGGTTATTTAACCCACATGGACTAAAATATAATCGATAATAAAGAATATCAATTTGCACCAATACGAACAGGTTAGAAAAGGAAAGAGAAAATGCGTCAAGCAAAGACACATATAGTAAAAGGCGTGATTTAAGCAACGTCACGAGGGTCACAATTGGTTGAAAATAGGATGCAAATATCAGAGGTAGAAACAACGATTTCTGTACAAAATTAATTAGTTTTTCTCGGACATGTTTGCGTGCCGTGTGAGAATTTCTGAGTTTTAAATGAGGCGAGTACAAAATTCGTAAAAACCGACGCACAGGCTACGGACTGGGAACATAGCATGAGAAATTCTTAAGAATTGTCTGTTTTGAGGACAAAAGCGACGTGCCGGCTATTCGCTATATATACCGGTGGTAATATGAATTTCGGCCTCTTAGACTTTTGACTATTCGATGCGTTAAAAGCTCTTAGATCCGCGACTTGATTGAAGATGTTAAACAGTGCATTTTAGTTTGATAAAATAATTTAAAGTTTGCTCGTATATTTTAGTGATTCAAAATAGTTTGTTATTTACGTGCTAACATGAATGTACTTCAGTGCACTTAGATACAAGGTAATAAAATTTAGTATCACTGTACCAATTAGCAAAATTTACAACGACAAATGTATACACAAAAGTAGGCAGTTTTGGCGTATATTGGTGAAAGAAGTATGAATTTCTTTGTTATTTTTCGGGGGTGTTAATAATTAAATGGTTCGTAAACATGACTGGATCCACTAAACAAGGTTCAGATATACACAGATGAGTTCCGGAAAAGCCCTGAAACAACTTTAAATAAATGGTGATGGAGCAAATTTTAAAACGTTGAGAATCAGAAGCCGTAAATATAACCCAGTTGGAATGGTGTGATTAACAAAAGGGACGATGTACATTGAAGCTACGAGTGCAAGTAACCTTCAGGTAAATTATACTATTTTGTTTGAACTTTGAGATGTTGGTGTGTGTTGAATAACTTTCTAATTTGTTTATTTAAAATGGACAGTAGTGAAATTGTACTAACAATAATATTTTAATTTTAAGGTGAAATTTGCTTGTTTAAGTAGAAAGGGTATTTAGTATTGATGTTCTGGATTATGATAAAAATATGGGTATGTCTTTGAGCTCAATTAGACGAACCTGGTTAATTAACGTAAAGGGGTGGTAGATGCTCCTTTGTACTCTGCATATATTGTTATAGTAATTAGTAGGCATCCTACAAGGACTTTAATTCTGGATGCACATTAAAATGATAATAAAATTAATCTTGAAATTCTTTTAAAACTGAATTTTATGCTGAAATTTAATTTGAAAATTTAATGTATTCTGAATATTGATGTAAATAGAGTTAACGTTGATGTTTGTGGTAGGAATGTGTTGTTTAATTTTATGAATGAGAAGGTTTATAAAATTAGGTGAGCAGCCGAGGCGAAAACAGGATCACAGCAGTTTATGACGCTCAATCGGTGGGACTAGAATTTTTTTGTTGAAAGGACGCCAGTTCCCGCATTCACAGGAGTATATCACAGCAATATATATATATGATAACGCCGCACGCCGATGTAATTAACGTTCAGTTTCCTGCTGCCCGTCACCGCTCTGTGTTTCTAAATAACCTAAAATTTAAATATTCCCCGACTAGCTCAGTCTAATCCACACATAGTGTGCGACATTACGATAACAAAGAATTTTTTACTCCCCCCTTTTTATCTAGCACTTTCCTGTTTGAATGAGACAAACGAAATTAACCAAGATTTGTATAATGACAAAAAATATATATACACACTTTACAGTTTGTTAACATAATTCACTATTCGACAAAATAAACCCCTGGATCAAAGTAATGATGGTATCAATTTGTTTATCCCCAAAATTAGTCAGTTTAAAGTCAGTTAAAATGGCACTGTATACTATTGGAAATACCTTTGAATGTTTCATGACTTTTTCCGTTTACGTAAATTTTCACGTATAAAAAGATTTTTGATGAACCTTTACATAAATATTTTGGTATAATAAAAAAATGTGAATGTTCAATAAAAAAAAGAAAATAATGCCTTATGCAATTAGATAATGTTCTGACCTGTAGTTTTCCTTGCGTGTCTTTTTGTTCTCCCAAACGACGCAAAGAAAAAAAACCACCAAACAACATCACAAATAACAGCGACGCCAAAAAATAAAATCGCTAGGCCAATCAAAATACTTCGAAAAACGTATACACCATGTATTTGTTTATTTATTCTAACTTCTAACCCCAGTTTAAAATTTGAAATTTACACAAGCGAATCCACTTTAAGAAATCAAATCTATAAAATCCTCGGCTCTGGTTGGTTCGTTTAAATTTAACTATTCAAACGAACGAGTAGAAATCGGGTTAATGGAATGCAATGAAATAATGTTTTTTATATATCTGGTAGTTTACATTTCCAATTGCATCTTTGTCGAATGTATCAACGACAGGTTTTTTTGCGTAGACGTAATTTTTTGGGAATGTTAGCGCTGTACCCTTATTGGGTATATTGCTGATACGACTCGCTAATACAAACAACTTTTAATGAAACTATATATAACCTAACAAACAACTGTCATCAAATTTGAAATTATTCAAATGAATCAAACACGTAATATAGAAATTACTTACGTCTATTACAGAAGTGAATGGTAGAAGACGCCCTTTATTATCACGTTTTCTTCAAATAGTCTATTAGTGAAGCTACCATTTCTTGAACACGCGCATTCAACAGTTTAGGCATTGTGAAAACTTAATATTCACAATTCAAATTATATATTTTAGTTTTGAAAAAACGGTTTTATAGAAATTACAAAAATATAAACTGTAAAAATAAAAATAAAGAAGAACCTACAGGATAACAAAACGACATGTCGAATGACAAATGCTTTGGTTTGCAAGAGGAATTGATAGCAACACCGTATAGAACTTTACATGTGATTTTTCAATGCTCCACCCGAAGGTACTACATTGGCCAGGAAGTGAGTTTTTTTTACCTGGAAAATTTGGAATTTTGCCGAACCCTTGCTGTTCCATGCTTTAACGTACGTGACAACACTCACACACGGGACCTCCATTTTACCTCTCATCGGAACGAGGGTGTATTTTTGTGAAAAATGCTCGCCTAACATTTTACAAGCGGACCGTATCGGGATTCGAAGCCGGGACGTTGAGCGTAGTAGTCACTCACAACCATCTACACTACGGAGCCGCCTACCGTATAGAACCGCCAACTGTTAATGTGTTAAATGATAGTACCCTTCAAGCGTAATTTTCGGTATTCATGCGTTGTCAACACTTCATTACTAAATTTGACGTCATCCTAAAGCTAAAACGAACGCACTATATATGTAATACTTTTAGGTGGATTATCGGAGAATTCGAGTTTACAGTGGTCGAAGTTCGCCGTAGGCTTCTTTTTTGAGTTAGTAGTATAAATTAACCCCAATGCCTTGAAAATAATTTGGAACAAAAATCTTAACATTGTTCTGGACATAAACACCGTCTATGCTTGTCCGAATGAAAGTACAATCAACTAACTTTCAATGATCATCGATTAACAATTAAGGTATATGTGACGTATAGATAAATCTTATACATATATTCAAGTTCAGCCAGGTCTTCTATGGGATGCATGAATGGAGAGCAGAAAACACTAGCAAAATAGAAGATTATAATCAGTTTTTTTATAAAAAATTTCTATTTTACTCGTCAAAGCTTTAAACTTTAATCAATACTTACTTTCTACAGCGACTGCATATTAAAATTTGAATTTCATAAATATTCCGACCATATTTTAAAATTAATTTGAGTGAAGATGTCACTCGAAGCAACTTAGTTTTCTGTACGTACTGTTACTTGAGCGTTAATTAATAATAAAGCTTGCCACTTGACTAATGGTTACTAATCGCTATCATTCACCATCTAATACGCGATTGCTTGTCAAAAAAATTAATTAAGAGAAATTTTTTTAGCAAGTGAAGTTTTTTTAATTATCAAATACAACAGGAACTAGAATTAATTTAGCAATTTTTTCCAAAGTAATGGTTTCTAGAAGTTAATGCTTGCCTAGTAACTATATTTATTTCTAGATCAAAGAAAGCAGCATTGCACCTGAAGAACACTTTAAAATAATTTATGCACTTATTGGAAATAAATTTCTTTTCCGATATACAATAACCATAGAACGATACTTCTTCTCGTTTTATTTCATCAAGTACCACTTCCGAAAAATTAATTGACGTCCATACAAATTAAAAGTATCGCTTTATTATCTGTAAGCGACTGGCAAGAAAACCTAACTAGCAAATGTAAATGAATTCAACGTATTCTAGTTACTTGTATGCATCATAGTAGCAGAGTATCAATTTTGTGACATATATAGGTGTTTAATCTTGCAACATGGAAAGTTTGAATGTCTGACTTCCAACATTTTCTAAGACGAGAAACGATATTGTGAGTAACAGTTTTTAACGAACTACTTACCTAAATTAAAATATAACAAGTTTGTTGTCTGTTAGTTTGGTGATGTTCTCAGCAACAATTTCCGGGCAATATTAATAATTATCTTTTAATATTCATTAATTGCATTTTTACACAGAAAAATAATTTTTTTCAAGGAAGGAAGTAGATAAACAAGGTTGCCACGAGCGCAAAAAAACGATTTTCTTATGGGATCTAACATTGGAAATTTTAAGGTTCAAAAAGACCATTTTTGTGTGTTTCAAAGGTCACCTACCCCGAGGCCGCCAGGGCGACCCTGGAGGGAGGATGTCAGTTCTAGAACCATCACCACCACCACGACCACAACCACCACCACACCACAACCACCACCACCACCACCACAACCACCATCACACATGCAAAAAAAATATTCGCACATCTTGTTACGGTATTAAATAACACTGTTATCTTAAATCTGCACAATAGTTTCTACAACTAATCATTTTTAGCTTTCGGAATGGATCGTGCTCTCGACACTCTGATCCCCGGCCCCGGCATCCTTCCACATGACCACCGGATCTACAAATTCTTCCGCTAATTTGTGGTAATATTTATATAAATCTACTAGATTACTGCCATATTAGCATATATTCGCACATCTAGTAACAGTATTAAATAACATAGATGTACTACAATACATCTTCTATTATACAATGCTTATTAAAACCACATAAATGTACAATAATTAAGAGAAACGGTAGACACATTTTTAGCAACTTTATTGTTAAAATCTCACTTCTATTTTAAAGTATTAGGGTCATAGACCACTATGAAATAAGTAACTCTTTTTAAATTACAAATTAACTCTATTGGTAAGTTTCAATAATTATCGTATGTACAAACAGATGGTAACTGTGTAATAAAAAAGATCTTAATTAACTTCGTAACACAAACTAGGTTCAGACAAACATTCCCAATGAACCAATTTAAGAATCAGCAATATTTAAATATAAATTTCTTGTTGACAAGTTATCAAAATGAGTTAACGCTGAGACATTATAAAAATCTAATATTACAAACTTTATTTATTCCATTCAGATGTGATTGGCTTTACATTTACGATATTAATAGTTAAGAAATGTATTCTGTTTTTAATTCAAAAAACCGAACCGTAAAAGTTAATTTCTAGTGGAATGTTTGGGGACATTGACGGACAAGGCACCTGTTTCGTCCTCCATCTCTACCTCCCGCCTCTTCCACTTCCTTCAAATAACCAATTTTTCCTACGTTCTAGTGGTGTAGCGTATCAAATAAATCTAGAATTTTCTCAGCTACTCAAATCTGTAAAAACTTTTAAATAGGAGTAACCCTCCAGGAGTTGCCCCTGTTTATTGGTTTTTTGCAACTACTAATTGTTAGCGGTATTTTTAACATAAATGTATCGTGTAAAATATCAATTAATATTGCTTTTTCTCAGCTGCTCGAATCTCTTGGAATTTTTGAAATCGATCCACTCCTTACTGGTTTAGAGATCAATTCGTTACATACCATATATCTATAATATATGTCTAAACAGATAAATCCACCATATAAGCTTTCAAATTAGTATACAATTTCCTGGGATTCAAATCTGTAAAAAAATTTTAAATCGGACATTCCGTCTAGCCATAAACCCTATTTCTTAAATTTTTGGCCAAAACGAATTGTTAACAGTATTTTTAATACAAATCGGTTGTTCAACCTATTAAATTATATTGGAATTTACAAAAGCATTATGGTTGCTACAACAAAACGTCTACACCCTACACACTACCACTATAGAATACTGTAACTGATGATGCATTCCTATTGAAAGATTTTTCTAGAACGTAGTTTAATGTAGAACCTTGTGTAAAATTTAAATATGGTAAATTTCAATATAATTTAATAGGTTGAACAACCGATTTATGTTAAAGATACCATTAAAAATTGGGCCTAGGGTCTGGCGAATTTCGTTTGACAACATGCAAGATTATCTACCTTAAACTTGACGTTCGTAAAGCGTATTCTATTTAAGTACATGGACATAAATGATACAATTTTCGATGCTAAAACCTGCTATTTTAAATTACATATAGATAATGCTAAATAACGTACCTCAAAATTTATTTATGTTCAGTACTTTTGAAATAATTTTGTGAGACATTTTAAAAAACCTTTCCAGTTGTTAGATGTTAGAACTTTGAGAAATCTTATATCTAAATAACAGTAGTTTAGAGATATTCTGGTATGCTGAAAGTTATTTTAAAAAATTTTGTACATATATAAAAAAGTGGTTTGATCAGACATTTAGTTCTAACCCCCTTAAGTTCTAGAATTAGGCCAATTATTTAAATTACCGCTTTAATGTCTAATTTTTTGTTGTTGAACATTTAAATTACGATTACATGCTTGAACTTGTTTTGAAATTTTTATGTGCAAACTATACAATAAATGAGATCAGAAAATTTTTAATTGATACTAATATTTGTAAAAATAGTTCTACTTATACAGAACGTTGTATATTTATTTAAGTAAACACTTATAAGTTTTATGTAACGACTTTTATAGGTTCAGTATATTTTACTGTTTGTTTTATATTTGAATTTTCAGGTACATTTTCTATGTTCGTTAATTATCGATTATCATTACGGTACGTTATACCCTGAGGTTTCTGCACCATTCATAAGTTAGCTATGTATTTTACAATATTTTGGTCCAGCGGGGCTTAATTCCCTTTTATCATCTTTGTTTTCATCTCGAAGTGACGCCTCAACACAGCAATATCTATATATATATATATATATATATATATATATATGTATATGTATATATATATATATATATATATATATATATAAACACTACTTGTTGTTGAATAGAATTATTGGGAACTATTTAGTTCGATACGAAATGCTTGTCGTAGAATGTATTTATTTATACTCCTGACGTTTCGAATCCTTTTTTGATTCTTTTCAAGTTCAATCATTGTGTTGAAGACTTTAGACCACATTTGTGATGTATATTTTGTACATAAAATTTTATTACTTAGAAAGCAAAATTTTAATTAAAGAACAACCATTAAATTCAATCGCACAATTGTTTTATTTTGGACAAGTGAGTTCAAAGATATGGTAATTGAGTTAAAAAGGTAAAAAGGTATAAATACCCTTTCATAAAAGTAAAGTCTATAACAGTGACTTGATAAAGAAGCACTAAACAACACCTTCAAGAGGCTTAATGCCGAAATTGGTTCATATAATAATGTTTAAATTATTGATATAAATGGCTATTCTTTTTCTTTATAGTATAAGGTATCAAGAGTACATCTCTTGTGTCCTTCATTGTTATATTAATAATATTTTCTTTACAGCTCCTGCCTTAGCGGTAAACACGATATTTCTCTCTAAGGACTTCCTAGTCCTCCCTTAGGGCAAACCCGTGGTTAAAAAATTTAAGGACTTGGTGGCGCCCCTTTTGAGCCCTCTATTTTAGTATTTTTAGAGTCAGCAAGTGAACAATGTTTTGTCGTAAAACCCACGACTACTCCTCATAACCTCTACACGAGGAATAGACCCCTAGCTTAGTCGGAAGAATGTTGAGATCCTTTCACCATAAGAAGATCTCCAATTTAGCCCTAGGCTAATAATTCACATCCCCATATATTTTAGATTACAACAGGGATAACAACAGTAGTTCCTTTTACCAAGTAAAACCTTTTGTAAAAGTACAAAGAAATGGTATATGAAAAGCGCTTAAAGGAAAGATCCGTAAGGATGCTTTAGGTAAAAAATGTCCTTTTACTAAAGCTGTAACAAATTTTTTTGACGACTGCAAAGCACCAATAAATTATTAGTTAAATACATCTTTTGTCTGTTCCATTAAACACGTAAACGTTGTCAATTAAATAAATATCCGTATTGGGATCATGTAGTCTAACCACAATACAGAGATGCTACTTTGGTTGCTAACATCAGGCGTTAACTATTTGAATAAACGTTTCAATGCCAAACACCTTTGATATTTCCTTCGCAACGTGTCAACGGTCATTCTGGCGGAACACTTGGTACGAAGACATCATGAAGAACCTTAGAGTTCTAGTCAGTAATTTACGTGTGGCTTTACGCCTATGTGAAAGCTCAAGTGTAATAAACACTTGATGTAGTGTTTTTAATAATGGTAAGCAAATAGATATAATCTCTTATACAAACTAAATAATTTTGTTGTAGCGCTCTTCTCGTATCTTCTTTTATCTAGTCTTATCCTGTTGTATTTTGTCTTATAAAAATTATCTCGTTTAAATTCTGTGCTGTATGATCATATGGATCTTTTCTTCTCGTTTACGATTATCGAGTTTACCATTTAATGTGAGCAGTTATCAAGTTAATGATAATATTCTAAATTTAACAAGAAAGTATTTTGATGTAGCGATAATAAATTTTGATCCAACATGAACGTCTTTCAACTTTACCGTAATACGTGGATTTAATAAAATGTTCTGCAATGAAACTGTAATATTTGACATTTAACCGAAATGTTTTTCAATATAGATAGCAATTCTTTGGTTTCAATCTAAACGTCCAATAATTAACAGTAATGATATTTTTAAAATTGCTAAGATGAATTTACAAGTAACAATGTGGATAATTACACTCAAGATAATTGTTTTGGTAACGAACTAAATGCAGTAATGCATCGAAGCTTTGCATTTTGTGATAGCTGTTGAAGTGGATTTTGGTTTGTCCCGTTATTGCGTAGAGAAAATACGCTTTAAGCTTGTATAAATGAGTACAAGAAACACGCAGCTGGTTATTTGCAGTACAACATGTGAAGGCGACGTCATTTGTTTGTCCAGGAACCGTATGTATATACATCTGCTTTACTACAACGTAACGCTGTCACACAAACAAAAACCTGTAGAAACGAGGTAAGCGCTCTATATTACTTTTACATGACGTCCGCACTTGGCGAACATTGATACAAGGCTACACCAAAAAAATAACTTTGTGATGACCTATAACTATTATTTTGTTTAACAAACTAGAAAGGACTTTGATAATTTTTTTATTGTCAATATTAAATCCAGTGTAATAACCATTATTATTATTAACGAAATTAAGCAACTTCATTGAGTTCTGATTAAAGTTCCCTTTATGTGTAATTATAATTAAAGCTTTTGAACATTGAATTATTAGATTTTTGGATATTTTCATATAAACTTGTAAACCGAATAACAGATCTGATATTTTGGGTATTGATTTGAGTTAATTTTGTAGTAAAAGAAAACGCTTAACGTATTTGATATTTCATTCAAATTTATAGTTCTACATCTGTGTAGAAAAAATTATAGTAAGCTTTTTGATATGTAAACTTTGTACATACAATTTTTATCATGAAGCAGCTTTTAATTAATGAATCACCATTTAATTAATTGTGTTATTTTGAACAAGTGAGTTTAAAAATGGTATAACTAGATCAAGGAACAAAAGGCATAAATACCTTCGAGATAATGATATTTGTAGCTCCTATTTAACGAAGAAGCTCTGATATCTTTTTCAGAATTTGATGCCCAATAGTTGTGTCTATAAAATTGTGTGCATAATTAATCTTTTCAGCATTTTTTTATTATGGGGTAGCAAGAGTATACCTCTTGTGTCCTAACTTTGTTAATTTGATTCAATTTTCTTTACAGCTCCTGCGTAAGCAGTTAATACAATATTCCTATCTAAGGACTCCCAAGTCCCCCTTAGAGAAACTCTGTGTTTAAAATTTAACGACTTGGTGGCGCCCTCCCTAAACCCTTATTTTGGTATGAATTAAGCCATAGTAAGTAAATAATGTTTTGTAAAAAGAACCACGACCAATCCTCATAAGCTCTACCCGAGGAATAGACCCCTAGCATAGTCGGAAGATATTTGCGTTCCATCATTTTAAGGAAGCCCTTCCTTAAAGTTCACTGGTTCCATCGGAGAATATTAAAGAACTCACGGGTTACTTTAATTATTCAATCAACCCATAACCAGCTAAGACAATTTTTTTGTAAGAAAGTTACTTTAAGAAACTAATTATGAAACCGATTCTAAAGTGTTTATTTTAAGTGCTACACTTATTTTTTATTTGGAAAACTTAAATGGAAGCCTTTTTGCATCTTAGTCTATTGCTGATTGTAAGGAACATTGAATTAGGGCTGTAAGTAAATACGCCTTTATATAAAAACTTAAGAAAAGTTTAAATTGCTGGTAATGACTTGTATATGTAAATATATAAATTATTGATTCATTTATTGCCCATTTCACTTCGCTTAATGTATTTCCAGTAATTTTCCCAAAACTTTTACCAACAACGATCTCCATTAATTTCGTTTACAGTAAATTTTTGGCTTGTCAATCACCTTTAAATTACGCCTAGTTCAACTGTGAAAAATAGAATGCCTGCATTGATTTGTATAGTACTTGCAGTATTTTTTCCTACTTTCGTAAATATCTATGCCGCAAACAATACTGAAATCGCAATTAGTATCATTCAGAAATCATTTGAGAAAGATTATTTTTGCGTTTCTGTTATCGTTAAAGAAAATCAAGAAACTGATGTCACAGAAAATATTCTTGCGAGACTAGATACACCCAGGATCCTTATTGTCCCGCTGAGGGAACAAATAATTACATCTAAATCATGCACTGGCTATATTGTCATTTCAAATGACTTAGATTTTTTGAATGATTTATTTATTGCAAACTTGGACAGATTTAAACCGCATAGACGGATAATTGTTATTTATACTGGTGATAATGATATAAAGGCGAATTCATTTGGATACGCTGCGTTAATAAAAGGTGTCGATATTATAACAATAGAGGGATTAAACCATTTATCAAAGAACTTAACTGTTCATTCTTTAGTAGCTGGTAAGCTTTCTGGTATGCATTCATACGCACTTAGTACAACAACGCTAGACCATTCGATTTGGAAACCAACATTCACTTTTGAGTCTAAAAAATATCCATTCCGTGTATCCACCTTTGATTGCACGCCATTTGTTACATATAACGAAGAAAATGGAGTTAGTGACGGAATAGATTACCACATCATTAAAGAATTAGCTAAAAATTGGCCTTTGGAATTTGACTTTCGCTTTAATGTATCAAAAGAGCTTGGAAATTTTTGGATCGATACCCAGACTGAAGTAGCCAGAAATTTAAGTGAGCTTGCTATGTGCTATTTCTGGTTAACGTATTATTCGGATAGTGGCGAATCTAATATGGATATATCGCTTCCATATGGACAAAGTTGTGTAACATTCTTAGTTCCAGTACCGAAACGATTACCTTTAGCGACGTTTGTTTTCCAACCTTTTGCTATACCAATCTGGATAGTCATATTTTTTACTAAAATATGTGCCGCCGGAACTATTTACTTAATGGCAAGTTACAATAAATACAGAAAAATCGAAAATCATCCTTATCTAAGTTTAAGTACTTCCATTATAGACATTATTAGATTGGCTACTTCAGGCTCTTGGACTTTTTTTTTCAGTAAACACATTCTTTTGCGCCTGGTTTTAATAATGCTGAGTTTTTATTCTCTACTAGTAATAACTGCGTATTCTGCAGGATTTTCAAGTTTGCTGACCTATCCCAGATATGAAAGTCCAATCAGAAATTTTGAAGATATGATAAGTCAAAAGGTACACTGGGAAGGCAAAGAAGATCTTTGGCCGGAAATTTTGCGAACTTCAGCTGTTCCATCTTTACGATCTCTTTCGAAGATGCAAATACACAAGAGTTTTAGGCAACTAAATGAAAGAATTCGCACTGACAACAACGCAATGATGGTTCGTCATCTTGACGATGGATATATTACAGATACTGAAAATTTTGATGACTACGCCAAAAATAACTTAAAGATTCTAAAAGATTGCTTCTATAGCTCTTATTTATTTTATCCTATAAAAAAGAATTCTCCTTTTACAAAATTAATCAACACTCACGTTTCTCGAGTTTTTGAGCATGGTCTAATAAAGCATTGGCGTACGGAAATGAGAAAGGTACTTCACACTGCGTACATGTCTAACTTTTATTCGAGTTATGTTGTGACTGTTGAATATAGGTCACTCTCGCTAAAAGATATTCAAGGATGCTTTTATTTACTGCTCGCAGGACATATAATTGCTGTTGGCGTATTTATAGTAGAATTATTTTGGCAAGTTAACTTCTGCAGTAAAAATGACAACTAATATCTCATGTAATAATTGATTAAGAAACTTAAAATTATCTTAATTTTTAACACTATACATACATTAGCACATTTTAAATTAAGAAATATATAGCGATTATGCAGAACAATTTTGAGTACCTGTTTTCATTTACTCAACTTTTTAAAAGCTTCTCTGCTTTTGTTTTGCTTGTTTTATCTTCAATTCATCTTTTGGTTTTAGAAATCACCAGTTAGATGGCAATTTTATCGTGTATTACTGTCTATAGCGTTCCCTATGACAATTATTACTTTTAACTCCTTAACTTTTTAATACTGTCACTACTTAATTTTCCCATCTACTGATGCAAATAGAACTGCACCTATATCTACCTACTTTCAAATTCTATTTTCACTCTTAGCATTAATAAATTCTACTATTTTGCTTTGCACGACCAGATTTACTTCCTATTTCTTAAATATCCATCCCTCATCTTTTCATTGTACATATTTTCAACTTCTATGCTCTTTTCTTCAGTTTTTCTACAATTTTAGCATCTAATGATATCTTTAAGGATAAAAATTGTAAGTAGTTATATGCAAATTTACTATTATTTGCTTTAAATTTTAAATAAAAAAATGTATACCAAAAAATCGTTTGAAAAACTATAGTAAATTTCGGATTAGCTATTAACGAGAGGCGAGCTTTTTGGTGGTAAAATTGGAAGACGTTCAACATTTGCTAAACAATAGTACGGCACCCATCTCTCTGTCGGATTTTGCTAGGTAATGCACTCACTTGCGTTTATGTATGAAAAATCTGAAATCGGTGAAACATCAAACAAGAATTTCTTTATTTGTTGCTTTTTCAGCGTGGATAGAATCCTGACCTATAAATTATTTGGCTAGATTAAGTACTGCAGTATTTGCTTCATACTCGCATTTGCAAATTGAACGTCTCAGTTCTAGGTTATACCAAATTGATAATTGTTACTATTCACAATTACTGACACTTTATAATTACTGATAAAGCCTTTTTGAAACTTCACCTAGTCAAATTTAAAGCAATTATCGCAACTGTATGGTTAGATGGGGGCGATGGGCCATAACAGGCTCGACCTGGATGCATTTTGGAAATAACAGACGGAATGCTAGAAAGGGGTGTTTACGGGAATTTTGGGTATAAAGTACACCCCCAGGTCTCCAATAAATATAATTTTAGTCAGGAAAAAAAATACATGAAAGAATTTTTGTGACAAAATACCAAGTGGAAAAATTTATTTTACACCAAGTGCCTTACATCATTAGACTTCAAACAATCTTCTCATTTCTAACCAGGTCTGACAGAGATTGTTTATTATTTTGTCATTGTTAATTTGATTCAAAGTGTTCTTCTCTACACTCCATGAAGATAAACAATAAAGTTTTCATTTATCAATGTGGACTCCAACCTTGTTTTTATTATTTTAAGTTTCGAGAATACCCGCTCACAAGTCATTTCAGTCATTGGCATCGTCAACAAATACTTATAAATTTTATACAACTCAGTGTATTGTAGCGAATACAAATTGTATTAAAAAATAACTAGGAAAACATACTTGATACAAGAACTACAATTTTTTGTTACTGAACATTGTATAGTCTTTGTATGCTAACGAATTTTCTACGCTTGTATCAGATTATTGTTCTTCATAGTTTTGCTGTTCGAATTCTTCATCCCAGCCACAATCTCGATCACTTGTCAAATTCTCAATGTAGACATGTTGAAAAATAGTTTCGTTTAGCTTGGTCTAAACGTGGGCAAAGGACTCTAGTTCTTCTTTTAACCTATCTCTGTCGAATGCCGGCAACACCACTTCACATATTTTATTTAAAGCTTGAGGGGGTGAAGTTTTGTTTTCATTGAACCTTTTCGGGTCAAATCAGGAAACATCTACATATAGATTTTTATGCATGAAAAATCTTTTTTCCATTACTTAAGTAACTATCTAAAACTTGGCAAAACACTTCAACCCTGACTTTATCTTGTTGAGTTTGCATAGGACGTTCATGTTGGCATTCTTTCGTTGCACTGCCCATTCATGTGGAAGCGCCATCAAATGCATTTGCTACACAGCTCGGATAGATGTGAAGATTTTCGAACAATAAGTTTGGCAACATACGTGTGAAAAATATTAACTAGAATTGTGCAAAGACGGATGGAAAAACGGGCTAAAGGTATACTAAGAGAAGATCAATTTGGGTTTAGGAAAAACAAAGAAACATTTTTTTTTAAAGGTGTTAATGGAGAAATCAATGGAAAAGGGAGAAAGCGTATATATATGATTTGTAAATCCAGAAAGAGCATTCGAAAATGTAAAAAATGTTCGAAATACCCAATCAAATTGGAATGACCTTTAGGTATATACGGATAGTACATAGTTTACACAAAGAGCAAACAGCGGTGATAGAATTAGAGTGAAGTAAATATTGATAAAGGTGTGAGACAGGGATGTGCTATATCTCCGTTAATTTTTAACTTGTACATCGAAGAGTCAATAAATACTGTTAAATGCAGGAAGATACTTGGAAGTATTATGCAGGGACAAAAGATTGATATGTTTGAATTGGCAGATGATATAGTGGTATTAGCGGAATAAATAAAACTAGAATACGAATAGGAAACGAAAACTTACAAGAGGATAAGCATTTCTACTACCTAGGAAGCCAAATAACGCAAGATGGAAAAGGTACAAAAGATATAAAACAAAGATTAGCGCAAGACCGTGCTGCATTTAACAAGAACAAGCAACTACTATGTTTCAAGAACACTACCATAGAAACAAGAAAAAGCTTGCTGAAAGCATATGTGTAAAGCACAGTACCCAACGGCTGTTAAACTTGTACAGTAGTAGAAGCGGACAGAAAAAAAATAAAAGCCTTTGAAAAGTGATGCTACAGACGTGTGATGCAGATATCATGGACAGACAAAATTAAGTACAAAAAGCTTTTAAAAATACTAAGAGAAAAAAATATGTGGAAAGGGTAAAAATAGGAGAGATAGGACGATAAGTCACATACTAACGCATGAGAGAATAGTGCGGAGTATCCTAAAAGCAGAGATAAGAAAAAAAAGGTGAAGGTAAACCTAAGTTAGACTATTGGACATAGGTAGTCAAAAATGTAGGCTATGGGAATTTTATGGAAATACGTAGAGCGACACTATTCTATTCTATACACCGGAAATGTATTTTTATGATAATTAATAGGTTAAAATAAATGACTTTGTATTTACGCTTGAAAGTGATCGATTTGTGTAAGGTATATCGTTTAAGTATCGAAATTCGTTTATATATTTACAACTTAAATTTGTACACATTATTGATTTAAAATTTGGGGCTTTTAGATACACAGAAAGTATGTTCTGCCTTACACTTAATGGTTATGTCTATACAATACGCGTTTATTATACAGGGTGATTAATTGCACACACGTAATTGCACTTTTCACTTGGCAAAAAGTTAGCTTGTATTATACAGGATGAATCATGAATTATCGGAAAATTCTATTTTTCTCCGGATTCTTTTATATCTTGGTGGAATTTCTTTATGAAATTTAGGTTTCTATTACCTCTGTGACCCCTCTATATGTCTATATATATATATATATATATATATATATGTATATATGTATATATATATGTATGTATGTATGTGTATATATATATATATATATATATATATTGCTATAATATTGCCTTTTTGGATTTTAAGCCCCTACGATGGATGCCATATTTATTTGACATGAAATTGCCCATACGATTAGTGCGCGTTTTTTATTGCTATGCATTGCCCACGATTGGGCGTGTCATATTTATTGCTGTGACATGCCCTATTAAGTTTCTATACTTTCTTGTTTACCACGACTAGCTCACCGAATACTCGACTTCCTAATAATAAATCTTATTTTACCCTTTAAATGGATTTAAAGAAAGTAGTTCAAAGATCACACAATGTAATAATTGATAATATGTACAATGTTGTGTGACCTCAAAATTTTCCCCTAGATAGAATATTTACATTTACCAAATTTATACTTTCCTGAAAGCCAGCAAAAATATCTTTCAATTACTCTCAAGTATCTTCGAAAGTTCTAAGATGCTTTCCCTGTTTTTATATTTTCAAATGACCTTTTTGATGATTCTTACAAATATATAATGTATAGCAAATATTAAATTTGAAACAGTCTTTAAAAAATAAATTTTTAAAAATCGCTAACCTGGAATGGTCACTGGAGTTGCGTCATAGTGTCTATGGTCTGCACCCCTTGCTATGTCCGCTCTACTTATTGGCCAGAATTATCTATTTTTGATTTCTGGTATTTTTCCTTGAATTAACTTTGAGTACCCTTTTGATCGCACTTTCAGACGTATTTTTAGATTTGTTTAAGGCTTAGATCTCGACATGAACATCGACTTGCATATAAACTTAAATATCAACTTAGTACATATGACATGAACGAAACTGACATCAACGAAGGTGGCATCCACAAAAGTGGCATCAACAAAAGCCGTCTCAACAAAAGCACTGTTTTGTTAAATATTAAAATTAATTTAATTAATTGTTTAACTTACTATTTGTAAATGGGCTTATTTTTCGTCGCACAATTTTTGCACTTTCAAATTTTACTTATTCTGAATTTTAGTGTTTTACTAATTAATTTCATCACGTAAATTTCTACTGCATTTGAGCATATTTTGTGTTTGGTTGAATATCAACTGACCTCTTTATTCATTTCCTATCGTATTTATAAGCCCTTCCCACCAATCGTTTCCATTGGCATGCTTATTGATCAAGGCCTGTACTTTTCCTTATCTCTATTAGAACTCGGTATTTCTCAAAAACCCTGTCTGATTCTTGGTGACAGTGCTTTATCAGTCACGTAAGCGTTCTGTATTATATAGTTATTTCTTAGGATTCCCAATTATTACCCACATTCAATCACATAATTTTATGTTTGTAATTTAAAAGTCCAAAACTTATCATATAATGAACCGCCTGGTATTTATTTGTTTGTTACAGAATGTTGGTTTTCTGAACAAATGTATTCTTTCTAGTCACGTATTTAGTGACGTATTAGAATGCGTTTTCTTATATATGCGAAGATATTTTCGACGTAATTATTAAATATTTTGAATGCCAATTTATCTATGTTTCCCGATAATTTATTTTGATGCAATTAGTTGCTTCTAAAACCTTATCTTTACTCGTAAATTATACTTAAACATATTATACGACGTACACATTACTATTCTAATTAAATGGTATCGGATTATTACTAAATGAGCTTCTTTCTCATGCATTAAATCAAATATCCTTTATATACAGTGTCCTCGCAATTGACTTTTTGTAGAATAGTCGATTAACTCTTATAATTGGTAGAATTATTAGATTTTCTTGAAGTTTAAGTTATTTATATCTATCCTACGACTCCTATGACTTAATCTACCTTTAAACTACCCTCTTATTATAGCATTATATATATTGGTGTGACAATGGCCGCTCATTGGGCGTCGCTAAAAAAGTGCTAAGAGAACGACCGGCTTTAGGCGTCGCTAATTTAGTGTTGTGATACAGATTCAGCAAATTGTAAAATTTGAAATTTTTGGCTTACCTTCCTAACATTTTGTTGCCTGGCTAGTTCAATGGAATTGACGAAGTTTACAAAATGGAATCAAATACAGTAATATCACAAAACATCTATACAGTCTAAAATACTTTCGCTCGTACAAAAGAATATAGAACGTTTAGAGCAAAGTTTCTTTGAAACCTAATCTTATTCCTAACAAGAACTTAATTATCAAAAAATGTACTTCACTTATTGTAGGTTTAAATTTACAAAACTCAAATTTCTTCTCTTGTGGATAGTTTACCTGGCTTTTTCTATTCTTACACTTGTAAGGTTTGTTTTGGCCAAAAAATTCCTTGGCAGATAGTCTATGAAAAAATGCAACAGTATTTCGAACTCTGATAACAAACTTTTCTGGTAAAGATCTTTACGAAATAATATTAAATGATTAAGGCTTAGCATATCTTAAACTAAATTACAAATACTCAAATATCAGTTACAAGCAATATTTTAAAAAGTAATACCGGCAAAAATCTACAAAGCGCTTCTCCAATTCGTAATTAAATATCTTCGGCTTTATAGCTTTATTTTAAATTGACATTTAAATCCCAGTTTACAAGATTCTCATATTATTTACAATTCCATTTAGAAACCAATGTGCATTTTATTTTGAAGAATTTTTCATGTTCGTTACATTTAATAACTTTTATATTTATATGCAAGTTTAACTTTATGGCCAACGTTACATTTTAAGAATGATTTCTTTATTCACTGTTACATTGTAATCATTAAATTAAAGTATGCGTAATGCATACTTTAAAACAATCTTTTCAAAGTTACATTCTCCCGATCGAATTTATGAATGAATCTTTTTAATAAACGTTCCGGTTTATATACAAAAATAATCGCTTTTCTAGAAGATACAAGTGTTTACGGGATATTTTACACCGTAATGATGCAAGGTTTAGAGAAAAATTCATTAGCTTCGACTCGCGTGATTGATTTTTAATAGTGACGTGCGCTGTCCGTCCTACTCTATCTCCAAAGGTTATTGGGTCGCATCGCATCTCCCCAACAGTGATTACGAAAGCTAATAAATAATTCTTATCAATTTTATCGGTTTCCAACGTTCTTGGTGTTTCTTAGAATAAATGTTTATTCATTAATTACGTACTTACATTGTTCTAAATACACATGACGCATTTTCTATATTCTTCTTGAAAATTTAAGAACATGTTTTATTTAAAATGTTTTTATGCTATACAAAGGAAATTAGTTTAAGTTTTGGATTGCTTTATCAACGGGTTTTACACATGCAGAAAGACTCGCAACTTTATAGCTGTAATAAAACTTTGGTTTTTATGGCAAAACGTGTTTTAATACACATCAAGATAAAAGTGTTATTTTTTTTAAATAAAATTGATATAGTTCCTACTCTAAATTATGCAACGGCAAATGTAATTTTTTATGATGATTAATAAGTGAAAAGAAAGAGTTTGTATTTACGCTTAAAAATTATCGATTTGCATTCGCATTTAATGCGTTTTAAGGTATCTTAAAAATAGTTATTTTTTCATATACGGTTTTCATTATTTGCTATGTATTTTCAATGCGCTTATATCAAACAGGGTACTTATTTGTACACACGGAATTGCATTTTTTCTTAGCAAAAAGTAAGGTTGTATTATACAGGGCATAACCATGAATTATCGAAAATTTCTATTTTTTCCGGATTCTTTTATATCTTGATTGGATTTATTTGTAGAATTTGGGTTTCAGTGACCTCTCGAACCCTTTATCACGTCAATACATGTGCATTTTTACTAATAGTATAGTAAGCTAGTATTGGTTTTTCGTTTTTAAAGAAAATAAGGTACAATTAGAACGTTGCGGCAGCTGGTGTATAGGATCACAGGTTTACGTGAACATCCGAATTTTACTTATTTATATTCATTTTTACTACAAAAAAAGCAGTATACTGTTGACACTTTCAAGTCATTGCTCAGAACTACGACTGTAACAACTAACAAATGAAGTAGTCCATATTCATACAAGAGCTGTAAACGATCGTTTACCCGTTTAACCCCAGTCTGCGCCTTGAGGATGTATGATTGGTTGGTTGTAAAATGCTACTCGTTTTTACATAAGGACTGTTCACAAGAATACTGTAAACTTTATATTACATGCTCGTACAAGACCATGCAGTAATTGATTCTGATATGCCATTGTTATTTAATTAGTTCTGACTCATTTCTTTTAACTTTTTAGCGAGTAATTAATTTGCTTAATTTATATCGTACATCGTGTTAAATTATTATGAATTTAATTAAGAATATTTTAAATAAAAAGTTATCGTATGAAGAGAAATAGTATATAAAAACTTGGACAACATCAACCAAGTTTAATAATTGAAAGTCAAACAAAAACCGAAAAGCGTACTTATATTCGTAATTTTAATAACGATATATACAAAAACGCAAATAGTTATGTGCCAGAAATAATAAAAATTCGTTGTTTTGTTTGCCGTGTTTGCTTTTTAGTAAAGAAATTAATGTGTAGAGAAAAACTGGCTTTGTGGATTTAAATCATTAAGTGAAAAAATTTAAATGTATGAAATTTTCATACTCATAAAATAGTCGGTATTGAATTTTCTATGTGCGGTCGTGTGAATATAAGCATGCAGTTAGATATGCTTACTGTAATTCAGTACAAAAGTATAATAATCAGGTGGATAAAAATTGGTACATTTTATTGCGATTAATTGATTGCTGAAGTTCTGTTGCGTATTTGAATAGCACTACGAGACATGACGAGACTGAAGAATCCATAACCCTAATATTCTTCACGGATTAATGTAGTGGAATCAATTGATGGTGTTATGAGGGAGCATCTAGAAAATGTAATGGTTTTAAAAGTATAGGTGTCTCTCTCTCTAAATTTCATGAACCTGCGCAATAATACTAAAACACGTTTTACTTCATTTTCTATCTGGCCTAAGTATATTAATTTTTGACATCGCTAGTGGCTGGAATACCAGCAGTTGTGGCTAATGTATATTGAGGGAATTGACTTGTGTCAGACTTCATACTTGCTATTTCGTCCCCGCGTAGCGATGTATGGTTTTATTAGTATATTTTTAGCACATTCCTGAAAATATACAGTTATGTTCAAGTATGAGATGGCCTGCGTGCCTATGTTCTCCCTCGTCCCACTCTTCCGTGGCTGTAAGTAGTCAGTTCCTTGTGTTCGTCGGAAAATAAAGATGCTCAAACTCGTCCTCTGTGTATTTTTAATATACTAGAAAATTATCTCGATTTTTAGGAAACACCGCTGTTTTCGTATCAAAGGGTGAGCGATGTACGCCGCCATCTTACATTAGACCTTCGAAGAGCTGGATCGTTAACTACAGTAACCGTTATTGATTGAACATTATAAATATCGCGCGCGTAAACTACAAAGTTTTACCTCTCGTTCGAGTAGCAGAAGTTCCGATTGTGCCATTTTTATTGTAGGTTTGGTGACCACGTTACCTGCAACAATCTGGTTAAACAACGCTTAAACTCATCTTTCTATTTTAAACTACAAGGGCGATTGCTTGCCAAAATCTTCTCGAAATACCGCCAACTTGGGCAAATATAGTTTGGGTGTTCTGTTAGGTTGCCCTATTGTTCTCCAGAAACTGATCGACAACAGACAGCTCTTTGAAATTATTGTGTAGGTATATTTAAGTTGATTGCGTTACCTTTATTTGATTTTTATCGCAGTGGATGTCTTCGGCAAAAACATGATTTGTCTTGGTATTATTTGAAGCCTAGCTGTTTTTATGTGTCTAGCTTATGGTTAAGGTTTTATCTTATCGTTAACATTGCAGGTGGTCCTCTAGACATTCTCTACTCTTTACTCTTTTTTGCAGTTGCTTGTCTTTAAACTCTACTTTTTCCTACTCATCTATCTACGTTTTCAACCTTAATTGTATACCCTGGTGGATCCGTCTTAGTCCCAAGACCACCGTTCATTATATAAGACTAGTGTTCCCCCATACCGGCCTGCTGACTACACTTTAGCTGATCGAGTAGTGCTTAACTATTCACCGTTTTTTCTTTCGCTGTTGCTTAATGCGAGCCCTTCCTCTTCTCTCATCTGCCTGGTTGCTATATAGTTCCAAACATCCACTTCCCTCTTTTATCTTTTCTTTATCTTCTATTTTTCTTTCGCTTTCTAAGTCTCTGCATAGTTGAAGACTTGTTGCTTCACGACATATGCCTTGGGCGTGAAGAACCTTCATCTAGCTGTGTATCGCCAATGTCTTCAGCTGATGTACATTAGAGCCGTTTACAGTGAATTTGTCATCTGATTTGGCCTGGATGCCGATTTTCCCTTAATCGACGCCGAGATTTAGGGACTGCATACCCCTTCTAGTTTGTCCCTCATGCTGCTCGTATGAATGAATACCGCTTTACGAAACTTCTTCCTTTGAAGGGCATGAGTAGAAATTTCACTTCAAGTTTCAGCGAGATTACTCTACTCCCTCGGGAGCCCTTTTTTCTGTTATTATATTTATAGGAGGGGCGGCGTGCATCGACAAGTATAAGGCCTCCGAACCAAAAATTAGGTTTTACGTTATCATTTCTTTAAAAAAATTTCTTAAGGCATTATTTTATCTTAATTATTAAATTAAATCCTTCATGTTTAGTGTTTAGCTTTCTCTCGAATAATATCCCAATTAATTAACGTTCAGAGCCGCAAGTAGTTTGTTACCCATCTTTCTCATCAAAAACTATCTTCGAGATTTTATCCAGCCGAAACAATACTCTAACCTATAAGTGATTAGCTATTTATCTTTCTTTCTGCAATTATCTCTGAGATGTTATTTTCTCTGGCCTTACCTTAAAGTAAATAAATTATTTATATCTTTTTCGTTGTGAAATGCATTTAAGAAATTATTTTGTCTACTCGTTGTTCCAAACTTTTCGTATTTATGACCAAAGATAAGATTTATTATCGAAACACAAAAAAACTAACTTGTGTTTTAGTATTGTACATGATAGGATAGGATTAAGAGAATTATGTATCGTAAATGCAGTAGTACTGGTGTAACATACTGTTTTAGTACAGTCGGTTATGTAAAAATAACTCTCTATTATTTTTCAAATTGGTTTATTTTCTAGTTTAATTTTAGCGTCCCAATTATTATGATAACGGTTTTGTAGCATAAATATGTCTGCGATTTTAAACGGCTTCAAAAGCTTCGTTCCCAAGTAGCCAGAGCAGGGTTCTTGGAAAATATAATCCAAAGATTTAATTAACATTCCCAAGGTACGAAACTCTACTTGGAAGGCACTTAACGTGTCAGATTAGTAGTATCTACTAATAGATGTCAATCAAGTAGCTAAAACCCTAGTTATGTATAAAGCAGCCCGAGTTGTCTGAATAATTTTTAATTAGTTTGGGTACTTAACTAAAATTATAGTTTCGGAGTTTTCTTGTGAGGGAGATTTTGGTTATCCTAAAGCAATTGTTAGTTTTAAGTAACTTTTAAGATTTATGACAGGCTTAATCTTTTCGATTATGAGAGCTAAACTGGACTGGGTATTTTTCAATTAACTTAAAGGTATATAAGGAGTTCAGCGTGGGATGGAAAGGGTTTTCTTATTTTGATACTTCCGACAGACAGGGTTTATTTCTGTACTTCTGAAAGTAAAGTGATGTGTGTTTTATTATTTTTTTCTGAGTAAGTATTTTCCCAGTTATTAAAACAGAGTGTATGGTATTTTTTTAAATAATGAACTCAAGGGTTGTGTTATGAATTAGGTATCCGTAATTGTTTAACTAAATTGTGCCGACGTTCTGTAAAAATACCGACGTTCAGATTAAAGCTCTGAGTTTGGGCTTAAGTTGAACGCGTTGAAATTTTATTCCCTGTGTACTTATTTAGGCAGACAGGGAGGCTTCAGCAGGGTACACCGCTTCATTGTTATTTCGACGGTAGCCTGGGGGCTCACGCAATAGCTTAGCAACGAAACCTACCTGATTACGCAATTTTCAGGTCGGGTACAGTAGTAAAGGACCCCCGTAGTGATAATCTTTGTTGTACTTGAACGAGTTCCGTTACAGTAATAGTTGACCAGTGAAAAGGTCGTTTCATGCTCCGTTAGTTGGAGACACCCTTGTTAACTGAGAGCGTGGGTTCCAGTAGGTAACTTTATTAGAATACTGTATATATAATTAATTATTGTATTTGGGTGTTTGAGCCCGAAATTGTTTTTTATATCCTTAAAAAGTAGACTAGTACTAAGAAATTTAGACATTAATTTTGTTTAGTCATATAGTGTTTAGCTAGCCGGGGACTATAAAGCTCCACAGTAGTGCAGTGTTAAAATTTTCTGCGTGCGTATTTGTGACAATCTTTTCCCATTATCAAGAACAAAGTGCAACGAGTGATAATCCCTTGATAAGGTCCGTAAGCCTTCCCCTCCCTTACGGTGGCGCCCTATTGTATATAACGGCAAATATTGTGTATATTTTGTACTCATATTTTATTAGGTTAAGGTTTAATTAGTTGTACAGTTAATAAAACAATCTAAATTCATTTCTTAGTGTGTTGTAGCTTAATGAACCTCACCCTCTCACCGACTGTAGCAAGCTTGCGAGGCAATGTTACGAAACGTTTGGGTACTTTAGATTTAGGGGTCATGCCCTACTATCTTTTGTTAATTTGATACCCTCTCGAGGCAGGAATGTATATTTAGTTACACTGGCTAATTTATTAACTTATCGTGTTGGCTGTTGCATCATATTTTGTTTTATCCTGTTAAAGCTAGCAAGAAATCTGTTTAGCTTAAGAAAGTATCTTATAAAATATTATTGAAAATTTGTATGCTTTCGTTGTTAAATATGAAAATGAACTTTATATTTAGACTTATAATGAAGTTGAGTGTTAGCTGTAAGTGTTTGAATCTCACGCACCCGACAAAATTTTTGCGGTTGATATTGCGGTAAATAAAACGTTTGGCCGCTTAGTTGAGTTAGCCTGAAAATCGGGTGACTACTCATTTCCTTTTCGTGGTACCGCAAATATAGCTATGGTTTAAAAAACCAGGTGACGCCTATAGACAAATTTAATTTAAGTTTGCCGTGCTTACGAACTCTGGTACAAAAGACTCTTTTTTTTCTACTTGCTTTAAAGCTATTGTTGCGCATTTTTTAATATAAGACTGCACGTTTTATTCTACTATTTAATTATAGGGTATTTTTAAACCCCACATGGGGAAAGTTTGCCTTTATCATTTTTAATTTAAGTCCTTTTGTGTAAATCCCGCGAATACTAGGTTCTTACGCATTTCAGGACATTGACCTACGATTTGTGGTGTAGAAAACCGCAAATGTTACGTTCCTAGGCCATGATAATGCATGTTATTTTTATTATTATTATTACTATTGTTGTTGTTATTTTCTGTTTTCTTCTCGGATAATTATATCTGGTTTTAGTAGATAAGCACGTGGACTGTCGTCAAACGTACTTTCTCTTTATTTATAGGTTATATAATGCATTTAGAAATTTTTTGGTGATTGTACAGGTATGAGTATGACTGTTTTTTGTAGATGTGTGAATGTGTTTGGATGTAGTTGTAGTTTTTGGACGTTTTGCTGTAAGTTGTTTAATATGACTCCTATACTTGATAATATGATCGGTATATTTGTATTTTATCTTGGTGTCACATGTCTCTGATTTCTTCAGCTAGTTATATTTATTTTTCTATTTTTTTCTGCTATCTTCTTTTGTACATTCGTAATGTTTGCAACAGATATTTCTATTAGTTGTGTGATTTTCTATTGTTTGTGGGTGAGTGGAATGTTTAGTTTGTTGTGTGGTGTTGTTTTGTCAGTTATTATGATTTTGTTGTAGTATGTTATGGGGTGTGTATTTGTATATTTGTATATGTATATGTTCTTTTCTGAGTTTGTGTTGTAGGATTAGTTGTTGATGTATTAATTTTGCGGTGTTGTCATGTCGTTTGATGTATTCTGTGTTTGCTGGTGTTGGGCATACGCTTATAGTGTGTTCGATTATTTCTATTTGCCGTTTATATAGTCTAAAATTCTCTGTTGTATTGGGTCTGTTATGATGTATTTATTGTAATAGTGTGTATTGATGGTCTGGTCTTATATCGATAACATGAATCCCCCTGTTTCACTGAAGATGTTGTCTTTCTTAAGCCATGTGTTTGATGCTTTTTGATGGATATGTGGTTCTGTAAGGTAGTGGGGATGTTTCCTGTGTAGTTTTTTTTCAAGTTTTCTTGCTTTGTGTGTGTTGTTATGATTTCTTTTATGGGGTTGAAAGTACTGTTATTAAGTTTGCATGTATGATCACTTTGCGTATGTTGCTCGTGTTTGCTCTTTTTACAAAGTAGGTTCTTAGATTGTCTATTTGTTTGATGCACACGTTTCTTATATCGATGAAACCTCTTCCTCCATTTGTTCTGTTGAACGTGAATCTTTCTATAGCTGAGTGCATGTGGTGTATTCTATATTAATGACATTGTGATCGTATGAGTGTCTTGGATGCTTCTAGGTCAGTATTGCTCCATTTTATTATGCCGAAAGTGTAGATTAGTGAGTATTGCATATGTATTTATTGCTATTGTTTTGTTTCTTGCTGTGAGTTCTGTTTTGATCATTTTATTGAGTTTTAGTTTGTATTTCTGTTTCAATCCTTCTTTCATTTCTGAGTGTTTTATTTCTAGTTTTTATTTATATGCTATATAAGCGTATGTCTCTGTAGTGTTAATTGCTTGTATGTGATCGTTGTTGTTTAGTGTGTAGTTTTCTTGTTTGGTTAGTTTATCTAATATTATAATGTTTTTCTTATATTTATTTGTTTCAAAGGTAATATTTATGTCGTTTCTGCATGTTTCTGTTGTTTCAAGTAAGTGGTTGAGTTGTGAGATTGTTAATGCTATTAGTTTGCGGTCGTCTATATACAGAAGGTTGTACCCATATCGTATCCAGTGTTGTTTAGTGTGCTCGATAATAGATTTAGTGCTAAACAGAACAAGAAAACGCTTAGGCAGTCCTCCAGAAATATGTCCCTTCTATTCTCTATTTCATTTCATTTTAAGTAGTTGCTGGGTAATTTCTTTGTTTGTATCTTGTGTTATTTCGCGTGGCAGTTGTGTTTTTTTGTTTTTCTTTCAGGTTATTATGTGTTTCTGTGTGTTCTTGTGATTCGTTTCTTAGTTCCTTTACTGTACATGTTTCTGTTTGGTTGTTGTTCTATAGTTTTTGTTGTACTTGTACTTGTTCTTTTATGTGATCTACTTCTGTGATGAATTGTAGTTTTGGATATCTGTTTGTAAATGCTTTGTGTAGTAGAAGTCTGTAATTTGTAAGGTTTTTTCGCAGTGGGTTGTTTTGTAGTAACATAGAATGAGGTGTCGGTTGATTTCGTCTGACCATATAAATCGCCGTTTTTGTAATCTTCCTAGCGTGGTTGCGGACAACATGTCTTGCAAAACATCTCTGTTAGGGTTTTTAACTATTTCTGCGGCTGTTGTGTTTTTTTGGTCAGGTGTGTATCCCATACGATATCCCTGACGTTGATGTTATGTGGCCTTTGTTTTCTTTTTCTTATTCAACTTCAGCGCGTTCCCATGAGTACCGCGGTAGTGACAGTCCGCCTGAGCAGAGCCGTATTGTACAGGTAAGGCTAATTACTGTAGGGCTTCGCTTGATGCCCTACAAGCATCCGCTTATGACTCCGTTTTGACCTCCGGTGCCATGCAGTTTTGCCACGGATTGCTTTACAGCTTGGCTTGAAGTTTTGAAGTTTTTTAGGGAGGAGTAGGGATGAAGCGGTTGGAGAGGAAAGGGTTCGTTTGATATGCTAGCTGTTGATGTTTTGATGGAGATAAGGGTGGGACAGCGTACAGCTGAGCTTGGGTACCTCGAATTTTCCATGCCCGTACCTGTTTGGGAAATAACAGGTCCCTGAGGGATAATTACTATTATAATTATAATTATTATTATTATTATTATTAACTTTATTATTATTACTATTACCATTATTATTATTACTATTATCATTATTATGATTATTATTGTTATTAATATTTGTTCGGTCTCTTTGTCGCACGTTTGCGTGTTTAATTTTAAGTCTTGTAAATTCGTAGTTGTAAATCAAATAGCAAAGCTGACATCCATTGTCCCGTTATATCCTGTCCTAAAATCTCTTTTGTGCCCGTGAAAATTAAGTTGGACTAAAGGGGTAATGAGAGACACTTGCTCATGGATATCGAAGACGAACGGTTGTGTTGGTTCGGTAAAGTGAGTTAAGTCATTAGTGTCGCCGAATGTGAATTTATCAATAAACCCCTAAAAAACAGTGATAGTGCAAACATAACACGTCCAATAAATTGCCATACAGTCCACTTCGTTCAAAATTAGGAACGACACTTAGAACAACAGAAAAACGCCTGAGGTCAGTCGATATATAAAATTATAATACGCCGGGCGTTAATAAACAATATTATTATTATTATTATTATTATTATTACTATTATTATTATGATTATTATTAATATGATTATCATTATTATGATTGACAGCTAAAGGAATAATACATTACAAAATTATTTTGGAAAATTCTATTGATAATAAATACTTGCGTGTACAGGAAACAAAATATGAATTAAGAGAAATGAAAAACATCGTACCACAAGTAAAAAACTCGTACGGGTAGAGAAGTCTAGAATATCTTGAGCCAAGATTAATAAATGATCTACTACCGGAATGTAAACAATACAGTAACATGAAATCATTCAAAAACTGTTTAAAACAGTACTTAAACAATAAGGTGTAAATTTGTATAAGTTTTACTAGTTCTTAATTCTGTATTAATTTTATTAGTTTTATATTAGTTTATTTGTATAACTAGTTGGCTAGTGTTAATAGTTTGTTCTATTAGTTCATTTGTTTGTTAGTTTGCTCAATTTATTTAGTTGAATTTAGAAATATTGTGCATATGAACCATTCTTATGATTGCCTAGGCTACAAATAATATAAAATAGAAATGCTGATCAATTTGCAGGTATAATTTAATTTATAGTTAGAACTGGAAGGCATAAACAAGAAATATAACGAGATTAAGATCTTCAGCTTAAAATTTGGTTACTTATCTTTTCTAACATATACTATTTAGCTAAAACAAATTTATAGTGCAGAAATAATGGAATTATGATTTTAAAAAGTAGAGAGTGGAGCCTAAATATTTTCATAATTTTGAAAAAGCTAATCAGTTGGTTAAAAGATTCTACTGAAAAATAGTTAATATTATACTAATAAATAAAAATAAATTAAGTTTATTGATTTATTTAATAATATTGTCATAAAATTGATTAATTAGGAATTAAGTTGTAATGTTAAGAAAATTATATTTGTTGTACACACCATGACAAGCAACCTTTAAACAGGTTGGCTTATGGTGCTAGTAATTTACAGTGCAAATAAACAGTTTGAATTGAAAAATTGAAAATTACAGATAGCAGTAATCTAAAATTACACAAACTGTAAAAGTAGTTATTAGTTAAGGTTTATATAGTTTATGTTGATAGATTCAAAACTATTAAAAATGAATTAGTTTAGTTCTACAGTGAGGTACTTATCTTTTCGAGTTTCTCTTATAAAATTAAAATAAATATTTAGTACAAAGATAAAAAATATAGCTTAAAACACTAGGGGGTTGAGCCATGATATGGTTAGCTCTTTTGAAAAACGATTACTATTTGAGAAATTTTTTATTATTGTCACCATGTCAAGCAGCTAGTGCATGCTAGTTTTTGGTGTATGTAATTCATTGTGTAAATAAATGATTGAATTGAATTATTATTATTATTATTATTATTATTATTATTATTAGTATTATTATTATTAATTACAGATTGTTCTGGAAATGCGGTAGGTGCAATTAGAGAGAATACTCAAAGTTTGTCAAGGCCATAAATACAGATCAAAAAGAAAGAATCACGCCAAACAGATATAATACCAACATCGCATAAACTTTAAATTTTCTGATAGCGAAGACGACAAATTATCAAATACGAGTGATGAAGGTTGTAAGACTATAACAATTATTGCTACTCCAAACTATTAATAGGTTCAATCTATTGGAGATATGTCTCACGGCAAACAATAAGATGCATAACCTGAATATAGTGATGAAAATGAAGAAGAAGCGATACACAGTATTCCTACTTGAAAAACAAATCTACCTAAAAGATGAAAATTAAAAACAACGCTTTCATTCAACTCAACTGATACCTGAAAAGCCACTTGATATTACTAAAGAAGATATAAAATTTTATAAATTTTCTATTGTGAATGTGTTTGATTCGTCTTCTTAGATCAATATTACATCGGAATAAAAATCCGGAGTTCCTCAAGAAGCAAAGCTAATGATCAACAAGTGGGAAAAAATTAAACGTTTTATTCATCTCAATGACAACAGCTCTCGAGTCAAGCGAGGTAAAGAAGGGCATGATAAGATTTACACGATACATTCCGTATTAAAATGTATAAAGGCACATTGCTTTAAAGTATCAATGGAATATGAACTAGTTTGAAATTTCAAGAGAAAGAGTTCTCTGAAGAAGTATGAACCAAAATACTTCACAAACGGGGCTGCAAGTTATATTTTATCTAGAATTAGCGGGCTCTCTTACAATTGTGGAATAAATACAAGTCAAAAATATATCAATTAAAAGCGTACCCGATTCAAGTCCTAGTTGTAATGTTGTTTCTTGCTTAGCACAAGTGATACTATCAGCTAAAAGTTACCAATCGTTTTAACTACTTTATAACTACTTTAACTGCCCTGAAATTTAGTTGTATGTAGCATAGCGGGACATTTGGTCTGTTAGAACAGTTCGATAAATCGAGTACCAAGAATTAATCTATAAACTGACAAAATATTTATTGAATTAGGGCGTGGTTCGTATGACGAAAAGGTAGAAAACATTTCTGAAACATCAATTGTCTGTTTGAAATGGTATGACAATAAAGCTTTCATCTCGTGTTCACGTTCTCCATTTCCCAGCCAATGGGCACTGTTAAAAGATGGATTAAAAAATCAAATGAATATCAAAACATCCCATGTCCAAAGATTATTCAGATCTACAACAAACGTATGGGAGGAATTGATGTTATTTATTGTTGGGTCTTTACCGTATTAATTCCAGAAGCAGGAAATAGCACTACAGACTTTGTACACATGTTTTAGACAGTGATCAATGCGTAGCTTCCTTATACAAGAGTTCATGATGCAAAGACTATTAGTAAAAAGAAAATATTGCAGCTCTATAGATACAAATGCATAGTTGTAGAAAGCTTATGTCAAGGTCGAAAATCCTAGTAAAAGAATGGATAAAGGACCATTAATCACGAAATCCAAAATTGCTTTGCCGAATAATGATATGCAAATTAACAACATTGGTCACTTCCCAGAATGAAATAATTTGCGTGGTAGATGCAGCATAGCGACTGTCGTAGATTCATTTACATAAAATGTCTAAAATACGAAACTCTTTTGTGCCTGATCAAGAATAGAAATTGCTTTCTGCAATCCATTCCATCAAACAAATAATGTACAAGTTTATCTCAGTAATGAAAGTTGGTTTTTCCAAGATCATAACTCTCTGCAAGCGAGTATTGTAGCAAATATTATACAGAGTGGTAGAAAAGTCCCGGAACGGTCAAATATTTTGGGAAATACTCATCGCATCAAAAAAAGAAAAAATACGTGTTCAATATTTTTTTAAAAGCTATCCAATGACACCAAAATTGAACCCCCACCCCCTGGGGGTAGGGGTGGGGCAACTTTAAAAGTTTAAGTGGAAACCCCCATTTGTTATTGCAGATTCGGATTCGCCACAAAATGTTAGTCATAATTTTTTTAGGTTTTTTGCAGATGGCGCTGCAATCGACAAAAATTAACTATTTCTAGAAGAAAATAAAAGAAGTAAAATAATAAATTATTTATTTCATACATAACGAAATTACCGCTGAAGGTGTTCAAATTGACCATTTGTCGCGCTTTTACGTCTTCCAGATCTTGGTTCATCCTTCACCAAACCAGTTCGCTGAAAACGATTCACTGTTCGACTCACAGTAGATTTAGAAATCGGTAGACGTTCCGCATTGACTTCATTGAATAAATCTGCGACTTGCTGCAATGATCTTTCTTTATCTCCATACCCCCGCATCATCAGGACAATTAATCTTTCTCTTTCAGACAGAGACATCACGAAATAATATCAAAAGCTAGTAACGAAATGAATAATAAAAATGAATGTAATTCTGACATTTTTCGATTTCAAATGTTTTTGTACCCTATTTTGGTTTTGTCAATTACAACGCCTTCTATCATCCAAAATGGCTTGTATCGTAGGTCAATTTGGGGTAATTTATCCTGCGGAATCCGAATCTGCAATAACAAATGGGTTTCTACTTAAACTTTTAAAGTTGTCCCACCCCTACTCCCAGGGGGTGGGGGTAGGGGTTCAATTTTGGTGTCATTGGATAGCTTTTAAAAAAATATTAAACACGTATTTTTTCTTTTTTTGATGCGATGAGTATTTCCCAAAATATTTGACCGTTCCGGGACTTTTCTACCACGCTGTATATCTGAAAAATAACAACTTCCTACTGTAAGGTCTTACTGTAGCAAATATGAAACACCTGTCAAATGTTATTTTGTTATATAAGGTTATCATAAAGTAAGGGATATATTTTAAATTATGATAACTTTTTAACAAATTAAGTTAATAACAAGAAATAAATGAAATCTAATTGCTTATGAAATGGGATTTAGTATGCCCAAAACAGGTTACGGCAATTGCTCAATATGACCTCCATTTTGTTGTTGTAAGATCACCATCCTTACCTCCAAATTGTACACAGCATTTCGTAACATTTCTGGTTGAATTGTACCAATTTTCTCCGTAATACTGTCTTTTAATTCTTGTAGCGTAGTTGGTCGTCTTCTAAACACTAAACTTTTTAAATAACCCCACAGCCAGTAATCCGCTGGGTTTAGATCAGGTGATCTTGGTGGCCATGAATTTACGAAATGTCTGCTTAACACCCGATCTTGAAAAACGTTGGTTAACAATTCTTTGACTGGTCGAAAATGTGCGGGGTGCTCCATCCTGCATAAAATGATGTTTTCAATTCCGTAGTGCTCGTTTTGCAGCTGTGGAATAACATAATTTTGTAACATTTGCAAGTATCGTTCACCATTTACAGTTACAGATACGGCTTGTCCATTCTGCATTTCCTCGTAGAAATACGGACCAATAATAAAATCAGCTGTAAAACCGCACCAAACGGTGACTTTCTTGTCATAAAGACCTTTTGAACGATTTGTTGCGGATTTTCTGCAGACCAGATTCTACAGTTTTGAGTATTGACTCCACCATTCAGAGTAAATGTGCCTCATCTGTCCATAAAATACGGGATAACCATTCGGGTTCAATTTCCATCTGAGCCATTACTCGCAAAGAAAAATCGTACCTAGTAGCCAAATCTGCGTCCTTTAATTCAAACAGCATTTTCAGTTTATATGGATACATGTTTAGAATTTTGCGTAAAATTTTCCAAACCGTGGTATACGGCATTTGCAATCGCTTGGATATCGCATTTGCACTGCTGATTGCGAGTGAATTGCTTCTGGCTATGTCTTGATTTTCATGAAGAACCTCTGCAACTTGGACATCACTAATTATTGGTCTTCCTGATCTTGGTAAGTCAGTTACAGACCCTGTTCTTTCAAATTTTTGTATCAAATTGCGGTACGCTTTCATTTGACAGGGTCCCGCTTTCAAACCCATTCTCGTGCGAAATCTTCGTAATCCAGCGGTGTAATTTCTGCCGGATTCATAATAGCACTGAACTAAACCAATTCTTGTTTGTAAATCCATGTTATTACAGTTGAGTCGTTTGAACTCAACGTTTACTTGAGTTTTAATTTCAAAATAAAACTTCAAATTGAATAATTTCGTTTTGACACTAGTGTCAACAATTGTTATGACAACGCTTTTGTTTCTCATAGATACGGTAAAATCCCATTCATTAAGCAACTAGATTTCGTTTATTTTATGTTACTAACTTAATTTATTAAAAAGTTGTAATGATTTAAAATATATCCCTTACTTTATGATAACCTGGTATATAATGTTAAACAATTTTGTAATTTTCTGATAGAATTATTCCCTAAACAAAACTATAAGTTTGACATTTTTATACAAAAAAAGAATGAATTCATACAATAGAGGGTTGAAAGAATCTCTTCAAAGAGATGTAATAGTTGGATGATTTTCAGGTATCAATTTGATTTGCTGAATCGACACCTGATATATTCCAAAGCACTGTCTCATTAACTAACTAATTTTATTTCTAATTCAATTACAATCTCTAATAAACTACAAACCTACAATATCCTGCACTATGCAGTTAAAAGATGGATTTTATTTGTTTTTATATAGAAAGGTACCTTTCAAAAAAGTTGAACTAATGCTGCAATTTTTTTCTAACCGTCTGCTAGACTGTAGAATTAGGTTATTATCACAGACAATAAATTACAAATAAAATGCGCTAGTGGGTTTTAAACCATATTGATTATTATTCTACCAAATTAAGTACAACTTTCAGTGCTGTAAAAACCGTTAATGAATATCTAAAACATTATTATCTACTTTCAATGCAATTAGTTGCAATACGTATAATTATACTAATGTCTGGGCATCTCAGCAAGTATATTGCATTCAAGTCAAATCGAGATATGACGGTTACGAACTGTACCTAGTTGCTGTACGAGCTTCCTCCGACATACTGTAAAATAGACCAGATTTAATTCTTCTATAATTGGTTGAAAGTGCTAATAAATGAGCAAAACAATTTCAACTGTACGACTGTTTAATAATCTGGAGCTAGTTAATTCCACATAAATTGCCACAAAAATAAAATAAGAAGTGACGTAAAATCAAACCTAACCACTTTTTTCTTCGTCTAGTTTTTCATTGCCATTAAGAATCTACCATCCGAATTATGTGCAGTGACTAAAATACATAAGTTTTTATATTCTGTCCTGAATAAGACAACAAATGATGTTCTAATAAAATCTTACTATCAAGGGCGTTCCGAGGTTCCCCATTTGGGAAGTATCAGTTTAAAACATTGCTGACTACATGAAAATGACGATAAAAAAGAGGGGTAGTGGGTGTATATATGAGTAAAATCCCACCACAAAGCAGTTTTTAGGTACTAAATTAGAATTTGATTATTAAGATTAATATCTGTCTCAGGATTTTCGTCCATTTTCTTTGGTATGCGACTTATGTATCCCCAATCTTTATATGTATTATAAAATAAAATCTAATAGGAAATTATTAGAAATCATTAAGAAATTATTAAGTCAAGTGCAACAATGTAATTCAAGGATAATTAATAAAGGTTATTAACAGTTCATGAGAACGGATGCAATACAATGTATTCCAGACGATAGTGATACTGTAGGTGGCAGGTCACAGACGGTTAAGATACCGGGATTACCTAGAAAGTAGATTGTTACAATGTATTTATGAATAGAGTATTAAGAAATAAGCAGACATGAGCTCTGCAAGTTCCCACAGAATTGTGAGGGGCGGGGACAACATAAATACCCCGGGAGCCTTAAGACCAGGCAGTCAGTCAAAGTATTCAGCTTTAACATTGCAGTTTGCTTGGGCGACCCATAATACTCCAATTAGTAATTTTTTTTTCGACTTAGAGTAATTTTAAACCAGTTTGTTAAAATTCCATAATTAATGTCTGATTAAATTAATAAATTGTTACGAAGCTTTTGGAAGTAGTTTTTAAAAACGCCGCTCCCAAGGCCCGAAACGTAACTTGCGTTGAGGTTGATGATGCTTTTTAAAATCTTTTTCAGACTCCACACTATACTGGTTTGCAAAAGATGCAGCACTTTCCACTAATGCGTCAGTTTGTTTTTCGTCATTTAATTCTGTACTGTACCTTCGATTAATTGCATGGCGTCAATGATATTTAATTTTTCTGCTTTCGGTAACTCCGGAATAGTTTTTACTTTAAACATAACATTTTTTAAAAAACTTAATGTACAAATAGAAGCGAATTCTAAAATTTTTATACAGTGTCACTGCAAAACATTTGGTATTGAAATTAAAAGTTTTTGCTGCCATACCTTCTAAAACATGTACCACATTCTCATAACTAACTGAAACCGCTTTGATAGATTTTGCCCGTGCTGTCCACGGTGTTTTAGACAAATTTTTTAACAACGAATTTTCGACGCCTGAATATCCTCCTGTAAACGATGATATCTTGATGTATTTTTCGAAAAAAAAGTTACAAACTCTCTAGTGTACCAAAAAATTTTAAGGGTGATAATGCAGTAACAAAAATAAAACTAAAGTACTAGTCTGCAAAGGAAGGGAAAATAGATCAAAAACAAGAATACAAATAGGTAACAAGAAGTTACAAGAGGTTAAAGATTTCTGCTACCTAGGAAGCCAAAAAACGCAAGTTGGGAAAAGCGCAAAAGATATAAAACAAAGATTGGTACAAGGTCGTGCTACATTTAACATGAAACCACGGTGTTCAAAGACAACACACATAGAAACAAATTAAAGATTGCTTAAAACATATGTGTGGAGCACAGCACTGTACGGCTGTGAAGCCTGGACAGTAGGAGAAGCGGACAAGAAAAAGGTAGAAGCCTTTGAAATGTGGTGCTACAGACGAATGATGAAGATATCATGGACAGACAAAGTTAAGAACGAAGAGGTACTAAAAATGGTAGGGGAAGAAAGAAATATGTGGAAAACGGTAAAAAGTAGAAGAGATAGGATGATGGGCCACATACTACGACATGAGGGAATAGTGCGGAATATATTAGAAGCATAGATAGGAAAAAGAGAAATAGAGGTTAGACCTAGGTTAGACTATTGCACACAAATAGTGAAGGATGTAGGCTGTCGGAATTTCAGGGAAATGTGTAGGCTAACTCAGAATATAAATCATTGGAGGTACGTATCCAACCAGTCCCAGAATAGATAAACTAATGACGAAAAAAATAACTGTACTTAAACATGATGATTATTATAAGCAACTACAGGTATTGGTTGTGTAATATTTTCGAATAATGTTAATTGTGTGAAAGGATTTACTGGAAAACTATTAATTCGGCAAATGTTTAAGTGTTGGGGGATCTTGGCAGCCACAGGCTGCTTAACCCCCTTCACATGCCACTGAATCACGATGAAATAGGGCATATAATTAGAAAACAATAAAAGTGGAACCACGCTGTATATAGGCTGTACCCAATGTAGTGCCTTCGGATGGAGCATTGGGGACGTGGCCAAAAGTATAGCGGCCCTTATTCACATTATAATATATATATATATATATATATATATATATTGCTGTGATATTCTCCTTTGAATGCGGGAACTGGGTCCTTTCAACAAAAAAATTCTAGTCCCACCGATTGGGCGTCATAAACTGCTGTGATCCTGGTTTCGCCTCAGCTGCTCACCTAATTTTATAAACCTCCTCATTTATAAAATTAAACAACACATTCCTACCACAAACATCAACGTTAACTCTATTTACATCAATATTCAGAATACATTAAATTTTCAAATTAAATTTCAGCATAAAATTCAGTTTTAAAAGAATTTCAAGATTAATTTTATTATCACTTTAACGTGCATCCAGAATTAAAGTCCTTGTTGGATGCCTACTAATTAATATAACAATATAAGCAGAGTAAAAGGAGCATCTACCACCCTTTACGTTAATTAACCAGGTTCGTCTAATTGAGCTCAAAGACATACCTAAAATTTCATCATAATCCAGAACATCAATACTAAATACCCTTTCTACTTAAACAAGCAAATTTCATCTTAACATTAAAATTTTATGGTTAGTACAATTTCACTAATGTCCATTTAAAGTAAATCAATTATCAAGTAATTCAACACACACAAAAATGTCAAACAAAATAGTATAATAAAGTTATTCAACACACACCAAAATGTCAAACAAAATAGTATAATTTACCTGAAGGTTACTGTCCTCGTAGCTTTAATGTACATCGTCCCTTTAGTTAATCACACCATTCCAACAGGATTATATTTACGGCTTCTAATTCTCAACGCTTTTAAAATTTTCTCTATCACCATTTATTTAAAGTTGTTTCTGGGCTTTTCCGGAACTCATCTGTGTATATCTGACCCTTGTTTTGTGGATCCAGACACGTATTTGAACCATTTAAGTATTAATACCCCCGAAAAATAACAAAGAAATTCATGCGTCTTTCACCAATATACGCCAAAACTGCCTACTTTTGTGTATACATTTGTCGTTGTAAATTTTGCTAATTGGTACAGTGATACTAAATGTTATTACCTTGTATCTTAGTGCACTGAAGTACATTCATGTTAGCACGTAAATAACAAACTATTTTGAATCACTAAAATATACGAGCAAACTTTAAATTATTTTATCAAACTAAAATGCACTGTTTAACATCTTCAATCAAGTCGCGGATGTAAGAGCTTTTAACGCATCGAATAGTCAAAAGTCTAAGAGAGAGCTTGTTTATATTCACCTCGGTATATATAGCAAAAAGCCTGTCTGTCGGTCTGTTCCCCAAAACGGGTAATTCTAAAGAATTTCTCATGCCATGTTCCCAGTCCGTCGCTCGCGCGTCGGTTTTTTACGAATTTTTCACTCGCCCCATTTAAATCTCAGAAATTCTCACACGGCACGCCAACATGTCCGAGAAAAACTAATTAATTTTGTACAGAAATTGTTGTTTCTACCTCTGATATTTGCATCCTATTTTCAACCAATTGTGACCCTCGTGACGTTGCTTAAATCACGCCTTTTACTATATGTGTCTTTACTTGACGCATTTCTCTTTCCTTTTCTAACCTGTTCGTATTGGTGCAAATTGATATTCTTTATTATCGATTATATTTTAGTCCATGTGGACTATCTGGGTTTAATAACCCCGTATCGCACCTTCTCGTGAATATTAAGCCACGGTTTCTTCAAGATTCTTTGAAACCATTTGTTATCTACACAATTTTCGCCGTACGTGATATTTAAACTACGCAGGTGTTCTAAATAATATTAATTCTCAGAGCTTTATTTTCTGGTATTATAATCTTGGGTTTTCACAGACTTTTATGCTTATTATTAATAATGGTTTAATTAACTCCAATTAAAATTGACTTCTATCCTTTCATTTTAGCGAATACAAGTTAAATATTAATTATTATGTGTACACTTTGTTTTACTACCGGTTACTTAAAATAGGGTTAATTAATATAAATTTTGCACGTAATTTCCATTTGTTTAGGAATAATTACATTACCCGTAGAGCTTGCTAATACTGTTTCTTTTGATATAAAGCGTCTTGTACATGATTTAAATCTCTTATGTTTAATGAAACTAATAACCTTTTATGCTTCACGGTTTTAATAAAGCGTACCTCTTCCCAAAGCTTCTACACGGTGATTAAAATTATTTGATGTGATTATTTAATTTTCTACCCTGGTCTAAATATGAGTATTTTCCCCCTATTTGAATACAAATAATCCAACTTATTTGAATGCAAATATAAAGCATTTAGACAAAAAAATTACAAAAAAAATTGCCTATCTCTCTCTACCCTTATCTATCTAACTTACCTACCTTATCTCCAATCCAAAAAAATATTTACACCTATCCTATATCCCTATCCTATTCCTAACTTTCACCTCATTCTATAAACTGAAATTATCCCTAACTTCGTCCTACTTATCCATCTGATCCTATATGCATCCTATATACCTATCCTATTTAACTAATCTTCACTATACTTTACTTCCCCCTACCTAATCCTATATGCCTATCCTACTCTTACTCTATTCCTAACTCTCCACTAATCTTCTATGAAATATCTACACTTAACCTATCTTATTTTCTTCCTACATTTACTCTTTATTCTCATCCTAAACCTATTCCTAATTATCTCCCATATTTATCCTATACCTAGCTTTATTTTCTATAACCACTTACTTCTACTCTTTTATATACACCTATGCTATCCCTATCTTATTTAAATCTAACTCTCTTCTTGATTCTCCAAGTCTTTCTTCTCACTATTCTAATACTCTTCATCCCTATTTCTCCCCCTTCTATATCTATACTTATCATCCCTGTTATCTCACATACAATAAACTTATCATCCCTATTATCCTGACTCTTAAATATTACTTCTTCTTCAGTCCCTACACTTGCCTGTTTCTCATTTATCATTGTGTCCCTTCCTGCCGACAAACCAAACGATACTACTTTACAATTCTCGATTTTTCTCTCTACGGAAAATCCTACGTACCTTCTAGAATTTTTGTGTAATGGAATCCGCCAGAATGAATTCCTTAAATCTACTTTATTAAAAACAACTTTGCCACTTAACCTCATCAAAAATAATTCTGCCTTCACCTGCTCCCGATATGCTGCTGTTACTTCTACCACCACTAATTCTGCATGTTTTTGTACTAAAGCTTGAACCTCTACTCTCCTATCCTCTGGACATCTTATTGTGTTGATCTGTTTATCTTCATCATCCTCTACCTCTACTACATTAATACTAAACCCCGTGTCATCCTCTGTGACTTCATAACTGCCCTTCCTTGGCACTACCTTATCCTTAATCCTTACTACCTTCCTCTCCATATCTATCAAAACCCCTAACTTCATCATACAGTCAACACCTAAAATGCTCTGAAACTTCAGTCCAGGTACAATTACAAACTCCTGTTCACAGCTTAAACCTCCTATATCTATCCTAAGCACCACAACACTATTTACTACAGCAAACTTCTTTTATTTGGAGCTACTAAATGACTACGCTTTATAGGCATAATTCTATCACAAACCTTATCCCTAATTTTGCTGACGAATTCCTCCGATATTAAACTCGCCTCTGCCCCTGTATCAAGTAATACTTCTACACTATTCTCAAAAATTTCTAAATTAATAATTGGCAAACATAATTTTTCCTCAGTTTCTGGCTCTACTTCCTCCTCAATTTTGAAAAATTCACGTGGATGTTCATATACATTTACACTGAAATCTAGTGGTCTGTCGCGTTCTAAAAATCCTGTCCAGGTCTGTTTTCCCTACTCGGTCCTGGTCTAGCCGTCACCTCAGCGTAAGTCCTAGGCGTTTCCACTCGTTCCGTGTCTGTATTAGCAGTCCCGCTCATGTCTGGTGAACTATTCATTCTGGTAGGTCCCGGTCTCGGTGCAGGTCCCCTTCCTAAACTATTACTCCTAACGTATGGTCGTCTCTGTTCCCAATTCTGTCGCTGGTATCCGTAATTATTCCCCCGTCTAGCATAGTTGTCCCGTCTATTGTCAAACCTAACTGTGTTGATCTGTCTTTCCCTATTTTCCCGAGGTCGTCCACTACTTACGTCGTCGTACCTCTGCAGGTATTCTAGAAACATTTCTCTGTCCACTATGTTCTGTAGTGCTACGTGTTGTCTTATGTCTACCTCGAAGTGTCGTGATAAATACTTAATAATTTGTCGGTCCGTCAGTGGTGGGTTCAGTTGTTTTGCTATGCTACACTCGCGTATAGCATATTGCTCCCTACTTCCTGAAAATTCTCCCTTAAATTTCCCTGTGATTAAGTCGTCTCGTACCTGGTCTTGTCTGTGGTCACTCCAGTAGTGCTTTAAAAATTTGTTTTCAAAGTCCTGATACGTGTTTATGTCCTGTCCTACTAAATTGTACCATGCTTCCGCGTTGTCCTTTAATAAAGCCTTTATCGTATTCAGTTTAGTCTGTTCGTCAAATAAATTTCCCACTAGATTTCTTACGCTATTAATAAAAATTTGTGGATTTACCCTGTTATCGCCATAAAACTTCATGTGTTGGTCCAATGATACTCCACCTGTATAAAATCTGGGACCATCCCCCGTTAAACTTGACACGTTGTATTTAATACTACTAACTTCGCGTTCTACCCTGCCTAACTGATCCCTACATGAGTCCGTTACTTCAGTCATTTTATATTAATCTCTTCTTCACAAAAATGCGTACTTCGGACCTTAAATGTCCCATTTCCTGTCGAAGACCTGTAATATCACGCTCATTTTATCAACCCTATTTTCAACTTCCCCATTTTCACGGTAAGACTATTTTTAAACTCTGTAAATTCTCTCGTCGATTTTTCTATTTTATCCCCTAATTCCTGATTTAATTGGTCAAATTTCTTATTCGATTCTTCACTCATCTGCTCAAATTTTCGATTTGAGTCCTCTTTAACCCCACTTAACGTCTCATTCATTCTTTCAAGCATCCTCATTATCATCTCGTTTCCTTGATCCCCTGATTCCGTCCTCGACTGATCTCTACTGCCTCCTGCTTCTTCCATTTTCGAATTTTTTTCACACAATGCACTATCGTCACTTCCAATTTCCACTCCTTGACTCCTTAACCACTCTTTTCTCTGCATACGTTCTAATCACTCTCACACACTCTAAAATACTCTTAAATTTATACACACACAGAAACTCTCTCTCTCAGATCGCCAGTTTCCTGGAATAAAATCACAAAAATTTTATTTGGGACTCGAGCCCTCACGTTGTAGTCGCCATAAACTGCTGTGATATTCTCCTTTGAATGCGGGAACTGGGTCCTTTCAACAAAAAAATTCTAGTCCCACCGATTGGGCGTCATAAACTGCTGTGATCCTGGTTTCGCCTCAGCTGCTCACCTAATTTTATAAACCTCCTCATTTATAAAATTAAACAACACATTGCTACCACAAACATCAACGTTAACTCTATTTACATCAATATTCAGAATACATTAAATTTTCAAATTAAATTTCAGCATAAAATTCAGTTTTAAAAAGAATTTCAAGATTAATTTTATTATCACTTTAACGTGCATCCAGAATTAAAGTCCTTGTTGGATGCCTACTAATTAATATAACAATATAAGCAGAGTAAAAAGGGAGCATCTACCACCCCTTTACGTTAATTAACCAGGTTCGTCTAATTGAGCTCAAAGACATACCTAAAATTTCATCATAATCCAGAACATCAATACTAAATACCCTTTCTACTTAAACAAGCAAATTTCATCTTAACATTAAAATTTTATGGTTAGTACAATTTCACTAATGTCCATTTAAAGTAAATCAATTATCAAGTAATTCAACACACACAAAAATGTCAAACAAAATAGTATAATAAAGTTATTCAACACACACCAAAATGTCAAACAAAATAGTATAATTTACCTGAAGGCTACTGTCCTCGTAGCTTTAATGTACATCGTCCCTTTAGTTAATCACACCATTCCAACAGGATTATATTTACGGCTTCTAATTCTCAACGCTTTTAAAATTTTCTCCATCACCATTTATTTAAAGTTGTTTCTGGGCTTTTCCGGAACTCATCTGTGTATATCTGACCCTTGTTTCGTGGATCCAGACACGTATTTGAACCATTTAAGTATTAATACCCCCGAAAAATAACAAAGAAATTCATGCGTCTTTCACCAATATACGCCAAAACTGCCTACTTTTGTGTATACATTTGTCGTTGTAAATTTTGCTAATTGGTACAGTGATACTAAATGTTATTACCTTGTATCTTAGTGCACTGAAGTACATTCATGTTAGCACGTAAATAACAAACTATTTTGAATCACTAAAATATACGAGCAAACTTTAAATTATTTTATCAAACTAAAATGCACTGTTTAACATCTTCAATCAAGTCGCGGATGTAAGAGCTTTTAACGCATCGAATAGTCAAAAGTTTAAGAGAGAGCTTGTTTATATTTACCTCGGTATATATAGCAAAAAGCCTGTTTGTCGGTCTGTTCCCCAAAACGGGTAATTCTAAAGAATTTCTCATGCCATGTTCCCAGTCCGTCGCTCGCGCGTCGGTTTTTACGAATTTTTCACTCGCCCCATTTAAATCTCAGAAATTCTCACACGGCACGCCAACATGTCCGAGAAAAACTAATTAATTTTGTACAGAAATTGTTGTTTCTACCTCTGATATTTGCATCCTATTTTCAACCAATTGTGACCCTCGTGACGTTGCTTAAATCACGCCTTTTTACTATATGTGTCTTTGCTTGACGCATTTTCTCTTTCCTTTTCTAACCTGTTCGTATTGGTGCAAATTGATATTCTTTATTATCGATTATATTTTAGTCCATGTGGACTATCTGGGTTTAATAACCCCGTATCGCACCTTCTCGTGAATATTAAGCCACGGTTTCTTCAAGATTCTTTGAAACCATTTGTTATCTACACAATTTTCGCCGTACGTGATATTTAAACTACGCAGGTGTTCTAAATAATATTAATTCTCAGAGCTTTATTTTCTGGTATTATAATCTTGGGTTTTCACAGACTTTTATGCTTATTATTAATAATGGTTTAATTAACTCCAATTAAAATTGACTTCTATCCTTTCATTTTTAGCGAATACAAGTTAAATATTAATTATTATGTGTACACTTTGTTTTACTACCGGTTACTTAAAATAGGGTTAATTAATATAAATTTTGCACGTAATTTCCATTTGTTTAGGAATAATTACATTACCCGTAGAGCTTGTTAATACTGTTTCTTTTGATATAAAGCGTCTTGTACATGATTTAAATCTCTTATGTTTAATGAAACTAATAACTTTTTATGCTTCACGGTTTTAATAAAGCGTACCTCTTCCCAAAGCTTCTACACGGTGATTAAAATTATTTGATGTGATTATTTAATTTTCTACCCTGGTCTAAATATGAGTAATATATATATATATATATATATATATTATAGTGGTTTTAAAAGATCAAAAATAAATATAAGCGAAGCAATTTCAAAACACCCTGTATAAAGAAACAACCAGAAATTACGTGCGAAAATTATATTAGTTAATGCATTTTTAAGTATCTGGTATTAACGAAATTTTATAAATAATTAATGAAATTTAAGTAAGTTTGCAAAGAAATTAAATGGTAGAAGCCAATGCCAATAATTTATTAAGTAATTTGAATTTAATCGAACGATTATAAGTTAAAAACCCGGTAATACCAAAGATGAGACGCGTTGTTAACCAACAAATATATGAGGGTTGGAATACGTGGTAAATCCAAATCGTAGAAGTGTTATTTAAAATATTACGATTGAACACCTGCGTATTTTTCTAAAGGTCAAGTTCTGCGTAAATTGTGTAAATAACAAATGGCTACAGAGAACGTCGGATAAACCGTCGCTTATATTCACGGGAAATGCTAATGAGGGGGTTATTTAACGCACGTAGAGAGTCCACGTGTGTAAACAGTGAACAAACAAGGATATCGATTTTTCAACCACTCAAGCATGGTTAGACTGAGCCGTAGAAAACGTATAAGCATGCGACCACAATAGAATAGGAGGGATTTAAGAAACGTCATTAAGTCTACGATTGGTCGATAGGTTAGTTTGACTTGACATAGACACGAGTATATTGTAGCGTGATATTCTTAAAAATTTATAACGAGATATTGAAATTCGCATATTTGAAATTGGGGTTGAGTGCAAAATTGTGAGAATGTGTTGTTGTGAGCGGGATTTCGGATAACTGGGGGCCTGGAGAGGTTACATTCGAAAGACATAAATACTCTAGAGGACTAGGACTCGCTCTCTTGTCTTTTAACTTCGTGCCTTATTATTTCGATCGTCCCGAAAGCACATATGAAAGTTAAACATGAGTTGTAAGTATTAATAAATAATTTAACGTGTATTGCTTAGTGATAGCCTCTAAATTAATTAAAACGCGGTTAGTGTGCCGAAATTACTTATTTTAATTTGAGGTATCACCTATAATTTTATCAACTCGTGTCGGGACATTAAATAACGTAGATTACTGTGAAATGAAATTTGGAATTTGGTTACACCGAGAAGGAGGCGTTGGCGGATCAACTGAAATGGAAGTCGTCTAGTAATTGAGAGAATCGACCTGCAGACCAGATAGAAATTTACATGGCATCATCTACAGAGCGAAGATCTTCTAGAAATTCCAGGTAACGATTTAAATTTGTGATTCCTATAAACTGTAAATATTGGGGTGCCGTATGAGAGTGTTGTTCAAGGTAGTGTGAATTATTTACGTATTGAACAGAATATGTGTAAATAACTTTATTACGGTATTCAACTAGAAATTGAAGGTGTCTAGAAAGCTTTTAAACGTTCCATCAGAACGTGAAATTTTGTGAAGAGTACATGGCTTTGTTTTTTTTTGTTTTAGAGTATGCAAAGTAGAAGGGCATACATTAATTGGGTTATTATGAGCTCACCATATCCCACAGTTTACGTAGAGTATTAAAATAAATAAATAAATTATAATGAAGGAATTTTAGAGAAGGCACTATTCAAGGTCCATTTACTCCGAGTACATTTTATGTGTTTGATGATTTAAAAATTAAATACAGGACATTACAAAGTAAAATTTACTGAAGTGTAACGTGAACAATAAAATAATAATGAATTGCATTTGTAAATAGGAATAAATAAAAGATTGTATGTTTGTTGTATTTTGTGGTTTTATTGGGCGTGTGCGTGAATGATAGGATTTATGAATGAATATAGCTATCCAAAAGGAGGTCCTAATGAGCTAGCCGGAAGCAGTTGAAGAAGGCCATTCAACCGAAGAAGAGAGGAAAACGGGTAAGCAATATCTTTTTTTTGACTTATTTAAATTTTTGGAAATTTTTCTATTTTTGAATTTGAAAATTTTATATTATTTTCAAATATATTTATAATTGGTGAGGATTTACCCGAGTTCCACGGCATAATTTTGGCGACCCAAAAGTGAGGCTCGAGTTCCAGATAAAATTTTAGTGATTTTATTCCAGGAAACTGGCGATCTGAGAGAGAGAGAGTTTCAGTTTTTTTTTTGTATAAATTTAAGAGTATTTTAGTGTGTGTGTGAGTGATTTGAACGTATGCAGAGAAAGGAGTGGTTAAGGAGCCAAGGAGTGGAAATTGGAAGTGACGATAGTGCCTTGTGTGAGAAAAATTTGAAAATGGAGGAAGCTGGAGGTAGTAGGGATCAGTCGAGGACGGAATCGGGAGAAGCTGGAAATGAATTAATTTTGAGAATGCTAGAGAGGATGAATGAAGAATCTAATAGGAAATTTGATCAGATGAGTGAGACGTTAAGCGGGGTTAGAGAGGACTCAAATCGAAAATCGGAGCAGATGAGTGCGGAATCGAACAAAAAGTTTGAGGAAATTAGTCTGAAAATCGATAATTCGACGAAAGAATTTTCAGAGTTCAAAAATAGCTTGACGGTAAAGATGGGGGAAGTTGAAAATAGGGTTGATAAAAATGAGCGTGATATTAGAGGTTTAAATTTGGAAATGGGACAATTAAGGACTGATGTAAGGATTTTCTGTGAGGATGAGATTAATGCGAAAATGACTGAGGTAACGGACTCGTGTAAGGATCAGTTAGGTCGAGTAGAGAGAGAAGTAACCGGGATTAAGCATAATGTAGCGACTTTAATGGGGGATGGTCCAAGGTTTGTAACAGGAAATGTTTCTTTAGAGCAACAAATGAAATTTTATGGGGATAGTAGAGTAAACCCGCAAATATTTATTAGTAGGTAAATAAGGCCGGTCCTAATTCAAAACGCGACAGACGTATTTTCCATGTGTAAAATACGTCTGTCACGTTTTGAATTAGGATTGGCCCTATATAATTTCAATGTAAAATAGTTGTGAAAACATTTCAATGTAAAATAGTTGTGAAAACATGAATTCTTATATACTTTCAATGTAAAATACTTGTGGGCACGTTTTGAATTAGGATCGGCTTTATATTACTTTCAATGAAACACACGTATGTTGAAAAATGTAAGTGCAGAGAAGAATGTGTGTAGCTGTTTTGAATTCGGTTTTCTAGCGAGAAGTTACACGTGCACCGTTTTGAATTAGGATCGGCGTTATATACTTTTAATGTAAAATGTGAAAATCTGAATTCTTTTCAAATGTAAAATACTTGTGGGCACGTTTTGAATTAGGATCGGCTTTATATTACTTTCAATGGAACATATTTCAAAACACACGTATGTTGAAAAATGTAAGTGCAGAGAAAATGTGTGTAGATGTTTTGAATTTGGTTTTCTAGCGAGACAGTATGACAGATGCAAAATATCGCATTCAAGTCAATTGTGTTTTAATTAAAGTGGATTCTGATTTATGTTTAGAGGCTGCAAAAAATACACATGGGCCGGTTTCAATTCAAAATGAGTTCACTCTTGTGATAGGTTGAAAAGTGGGTTGGCAAAGTACGCAGATGGTGGTAATCTGCTATATAAGGAGATTGCTCCTAATATTAATTTAATTAGTCGAAGTTTACTGCATATATTTACATACAAACATGTATATAATTGATATTCAGGGATTTAAATACGAGAAAAACGAGTTTGTGTGTAAAGAAATTGCGGTTTTGGACTTGTTGAAAGGTGATGTTTGGCATCAAATTTTTAAACTGCCAATGCAGTCCAGTTGTTTGAGTCAAGATCATATAAAACATAACGACTGGGTGACAAGGAATATTCATGGTATTTCTTGGGATGAATCTTCAACGGCTGGAATGGTGTCATCATATATAGCGCTTTATTTGAAGCAAATTATCCGACCCGGTGAAGAAGTATTTGTGAAAGGTCTAGAAAAGAAGAAATTGATTGAAACATATATAATGCAAAACTTTGTAACTGATATGCTTGCACTAGATTGTCCTAAGCTATCGGAGTTAAAAATCAACAATCGTTTAAAATATAACATCCATTGTTGTAGACACAGCAATAATAATTTGCAATGCGTAAAACAAAATATCCTTTTATTAAAAGAATGGCTTGATAATAATAATACTAAAAAACAATAGAAAGATTTTGTCTGTATTATTTATTTTAATATAATTTTACAATGTTAGCCTTACAAAATTCCTTTATAATAATAATAAAAAAACAATAGAAAGATTTTGTCTGTATTATTTATTTTAATATAATTTTTACAATGTTAGCCTTATTAACTATTATTATAACAACTTCTAGCAAACATTATTTTTATCGATTCAGCTATTGTGTACGTTAGAGAAGCCTAACCATTTTACAAATACTTTATTTCCACTTCTTTCTTAGGACTTTTTCTACCAGGTAAATTTCTGGATGTTTAACCTTTTGCAACTCCGTTTCATAAAATGCACCTTTGATTTCTTTCTCATCTTGATCTTCTAATATATATGTTGTAGGATTGGTTACGTTTACCTTTTTAATCTTAAAATTTCATTTGACCAGTTTGGCGTGTAACCTTTCGTAAATGCTTCCTGTGTTTACTAATCCTCACACTGTCTTTTATTGAATATTTTGGTATTTTGGTTGCAAGTTTGATGTGGGTAAATGATGATTTAAGAATAGTTTTTATTTGATTTATCAACTTTTACAGGTTTGACTCCGATAGTATTGTGAACTGTATTGTTGTATTGTTTCACAATATCGCTTAAATTTTTATCCAATTGTAAGAACCGTTCAGGTTAAACAAGCGCCACATTTTTCCCTTTAAAGTTCTAATTACACGTTCTACAATGCATGCTTTCTTTGTAGAAAAACACTATAATGGTTTATGCCATATGTCTGCATTAAGGATTGAAAGTGTTTGTTATAATATTCTTTACCAAAATCAGACTGCAAATTTCTTGGCGGATTTTTAAATTTATTTAAAATTGTTTTCATTGCAGCAGTAACATCAATACCCGTTTTACTTTTAAGTGGTACAGCCCATACGTATTTGGAGAAACAATCAATAACTACTAAAATGTATTTAAATCCTTTGTTTGTTTGCGAATATGGTAGCATTTCAATCAAATCGGTCTGAAGAAGGTCATTTAAACCTTTTACTATCACTTTGCGTCTCTTGAAATTTATTCTTGCTGGTTTATGAAGTTCATTTACTATATCCTCTTTCACTTTTGATTGAGCAACTATCATAATACTTTTTTATAATCAGGATTTATTAAATACAATTAATGAAATACTTCTATGTTTGAATGTCGTGGGCTCCACTTGCTTTGAAAGGAACTTTTAATATAAAATCAAGAAACATTGTGGTATTGTTTATAATAGCACCGCTGTCACGAAAACTGATTACATCCATACGTTTAAGCAAAAATCCTTGTAACTGTGCAATTACATAACTTTTTTCGTTTATAAGAATTTCAATGTCTTGCGGGTATCCTTTAATATTCTCAATGACTGCTTCCTCATAAGGAAATTCATAATTATGTTTAATGTTGAAAATAAGGAATGTCTTGTCACCGTCGAGGAATGTATTAGAGTAAAACGTTGCTACTACCGTGTAATGTAGCATATGTAACTTGTACTCAATCAAGGTTTCAAAACCTTCACTTTTGTTTTCATATTCCTGTTCACTTATATCTATTTTACGGTTATGTAAGTGCCTTCCAAATTTGTCAATTGTCATATCATCTAATTACTTTTGCCTCACGCAATTCTTCAATGATCGAATTTATTTCGTTGCCGTGACCTGTGTGTCCAGCAGTCTGAGATGAAACTAAAAGTCGTAATCTATCAACAAGTTCATTGGGATCATTCCAATATAAATAATCTATAGCGTTATTTGATACTTCCATTGTCATACCGTCTCCAAGACGCTTTCTATAGGGTAATGTTCTAGGTCTACGGGGTGTTTGGGAAGTATGTTTAATGTAGATATTATATTTTTGTACTTATATGAAGTATTACCCTGAATTTGTTCTGTTTCAGAATAATATCTTCTATTAGCATTTGTTCTTTTACAATATCAAGATACGACTTTAGATCTTGATGACTGTACCCGACAGGATATTTTTAAACAGTAGTTCGTATAATCCAGGAGTACCTTTATATTTCAAATCATTTATTAGAACATTTTCATCATCCAACGCGAAATTCGAATTGCCTATCATAAGACCATTTGAATCAGGGTTAAACCTAATACCATATTTATGATCAAATTCGTTCTTAACATCTTTAAACATATTGTAAATATATTCTCGAGGTAGCGGATGTAGCTGTTCGAGATAATGTGTCATACCAGGTGAATCGGCAAAGCTTTGAATATATTCCTGGGCTTCTTGTGCATTTCGATTAATTTCTGCTTCGTATTCATTCTCAACATCGTCATCATCATCATCTAGCTCTATGGCATCATTTTTTTATATTTGATATATGCTGAGCAATAACCGGGGAATCAATATAGTCAACGTTCCTTTCTAGCAATTTAGGTTTAATTTTTTTTACACTGCTATGAGGCAGTTCTTCTTCTTCTTTAAATTTTTCTTTCTTTACCGCACTTTCCCCATCCAGTTTATTAGCAATAGTTTCTAATCGTGATGTTATGAGTAAGATTGATTCCACTTGGACGACTTCATTATCTTTTAACTGACGCAATTTGTTTTTTACAATGTTTCCTTTCTTAATTAAAATTCTTTTAAGTTTTATCGCCTCCTTGTTCATTGCGTAAAAGTTATTGTAGTAAAAAAAATTCTTCGATACTAACGATACTTGCGTCTCTCAAGGTTTAAATATGTATGAAGTGATCAAAACCTATTCGGTACCTTCCTTGATCTGGATCACTATCTTTGTCTACAACTAAGAAACCGTATTTGTCTTGCCAACAAGCAGCACATATTTCACGGAATTTATCATACTTCATGTCAGTATTGCCGTGATCGTCATATATGTGTTTTAAGTTTAAATCATCTTGTTTAAATAAAACTAAAATATTAGCATTATCACGTAGTAAGTGCTTAGGTATACGAGTATAACTTTGACAAAGGTAAAAACTGTCTACTTGTTTATGACGCCCCATACTAAAGTATTCCCTAATGATACTTTGTTTATCGCAAGCTACATCATCAAAAACAAATATAGAATTATTTCGAGCATCAGATGGTGATATAATATTATCAGAACTGGAAAATGTATAATATTTGATCCCTTTTATTGGTTGCAGTAGACTTTCAAGGTATTGATACTTTGGTTGATAAAGTGATTTAGAATAAACATATACGTTTTCAAACTTTAAACCATTAGGATGTTCTATCAGCCCAATCATACTTTGGTTTTACCGCAATTTGATGGACCAACAACAAGACATCCAATAGATGAAGGCAGAAAAACGCTATGTTTTTTCTTTTTAGCTAAGGATTGCACGCCAATGTCATTATTGTTTATGGTTAAAGGTGTTGATTGTTTCACAACACGCATGTTTGCAAGTACTAAATTCGATTTGTAAAAAAGTGGAATTATATATATATATATATATATATATATATATATATATATAAGAAACGGCGAGTATATAAAGAATCATTAATTTATAATATTTTATTTATTTACTGCACAGCTTGAGAGGATAGTTGTCCGCTAATGATTATATATAATAATTCTAAAACTACTGGGAACGGACTATTAAATACATAAATTAACAATTTACCATTTGAAGCGCATATTCCGGGTTACAAATTTTGCGGTCCGGGTACAAAACTAATCGAACGGTTAGCTCGGGAGACAAGGAATAAACAAGTTAGACGAGGCTTGTAAGGAGCACGATATTGCATACACCAAAGAAAAGGATCTATCTAAACGTCATCAAGCAGATTCGAAGTTAGCTCAGTTAGCTACAGAAAGACTAAATTCTGGTGACTCGTCTTTAGGTGAAAAAGTAGCAGCATTTGGAGTAGCTACCGCAATGAAAGCTAAAGTAAAACTTGGTATGGGTGCATGTGCATCACTGAGAACAAAAAATATCAATAAAATAAGAAAACTGATAAAGAAACGTAAAATAAGAAGTACGCTAGGTATTAAAAGTATTATCAAACAAGCACGTACAGCTTTAAAAAAGACTAAAGGATCTAATATTATGGATGCAATCAACATAGCAATTAAGGCAGCCAATACAGCAAAACAAAAGAAGCATATTAAATCAGCTCGTATTATATCAATTCCTAAAACAGGAGGTTTTCTACCACTAATACCAATTTTTGCAGGCCTAAGCGCTTTTGGTACTCTTACTGGAGGTGCAGCTGCTGTTGCAAAAGCAGTTTCAGATACTAAAATAGCTAAGGAACAACTAGCGGAAAAACAACGTCATATCAAGGCAATGGAGGACATTGCAGTCGGAAACGGCATGTACATCAAACCTTATAAAAAAGGTTTTGGTCTTTTTTTAGCCCCTGCAAAACCTCAAAGGAACGCAACTTGATTTTACCTAATCGAGCACTAAGCAATGTAGAATTAATAGAGTTTGTTAAGCAATTAGAAGTACCATATTTCCGTGGAGTGTTCATGAGAAACAATCTTCCCAAGAAAGTTAATTTAAAAGAATGTGGTATAATTAATTTAGATGGAATAGAAGGTTTAGGCACGCATTGGACCTCTTACAAAAAGTACGGTAGTAGCGCTATTTACTATGACAGCTACGGAAACCTGCGACCGCCAACAGAGTTGATAAGTTATTTGAATAGCGGGGTAAATGTAAAATTCTTTATAACATTAACCAAGAACAATCGTACGGTACTGTGTTTTGCGGTCATTTATGCTTACAATTTCTAAGTAGTGCATAGAACTGCGTACGAAGTTGTTATGTCGTACACTTTTACTCTAACGGGAAACACTTCAGTTTTAACAAGCAATTTTAATCCGCCTATAAACTTGGATAATGATTCGGAGTACGTATTAGGATTAACAAATTTTGAGTCTTATAACACAATTCCAAACATAGAAAAAGGAATAAATAATAAATTTTATTATGGATCTAACGGAGAATTCATAGAAATACCTGAAGGTGCTTATGAGATTAGAGAAATTAATAAATATCTTCAAAAAGCTTTAGGTGATAAAAGATGGTGTGGTCGTATGGATCAATCACGAAGCGCTAGAAAGACGCCAGTGTATATAGAAATTACAGCTGACAATAATACACTTAAATGTAGTATTAAATGTAGTCTAGATGTGGATTTTACCAAAAGGATTCAATTGGTTCTCTACTTGGTTTCAATCCGCGAAAATTGCTAGCATTTGTCACGCATCAAGCAGACTACGCGATCAACATTTGTAAAGTGAATGCAGTTTTAATCGATTGTAATATTGCAAGTGGATCCTATTTAAATAGTAAACCAGCCCATGTAATACACGAATTTTTTCCTCAAGTACCTGCAGGTTTTAAAATTGTCGAGTGTCCACCTACGATTATATATCTACCAATCAGGTCACGTATAATAAATGAAATAATAGTTAAAGTGTTAGATCAAGATGGAAATTTAGTTAATTTCAGAGGAGAACTGCTAACTGTAAGGTTGCATTTAAAAAATCTGCAATAGCCATGGGTATTAAGTATAATGCACGCAACATGTCAAGAATTGATATAAATCTGGAAATTTCAAAGCAATCGACACTCGATTGATTGTTTCAAGACCGCTAACAACACAAAACCGGCAGTTTCTACAATCGTTAGGACTGCATTTAATTAAAAAAGTAAATGAATAGTGAAATACTGAACGTGCGTGAAAAGTTTACTTCGACAATGCAATTGTTAATATTGAAAACATACTCATCAACCTTATGCTAACACATCTTTAAACAATAATGATGAAATACGAATCCTATACAACAACAAGATGTATACACCTTACCATCGAAGAGCATGCTGTACATTGAAGGCAAATTAATTAGAACAGATGGAACGCCGTCTCAGACAGCAAAGTTTGTAAATAATGGAATTTTGCTGCTTTTGATGAAATTAGATATGAGATTGGTGGTATCATTGTAGATCGTGTTCGGAATCCTGGATTAACGTCTATAATGAAGGGATATGTTTCATATAATAGCAATCAAAGTAAACATTTACAAAACGCTGGGTGGTTTCCTATGGATGATTCACAAATAGTTGATGCCAATGGGAATTTTAATGTTGCAATAAACCTTTCAATGGTTCTCGGATTATGCGAAGATTTTAAAAATTATTTTAAACCTCCGTCATGAGTTAGTCTTACTACGTTCTAGTTTTGATACTAATGCTATAATTAATCCTACACCCGATAAAGAAATAAAAGTTGTTTTAAACAAAGTTTTATGGAAAATGCCGCATGTAGCCGTTGATGATACTCAACGAATTAATTTAATAGAATGCGTTGCACAAAATCAGGATTTGCATATTCCGTTTAGAGGATGGGAGTTGCATGAATATCAACTTCTACAAAAACGCAACGTCATACATGGAACATTAAAACAACAACACAATTAGAAAAACCAAGATTTGTGATTGTTGGTTTCAAACCAACCGAAAAATAGATACATGAGCAACTACAGTCGTTTTGATCATTGCTATTTAACCAACATGAAACTATATTTAAATTCAGAAATTTTCCCGTACGATAACTTAAATTTGAGGTTCGAGAATAAACAGACTGCGTTGTTATATGAGATGTATGCTCAGTTTCAGCAATCATACTACGAAAAGGAAAATGAGCCACTTTTTAATCCTGAGGATTTACGAAGTATTGCTCCATTAGTAGTCATAGATTGTTCTAGACAAAACAAAGCGTTAAAATCTGGTACTATCGATATTAGATTAGAATTTGAAACAAGCAGAAACGTTTTGCCAAATACATCTTGTCATTGCCTTATACTTCATGATAAGATAGTCAAATACAATCCACTCTCAAACAGCATAAGAATATTATAATTACTTTATTATTATTACTGTACCTTTACAAATTATGAAAAAAACAATAAATCATTTAGCAATCACAGTCTATTTATTAATATTTTTACATGTTTTACAATATCTTTACATGTTTGAATTATTAAGTGATTTAGTAAACAGCCATAAACATTGACAATTTTAAGTAAAAGTTTTGTTATACATTTCTCAAATAAACTAACTGGTATGTTAGTAACAAACTGGATTTTTAAACAGAACGGTTACTACTACTACTACTATTTTTCTCTACAATACATTTATACTAATAATAGTTCAAAACTCGGGCAGATTGAAAGGTATCCTATTTTAGATACATCCAAAAACGAAAATCGGCGTACTTGTGCAGGTATAAACATAACACTGAAGTTTTATAACTAAAAATATTATATGTTAATCTAGATAAAATAAATTGCATTCTTTATTTGAGCCAGTGGTTGAAGCTTTACAAGTCATTTCTGTATGTATAGTTATACCCCAAGGTTTAGTATCAGTGGTTAAGGTACTAAGAATTCTTTTATCATCACTTGGATTAAGAACAATTTTGTTTTGTTTAATAGTACAGACATCATGTTTGACTGATCTAATTAAACATTGCTGTTTCTGTACAGTCTGTTTATAAAACAAAGCATTCTTATAATCATCAAAAGAAATTTGCTTAATACTTGCTAAGGAAGATCCTTTGACTTTTTATTATCCTATCCTGAACTCTGTAAGTGTACATTTTAGATCTAAGTCCTACAAACTCTAGCATGATGTCACCATTGTTTTCATCCTTCATAATACCAGGAACTTTTTTATTTGATAATGGAATATGATATTTGTTATGAGGGTCGTAATCGGAAGTATCAAATCTATGAATATCTTGTTTGATATAAGAGTAAATATCTTCAACGCTAAACTCGTATATCAAACTATCCGTATCTGTGTACAGCAGCTTTGCTTTGTTAGCAAATTGCGATTTTATATAACTATAGTGAAATTCATATAAACAGGTTTTGAAATATCTAGAATAGAGAAACCTACATAAATGGGTTTGTTTAAGTAAACCTCTAATTTATTCATTTCTATTAAGACTAGATCTTTGTCTAACACAGTGCAACTATGAAAATTAGGCTTCGCTATGTAACTACGAGCTCCAAACCGTCCTTCCCATTTGGTCACTAATTTCACATCTTTCCTTTTCCGTACGTTTTCCATCATCTTTCCATAAACCGAATTTATCATATTTTATAAAAGCATATATCGAAACTGTTTTTGACTGTTGTCTTAATTTCGTATTCAAATCAATGTATTCTTTTAACCAAGGAGCTTGTTTAAACCGAAGAACCTTATGAATCTTTTTCAGTTCTAAACCGTAGCTTAAATACATTTTAAATTCTTGTAGTGAATAATATAGTTGAGTTTTGGATATAAAGTTGTAAGTAATTTCTTTAAGTTTGATTTATTAGAAGGTACTGGTGGTATCATATGTTCAGGCGCCAAAGGTAAGTCACTGTGAATTTCATGTAAAGATACTGGATAGTGTAAATCGCATTCAAAAATATATCCTACATCAGAATCATCGGGAATATTAAGTATGTCTAAACGTACTATATCTGGACTGGTACCATCTAAAAATTCAAATTCTCCATATGGAAGATATTCAGACATTGCAGCCCCATATAGATTATTAACATCAAAATACATTAAATATTTAGAATCGAAATTTGGATCATAATCTGCATTCATATATTTGTTATTTGCTTTAGCATATCTATTCGAACATTGAGAAACACCGCCACGAATTTCCCGTTCTAAAAACATTATTTTTTCAATATCAGTAAGCAGCTCGAGTTTAACGTTCGTCGTTTTTCTAAAGTTTTCAAATATATCAGTCAAGAGCAGTACATCTGTTTTAAATATAGGTCTGAATAGTCCCCTAGTGTTTTTATACTAAATGTTTGCCAAACGTGTTTAGCATGATTGTAGTCTTCATCTGAGATTTCTTCATTGCGCAAACGATTAAAGAATGCTGTTTTACAGGGTAAATCGGTTTCATTGAGCCTATCCCAAGAGTTAATGTAATCATAGGAAATATACCTTTACGCGTAAGTAACTGAAACTCATTATCGTGTTACAATTTTCCCTGGTGATGGATTTTTATTATCATCTAAGTATGAAGCTAATTTTTCGATGCTAGATGCCATAAACCTGAATGAATCGATAAATCTAAAAGTAACTTTCGTACCATTTACATATTTTGTAAAAGATATGTATTTTCCTTATTTATTGGTAGAATACTTACCAAACCTGAAAACCCTAACGCAATTTTTTAATAATGAAATGCGAATCGTAGCCTGATAAGTTATGAAAAACTACCGGTATCATATAAAATTATGATAATTGATGTTGCAATCTTGATGAGCCGCTCCTCGAAATTCACCTGTAAAGTGACAGTGATCGCGAACTCTAATATCATCTATACTAAAAGGTTTATTACAAATGTGACAGTGAAGGGCAAATTTAAATGCTAACTTTTGTTCTTCTGTTAGAGGATTCATAGGTTTTGGGTTACAGAAAATTTTATTAGTCGTTTCTGAAATCAGTTTCAATTGAGCAACAAACCATTCTATACAATCCTTTCCGCGATACAATTGAAATTTGGAATATTTATTATCATACGAGCATTTCAAATAATACGCTACACTAAAGGGTATATGCCTTTGGTAAGAGACTGTGTTTAGTATTACCTCCGACTCATTGCATGGTTCTAATATACATTCGAGATCTGCATAAACTAGTAATGATACTTTTTCTTGATAGTGGAAATGTTTAAACGTTAGATACTTTTCGGATTCTTCGGGTAATCTTATTGAGCAAGTATTCTGTTTTTCGCAATAATTTGAATGACGCTTAAGTAATGCTGCTGTACTAAAATTATTTAAACATCTATAACAAAAAAATTTTCTATGTTCATGTGAAGACAACTGTTTTGCAAATAATTTTGACATATCCTTAATCCAAGTAAAATGAAAGTGATTCTCATTAGCATTTGTCGGACGAGAATATTGTAAGGAATCATTATTTAAAACTAACAGATTAATAGGTTCAATTTTTTTAAAATTTTCACTTAAACAAAATGGCAGTATTTTAGTATTTTCTATACAATATAGGTTAATTGCGAGATTGTTAAGCTTCTCAATTTTTTTATGTCTTTTAATGCGATTGGAAACTGAATTGAATTGTAGCGTAATACTGTATCAAAATGTGGATAGCTAGATATTCTCTGACTATTTTGTTTAGCAGGATATAAAGCGGAAACCAAGCTCCAAAGAATGCAATGTTGATCGTTATTTATTACATTTACCACAGCTTTTTTTTTATAAAGTCCGGAACCGGTACAAACGTTGAACATCCTCCTTTAAGTGGATCATGATTGTTTATATTTACCTTCAAGTGTAAAACTTCTTGGATTGCCCAACCAGAATCTTTTTCGCAAATTTCTTCTAATCGCTTCGAAATCTTGTTCAATACGTTCTCCTTATACCACAGCTTGAAATTGGTATTTATATCGATGTGACGATTTGCAGTAGGAAACGTTTTCAAATCTATTTCACCAGTTGTAGGCTTAACAAAGTTAGCGGCAAATATTACATTAACTTTCAACATTGACTTTTTTAAGCAAGCAACAATCTTGCGTTTAAAACTAGCGAACGCCTTGTCTAAGAACACTAGAGGATCTCTATAATTTAAATTGGTAATAAGTCCCGTAATTATTCGACTTCCAAAACATGATTGTACATCATGCCAAATCAAATTTTTTCGAGTATGACCTCTAGAAAGCGTTGCATCAACACCTTTACCACGATATTCCAAAGAGCGTTTCAAGTGCCTCAATCGTACAAGGTAGCTTTTAAGATGTGCTAAATTAGATTCCAGCCTACTAGGATTTTCTTGTTTATCTTCGTATACCTTATTTCTAATAGCAAGCTTCAATATACTAATATTTGCTTTGATAATTAAAATGTGTTTCGTTATTTCATTCACTGATTTAATTAGATTCACGCATTTTACAGTTAATCTCAAAATTGCGCTACTAATCTCGGATACGGTTTCAGCATTCATGATTCTATAGAAAATCAAAATACACTACTTAATAATACAAGTATTTTCTCTATTTACTATTTATATAAAATATCATCTGACGTAAGCAAAACAACTGCAAAAAAGGTTCATTCATCTGAGTTTACGGAAAACGCGCGAAATTAATCTAATTTAGGTTTTATTATGCGCCTTCTTGCAATTTCTGTTTCAGTCAATGAATGTAATTCATTATTTCTGCTGAGCAGTACCTTTTAAAAAATTTCTTATACAGCATAAAATCGCATAAACACACAATTACCTATGTACGTGTCTATGACAAATAATTCGCTATGCAAGCATTTCCAATATTTACATACTGAATGCTACTCTGAGCAAAACAACTGCAAAAGGAATGCATTCAACATCATTTTTCATTCCGTATGCGTTTACTACAAAAAATTTTTTTATACGACCTTTGATTTATTATGTGTACAGAAAATACATTATCATTACAGCGCTATTTTTTATGATTACATTGAAATATTTTTAAATAAAAACAAAGCAAATTTGAAAAAAAAATGTCTCAGATTAAACCGTCTTGTTTAATAATTTACACGCACTCATGGTTTTAAAAACCCAGTATTAAAAAACATTCTGCAGTTTTATTATATAACAGTACCTTTAAAGAATTTTCATACTATATATATATATAATATATGCATGTAAATTGTGTCAGCGGTAATATAAAACTTATTCTATAAATATTACTACTTAAAGGGATTTATTTGCATTGCATTATTTTAAACGAAAAATTAATCTGAAGAAAATATCATAATTTACACGCACTCATGGTTTTTTTTTTAAAAACCCGTTATTAAGAAACAACATTTTCCAGTACGTTGATAGTACTAAAGAATTTTTTCTTATTCAGCACAAATTACTATATCCCTATATATGCATATAAAGTCAATTTTGTTAATTTTTATGGAAAATAAATTATACTAGCAGTAATATAAAACGAAATTAATCTAATTTAGGTTTTATTATGCGCCTTCTTGCAATTTCTGTTTCAGCCAATGAATGTAATTCATTATTTCTGCTGAGCAGTACCTTTTAAAAAAAATTTCTTATACAGCATAAAATCGCATAAACACACAATTACCTATATATTTGCATATAAATTATGTCAGCGGTAATCTAAACGAAATTAATCTAATTTAGGTTTTATTATGTGCATTCATTGCAATTTCTTTTCAGACAATGAATCTAATTCATTATTTTCTGCTGAGCAGTACCTTTAAAAAATTTCTTATACAGCTTAAATTATGTCAGCGGTAATCTAAAACGAAATTAATCTAATTTAGGGTTTTATTATGTGCATTCATTTCAATTTCTTTTCAGACAATGAAACTAATTCATTATTTCTGCTGAGGTATAATTATATTCGCTTACATACTGTTTTGTTAATTAGAATAGATTACAGAGCTGAATTTTTCAGAAAACGATGCAAATTTTAATTTTTCTAACAGATCAGTTTATTATTTAATATAAATACTTCACGTAGATTTTACCAACAGTATTCAATCAGATCTCTTGTATAATTATTAGTTACTATTACTAGCAACTTTTAAAAAATGAGTAACTTGTCATCAATCAAAAATTGTAATAGTACCAACGTAAAAGTTCTAGAGCAATTTATATTACATTCTGACGAAGACGTGATTAAAGAAGTTTTGGTTGTTCTTCGCCTCAATTCAACACTGCTGCTATTTTTGATAGTAACGTAATAGATATATCACGGTAAGTGCTTTTTTTCACATTTATACATGTGTTTTTAAAACAGTACTAATTTATAAGTTACATTAGATCAAAAAACCATTCTGGAAATTCTGAGGCTATCGTAGGATCGTTGATACACTCTGATCCTCTCAGAAACATCAGGTAGTATACAAAAGAAAAGGTGAACCTACAATAATCTTTTATGTTATGCTCACAGATCAGGCAAAAACATGTCGACTATGAAAAAGTTATGTACAGAATCTAATATGGCTGTTTGCTGTGAAGATGACAAATCCTACGAAGATGACACAGTAGAGTTGCTTAACGCATTTAAAAGCGTGGAGAGAAGCTACTGCGTCGTATAGATTTGGAACTAGAAATAATAAAGCAAAAAGAGAGGAACTAACAGCGAGGAGCAGCAGATACTTCAAGAACGGAGTTAATAAATACTTTTCATTTATAAATAGTTAGATCAATATATTCAACAATTTGTAAAATAAAAAGTATTTTATAAAAGTTTCTCTTTGAAACAAGACTTTCTATAAACAAGGTAGTAAACTCAAAGTAAAACGCACATAAATCAGAACCCACTTTAATTTGATACATCATTCTTTATACAATCGACTTAGATGTGTTATAATAATAAACTAATTTCTTAAATTAGTGACATATTATTCTGAAAATTCTATGTTGACAGTTAGACCGATCGATCCCTTACTAGTTATGTATACGTGTTTGTTCGAGCCAATACTTTCATTTAATTGTTTCACTCCATGTGCTTGAAGGTATTCAAAATATCTCAATGGCAATATACTCTTGAACTCTTCTATTTCCGCTAATACTCTTTCTCCATATTTTATCTTGATTGTTTCCACTTTTAAAACTTCAAACCTCTTATTCACTACAAGATCTTTTGAATTTACATAAGGTTTGCGATATGTGGTTTTATTAAGAGTATTAAAATCCATATTGCTTTTCTTTGACTAATTAAATTAATATTAGAGCAATCTCCTTATATAGCAGATTACCACCATCTGCGTACTTTGCCAACCCACTTTTCAACCTATCACAAGAGTGAACTCATTTTGAATTGAAACCGGCCCATGTGTATTTGCAGCCTCTAAACATAAATCAGAATCCACTTTAATTAAAACACAATTGACTTGAATGCGATATTTTGCATCTGTCATACTGTCTCGCTAGAAAACCAAATTCAAAACATCTACACACATTTTCTCTGCACTTACATTTTTCAACATACGTGTGTTTTGAAATATGTTCCATTGAAAGTAATATAAAGCCGATCCTAATTCAAAACGTGCCCACAAGTATTTTACATTTGAAAAGAATTCAGGTTTTCACATTTTACATTAAAAGTATATAACGCCGATCCTAATTCAAAACGGTGCACGTGTAACTTCTCGCTAGAAAACCGAATTCAAAACAGCTACACACATTCTTCTCTGCACTTACATTTTTCAACATACGTGTGTTTCATTGAAAGTAATATAAAGCCGATCCTAATTCAAAACGTGCCCACAAGTTTTTACATTGAAAGTATATAAGAATTCATGTTTTCACAACTATTTTACATTGAAATGTTTTCACAACTATTTTACATTTAAATTATATAGGGCCGATCCTAATTCAAAACGTGACAGACGTATTTTACACATGGAAAATACGTCTGTCGCGTTTTGAATTAGGACCGGCCTTATTTACCTACTTTTATTAATAATGTTAGAGGGTTAATAAATAACGTATACGACGAACAAGCCAAATTAAATATTGTAAAAGCTTTACTAAAAGACCATGCTGAGGCTTGGTATAATTTAATAGGACAGGAAATTGACACCTACACGGACCTTGAAGACAGATTTTTAAAGCACTACTGGAGTGACCACAGACAAGACCAAGTACGAGACGACTTAATCACAGGGAAATTTAAGGGGAATTTTCAGGAAGTAGGGAGCAATATGCTATACGAAAGTATAGCATAGCTAAGCAACTGAACCCACCACTGACGGACCGACAAATTATCAAGTATTTATCGCGACACTTCGAGGTTGAAGTTAGACAACACGTTGCACTACAGAACATAGTGGACAGAGAAATGTTTTAGAATACCTGCAGAGGTACGACGACGTAAGTAGTGGACGATCTCGGGAACATAGGGAAAGACAGATCAACACGGTTAGGTTCGACAATAGAAGGGACAACTACACTAGACGGGGGACTAGTTATGGATACCAGCGACAGAATTGGGAACAGCGACGGCCATATTTTCGAAGTAACAGTTTAGGAAGGGGACCTGCACCGAGACCGGGACCTACCAGACAGAACAGTTCACCGGACATAAGGGGGACTGCTAATACAAACACGGAACGAGTGGAAACGCCTAGGACATACGCTGAGATGACGGCTAGACCAGGACCGAGTAGGGAAAACAGACCTGGACAGGATTTTTAAAGACGGACAAACCACTAGACATCACTGTGTACAAGTATGAACATCCGAAGGAATTTTTAAAAATTGAAGAAGAAATTGAGCCAGAAATAGTAAAAAAATTTTGTTTGCCCATAATTGAAATTAAAATTTTTGAGAAAAATTTAGGAGCTTTATTAGATTCAGGAGCTGAGGCGAGTTTGATATCGGAGGAATTCGTCAATGAAATTAAAAATAAAGTGTGTGATAGGATAATGCCAATAAAAAGAAGTCACCTGGTTGCGCCGAATAAAAAACGATTTGCTGTTGTAAATAGCGTAGTTATTTTGAAAGTAGAGTTAGGTTCAGTAAGCTGTGAACAAGAATTTATAATTGTACTTGGGTTAAAGTTTAAAGGGATATTAGGGGTCGATTGCATGATGAAGTTAGGGGTTATAATAGATATGGAGAGGAAAATAGTTAGGATTGGTGATAGGATATTGCCCTGGAAGGCAAGTTATGATGTCACGGAAGATGACATGGGGTTATGTATTAATAGTATAGAGGGAGGTGATAAAGAAGTGAGAGAGATCGACTCAGGGGAATATAGTGAGGAAAGGTTAGACGCGGTACGATGGATAGTGAAAGAAGAGGCTGAACAAGTAGAAGTAGAGTCAGGTGCAGCGTTAATAGTGGATAACGAGTCAGAATTAAGAAAGATAGAAGTAAAAATAGCGTTATATGACACACAAGAGGTAAATATAGACATAAGTGAGGTAAAGGGCAAAGATAATTTTGATAATTTGAATTTGAATTTAAATAATTTTTATAAAATGAATATTGTACATAAAGGGTCTAGAAGAGATGAAAAGTTTTGTATAGAGGGGAAAGATAGAAATGTTGAGATAGTATCGTTTGGTTTGTCCGCAGAAAAAGAAAGTATAATAAATGAGAAACAGACAAGTATAGGGAATAAAGAAGAAATATTTAAGAGTTAGGATAATAGGGATAAGTTTATTTTATGTGAAATAACAAGGATGATAAGTATAGAAATAGAAGGAGGAGAAATAAGAATGAAGAGTATTAGGATGGTTAGAAGAAAGACTTGGAGGGTCAAGAAGAAAGTTAGATTTAAATAACAAGAGGAAGATTAATGACGAAAAGGATAGAGATAGGTGAATTTTAGTATAGATATAGAATAGAGAGATAGCGATAGGTGTATATTGAAAAGTACAAATAGAAATAGGTATATAGAAAAGTAGACCTAGAAATAGGATAAATATGGATAGGTGTATATAGAAAAGTAGAGATAGGTGTATAATAGCGTAAAATTTAAATAGATAGGGATAAAAATAGGTGTATATAGAAGATTAGGTATAGGATAAATATGGGAGATAGTTAGATATAGGTATAGAATTAGTTAGGTTCAGTTAGGATAAGAATAGATAGAGATAATAGGTGAGGTTAAAACTTATGAAGACAGAAAATACAAACAGAAGTACAAAAAGAGGTATGTAAAGAGTCAATAAAGGACTAAAAGGGAAAATGAAAGAAGAAAAGACAATGAAATAAGAGGGTGAAGAGCTAATAATAGATAAAAATAGTTAGGTAGAAGATTGTGATAGGGGTGAATAGGTAATTAGAAATAAAGATAGGTGTAGATAGATAGAAATAAGTTAGAGATAGATGTAGAAATAGATAGAAATAGGTAGATAAGTAGTGATAGGTCGATTAAATAGGTATAGGTAGTGTGAGGTGAGTAAATAGATGTATAGAAATAGCAGTTAAAATTAAATTAGAATGTTGATATTTAAATACAGAAAAACCGGAGACAATTTTTCTTAGAATTGAAATAGGGGGATTATATAGTGGTTTTAAAAGATCAAAAATAAATATAAGCGAAGCAATTTCAAAACACCCTGTATAAAGAAACAACCAAAAATTACGTGCGGAAATTATATTAGTTAATTCATTTTTAAGTATCTGGTATTAACGAAATTTTATAAATGATTAATGAAATTTAAGTAGATTTGCAAAGAAATTAAATTGTAGAAGCTAATGCCATTAATTTATTAATTAATTTGAATTTAATTGAACGATTATAAGTTAAAAACCCGGTAATACCAAAGATGAGACGCGTTGTTAACGAACAAATATATAAGGAGGGTTGGAATACGTGAAAAATCCAAATCGTAGAAGTGTTATTTAAAATATTACGATTGAACACCGGCGTATTTTTCTAAAGGTCAAGTTCTGCCTAAATTGTGTAGATAACAAATGGTTACAGAGAACGTCGGATAAACCGTCGCTTATATTCACAGGAAATGCTAATGAGGGGGTTATTTAACGCACGTAGAGAGTCCACGTGTGTAAACAGTGAACAAACAAGGATATCGATTTTTCAACCACTCAAGCAAGGTTAGACTGAGACGTAGAAAACGTATAAGCATGCGACCACAATAGAATAAGAGGGATTTAAGAAACGTCATTAAGTCTACGATTGGTCGATAGGTTAGTTTGACTTGACATAGACACGAGTATAGTGTAGCGTGATATTCTTAAAAATTTATAACGAGATATTGAAATTCGCATATTTGAAATTGGGGTTGAGTGCAAAATTGTGAGAATGTGTTGTTGTGAGCGGGATTTCGGATAACTGGGGGCTTGGAGAGGTTACAGTCGAAAGACATAAATACTCTAGAGGACTAGGACTCGCTTTCTTGTCTTTTAACTTCGTGCCTTATTATTTCGATCGTCCCGAAAGCACATATGAAAGTTAAACATGGGTTGTAAGTATTAATAAATAATTTAACGTGTATTGCTTAGTGATAGCCTCTAAATTAATTAAAACGCGGTTAGTGTGCCGAAATTACTTATTTTAATTTGAGGTATCACCTATAATTTTATCAACTCGTGTCGGGACATTAAATAACGTAGATTACTGTGAAATGAAATTTGGAATTTGTTTACACCGAGAAGGAGGCGTTGGCGGATCAACTGAAATAGAAGTCGTCTAGTAATTGAGAGAATCGACTTGCAAACCAGATAGAAATTTACATGGCATCTTCTACAGAGCGAAGATCTTCTAGAAATTCCAGGTAACGATTTAAATTTGTGATTCCTATAAACTGTAAATATTCGGGTGGCGTATGAGAGAGTTGTTCAAGGTAGTGTGAATTATTTACGTATTGAACAGAATATGTGTAAATAACTTTATTACGGTATTCAACTAGAAATTGAAGGTGTCTAGAAAGTTTTTAAACGTTCCATCAGAACGTGAAATTTTGTGAAGAGTACATGGCTTTGTTTTTTTTTTGTTTTAGAGTATGCAAAGTAGAAGGGCATACATTAATTGGGTTATTATGAGCTCACCATATCCCACAATTTACGTAGAGTATTAAAATAAATAAATAAATTATAATGAAGGATTTTAGAGTAGGCATTATTCAAGGTCCATTTACTCCCAGTACATTTTATGTGTTTGATGATTTAAAAATTAAATACAGGACATTACAAAGTAAAATTTACTGAAGTGTAACGTGAACAATAAAATAATAATGAATTGCATTTGTAAATAGGAATAAATAAAAGATTGTACGTTTGTTGTATTTTGTGGTTTTATTGGGCGTGTGCGTGAATGATAGGATTTATGAATGAATATAGCTATTCAAAAGGAGGTCCTAATGAGCTAGCCGGAAGCAGTTGAAGAAGGCGATTCAACCGAGGAAGAGAGGAAAACGGGTATGCAATATCTTTTTTTTGACTTATTTAAATTTTTGGAAATTTTTCTATTTTCGAATTTGAAAATTTTATATTATTTTCGAATATATTTATGGTTGGTGAGGATTTACCTGAGTTCCACGGCAATATATATATATATATATATATATATATATATATATATATATATATATATATATATATATATATATATATATAGGCTGTGTGGGAATTTCAGGGAACTATGTAGTCAGAATATTAATATTAATAGGTGAAGGTACGTGTCCAATCAGTTTTGAGACGGAAAACCTAATGACGAAAAAATAACCCAGATAAATCTGATGATTATTATAAACAACTACCGATGTTAGTTGTGAAATATCTAAAACTAATGTTGACTGTGCAAAAAAGTATATTGGAAAAAATATTAAATCGGCAAATGTTCAAGTGTTGGTGGAACTTGGCAGTCAAAGGCTGTTTACCCCACTTCACAAACACTGAATGTCGGGGCAATAGGGCATATAATTGTAAAACAATAGAAGGGAACCAATCTGCTACTAACAAGAAAGAACAACGCCCATGATCAAAGACAACAAAGATAGAAACAAAAAGAAAATTGTTGAAAGCATATGTGTGGAGCACAGCACAGTATGCCTATGAAATAGGGGCAGTAGGAAAAGCAGCGTTTTGGAATGTTGTGCTTCAGAAGTAGGAGGATGATAGTATGGACCGACAAAGTTAATAACAAATAGGTTATAGAAATAATAGAGGAATAAAGATATCTGTGAAAAAATAATAAGAAAAATAAAAGGGTAGGCTACGTTCTAAGGCATTTTTGGGGAATAGTATGGGATATATTACAAGCAGAGATAGGAAAATGGAGGAGATGTAAACTTAGATCAGATAGTAATAGATGCAGACTGCAAATTTCAGAGAAATGTGTAGGTTAGTTCAGAATAGGAAACAGTAAGGGTACGCGTCTAACCAGTTCCAGGATAATAGAAGAAGGAGAAAACGTGTATATAGAGTTTGTAGATCTAGAACAACCATTCGACAATGTCAAATAGGAAAAATTGTTCGAAATACTCAAAAAGATTGAAATGAGTTGTAGTTATAAACAGATAGCTTAAACAAAGAGCAAACAGAGGTAATAGACTTAGAAGGCGGCTCCGTGGCGTAGTGGTATGTGTGTGACTACTACGCCCAAGGTCCCGGGTTCGAATCCCGACACGGTCCGCTTGAAAAATGTTAGGCGAGCATTTTTCACAAAAATACACCCTCGTGCGGATAAGAGGTTAAATGGAGGTGCCGTGTGTGAGTGTTGTCACGCACGTTAAAGATCCCTACCTTGCTTGGAACAGCAAGGGTTCGGCAAAATTCCAAATTTTCCAGGTAAAAAAAACTCGCTTCCTGGCCAATGTAGTACCTTAGGGTGGAGCATTGGAAAATTACATGTAAGGTAATAGACTTAAAAAGATCGTAATTATAATATAAATTAGTTAGGAAATAATAAGGAAAGCTAGGAACGGATTTAGATTGAGATGAATAAATTACTTAGACCAGGGAGGAAAACTTTGTAAATTTATAGAGTAAGAACAAATAGCGGGATTCACTATTAATGCATTTGGCGTATACTTTGAAATATAAATCCATTTTTAAATTAGTTAGCTAGATTTGAAAGATTAAAGAGGATCCTTCAGGTCGCACCGGTAAGCAAAGTTGGCGACTTATCCGGTATTACGGATTCCTCCTTTTTCATTTTTGCTTGTGTCTTGTTGATCAGACACACCCCAAAATCAACGCTAGGGATACCATTATTTAAACACCATTTTAGTTTTAGTTTCAGTTTGCTAGTTTTCTATTTAGGATCGATTAATTTTGAAGTTAGATTTCATTTGGAGCACGGTTATTTTTCGCGTTTAAACCCAATGTAGTACCTTTGGGTGGAGCGTTGGGAACATGGCCGCAAGCACAGCGGCCCTTATTCAAATTATAAGGTAATAGACTGAGGGCAGAAAGACCTATGGAATTATTATGCAGGGACAAACGATTTATAATCTTAGATTTGCAGATTATATAACGGTATTAGTATCTAGTAAGGCGGAACTCTTAATGAAATGGAAACATAGATACGATATGAAAATTAACAAAAATAAAACTAAAGTACCAGCATGTGAAGGGGAAGAAAATAAAGTAACACCAGATCAAAAATGAAAACTTGCAAGAGGTTAACGATTTTTGCAACCTACGAGGTCAAATAACGCACGAATGTAAATTGTGAAAAATATAAAACAAAGATTAGCACAGGTCATACTGCATTTAACAAGAAAAAGTAACTATTATATTCAAAGACAACAAATATAGAAGCAAGCACTGTACGGCTGTAAAATGTGGACAGCAGAAGAAGCGGATAAGAAAAAGATAGAAGTCATTGAAATGTGATGCTAAAGATGTATGATGAAGATATCATGGACAAACAATGTTAAGAACAAAGAAAAACTAGAAACGATAGAGGTAAAGAAAAATATGTGGAAAGCAGTAAAAAGTAAGAAAGATTGGATGATAGTATACATACTAAGGTATGAGGGAACAGTGCGGAATATATTAGAGACAGAGAACGGAAAAAGAGAGGAAGAGGTAGACCTAGATTAGACTATTAAACGCAGATGGTGAAACTGTAGGATGTGGGAATTTCATGGGTATGTGTAGATTAGCTCAGAATAGAAAAGAATTGAGGTACACGTCCGACAAGTTTCAGGACGAAAAACCTAATGATGAAAAAAGTAATTATGTTTAAACCCGATGCTTATCGCAAACAACTACCGATTTTGGTTTTGCATTATTCTCAACAAATGTTAATCGCGCGAAAAGAGTAATTGAAAAACTGTTTATTCGGCAAATGTTTAAGTGATGGTGGGTATTTTGGTAGCCATCAGGTGACTTAGCCCCTTCGCTTACCATTGAATATCGGTGAAATAGGGTATATTTCTAGAAAACAATAGAAAAGGGGTAAATGTATGTGTGTATATAGCGTTTGGATATACGGAAACAGCATTTGACAATGTAAAATGTGAAAAAATGTTGGAAACTCTCAAAAAATTTAAAATGAGTTATAGGGATAGATGGATACTACATAACTTACACAAAGAGTAAACAGCGGTATTATAATTAGAGCAGGAATGTAGTGAAGCAAATATTAGGAAAGGGGTGATACAGGAATGAGCACTATCCCCATATTGAAGAGGCAATGAAAACCGTCAAATGCAGAAAGACATTTTAAATTATTATGCAGAGACAAGCGATTGATATACTTAGATGTGCAGATGATATAGCGCTATTGGCATCAAGCAAGGAAGAGTTAGAAGCAGCTCTTAATGAAATGGACACAGTACTAACACAGGAATATAGTATGAAAATTAACATAAAACTAAAATATTAGTATGCAAATAAGTCAAAAACCAGAATACAAATAGGAAACGAGTTACTACAAGAGATTAAAGATTTTTGCTGCCTAAGAAGTCAAATAACGCAAGATGTTAATTTGCAAAAGATATGAAACGATACAAGGCCGTGCTGCATTTAACAAGAAAAGCAACTACTACGTTCAAAGACAATAAACATAGAAACAAAAAAACAAACATCGGCAGAACACTTGCCAACGACAAACCACACAGAAAAATACACAACCGGGAAGTGACCGACTTCGAGACAATCGGCTATCACAAGTTAATTCCGTACTAAATAGGACTTAACCGCGCCGGAACACACGCATACAATCGCACAGCATATATTAAAATTACATCCTTAAAAAAGCTAACTGGCAAAAACTTAAGGATGCTTTCCAAACGCCAACACCCGTAACAGTAAGTGGAGACATACAAGAACATGCCAGACAACTAAACTACGCAATAAAAACTGCATTGAACGCTTCAGTAACCTGACAAATACTCAACATTACGCTAAAAAAGAGGTTGAGCGGACGCCGAAATTAACCGCACTTAAACAATGAAGCTAGATTGTGTAAAATAAAACAACAACCTTAAATAAAACACAACACAAAAACAACAGAACACAATATCACACACACATACACACACACGCACACTGAGGGACGGTGCACAAGCAACCTCCGATATCCGGGTGTCGGTGGCTGGGGGCGTGCGCTATTAACGCGGGCGACTTAGACTTTGATTTCCGGTTATCAATGGTCGTGACTGAGTAAGAAGTCAACGCAGACACAAAAACAAAAAGATACATACACAAATATGCACATGCACACGCAGAAACATACACACACACACACACACACACACACACACACACTTATGGATGGTGTACAAGCAACCCCTGGTTTCCGGGTGACGACGGTCGGGAACATTCGAACAACTCAGTTTCTTAGTTCAGGCTGCCGATGGTCGAGACTGAGTAAGAAGGAAATGCAAACCACCACCAAAAAAACACGCAAACATACACACGCACATGCTCGCGTTTGCGCACTTCCCACAACACACACACGCGCACGCAAACATACACATATAACACATAAAAACACACGCATTCAAACAGCAACTCAAAACGCAAACACACCGACATTCTTCTAACCAAATCAGGCATGCTTAAATTGTTAGATAGAAAAAGTAAAAATAAAACTTAGTTTACTCAGTATAAAGGGCGTTTTTATAAATTTTGCGAATCAATTAACTGTAAATTGTATGTGTGTCTCTGTACGTTAACTCATATTTAATTATAATTTCTCTTTCCTTCAGTTAACTAGAAGTGCACATAAGCCCAGAAATGTTTTCCAGCTTAGAATATAAATCTAACCATTGGCAGAGGTGTTAGTGTTGAGAGATTAAATCCTCTGAAATAAACGGCTTAGATATTGGGATATGTATTTTGGTAAATTATTATGTTCTTATAACTGAGCGAAGTGTGGCAGGGAGACATTCCTAGGTTTGAAAATAAATATAGACAAAACTACTAACGACATAAAGAATTTGTTTGTTTGTTTCATGAAAACAACACTGGAAGTTTATTTCACACGGTTTTAAACAAAATGTCTTGGAAATGATGTCCCTCGTTGTCAATACACTGTTCTGGCCGCATTCTGAAGTGTTGCATCCCTTTCTGAAGCGTGTCTCTTGGTATTCGGTTTCATTTTATTTTCTGAAAAATTGCCTATTACATAACAAAATAATTATGGCGTGATAATTTCAAACGCAGTGAAAGTTTCACATGTATTTATCTAGTGCTAGTATATAATTATCGTAGACTAAGTATTTTCTCTAAAAAGGTCTCAGCGGAAACGAAATGTGTTGCATGAAACTGTTCGTGATTGCAATTATAATGTGCAACACGTAAACATTAACAAGCCAAAATTGTCGAACTAAACTTTACGTTTTTCAATTAATAATTATATTCAGATTATAATTTATAATTTAGGTAAACATTTGTTAGGGCATACTATCTTCAAAACAATATACACAAATCAAACGGTTTAGAGAACTACAGAAATGCCACTAGTCACAAGCCTACCTTTTATGCTGCTACATATAAATTACATGCACTTACATACAAATTAAACAGCGCTTTCTAAGGATTATATCCTTGTATATGCAAACAAGTGATAATTATCTTTGACAATCTTTATTTTGATTCCAGTTTATGCAAATAGCACGTAAAAGAAGTGTCATATATCCACAAGAAAATATATTTATCGTGAAAATGTTTTTCTGAAGAGTTCATACGCGAGAAGCATTTTTGGAGATCAACTATCGTGTGCCCTATATGAATACCGACAGTCTAATCTATAATGTTGGAGAGTATCATATACATGGGATATTTTAATAATACTGATTATCTACCCAACAAACGTACATACAGTTTTTTTAATCAGCAAGAGAGTACTTGGACTAATGAATGAATAAATGAATAATATTGCTAAACTATAACTGACTATCAGTTTCAAATCGAGAAAATGTGCAACAAAGGCTTTTTTCAACTTTAAGGAAAAGTGACGAGAGTAGTGTAAGACCAGGTCTTCTGTGACCTCATTTCCTCCAGCTTCCCTCATTTCTCACACATCTGGACCAAATTTACATGTAAATTCCCATAAGAAGGATTTGAGGAGATGGATTTTCTCCTTGCTCCCTCCTTGCTCTCCTTCTTGCTCGAACATTCCCACATCAACCATTTTGATTACGTCACACCCGCATTCTTTCCATCCGCGAGATAAACCTTTCTCTACATTTCCACCCACGAGATAAATCTATATTGTTTGGTATCAATTAATATTAGATTTTTCTCAGCTACCCGAATTTCTAGGAATTTTTTAGATAGCATCACCCCCCCCCCCCCAGGGAGCTACCCCAATTTTACGATTTTCACCTTAATCCAGAGACCTCAAACCCACAAATAAATTTTGAATTACAAATATTTAGGTCGTAATTATTATCACTTTATAGAATAATTATGGGTTTCTATAACATGATATCAAGTAAATATGGAGCAGAAACAACTTTACTCCTTAAACGCTGGGCAAGTCTGAACATCAAACTAGCATCTTTAAACAACAGAAAGATCTTCCTTCTTCAATGCAGGAAAAACGAAGTATTACCAAGTCATATTCCTAATGCACTAAAAAATGTTTATAATTTATTAAGCAATAGTACTAAATCTATGGCTAACAAAATTAAAAGATTTAATGATAATTTAACTATAAAAATATTAAATTTAGAAATACAAATTACACATCAACTGGTTACCAATTTCAACAAAGAACTCAAAGCAATACAAAACAAGGTCAAAAATATTTTACCAAACCATATATATTTTGAATACCAACGACGATTGAATATAACATACAACAAATCTTTTTATAAAATCAAAAATAATAACCTAAACAAATTTAATGACATTTTAAAAAAGCAAAATGTCATGATATGTCATACAGACAAATGGTTTAAAAATATTAGTGATCTTGAAATTCCAGTTGATATACAACAATTTTGTCATTAGGATCAAAATTTAGTGTTAATCCAAAATAAATAGCAACTTAATTTCTAACATTTTAGCCGAATTAGAAGATGTTATACAGAATACTAATAACGAAGAGAAGAGAAATTTATACAGAACTTATGTTACTAATATCATTACAAATTTTATTCACGAAAACTCAAAAAAGAAACCAAAAATGTTAATGAGATTTTAAAATGCCAAAAATTTTGAAAGAAAACAATAATTTAATTATTTGTAAAGCCGATAAAGGCAATACAACAGTGTTAATGTCCAAAGAAGACTACACCAATAAATTAACAAACCTATTAAGTGATGAAATGACATATAAAGAATTAAAGAAGGATCCCACATCTTCAATTCAAAATAAATCTTTATGTATAATAAGAAATTTAAAAAATAAAAATCTCGTAAGTCAAGCAGATGCCAAAAATCTTAATAATTACAGCAGCACTGCACCTCGACTATATGCACTTCCAAAAATTCATAAATATGGATACCCATTAAGACCAATTGTATCATCCAACAATTCTCCAACAGAAAATTTATCTAAATACCTTTCACAAATTATAAAAATCAGTTTAGAAAATAAATACAATGTCAAAGATTCATTTGAATTCTCCGAATTTATAAACAACTTCCAATTGCCGGAAAATTATGTATTAATTAGTTTAGACGTAGTTTCATTATTCACAAACATACCTAAAAACTTAGTAAAAGAAAATTTATCACTTACTTGGAATAAAATAGAATTGAACTGCAAAATTAGCAAAAAACTTTTTTTAGATATAATAGATTTTATTTTTGAAAGTAGTTACTTTAGTTTTAGTAATACATTTTTTCAGCAAATATTTGGATGCCCTATGGGTTCAAACATCAGTCAGCAGTTCCTGAAGATAAAATAGACGAAACTTTATACATATTTAATAATTATAATCCTCACATACAATTTACAGTTGAAAAAGAATGTAATAGAGCAGTTCCATTTCTTGATACATTACTAATAAGAAACAATGAGAACAAAATTATTTTGGATTGGTATAAAAAAGCAATACATTCAGAGAGATATTTGAATTTTTATTCCTATCATCCACTATCAACAAAAATAAATATAATATTAGGTTTAAAACAAAGAATAAAAAATTTCTCATCCTCTTTGTATCCAAAAACATAAAAATTCTTACTGATATATTAAGAACTAACAGTTATCCAATCCATTTAATAAAAAAATTACTATCCGAACAATTTAATCCTAACACAAACAAATTAAATGACAGTAATCAAAACAGTACCAATCAATTATTCACTTACAAAACAATATCATATATTCAACATTTAACACCAAAATTAATAAAAGTTTTTAAAAATGAAAAAATAAAGTTTGCTAAGTAACGTACTAACATTACAAAATATTTTTACTAAAACTAAAGACAAAATATCTAAAATGAACCAGAGGAATTTAATATATAAAATTAATTGTTTAAATTGTGTTCACTCGTATGTTGGGCAAACCTCTCAACTACTAAAACAAAGGATAACTCAACATAAGAGTGACATAACTATCAAACCAAAAGCATGTGCATTAACCACACATGTAATAGACAAAAATCACAGTATGGATTTTGAAAATCCAGATATCTTAGAAATAGAGAGCAACAAATCAAAAAGAATTTTTTTGGAAATGTATCATATTTATAAAACTAAAAATACAATAAACAAGAAAACAGATATTAGTAACTTAAGTTCCATATACACATATTTATTAAATTTTGAACAAAATTAATGACAAAAATTAAACTAAACATGCACACACACACACATGCTCACACACGCGCACACACACACACACACACACATACACTCACAACATATAATATACATGCACACACATACATTTATGCACTCGATACTCTGTCATCAAACAAATCACTTATCTTATATCCTATGAAACAAAAATTTTTACTTCAAAATTTATGACATCAAATTGATGTATATACAAGTTTAATGTTTACAATTTATTTTTAAAGAACTTTTAATTTTGTTAGTTTTACGAGTTTTTCCAAGATTTTTATTATGTTTGTTATGCTAGTTTTCAATTAACCTCAAGTTTGTAAGTTATAATCTATGTACCACATTTATAATCTAGCGTATAAAAATTTTTTAGATATGCCTGTGATCAAGAATTTAAAATAAATTCGAAAATTTAGGCCATAGAAAAGAGTTTTCACCTTAATCCAGAGACCTCAAACCCACAAATAAATTTTGAATTACAAATATTTAGGTCGTAATTATTATCACTTTATATATATATATATATATATGTTTGCAGGTTTTATCAACAGTCGGCACGGAGGAGATCCGGCTTAACTGCCTTTTTCCATAGCCAAAGATTATAATTATAAAGAAAAAGTAAATTTAATGAGTCTTAAAATAATATCAAAGAATGAAATTTAATGGCAAGTGACTCAATATTAGCCACAAGGGCATCCTGTTGACGCGATTCGCCCTTATTGGGGCTCATCAGGACAGGAGTAGCAAAGATGTAATATTTAACACGAACACATTATGGGAAGTACAGCATCACCTAGCCCACAATTTGTGCTATCGTGCTGTTTCACCTGACTTTGCAGGTTTTATCAACAGTCGGCGCGGAAGAGATCCGGCTTAACTGCCTTTTTCCATAGCCAAAGATTATAATTATAAAGAAAAAGTAAATTTAATGAGTCTAAAAATAATATCAAAAAATGAAATTTAATGACAAGTGACTCAATATTAGCCACAAGAGCATCCTGTCGACGCGTTTCGCCCTTATTGGGGCTCATCAGGACAGGAGTAGCAAAAATGTAATATTTAACACGAACACATTATGGAAAGTACATATTTGCAGTTTGCGGCATTTTTTCTAAATGCACCAGCCCCACATTGGGTGTCAGTGCGACGTTTTTCTAATTTCTTAAATGGGCGCCAGTGAAGCGTAGTCTTCCGGCGTAACTAGGGGTCTATTCCTTGGGTAGAGCTATGAGAAATGGGGGGGTAAGTCGAAATCTGTTGGTAGGTCACACTCAAACTAAAACAAATAGGCGCCACCAAGTCCGGACTGATTCACGTTAATGGCATGGCATATTTCTAAGGGCGGACGTGGAGACCCAAAGAAAGAAAGATCGCCTTCGATGACAAAAACCTGTCTTAATAAAATAAGACGCTGTTCCTGTAAGAAATTATAATAGTTAGCTTAATAAAAAAAGGTGGAACACTATTTGTGTCCAGCAAATATACATAACGAAATAGTGAAAAGGTATTTTCTATATAAAGTTGGCATCAAAATTCTACTCCTAAAGATGTTCGCTTTCTGTAGTTAGGTTTGATCATATTTGATCAAAATAAAAACTTTAAGCTTGAACTAATAATTTACTAAAAAAAATCTCTTTTTTTTTAAATAAAATGCAATGCAACAAAATTTAATAAATAATTGAATTACTTTGAGAATTTTAAATTAAGGTTTATCAACCTCATTCATAATCAAATATTTTACAGCAAGGTATAAACTTATTACACAAAGATACTCTAACCCGTTCAGATCTGTTCAGGCCGATTACATTACAAAATTACTATACAAGTTTTCCTCTTTAAGTTAAAAGTACAAGTTTTAGTTTCAAACGAAAATGATCACAAAAATATTCTTGTTTACAAAAGTTGTGCTAACGCAGTGCTAAGCATTTGCTTTCAAGGATACATCTGTCAGCAGTATACTACAGAAAAATAAGTGACGTCAATAACACCTGTTGTTGTAACTAACAATTTATACTGAAGCAACGTGTTGTTTCTTACAACATCAAATTAGTGAATTTTAATTTTGACACTGGAAATTCCAGCTTAGCAATAGTTGAAACAAATATCATATTCGTACTTTTACACATTGGAACAAATTAGCGTGTTTCTAAAGTGAAACACAAAAGAATTACTTAGATCTACTACGAACCAAAAAAACTGCTTTCCTAGCCTTGATGAGGTACTTGTCCTACCATGCGAAATTTACTGCATATGTTATGGATCCAGCTCATCCTAAACAGCTTCTACCAAAGTAGCATCTTTACGCTGTATAACAAAGCGATCCTCTTTAAATTGGCTCAACTTTCCATCTTCCAAGTTGCACCGTACACGTCATAAAACACAGTAGTATCAACAACCGGGATTTAATTTCCTATTTTCTAAGTTGCATGGTTCACGCCGTAAAATAAAGTGGTTTTCTTAAAATCGATTAAAGTTTTCAAATTTCTAAGTGCATAGTTGATTGTAGTAATGTCTCTCGTCGCGCGCTATTCAAAAATGTGTCCTCACTCATCAAAATTGATACGCAGATTACCGGCCATCGTTCTTTCATACATCTTGTCTCTTCTTCCACGTATGGCCGAGTGATCATCAAACTCGCTCGGACGACCGGAGGATCCAAGGGGAAGGTTGTCAAACCTAAACGCGCCTGCGAATGGCTGTAGAATACACCGATATCCAACCACAAATAGACTAACAAATCAAGATGCTGTTTCAACGTATTACTTTACTTGTTAAATGTATTTTAACATTATTTAATAAAGGTGTTTTATTATTCTCGCTCTTTGATGGAGGGATTTATTATCCAAACAATAAAATTATTAAAGGTGTCTTATTATTCTCGCACTTTTGATGAAGGGATTTATTAACCAAAAATAAAATTGTTACAAGTTTCCTGAAGAAGAAAATAAAATTTTCGAAAGCTCGAATCGATCAAAAAGGAGTTATTAATTTGCTCTAATTGACTACAACCCCGATAACCAATTCCTAAATAATATATATATATATATATATATATATATATATATATGTATATATATTGCTATGCTACTCTCTAAATTATCGTGCCCCTACGTTGTGCGCCTTATTAATTTTGCTATGAACTGCCGGAATTATCGAACCCCTATGTTGGGCTGTTATATTATTTGCTATGTACTCTAAATTATTCGCGCTCCATCATTTGGACGACCATTTTAATATTTACTATGAATAAACGAGATTGTAATTATCTCCTCCGACGTTGGACTGTCTTATTAATATTGCTATCAATTCCCTCCAGAAACTTAACTGGATTTTATCTTGAAGCAACCTTGTCTGCCAATAGCAAAAATTCGATACGTTACAGCCTTACTTGTTATCAATTTCCTATTCAACTCGTAGCTCCTCCTTGAACTATTTAAATCTTATGACCTCGGCTAGCATTTATTTGGAATTATAAAATTCAGTTAATTTCGATTTTATATAATGAAACCAATATATTATGTACAGCTTTTGTAAATTATTTGAAATACACTTTTCAATTAGTTAATGTTGTAAATTTCATTTATTAAACATTATATCCTATTTACTCAAAACCCAAAGTCACCAAAAAAAAACCTATTATCCTTATCAACAAAGTGTAGAACGTTCTAAACCTGTTATCATATTACTCATTTTATACTTATGCAACTTCTTTTGTTGACTTTTTCACATTCATATTGTATTAAGCAAATTCAATATTCAAAATAAAAAAATATATAGAAAAATAAAATGTCTTATAACTAAAAAATTCTGACCTGGTCTATTTTCTTCACATCGACGCTTCCATTTGCATAAAAATTATCTTCCCCCAATTCAGGATTACATTTATATTATTGCCATTACCCTATGGACTACCATTATTAATTTATGCACTCCAATTTATTGTCGTTTCATTTCAGACTTATTATTTTTTCTCAATCAATTTCTTCAAACTTAGAATAGAATTCTTATTATCATTGTCTTCTGACTTGAAATCGTGGTTTATTTTCCTCCTTTACTCAAATTGTATTATTCTTTCCCCAGACTTCAAAATTGTAGTTTGTTTCACCCCGTACTTCAAAATTGTATTACTCTTCTTTTCTCCCCGTACTTCGAAGCCCTATTTATTTTATTTTTTAGTTTAAAATAAATTCATTAAAATGTACTTACGTTTAATCGGCAATTATAATCTTCATATTAGCACTAATACAATTTTTCACTTTGAATTATTATTATTACGTATCACTTTATTTCATAGCGGCGCACTTCGGCCTTTGTTGAGTTCAAAATTGACCTCCTTATCACTGTACCTGCTAATATATTATTCAGTTCCCACTCCGTCAGTGGGTATGGTCTAGAACTCGTCGCCCTTTTATAACCAATCAAATAATTACATTTAAAGCAGTTTCTGATGAAATTCTCCACGATTGCCAATAATTGTAACCTGCTTGCAGCTGTCTTTGTTATCAACATGCTGTGTTTTGATAGATCTAATTGCTTTTCCATTAACAACTGATGCAATTCGACTTTTAATTTTCATATTTACATGTTATTCACGCAATTTTTAATCTTCTTTCTTATCAAAAATGGTTAGCTATTTGCACGTATTTACCTATGCTTCCTGAAGCTCTATTACTATCTCCGTATTAATCTAATCGTTTGGAACTCTTTTGAATGCGTGTCTGCTTACACTTTATTATATTTACATATAAATATACGCGTGCTTCCACTGAAAAATATCATTACTTGCTTTACCTAAATTAACTAAACTTTATCTACAGGGTATTACATATTTACTATTTACCTAATGAATGTCTTCCTTGTTTCTACGCTAACTATGCGTCTTCCTATGTTTATTTGCGTCGCCTAAAACTATTTATACTTTATATACAGCGTGTTGACTGCTTACTATTTACAAACTATCTTATCTCCATTTTTCAATTCTTCACTAAATAAGTGCAGTTTTCTGCTGCCTATGGTAATTTCTCATTTCTAAACGACCTTTACTATAAAGTACACCCTTAAACAACCCCTTATCACAGCAATATATATATATATATATATATATATATATCTTATTTTGGATTTAAATACCTTATATTTACTTGATTATATGAAAATTTTGACTTTGTTTTACGTGGTTCAAATACATTTGGTCGGTCTACAAAGAACTATATAATTGTGCCTCGACTATTGAAAATCTGTTTCTCTCAGGGTATCTACACCTACCTAACATTGAGTTCTGTGATAGGTAGATGGTCACGACACCAAACAGCAGTACCTTATTATTAGTAACGTTAACCTTTTTTACTCGTATATGCCAAATCAACAACATACCCGGGTAGCCTTGTGCCAATTCAAATAAAGCTACAGCTACAGAATGACTTCAATTTTAAGAAAAACACCGTACTCACCAGATTTATCCTTAGTTGTATGCCTTTCTGAACTCTGGCTAACGATCTCCGTAACCGGCTGTGTCTTCACACTGCGCTCCACTACCACAAGGATGTTTGGCTGTACAAATACCAAGTTTTAAATATAATTTTGTTATGTAGCATCCAAATCTGTAAATAATTAAATGAATTTAGAATTTAGAAAACTTTTTCGTTCAACTTCCAAATCCTATGCCGTTTTATCCAATTTTACACTCAATGCCTGTCGATCACTTACAAAAACCACTCCTAATTAATCTTTTACGGCCTTATAAATCTACTCCAAATCCTATTCAACCCAATTCAAACCACTCTAAATACCAGCTCTTACTTGTTCTTTTTTTTGTACCGCTCCAATATCTAATCTCCAAATATACGCCGCTAACTTTCCACTCTCCTTAATGTTTAAATGGTCCCTTCGTATCTCTATAATCTTCACTAATTTAAATCAAATGCCTTAACTTCCAAAACTATTTATTTTCAACTTCAAATTATACAACTTAGCACAGTATCGTGAAACACGTCTTTTTACCAAAAAAATTGTAAATTGTCCCCCTTTGTTATTTTCGCCTAGGTGATACTGCCACCTTAAAAATTATCATGGCTACCCTTATTACATATCTGAATCCCAACATCCAATTACATCGTCACAACTAGTGTTGTGTCACTTGTACATATCATTTACATTTATCGATCATGATACTAACTGTTCGATCATTTTCTAATATGATTGCGTCGCACTTAAATCACTTTTACCCCAATTTACATGATACTTTCACATAAAATTTTGATAATACAAGTTTGTCCAAAGGTTGATTCTAATAAATAGGTGCCGAAATGTTTCACACATAAATCTAGCCATGTGGTGTGAACAGTGGAACTCACACAGACGCACCCGCCTTTTGGACCAGCAAATTTACTCTCTATGTCTATCATCGTACGACTTTGTATAAATCTTTGAATACTGCGTTTTCTCACGTCAGCAAGTCATTCCTTCACGTGTTGGCACTGTTACTCTGACCAATCAACTTTAAGTACTTCACCACTTGTAAAGTACGACAAACACTAAATTACGATTACGTGATCTGGTCATTGACTTTTTTGGCATATACACAACTTTAAAACAATAAAAAACCCTTTACAACCTTTTAGATATTACGTACACTTCAATATATATATATATATATATATATATATATTATTATTGTGTGGTTTACCCTACTAAAACGTGCCCCACAAATTGGGTGCCATAATATTGTGAAAATCGAGCCCCAGCGTTGAGCTGTCTATAATTCTGTGATTATTTAGCTCTGGAACGTCTCTGGAATCATGCCCCATTGTTGGGCCGTCATAATACTGTGATGTTTAACTCGAATCTTGCCCTCGGCTGCTCCCTTTCTTTCCTATTAACTCAAATTTCCTAAATTTACTATTGACACCCACCTGCAACATCCAAAACTTCCTCGCAATATCCCAATGCTGAAACCTAAATAGAAACTCACACCAATCACACACTCAAAAATAACTCAATTGACCAAATATATCACACTTTATTTAAATTAGATCCATAGTACATTTTAAAACACTATTCCTTTAGGTACATTCATAAAGGTCAATAAATTTTATAACAATAATCATGCAAATTGATAACCTTTTAAACACATATATTTTTAATAAAGTAAGAGGGCGTTCCTCATACCTTACGTTACCCTTTTGTCTTAGCATGAGCTCATAATAAAACTCTATCTCAGTGACGCTCGATAAGCGATAAGTAGAATAAAAGCTTAGGTGTTCGTGTTCCTTTAGTGTTTACAATTTAGTAATAATATAGCAATTGTAGTAATTATATGTTTTAAAAGGGAGCAACGGAAATAGGTTTCTTTTATATAAAGGTTCTCACTTAATTCTGAGTAATTATAACAGGAAATTTTAAACTTTATAAATTAAAATTGCCAAACTTTAATAACTTTTTCTCACGTTTATAATCAAAATAATTTTAGATCATTATTTTTTCAATTATTTGTAACGTTTGGGTGAGCATTTGTCACAAAATTATTTTCTTCAACACAATGAGTCTTTGACCAGCTAAAATATAACGAAGGCGTAGACTTTAGCACAAGTAATTTAATAGACTATTGCTAACCTTATTGCCGCATTTTCTAAAGAATACACCATAAATTATAAAATGTATTGAGCTCTTAATAAACGGTTATAAAACAAAATAGAAATTTTCTATAACCTATTTCAATATATTGCACATGCAGAATTATTAGTATATTATAGCAGAGTGCAGATACAAATTTATCTGGTACCACCTAGGTCGTAAAAAATTAAACTGATGGTTTCTTTGTATCCCAGTAATTGCATTTTATAGTGTAAGAGAACAACCGGTAACTGCAGTGGTAAATTTCCTATTATTATTTTAGTTCAGTGTGCAAATTAAGTACAATTGCAGTAGTCAATTGGTAATAATTTGAAAGTAATGCTAGGATAATGATATAATAATATGTTTCTTAAATTTCGCAGCGAAAGATACCGGAAATTAGGAATATAATTCCTTAATTTCCGTTTTCAAATCCGACTGAAATTGGTATTAAAATACTGATCAATTTCCATGTTTTCACATTAAACTGTCTCTTAAAGAAATGCATACGGAAACATTTTCCACTAAAGTTACTTTTCTCCTTAAATAAACACGAAGGAGAATTAAAATTCTGCAAATAGAGGTTACAAAGTAATGTCCATCAGAATAATGATAGTAGCGTCTTTACAGTGGTGTAGCCAAAGAGGGGTATGGGGAGGATCAACCCACCCACTCATGTCCGCTAAGCGCCCACTCGCTTTAAAAATAGAACCAAAAAATTTAGGGAATAAACCCATTTGTATTTATAACTATAAAAAATGAGTAAGAAGAATAGAATAGTCGGGAGCACGAAAGAAGACCATCACGTGATCATTTATATTCGTCTGAATTAATATGAATTTCTGAAGTCAAATGACTATTCACTTATATTTATTGACAAGTGTTATAGGAAAAACAGAATTGCCAATTCTATTTTATTTCTATACATTTTAATTATTGCAGAATTTAGTGGTCAAAGTTAAAGTACTTTTGTTTAATTATTCCCTCTAAAATTATCATCATCACTTCTGATCGATTTGGCAGCAAACAACAAAAAAGTACTTTCTATAAAACCCACCTTTGATCCAGCATAAACTACTACAGAACGTTTTCCATCATACCCACTTGACTTTCTCGCACTTCTAATATTATCGTCCTGCCATGATCTTATTGGGTTTCTTCTTGAAAAGAATCAAGTTCCATCCATAAAAACTTGTTGTGTATTCGAGTCTACATTCTTTATATGCCCTTAGAAATTTAATTCTTAAACAAGCAATATTTAGTTTTCCCAGCAAAGCTTTACAGTTTTCTTTGGTTTTGAATTTGAATCCAATTTGAAGTAATATACATTTCAAACTGGTGTTACTTCTTCCAAAGCTTCCTCACAATTTATGTGGTTTATACAGATATTAATATGGAATATTGACAAACTGATTTAAAATTATTCTAAGTCGAATAATAATTAATAATTGAACTAATATTAGTGAGTAGCCTAAACAAACTGCAATGTTAAAGCTGAAATACTAAAGACTGACTGACTGATCTGGAGCTCCCGGGGTATTTATGTTGTCCTTGCCCCTCACATGTCTGTGGGAACTTGCAGAGCTCATGCCTGCTTATTTCTTTATTCTATTCATTATACAATGTAACAATCTTACTTTCTAAGTAATCGCGGCTTTTTAACCATCTGTGATCTGCCACCTGCAGTATCACTATCGTCAGGAATACAATGCATTGCATCCGTTCTCACAACTGTTAATAACCTTTATTTAATTATCCTTGAATTACATTGTTGCACTTGACTTAATAATTTCTTTAACAATTTCTAATAATTCCTAATAACTTCTATTTTATTATACATACATAGATTGGGGGATACATAACTCGCATCAAGTCATAACTAATTAAAATTAGCAAGAGGACGTCGTTTGAGAAAATACGGCGTCGTAATGTTACAAAAGTCTCTAAGTATTTTGATAAATTTCATACCTTTCGTGTAATTGGTGCTAAGACTGTATGGATTCGTTTCTTCTTCTCGTAAAACTTCAAATATTCCTGTATGGAAATTTAGCGTTCCTACTCTAAATCGCAATAACGTTTTAAAAATGAATCACGATGACCCTATATCCGCTCATTTAGGCGTCAGTAAAACTTTAGCTAAAATATTTGATTTATATTACTATATTATTATTATTATTATATTATATATATATTATATATATATATATATATATATTATATATATATTATTATATATATTATTATATTATTATTACTATATTATATTACTACCTTAAAACGTTCTGTCGGTCTTTATAGAGTCTGCGGTGCACAGAAAAGTTCACAAGAAGTCCGACCTAGTTTGATGGGAAAATTTAGAAAAGTATTCTATTTTTTTCAGTTAAATTCTCTGGATTTATTAGGACCACTTACTTGTTCATAGGAAGGTAATCAATATTTGTTAGTACATAGTATCAGATTTGTTTTCCAAATTCGTTTTCTGTTCGACCTTTAGATAAATCAACAACTGCTGCTATAATAAAGTTCTTAGAACAAACGTTTCTTATCTTAGGTATCTCTCAAATTATTCTTTGTGACAATGGTCCTCAATTTATCTCTAAAGACTTTCAAAATTTTGCGACTAGTTATAAAATACCCAAAGATTTGGTTTAAAGTTAAAATCACCCCAAGTAAATCCTACCTCATCTTATATTGATTTGATTTTGACCATACCAAATGGAATAGAAAAAATCTTTGAAACTGCACAAGCATTAAGTACCTCCAAGCATGAGGCTACTTAATTTTCAACTTTATTTTATTTTTTTGACGTACACCCCAATTTATGGTAGTTGTTATGGTTCTGTTCCTCATGATATAGGCGTAATTGAATTTGATGAAAAAATAAACGTTGAAACAAAGAACAACAATCGTTATCTTCTATCTTTACCGATATTAAAAAAAATTGTTTAAAATTTATCAGAAAAGTAAAAGTCATTACATAACCTTAGTGGTTTCATGCTACCATATTTATGTGGCAAGAAGGAGTCCCCCAAGAGGATCATAAGAAATCGGATCACGTTCGCTTAAATATGCCAAACAACTACGACCTACAATCAAGCATCTTTCCGCTTCTAGCGATAACAGTGAGATACGGTATTCCATGCGGACAAGAAAGAGAGCAACGAAAGCAACGTAAGTAGTCCGCGCCAATTACCACTACAAAAAGGAACGGAAGAATGCCGTGCTAGCTGAAAAGTCGTAGAGTGGGGGGTCAGAAAAAGGGGAAAAAGAAAAACTACAAGACCGATTCGCCCTAGAAAATTGTTCATAGTAGTTCAGGTTGAAGTTTGGCATATTCTTCATTTCCAAATAATTACCATAATGCTGGAAATCTTTTTAATTGTAGTATTTTTAACTAGAAAATGAAAAAAAAATTTATAACTTTCAACACTTTTTGTGGCTATAAAATAAATGGCATGTATCTAAACGTAAACAAAGCAATCACTTCATATCGTAACAGTCCATTTTTAAAGGTTGTCCTGTACGAACACATTTACGAAACCCTTCTATACCGAGTGGAGTCGTATTAGAACAGTACATAATGTGTTCTTGAACACATCCAACCCGTTCAAATATTACGGTTTAAAATGAATGCTTCTTATTTGTCTTTTAACCAGAGTTATTTATAAAAGTTTGCGATGCATTTGTTTTAAAGCAGTCTAACAAAATACTTACGAGTTTTCTTTGTATTATTATCCATTTCCTCTCGATTAGTCCAATTAAAAAAATAAAGTAGAAGTCCAATACCAACTCTACCGGAAGTTTACGCCAGGTTTTCAATAAAAAAAGCTGGGTTCTAACACCAACATTGATGCAACGAAAAAATTAAATATCATGCTCTGATAATAAGTAGGACTTCCAAATTATAATCACTTCAGTCGTTATCAACATCATTATTTGTTTGACCGACGGCAAATGATTTTACTATCTACTCACGTTTTTAAATAAAAACTTTCCAAAATCTTGCTTCAGTAACTATAAAACTAGCACTTGTGTATGGATTTTGGAGCATGTTAGTTTTTTTCGACGTAATATAAAACATTTTCAACTGATTATTAATGGTTTTTAAATCACCAGCACATGCACCTTTAACCTTAATTAAAATTACGAAGAACGCGTAAACAAGTTATCGTTAGTAAGTCATCTCAAAACGTAGACATCTTTTACGCTTGTCTGTGGTATAATTATTTTTCACAAAATTTTGTAATTCAACAACTTACTAAATTAACCATGTATTCTACATTTTAAATTACATCCAAAAACCGAATCCATACAATGCCACGAACTGTTATTAAGATCCAACACTATAAGAGTGATAGAAAACTTATTTCGTACCGGTCACATTCGTCAAGTTTACGTTTCAGATAAGAAACTAGAGTATCAACATGGTATAGGTAAGAGAAGAATATAGATAACACGTTCTCGTAGATTTAATGAAAGACGTGTACCGCACACATTCGTCAAGTTTATGTTTCAGATAAGGAACTAGAGTATCAACATGATATAAGTAAGAAATAAGAATATAGACAACCCGTTCTCGTGGATTTAATGAAAGACGTGTATAGTTGGTTGCGTATCTACGTGGCTTAAATTTATAGTAATCTAAATCAAATCATTGGGACTGAACTATTTTTTTTAAAGTTAAATTAGTTAGGCAGGAGTTTTTTAAATGTGAAATGAAACTTAAAACGTGGGAAACAGAGTAGAAATCGTTTTTGGTTGTACATTATACAACACACCCAGATAGAAACGGTTGACTACAAGTTTTTGGTGCCCAGATATTCTTACATGGAATTCTACCAAGATTTTGGTATAATAAAGCATGTTATTTTTCTAATTTCCCTATAAATGAATATTATAACGTAAAGATCATTTTTATTTTTCTTATAATTCATCTCAACAGAATATTCCGTCCCATAAAATTATTTAACATCTAAAGTTTTATGCTCTTCGTAAATAAAAATTTCTAAAAACCCGAAATATAAATTCGTTCATTTCAAGTTCAAGGAAAGTCACGACATAGCTGTGTATTCACTGCTCCTAAGGTACGCCTCGTGTTGTTTGCTTCATTAGACAGCGCCAGCTGTAACGGAAAACGAGTTAGTTGAGTTTTAACCACCAAGGGATCAAAATGCTCTTCCTTAGTTCCTTGGTGTCACAATAATTGAAAAATCTAAGAAAAACCAGCAGTATGTTTTTGTCCTACAACAATAGGTTACTGCAGTTGCACAAGTAAACTAAAAATTCCAAGTGATCAGGATGACTAACATAAACGTTGTTTCCATTAAGTTTATGAATTAATTGATTAAAGACAAAGTTGAGATATATAGTCAGTTTCAGTGTCTCGCTGACTTAGTTGGTTCGCGTGTGACTACTAAGCCCAAGGTCCCGGGTTTGATTCCCAAGATGAACCGCTTGAAAAATGTTAGGTGAGCATTTTTCACAAAAAGACACCCTCGCTCGGATGAGAGGTAAAATGTAGATCCCGTGTAAGTGTTGTCACGCACGCTAAAGATCACTACTTCAACAAAATTCAAAATTTCCAGGTAAAAAGCCCACTTCCTGGCAAATGTAGTACCTTCGGGTGGAGCATTAAAAAATCAAATGTAGGGTTAAGGTTTAAGACGACACTTAATGATGGTTTTGAGTTTGAATTTTATGGCATGAAAAAATCAGCTGTTTGGCAAGTGGCTAGATTTATTGTAAGCGTCCCCATAAATTACAACCACTGATCACAACAGCTAAATTTAATGACACGCCATCTCTAATTACGAAAGTAGGTTGAAAAGTGAAGCACACATGCTTGTAGAACACGAACAACATAACCTACAAAAGCTAGTATGGTGGCATTAGGAAGTCACAATCCACCTCTATAAGTATGCCCATTTTGAAGCCAGTTCGTTTTGAGTGGCGAAAATATTAAGACGTATTATTGCGCTATGTCAACGCGAGTTAAACAGCGCGCTGATATCGAATTTTTCACTGTTGAAAGTGTAAATCCTACTGAGGTTAAGCGCCATTTATAGGTTGTTTATGGAAACGATACTGTTGATAGATGTACTGTAAAGCGATGGGTATTAAAATTTTGTGGTTGCGAGCCTGGAAAACCTACAATTGTTGATAAAACACGCAGCAGACTTCCAATCATTGCCTCAGACCATAAACATCGCCAACTCGTTGACGATTTAATTCAAAATGACCGGCAAATCACTCAAAACTATCGCGAACCATATTGGAATACCCAAAAAACTTGTCGTCTTCATTAGTGAACAATTGGGATACCGTAAAATCTGTGCACGCTGACTACCACGAAGAATCACTTCGAAACCTGAAGTTTGAACCGATTCCATATCCTTCTTACTCCACCGATCTCTTACCTTACGATTTTTATTTTTTTCTCTACTCAGGAGAAGCCTCAAGGGTAATCATTACACCTCGGACGATGAGGTGAGGGCAGCTATCGCATCCTGGATTCGTGAGAAGTCGCAAGAATTATTCAGTGACGGGATAAAAAATCTTGAGAGAAATGTGTTATGCTTAACGGTGACTATGTTGAAAAATAAATATATGATTTTGAATCTTAAAGATTGTACTTTGATTTCATTTTTGCCCGATCTTGCTATTTGTTTACAAGCATGTGTGCATCATTCTTCAACCCACGCTCGTACGTTTGTGCCTCCAATCCACCACGATTTTTATCAGATTTTAATAAATGGAAGGTAAGACGAACAAAACATAAAAAAAAGTCAAGGTAAATATTGATTATGCAGGCGTTGACAATGAAGAATTATTAGAATGCGATGAGAATGATAGGTTAAATGAGTCAAATTAGAAGTAAAAAACATTCTACATAAGGTATAGCCTACATCTTTGTCAAGGTTGTTTGGTTTGTAACTGTTTTGTATGTATATGTTTTTGGTTTTTAGAACTGCGTCATTAAAAAACTTACATTTTACAGAAGTAAATAAACAGTCAATACAGTAATTAAAAAAAAAAGAGTGCAAAGAAGGAAAAAAAGCGGTGCAAGTGCTGGTAAGGCTATTAGAGCTGGAAGCAAAGGGGCACAACTGCATGTAGACCTCTTTTAAATAATTCCTGTGCTAAATATTATTTATTTAAATTGCTTCAAATTACGTTTACAAGCAGGTAAATATGTACAGATTTCAGACATACCAACGAAACATGTGTATAATAACCCCTGGAAATTTTCAATGTGTTTTCAACTGTGGATGCGCTTTCACAACAATTTTACTTTTGCCATTTGAACCCCTTTGCTTTTAGGTTCCTAAATTATGAACGGTCATCGTCTAACTATCGCTAACCATATCGTCACATTTTCTAAAGAATACGTTGTATATTTTAAAATGCATTTGAACTCTTAGTGAATGGTTGTATGACAAAACGAAAATTATCTATAATTAATTTCAATATATATTGACAGTAAATTATGTGCATACACAATTATTAGCATGCTAATAAGATATAGATACAAGCTTATCTTGTATGATCTAAGTCTTAAAAAAACATAACTGGTGTTTTCTTTGTATCCTAATAATTGCGCTATGGAATGCAAATAACACAATTTGTAATTCAGATGAACAACCGATAACAATGCAGTGGTAATTTTTCTAATATCATTTTAATGCAATGTGCAAATTATATAAAATTGCAGTAATCAATCGTCAATAATTTGAAAGTTATGCTTGGGTAAAGAGCTAATTAATATCTTACTAAAATTTGACAGCGTGATTTTAGAATGTAATTCATTAACCTTCGTTTTTAAATCTGACTGCAAATGCAATATTAAAATAAATCATTCTCACTGTTTTCACAATGGAACTATTTTTTAAAGAAATGTGTAAGAAGATATGTTTTCGATTAGGAGTAAATTTCCTTCTTAAAGATAAACCAACTAGAATTAAAAATCTGGAAATAAAAGTAGCAGAGTGATACCGGTTAGAGTAGTTGTTACGTCATCATCGAACAATTCGGTATTTTGTGACAATAAATACCGTCAGTGCGTGCATCCTACAGTTGTCAGTGAAACATTATATACCGGCAGTTAGTGCGTGAAGGGACAGTCGTACTCGAGCCTTTACAGAAGAGAGTCGCATCCGAACCCTTGCAGAAGACGGTCGTGTGAGAGCTTTGAAAGCGACACCATCACCCGGTCGAGCGTGTTTTCGGTGGTCCGTCGGAAGCTCTTTGTGTGTGAATGTTTATTGCCCCCAGCGGCACAGGATAAAAGGTATTTATACCCTTTATTAAGTAGTTTGGTGTAGTGGTAGTTATTACATAACCGCTCCACCGTCATCGTTATTGCTACAAAAGCAATTGGTCCTTCCCTGTAATTAGCATATCTTTATCAATTTATATCATCTCCTTAATCCCCCACCCAATCATTGGTCCTTCGAGCCGGATTCATCAGTCCTATGGTATACGCATGTCCTAAATTAAATATCATTTTGCACACCAGCGAGCTTTTAAGTAGTATTTTAGCTTTTAAAATTTGTGTTCAAGCTCCATATGTAGCGGGTTAAAATGTGTGAATATTATTTATACTCTCTTTAAATTAAATTAAGCGATTTCGCCGTAATTGAAACCAGCAAGCGTTTTAATTACAAACAAATCCTTAATATAAAATTTGTTAGTTTTCAGTTTTAAATTTATTTTAGCGGTATAAAGCACAGCAACCTGAAAATTATAGTCGCCTTATACTTCTTAAACAAGAAAGGAAAGGGATTTGCTTTGTATTTAAAAGCTATTGCACGTTTTGTATCACAACCCTTTCAGTCGGTTTGCGGTAAAATATTGAACATCTGCAAAGGGTAATAGAATGTAAAAGCTGAACGCTTCTTGCAAACACGTTAAGCTGCATCTTTCGGCAAATACGTTAAAACCACGTTTCTGTGAGCTTTGAAGTAAAGGCCGACCGTAACCGCCCGGGTTGTTAAGCTGTAAATCTTATCTTCACGCTTTGTTTGACAAACCGGTAGGTTTTCGACGTCTCGTTTTAAGACCCACATTGCAAGCTAATGGTCATAAAACGTGATTTATTGGTTTATACGCTGTCTTACGTTTTCGTGCTTTGAACAAATCCTAATATTTTAATATTTCTCAGCCCACATTTGAACTTTACCGTTTTACAACATTTTATTGTAGATTTTTCAAAATAACAGTCACTATGGCTCCGAAGAAGGCACATGTAGTAGAACTAGAATTACTGAAAACACGTATTATAGAAATGTTTGAGCTTTGTAACACTATACAAAGTAAGTTTAAGAACGTTGTTCCTTATTCAAACAAGTGGAGTAACTGACCTTTATACAAATTTCAACAAAATTTTAATTGCTGTCTTAGCTTGTGTGACGAGGTAGAATCATTAAATTACAACGCCTTACGGAAGGAAGTAGATTCCGCTTATTTTTGCATACTGCTGCATCTCGAAACGATGCAAGAAATGAAAGCACCACAAATCATCGAAAATGCTCCAAGCAGCACGGTATCAAAATTGGTACCGTTAAAGCTCCCACTCTTTAAGAATGAGGTAACTGAGTTCGCATCTTTTATCGATTTATTTGACAGTCTGGTCTATAATAACGCGTCGCTGTCCAATATGGATACATGTTTAGAATTTTGCGTAAAATTTTCCAAACCGTGGTATACGGCATTTGCAATCGCTTGGATATCGCATTTGCACTGCTGATTGCGAGTGAATTGCTTCTGGCTATATCTTGATTTTCATGAAGAACCTCTGCAACTTGGACATCACTAATTATTGGTCTTCCTGATCTTGGTAAGTCAGTTACAGACCCTGTTCTTTCAAATTTTTGTATCAAATTGCGGTACGCTTTCATTTGACAGGGTCCCGCTCTCAAACCCATTCTCGTGCGAAATCTTCGTAATCCAGCGGTGTAATTTCTGCCGGATTCATAATAGCACTGAACTAAACCAATTCTTGTTTGTAAATCCATGTTATTACAGTTGAGTCGTTTGAACTCAACGTTTACTTGAGTTTTAATTTCAAAATAAAACTTCAAATTGAATAATTTCGTTTTGACACTAGTGTCAACAATTGTTATGACAACGCTTTTGTTTCTCATAGATACGGTAAAATCCCATTCATTAAACAACTAGATTTCGTTTATTTTATGTTACTAACTTAATTTATTAAAAAGTTGTAATGATTTAAAATATATCCCTTACTTTATGATAACCTAGTATATATATATATATATATATATATATATATATATATATATACACCGATCATAGACCATTAGTATGGCTATGCAAACTCAAAGAACCTAACTCGAAATTACAAAGATGGAGAATTAGACTAGAAGAATATGACTATGAGATCATATACAAAAAGGGAATTTACAACAATAACGCAGACGCTTTAAGTAGAATCCAACTTAACGCACTAAAAACCGAATCAGTGATAGGAAACGTAGACGAAACAGAAATTAGAGAAGACCCAGAAGAAATGGAAACCATACATTCGACACAAAATGACGAACCGGAAACCGCAATAAAAAGTTTAAACGAAGCTATAGACATGAAGCCCAATCAATTTATAATCACGGAAGTTTTAAACAACCCCAACCCTGTAAAATACACGAAAGTGGATAATAAGAAAATTTACCAAGTTCAAATAACCAAAGACGACAATGAATCACAAATAATTAAAGTTCTAAAGGAATACACCCCCGAGAAAAAACGATTTTACTTTTATTTTAACACGGAAAACTTATATAAACGATTTTCAGAAATATATGTTAAACTATTCAACGATTCTGGCCCCGAACTTATAAGTTCACAAGAAAATTAATAACATTAGACGACCCTGACGAAATAAACGATGTAATAAGAAACCAACACGAAGGAAAGACCAACCATCGAGGAATAAACGAGACCCTAAAACAAATTATGAGACGTTGCTATTTCAAGGACATGAAAGAATTAACTACAGACTTTATCAATCAGTGTGAATTATGCGATAAAGCCAAATATGACAGAAAACCCCCAAAGATACCCTTAATGTTAACTAAAACACCAGACAAACCTTTTCAAAAATTACATGCAGATACTCTAGTAGTAGAAGCACAAAGTTACCTAACAATCGTGGACGCATTTACGAAAATAGGACAAGCAATACCAATCACTTCTAAAAATAGTATAGTATTTTACATTTTACGGAACACCCGAAACAATAACATTAGATAACGGAAGCGAATTTAAAAACGAAACAATTCAAAACACTTTGGAATTACACAAAATAAAAATTCACTTTATACCGGAAAACCACCCTGAATCCAATGGACTAATCGAAAGACTACATTCAACCCTATTAGAACAGATCAGACTATTAAGATTAAATTACAAGAAAGAACACATAACTAACTTAATGTCATACGCATTAATCGCGTATAACGTATAATAACACGATTCATTCAACTACAAATTTTACACCCTTAGAACTAACCTTAGGACATTCAGATTCACGCAACCCCTACGATAGACATTATAACAAAGAAATCTATCAGCAATATGCTAAAGATCATAAAGAGAAACTAAAAATAACTTATGACAAAGTAAAGGACAAATTAGATAACGATAAAGAACGCATTACCGCGACCCGTAATTAAAACTCAGACATAAACAAATTTTTCATAGGACAAACCGTATTTGAGAAAAATTACCAAAGTAAAAGACACAAAACGGCACCGAGAAATTTAGGACCCTTTAAAATCAAACGAATATCCGACAAAAACGTAGCCGCGATAGACGACAGCAAGATAACAAAATATGTTCACCTCAAAAATTTAAGACACCCTGTACTTTCAGATGGACAATCGTCACCCTTACCGTCAACCTCCACCCAGGTAGAACGGACACAGAAATTATAATTGAAGACATAAAGAACAACCCCGGTATACTACCAACAAAATTAGGCAGTATGCAAAACACTATAGATTATTGGACCTTTGCACAAAAATTCGATTTAACCGAGCTAAAACAAGAATTTCAAATAATAAAAAATAATTATTTTCGGCTAAAACAATCAATGGACACAACAAAATTCGGAAAAGAATACGCAATCGAAATGATGAACTACGCCAGTATAACAGAAAGTATTTTGAAAAACATAGAAGACAAATTTAATCGACTAATACCTACAGAGCAAATGACGAGAAGAAAAAGAAGACTAATCAACGGATTAGGAAACGTAATTAAAGCAATTACCGGAAATTTAGATAACCAAGACGCAGAACGCTATGACAACGCGATACAACAATTGATAGAAAATCAAAACGACATTAAAACTATAATTAGTAACCAAATATCGTTAACTCAATCAACGATCATCAAATTCAATGAAACCCTAAGAAAACTAGTTAGAAATCAATATAGTATAGCCAATCGAATAGAAACCTTAGAAAATAACATGCAAACTACCATGTTAGGCATGCGAGATTTAATCAGATTCAATACGATATACAACCAAATAATATCAACCCTAACTTTAATTCAACAAATCCTAGCAACGTTAGAAAACGCAGTCACCTTTGCAAAATTAAATACCCTACATTCAAGTATCATAGAACCAGTAGATTTATTAAAAGAATTATTGAAAATAAAATCTTTTATAACTAACAGTAAATTACCTTTCGATGTATTCGAATCAAACATTTTAATATTTGAAAAATAGCCATAGTTAAAGGCTATGTAAAAAATAACGATATAACATTTTTAATAGAAATACCAATAGTAGAGATTAACATTTACAATTATTATCACTTATTTGCTTTTCCAATGAAAATGACTAGCACATACCAAGTTATTATTCCAAAAACCAAATTCCTATCCTTAAATGAACAAAGATATGGTTATACAAACGAAAAATGTAATGAAGTCACACCCAGTCAATACTTATGCCACTCATTGACAACAACAACAATTCAAGAAGACAGCCCTTGCGAAGTACAACTACTAAAATTTACCAATCATTATGAAAATTGTGTAGCCAAACCTGTACAAATCACAAACATGAAAATTCAGAAAGTAACGGAAAATAAATGGATAGCCATTTTTCCCACCGAAGTAATCGCAACAATGTATTGCAATCAAGATGAAAGTAATTTAGCATTAACCGGAAGTAAATTAATCACCCTTAAGGAAAATTGTTATTTAAAATTAAAAAACGAAATAATTAGAGTTTACCAAGATCCCGTACAAAGCAAGAAATTAGCAAATCTACCCGATCTGCAAATCAAGATTACCCAAGAAGAAGATGAAGAAACACTTCAAAAACTAATGTAATTGGAACACCTGGAATTAGACAACCTAAACCACGCCATGAAACTCATGGAAGATTATAAGGAACACCTGAACGAGATCAAGACGCCCAAAGTGCACTACGATAATATTAGTGTATGGACAATTATATTGATTTTATTGACTATTTTATTGTTCATTTATGTAACGTACAAAATATGTATTAGATTTAAGAATAGTAAAGAAAACAGTTTTAGATTTAAGAAACCCAAAGAAACAAATGTACCCCTAGAAAATATAAATTTTAAATGAGATTAAACGAATTTAATTAAAAATCAAGACAAGGTAAAAACCCTTAATTTTTAATGTACGTTGGGAGGAGTTATGTGATCCGCCATTTGTTATACATATGAAACTAATAAAGATATTAGGAAATATTAGGAAATATTAGGAAAGTGCAACAATGTCATAAAAGACAAATTGCAACAATTTATTACAATTTAAATCAGTTATTTCAGTTCCCACGAGTGGAAACGCTACAAAGTAGCACAAGGATAAGTGACACTGCAGATGTCAGGTCACAGACAGTCGTAGGAAGTCACGTACCGAGATTACGCAGAATGAGCCTGCAACATTGTAATTATGAATAGCTTTTAAGATAGCAACTAAGTATTATGAATAGAGTCAAGGGTAAGCGGACATTAGGTCCGCAAGTTCTCACAGAATTGTAAAGAGGTAGGGAGATTATAAAACGACCGGGAACTCCACTCCCAGTCAGTCCATCAACGTTCAGCTTTCACATTGCAGTCTGTCGGTAACTCACTTGTACAATTAATTAATAATTTGGGACTTAGAGTAAGAATTCAAGATTGTCTAAATTCAATATTTAACTTCTGTACAAACTTAAATAAATGTGTTAAGAATCAAAGAAGTCTTTTTAAAAAGGACCGCTCGAAGCCACGAATCTTAACTCGCCTTCCACACTTTTACTTTCACATTTTACCTTCGTATCAACGCCTTCCACGACTTAACTCCCACAACTTATCTTCCACGACGTTTTTTTTATACGTTCTGCATCGATCAACCGACTCTCTTAGACAGAACAATTTGATATTTAACTTAGTTTTAATTACTCCAGTTTCCCACGTAGTTACGGACATCCTCTTCTGCCAATACGTTACATACACGTTTTTTTAACTACGCTATCTTTCGACTACAGTTGCTTTTTTAATGTACTACCACCTAACAGGAAAACACAGTTAAGAATTTAAATTTATTAAATGCGTCTTCTACATTTTTAATAATAGGTAAAACAAACTTTATTGTACTTTTATTAAATATATAAAAATTTTGTACTAACATCCATTGTGATATCAAAAATCGAGAATATCCAATCTTCTAAATAATTGACCAAGCAATTTTCTCACACCTACATTATTATAGAGAAATTGAAGGTGTGTTGTTAGCCTAAAACATTTTGGGTTTAACATTCTAGTTGCCCGGCAAACACCACGTGGGGGTAACACTAGTCTGTTTAGGGAGGATGAAATTGAAGTATTGGCTGAAAAAGGAGGAAAGTCTTAAAACTACTATATACATATAAATACATACAGAAAACTTAACGTAAAACTAGCATGAAACTTTTCTATATCACCCTCATGCATAAGTTGACGTGTTGCCGAGGATGACGTAACGTCTATCATTCAAACTTGGTAAACTGACTTTTTAATTAACTGTGTATATAATTCGTATTTTTTACTTTGTATCTATACTATCGTGTACATGAGGGCAGTTGTATTATTATGTAAAATGTTCTTAAATTTATTTACCGCAATTCCCGACACCACACTGCGGCTAACCCTCTTAATTTTTTTTGTTAACGTCTTTCTCACTTATAATACAATAACTCTTGGCTCTGGTACCAACAAACTCTAACACTAACATGCATTGAATTCATCTTTAAACTTTCCCAGCACTTTTTTATTAACTAAGGAAATATTATATTTGTTAGAAGTGGTATATTCAATCGTATCAAAGTAGTCTATATTAACGCAAATAACACTATACAAGTCGGAGATATCAACACTATAAATTAAAGAATCAGTATCTGTGTATAAGAGTCGGATTCGGTTACCATACAAAGATTTCTTTGTACTGTAATGAAACTCGCGCATTAACGTTTTTAATACGTCTAAAATTGAAAACCAGCATATATAAGTTTATTATAATTAACCTTTGCTAGATTCATTTGTATGATAACCAAATCCTTTCCTAACACGGTACAGCTATTAAAATTGCGTTTGACAATTAAACTGCCAGCATACAACTTATTACCTTCCGACTCCCACCTTGTCACAATCTTGACATCTACACGTTTATCTTTATTCTTTATCGTTTTACCGAAATTGGCATTATTCGTTAGCTTAGGAAAGTCTTTTTCAAATGCGTTGTTGGCTGTGGTTCTAAGACTAGTGTTTAATCCAATATATGGCTTCATCTACGGTGACTTGTCAAATTCTAGTACTTGATGAATAGCTAGTTTAAAATAATTTTTTAAAACTTGCGGAAGGTTTTGGTAATGGATGATATAGTACTTTTTGTGGTGTATGGTAGCAAAAAGCTTGAAAGTCTTGAATCCTGGACAGTGTGAAACCATATTCTCGGTACAGAAAGGTAAGTCGGTCTAGTTGTCGTGAGATTTTCTGGGTGGCGGGTGGCGGGTAATGTATGGCGCAAGGCGGGAGGCGGGTGCGGGTGGCAGGTGTTGGGCAGCGGGTGGCGGGGGCAGGTGGCAGGTGGTGGGTGATGGGTAGCGGGTGGCGGGTGACGTGGGAGCAAGTGGTAGGTGGTGAGAAAGGTAGAATGTGGAAGGAAATATGTGGAAACAGCTATAAGATTTATTTTAAACTAGAAATCAATTTTAAGTTTAGATCTTCATAAAAACATATTAAGCCGAAACTTTTTGTTAAAATGAAGAATGCTACTATCTGATTAAATCTAGAAGTGAAAATTTTAGCAAAAGTTATGATTAGTCGTTAAACACGTCTATCTTCTTCTTGTTAAATGTGCCAGCAAAATCTTGAATTATATTCATGTCAAAAGAGATGTTGTTCCTCCTCTTCTTGTGTAGAGCTTCCAATCTCTATGTAATTCCAGGTTTCCATAATAAACTATTTTTATATTTATAAATGTTTTCTTAGCATGTAAAGTATTTGATGTGTTCAAATTTCCTTAGAAATCTGAATCTACAAATAATTTAATTTTTGACCAACCCATAGCCAAAACCTAAAAATTCTCAAAAAAGTGGTACACATTCTTTATTCTTTTTCATCATCATTACGTCTTCAGCGCTGGAACTGGTTAGACGCGTACGAGCTACCCTACACATTTCCTTGAAATTGCTAGAGCCTAAATACAGCTCTGTTCCCCCCTCTACTGTTTACTAAATATATACACTATGACACAAATTAAGCAACCGGTTAAGCAAACTGCGGCTACGATCCACCATCACATAACTACTCACCGAATTAATAGTTTTCCAATGAATAGATTCGCACAATCAACATTAGTTGAGAATATTGTCAAACCAACACTTGTAGTTGCTTATAATAATCATCAGGATCAAATATAATAATTTTTTTGTCGTTAGGTTTTCAGCATTGGACCTACATTGATTTTTATTCTGAGCCTGTATACACATTTCCCTGACATTCCACACTCTTCATCTTTGACTATCTCTGTGCAATAGTCTAACCTAGGTCTACCTCTACTTCACTTTTTTCCTATCTCTGCTACTAATATATTCCGCACTATTCCCTCATTCGTAAGTATGTGGACTATCATTCTATCTTCCCTATTTTTTACTGTTTTCCACAAACTTCTTTCTTCCCCTACCATTTCTAGTACCTATTTATTTTTAACTTCATCTGTCCATGATTTCACAGCCGTACGGTGCTGTGCTCCACACATATGTTTTAAGCAATCCTTTCCTTGTTTTTATGTTTGTTGTCTTTGAACACGGTAGTTGCTTTTTCTTGTTAAATGTAGCACGACCTTATGCTATTCTTTGTTCTATATCTTTTGCGATCTTTCCATCTTGCGTTATTTGGCTTCCTAGGTAGCAAAAATTCTTAAGCTCGTTACCTATTTGTATTCTAGTTTTTAATTTATTTTCCCCTCTTCTGCATACTTTAGTTTTATTTTTGTTAATTTTCATACCATACTCTCTGTTAGAACTGTTTTCATTTCATTAACAGCAGCTTCTAACTCTTCCTTGCTAGATGCTAATACCGTTATATCATCTGCAAATCTAGACATATCAATCTTTTGTCCCTGCTTAATAATTATAAATGTCTTCTTGTATTTGACAGATTCATTGCCTCTTCAATGTACAAGTGAAAAATTAATGGGGATAGAGCACATTTCTGTCTGACCCTTTTCCTAATATTTACTTCTCTATGTTTCTGCTCTAATTCTATTACCGCTGTTTGTTCTTTGATAAGCTATGTACTATCCGTCTATCCCTAAAACTCATCCCAATCGTTATGAGTATTTCGAATATTTTTTTTCCATTTTACCTTGTTGAATGCGTTTTCCAGATCTGCAAATCCTATATGCACACTTTCCTTTTTTTCTATTGTTTTCTCCATTATCACCCTCAGAGCTAAAATAGCCTTCCGTGTTACCCTGTTTAGCTTAAACCCAAATTGATCTTCTTGTAGTATTTCTTCAGTTCGTTTTTCCATTCGTCTTTGTAGAATTCTAGTTAATATTTTTGACATCTATCCGAGCTTCTATTTTTTGGTATTGTGACTATGATGTTACGTTTGAAATCTTTGGGTATTTCGCCTGTGTCATACATATAGCCTACAACTTGAAAGAGACGTTCTGTTACTACTTATCCAGCAGCTTTTAGAGTTTCTGCTTGCACCTTATGTGTACCCGGTGCCTTACCATGTTTCAGACCCTTTAATGCTAATTCAAACTCATCTCTAAGTATAAGATATCCCAAGTCGTCTTTAATGTCTGATTCCTGCTCTAATGCTGTAACTTCCTATCCTACATATAAATTCCCTGTTTATTCTTGCCATCTATCCACTTTCTCTACATTTTCTATAATGACGTTTCCTCCCGCATCCCTTACATTTTTGCGAAACGGATTTATATCTCTAAAATTTATTCTAATTAGTTTGTATGCTTCGTCTGTCTTTCCTCTTTCCATCTTAGTTTGTACCTCTTTGTACTTTTTATCAATCCATTGTTCTTTAGCATTCCTGCATTTGCGAATAATTTTTCATTTTATGGCTTTGTATCTCTGTTTTCCTGTGTTATTTGATCAATTTTTGTATTTTCGTCTTTCTTCTATTAGATTCAGGATACCCTGAATACGTTATCCAGGGTTTCTTATTTTCTTTTTGTGTATACCTCCAGAATATATCTGACCGCCATGTCTAAGCTGGATTTAATGTTATTCCATCTGTTTCTACTTCCTCAGTATCAGAAATTTTCCTGATATCTTTCAGCAATTGACTTGACTTTTTTCAAATCTTACTTGGATATCTTTATCTTTTAGTTTCTCAAAGTCAAAGTGCCTTTTTCTGTTCCTTTTTTTTTAATTTTTAAATTTAAGAGCGGTTAGGTGGTGGGTTATAATTCAGCAAAAGCGGTTCGATAACAACAATTTGTTTGCGAATGGTGTTGATTCAATCCGTATTTGTGCTTCTATGTTTACATGCAAAGTTTGTCTCTCATTTTCGTATTTCCCGCCACTTAATTCTTAACAATGTTCGAGTGTCTTCGGGGTCTATGAAGGTAAATATTTAATTAAAATCCGCATTTCTTGCAAGCTTGACCAAAGGGTAATAATTCCACTTTTTGTTTTGTATAGAATAGATATATCAAATTTTTTTAAGTGCGAACCCTATCACGCCTATTTTACCATGAAAAGTGTCCAACAGATGCATTGGGTTACGCTGCATGACTTCTGCTTATCTGCACCGGAGTTTAAACGTACCTGTAAAACTTATACTATTACTGCGAACTCTCCAATGTTACCTTTACCAAAATGAATAACTTACAAAAGCACCGGAACAGCACGGTATCACCTCGACTACATCGAAGGAAAGACGTTCGACTTTGTCGACCGTTTTAAAAAAAATTTAGGTGCTTTGAATTAATTGGATTCCAAAATTAATTAAACCTAAATAAAATTTAAGAACTACGATTAAGGATTGGTTTAAATAATGGTACCCATATCGTTGACTTTGGAGTGTGTCTAATCAACCAGACACTAGCAAAAGTAAAAAGGAAGGAATTCATAATCCCCGATAGCAGCCGCCAGTTCTACTTACCGGTACGATCTGAAGGGTCGACTTAAAACTATTTAAATCTACCTAATTATTATTTACTGATGGAATTGAATTTTTAAGTATACGCCAAATATATTAATAGCGAAACCAGCTATTTGTTCCTACATTATACATTTACAATATCGTCCGCCCTATTCTAAGTATTTTATTCACTTCAGCCTAAATTCGTCTCTAACGTTCCCTATACGCCTAACATTCGTCCAGAGGTTGTACGACAACGCGTAAATATTGGCAGTAAACTCTATCCGTTTACGCTAATGGAAATTGCTCCATTATGCACGCCATACGCTGTAAGTGGAAGAAAAAGACAACTGGAATTAGAGGAAATGGATGCAAAAAAGCGAAAGTTGGACTACATGGAAAACACTGCTACAATACGCGAACAATACAAAGATGTGTTAGACAAAGAACATCTTATTAGAGAAAATGAGGAAGAATTAAAAGATTATTTTATGTGCCGATGGACTGACTTAGATACATCTGGTTTCTACAAGTTGTATGCATTTGTGGTTAGTAAAAAAGACTCTTTTAGTTATGTAGGCGTCCTTGCGGAAAAGGATGGTACTAAATCCGTATATTTTTTAAAAGGTTATTCTAAAAACGTATTTATCGAAATGGCAGATAACAAAGACGAACTAAGGAATGCAGGTTTCGTAACCTTTGCGTACACCACACGCAAAGGTGGTCCGTTAAACATTGTATATTTGCCTAGTAAAGAAACTTTCGGATCATTTAAAACCGAGGGTCTTACAACCTATAACAACCATATATTTCCCAAAGTGGTGGACATGCAACTATGCAACAGTGTTTGGGAGAATAAGGATTTCCTCCAATACCGACAAGAAGAAGTCGATCAAGCTAACAAGATACTTATGCAGGATATAGTGGGAGAGCCGCGATTAAAAGATTGTCACAAGCTGCAAGAATTACGCGAAGGAATGGATCTGGTTGTCGGTGGAATCAAAGACTTTATATATAGAGGCAAACTTCGGCACATTTTGCAATTCGAAAACCTAGACGGTCTCTATGTATCAAACTATTGACTAGAAAAGGAGATAGAAGACTTGGGTGTTGATTTAAATTTTAAGCTGCGAATAAAATTAGATAAAATTAAAACCGCTCCAAATAAACATAAAGAAAGGACTGTCCTCTGTCCTCTGTGTATAACTTTGTATTAAAATTAAGTTTAAATGGCTCCATGCTTGGCATTACATTTTTTTAAATTTTGTTATGTATGTCAGAATATAAAATTTTAGAATAGTATTACATTGCTCTTTATTTACAAAAGGCTGTGACGTTACCACGAAATAGCAGTCGCACAGAGAGGGGTGCGCATGGGCAGGAATTGCGCGCGCGCAGGGGCGCGCATGGGCAGGGGTGTGCATGCGCAGGGGTGCTCATGGGCTGGGATGTGTTTGGGCGTACACGAGGGAAGCGGATGTTAACAGTCACCAAACATCTAATTCTTTATTTGGTGTGGAGTACTTGCCGGCGTATGTATCCGGAGTAAAAACACGATTTGTACACGCAGATAATTAATAAAATTAGTTTATCGAGCGAAGATGACAAAAGGTATATCATTCCTAATAGTACAACAATCTACGCATGGGGGCGTAAAGATATAAGATAGTTGTTTTTATTTGTATAGATTTTGTAAATCTATTGTATATATTAGTTTTTAAATTCCATAATTTTTAAGTTCTTCGCCCACTTTCCAAATCTTTTCTGCTTCTATCCTGGTCGACAGAGTATACGTGTTACCTCCACGTGGTGTTCGCGGGACACAACGGTTTTAGATTTCTAGGGAAATGGTTGGTCAAAGCATATGTCTTGGGTAGCGAAAAAAGGGTTTTAAAGATGGAGTTAAATAAAGATGGGTAAAAATTAGTCTTTAAAAGGCGTGACTTTGTAAAGGGTGGTTCTATTTAAAATCTATTTATAGATTTGGGGTCCCTAGAAAAATCTAATATTAGTTGATACCAAAAAAAGATATATTTATCTTAAAAGAGTGACTACCCCGCAGATAATAAACACAATATACCGCTTGTCGACAAAAAGTTGTAGGAAAATTCAAAGACGAATTTAATGGGGGGCTCTAGTATTATAATTTGTTGGTAGTAGAACTAAGTCCTACTGTATTGTAAGCGAGAAAGATACGATTAAAAAGATTAAATGGGTCTAACGAAGTGTAGTTAAGTAAAACCGCGGGTGCTACAACCAATAACAAGCATATATTCCCAAAAGGGGAGGGCAAGCAACTATGCAACAGTGTGTGGGAGAATAAGAATTCTCTCCAATAAGAAATTAAAGTTTCCATGTACGTAGCACCAGTCATTGGGAAATGGTAAAAATATTAAATTTACAAAGACGATTATTAATTGTGGTTTACAAAAATATTAGTTTTCTTGGACTAAATAAAACAGCTTAAAGTGATTAATGTATATGGTTACATATTCTTGTACACATACACAAACATCTGTTTACGTCCGTATACGGATATGGCGATGCCGATAGTTTTTGTTTAACAAATAGCAGGAAAGATACGTTAGGTGTTAGTGTGTGGAAGCCCATAGGACCGTTGTATTCAAAAGGAACGGTGCGGCGAAATGTATGGCGTTAGAATAATCGAAAGTGGTTAATCAATCGTATTAGATCTTTAAATATGCGAAAATGTAAAACCTACCTTAGCAAAATTTAATTATCAGACAAAAAAAATGCGCGATGTGCTATACTTATAAATAAAGTATAAAATTGTGCTTTGCATCGGTCCTAGCAGTAAAAAAAGGAGACTGACTTTTTCTAGCAACTACAAGAATAGCAGTAGCGCGGCGAAGGGGTATGCATGTATTATACAGCACACTGTTACTATAAAATATGTTAGTTTACAGGTAGCTCAAATGTGAACAAATTAAATTTTAATCTATAATTAACCACGGTGCTAAAAATGGGAAATTAATGGTTAATTTTAATACCGCTAAGCATATACTTTCGCTTGATGATTCATTTAGAAAATATTCAAGCCTACCATTTCCTAAAGTATGACATAGAAGTTATTTAAAATTAAATTGCTTTATTAGTAAGTATTCTGTAGACAACAAGTTTGGTATTCCCTTAGTAAAGGTTTAAAGTGTTTTCATTAAGTTTTTGTTTATAGTAGCACTGCATCTTCTACAGCACGACTTGCACACAATTTGTGTGCGTGTGCTACCACCCTTTTGAATTTTTAATATGCACGCGATCCGTATAACATGGAAGACGTTTCCGATGTTTCTACTAACGGCATTCGCACCATCGACGATGCGAACCAGGTGCATGCATTGGCGCTAAATGTACTGGACGAGCAGCAAAGATTATGACGTCATTTAGTTCCCCGCTAAGTTCTCAACATCGTTCGGCCTTCTTCGGAAACCTTCGGTTTGCATTCTATAGGGTACATAAAGCAGGTATGCAAGAGTAAACTCTTTAGTTATAAGTTAGTTCGCTTACAACCAAAGTCTTATAGTGCGGATTTTGTTTTGTACTAAAATGGTATCTGCAAACGTTTTTAAATGCAACTCTTGCGGTGCTTCCTATACCTGGAAAAATGCTCTCAAACGGCACCAGAACAAATGTCGTGGTGTAACATCGTCTACGGTTAAGCTTATACATCCGTCCGCAGCAAAGTACTTAAACTGTGTGTCTTGCGGTTTCGCTTTTACGAGAATGGACAACTTACTGTGACACAAGGAAAAACAGCACGGTATGTCATTAAGCCTTAAACGTTCAGCTCCGCCAGCTGTTAAAGGGACTTGTACGAAACAACCAGGAATTATGTGTAAAGTATGCGATTTCGAAATGGAAAAGACTACGTATGCTGCACACTTGAGAAGCAACAGACATAAAAATGCATCAGTTACTGCTACTAGCGACGATGGTGTAGAAATGGTTAGCACAGCGTTTAACAACCGTATGGATAGCTATCGCATAAAGAACGCCAGTGTCGACGATGGAGTGCCCGAGTTTCTTTGGAAGCAGAAAGAGCGATTTATTCGATTAATTAATGAAAAAAGAATACAACATACAGCAGTAAAAGTCTACTGCGAACTCTATGGCGTTTACACCAAAATGGGAGAAGAGAAGTCCGATGTGAAATCCTTTAACACAAAAAATGTGGTTATAACGTCTTCTAGTAATCTGGAAAATATGTACGAGGTCTTAAGCGAAACCATAAGAACAAAATCAGAGGAATTTGAAACATGTGAGTCCGGTTGGTCTTTGGAAAAGGTGCTCTATTTAGAAATAAATATTAATAAGTATAAGCCGATATGAAAGTTCTAGGTTAAGAATAAAAAATTGTGATTATGTATTTAGAAATATGGTTTACAAAATTTAAACTGTATTAGTAAAAATTGTCTGTAATAAAAAGTTTTAAGAATGGTTTTTAGATTTTCTTTTAGGTATGAGCTGCAGGAAATTTATAATTTAGAGGGTGTGTGTAAAATTGTAAGGGGTGGTCCTATTTTAAATCTGTTTACAGATTCGGATTCTGCATAAAATTCTAGACTAGCAAGATGTGTCGTATGGCTAAAAAATTTATAAGGACGGTCAGAAATCGCTACCAGCAAAAAATCTTAAAATTATGGTAGCTCTCTGGGCGGGGGGGGGGGATGGTGCTATGTGAATAATTTAAAGAGATTTGAGCAGCTGAGAAAATTCTAATATTAATTGATACCAAACAAAGTACATTTATCTCGAAATTTGAGCTAAACAAGATAGGAAGTATGGTGTAACATTAAAAGCGAGGTGGTACGGTCGCAGTATGCTCGCTAGAAGGTATGTGTGTAACTTTGTAAGGAGTAGTCCGATTTTAAATTTGTTTGCAGATTCGAATTCTGCGTAAAATTCTAGACTAATTTAATGTATCACATGACTAAAAAATTTATAAGAACGCTCAGAAATCGCAACAGATAAGAAATCTTAAAATCAGGGTAGCTTTCTGGGGAATGATGCAATCTGAAAAATTCCTAAAAATTCGGGTAGCTGGAAAAAATCTAATGTTAACTGATACCAAACAAGATAGGTTTATCTCAAAAGATGCATTGGTTAGACAAAGAAAACTATTTTGGTTCAGAATGTTAGCGATAAAAAAATCTTAAAATCAGGATAGCTCCCTTGGGGATGGCGCTATCTAAAAAATTCCTAAAAATTCGGGTAGCTGAGAAAATTCTAATATTAATTGATACCAAACAAGATAGGTTTATGTCCAAAGATTCATTGGCTAGCCGAAGAAAACTATTTGGATCAGAATGTTAGCGGTAAAAAATCTTAAAATGAGGGTAGCTCCCTGGAGGGTGATGCTATCTAAAAAATTCCTAGAAATTCGGGTAGCTGAGAAAAATCTAATATTAATTGATACCAAACAAGATAGGTTTATCTCGTGGGTGGAAATGTGGAGAAAGATTTATCTCGCGCGTGGAAAGAATGCGGGTGTGACGTAATCAAAATGGTTGTGGGGGTGTCCGAGCAAGGAAGAGAGCAAGGATAGAGCAGGAGAAGCAAAGGAGGAGATTCATCTCCCTCATTTCCTGCTTATGGGAATTTACATGTAAATTTGGTCCAGATGTCGGTGCAAATGAGGATGCTGGTGCAAATGAGGCGCTGATTCTCCTGTCATCCATCTACTAACACCCTATGAAGTTTGGAGTGAAAATGCGCCTGATATATCTCATTTGAAAGAATTTGGTTGTAAAGTTTTTTGTTTGAATCGTGAACCTAATAAATGAAAATTTGACAAACGATTCAAAGAAGGAATTTTTATTGGTTATTCGTTAGATACAAAAGGCTATACAATTTGGTTACCCGATGTATCTTTGAAAATGTGTAATGAACCTAAACCAGAATCATCTACTGTAGAATTTATTGAAAAATTATCAGAAAGTCCTGTTGAGCAAATATTTTCAGAAAATGAATCGGATGATGAAATTTTTGAAGGAGAAGTTGAGGCTTATGGTCATAGAATACCCAGGATTATTAGAACTGGTTCAAAAGGGCGCCCTCGCAAGGAACGTGTGAAACGTAACGTAAAAGTGGTTGAAAATTTAGAACAAGCTGCTCTTACGGAAATTCCTATAAAAGAAGCTATTAGCGGAGCTGATTCCTCAAAATGGTTTGAAGCTATGCGTACCGAAAATACTTCTGTTATAAAAAATGATACATGGACTTTGGTAGTTAGACCAGCTGATAAACATGTTATTAGTAGTCGTATTGTTTTGACAAATAAATACGATGCTAACGGAAATTTAGAAAAAAGGAAGGCAAGATTAGTTGCTCAAGGATTTTCTCAGCAACCGGGAATACATTTTAACCAAACTTTTGCACCAGTCGCTCGCCTAAGTACGGTACGATTAATTGCTGCTTTAGCTGCTCGTTATGGTATGGAAATTAGACAACTAGACGTAACGTGTGCTTATTTACATAATGAATTAGATGACCTAATTTACATGGAACCCCAAAACAAATAGATCAAATTTTGAAATCTATCACTGAAGTTGAAGAAAGTGATTCCATAATAAGAAATAAAGCTTTAAATATGTCAAAGGAATTGAAGTCAGGAAACAAAGTGTGCCTTCTACAAAAATCATTGTACGGATCACGCCAATCTGGAAGTAGTTGGTATTCTAAATTGACTAATTTTTTGAAAGAATGTGGAGCAACTCCCACTAAAGGCGACCCATGTTTGTATTATATCGGCAGAGGGGAAGAACTTACATTAATTGTCATATAAGTTGACGATATTTTGGTCATTTCTAGATAAGCTGCTAATATAAACAAGACTGTAATGTTGTCCAAAAAATTTGAATGTAAAGATCTTGGAGACGTTGGATTTTGTCTTGGAATTGAATTTAGTAGAAATAGCAATACGATATCACTACATCAAAAAGGATATATTTTAGAAATACTCAATCGATTTAGAATGTCCGAATCCAATGCAGTGTTGACTCCAATGGATTCCAATTATAAACTGAAAAAACCTACAGAAAGGGCCACAGAAGTGGAAGAAAAGTTACCATACCGTGAACTTATAGAAGCTCTAACTTATTTATCTATTGCAACCAGACCTCATATAAGTTTTAATGTTAGCTACTTAAGTCAGTTCAACAATTGCTATAGAAGATCGCACTGGAATGCTGCGAAGAGAGGAACTATTGAACTTGGTATTGTTTACGGAACAAACTCTGATCCCATTAAAGGATATACAGATGCAGATTGGGGAAATTGACCGGATGGTCGTCACTCATTTACCGGTTACACCTTTATGCTATCTGGTGGGCCTATTAGTTGGGATTCGAGGAAACAACGTACAGTTGCTCTATCTTCGACCGAAGCGGAATATATGGCACTTACAAAAGCTACAAAGCGTTAAAGAGGAATAGTTTGAGAAGCGATAAAGTGATTTACATTACGTCATGTTTATTTTTTTATATTTTCCCCAAATTTTAGCATTAGGTCAAGTAATTATCTTTTTACTGTAACTGTAAATGTACATTTTTTAATGAAAATTGTGCAAGAAAATAAATATAATAAAATGATCGTAAATTTTATCACTAGACTTCTTTTTTAGTCTGTTTTTACTAATTTTGCGCCCTCTCAATTCTTTTACTTTGAAGAGGGTCATGGAATGCCGATGCCTAGATCTAACTCTGATATAAAGTCATTTCTCTTAAACATTTAACTTTATTCATGGATCACCCTATATACGATTACTGTTTTATCGTTTATTCATACCGCTTACGTATAGCTGTTACTTACAATATATTTTAGGCAGTTGCGCCAGCTCTCCGTGCATTTGTTTACATATATTTTCGTGTACTTTCACAAACTGTTTTAAATATAAACTCAATTAATAGGTGTCCATGAAACAATTGAGGTACGGGCTTCGATCGAAGACTTTTTGTGTATTTGTCCTACTTCAAGATGAACCTCGTTCCATATGATTAATGTGCATAAAAATTGTAATTGATTTGAATCACTATAATTGCGGTTGTCGAATTTATTCTTCAGTTATGCACTGATGTACATATTTGATTGTATACCACGGTACCTTAAATCTTTCGATTTACTTACACGGAACGTAGTAATATAAAATATTTTAAAACTATAAAGTTTGTAGAATTTGTATGTCAAAACTGAGACACTAAAATTACATTGTATACGATATATAGATACACACACAGTTTGAATGTTCGGTTTCTATTTGCACGATTTCTGCAAGCATGCCATTGTAAACAATATTTGCATAAGATTTACGGTTCCTTTGTACGAAAAAATAGTAATAGTAGGACAAATATCATGCATGAACAGTTAGTTACCTTTAATCACAATCTTCAAACGAATGTTCATAAGATAGACAGTGATCTACCACCCTTATTACTTGGATGTTTATCGACGCTACCGAGTGACTTTATTAAGGTATAGCAAAATCTTAAAAAAAGTATGTCAACAATTCGAACATTTCGTTTTACATTTACTACACTGACAAAGCATCTAGCATCGAAAGGAATGAGAAAAATATTAAATTAAACTAGTTTCGGCACTTCAAATTTCAATGGCCACTTCAAAGACTATCAATCAGTCCAAATTAATTTAATCGTTATAGTCGATATAGTTTGTCATACATCCTTATAAATTCGATAGGGTAATCTAGAATTCTGGTCACTGGCTTTGCAACTACAATTAACGGTTTCGAGAGACATTTACATAAACATCAGGAATATGAAAATATTTTTCCCAAGTAAAAACTATCAAATCTTTTTTGTTTATTTTTCAATACCGAGGTATATGCCGATAATTTTAAATAAATAAGAAGAAGCATTTCAGTAACATTTTTTATTTCAAGAAAGTGAACTCCTGAGGGTTATTCAGATTATGCTTATGATATGATGTAAAATTTAAACCTTAAGGTTTCCTTTTTGTAACAAATTTGTTTATATATATTGCTATGTATTTTTCAGTCTCCCCGTTCTTGCATCATAAATTTACTATATTACCCCTTACTTTAATTTTTTAATTTTATTATTATGACACGGCTAGCCCTTTTTAATTTGCACAGAGTACACAACGTTACGATGATAAATTTTTATTTACTCTTTTTACCTGTTTGAATTGATAAAACAAAGTCAATCGACATTCATATAATGAAAGGAAATAATATTTACACTTCACAATTTTTGAAATTCTTTAAATACACCATTCAATCAATTAATGTAATACGGGTTATTTATTCCAAAGTTTATATTCTTTTAATTTAAAATAAAGTCACCAAAAACAAAACCTTTTACAAAAAAAAATCTGGAACGTTCGAGACCTTTTCATGATTATTACGTAAATTGCAACGTACTCAATGTCCTTGTTGACTTTTTACAAATTAGTGAGAAAATTAATATTCAATGTTAAAATTTCAATTTGAAAAGATTCCTTAAAACTAGGTAGGTCTGACCTGATTTGTTTCGTGTTGTGGATCAACACCCCCTCATTATCTTCAATCGAAACTAATGCCCTGCTTTGTACTCCTTAACATACGTTGAACCAATATTTCAGTATGGTTACTCTTTATCTCCAAAATCACCTCGTGCTTTATTCCATATTTCTCTGTATGTGCCTTAAATATCAATTCGAATTCGTGTGTTTCTTTCAATTATGAATTTCTTATATTCGTGAATTCGAGTTAGAACCAGAATTAGAATTGTTTCAACGCAGATTAGAATTGAACCAGAAATAGACCAGACGCCTTATATCATTATAAATATTTAATTTAAATTAATTACTCAATTTCTACTCACGTTTTCTGAAAAAAACGGCAAAAACTCTTTATATATTCTTAACGCAATTGTTGCACAGCACTATTTTTACTATAACATAAATTTTATTTATCTGACGCGTAGATATCTGATTAAAAGTGTTGTGGATTTAACGTGCATCAAGTTGAGACCGAGCTGCCTTATCACCGGTGGGTGTTATATAGCTTTTTCCCACTACATTTGGATTGGTTTTCCAAACAGTCTTGCAGATTATCGCGACCACCACGTTTGTCTTTAATATTCCCCGTATTTTTAAGCTGATTTCTGATGAAACTCTTTTGGATTCTCATATCATGCTGTTTATTTACCATCTTTGATCGCCTTATTATTTGTTATCGTGGCCGGACTTTAAACTTATGTCTGTTGTTTTGTATAGATAAAGCTTTTGGAGAGTTGTACAAATTAAATAATGTAACACGAATGCTGTTTTAGTATTTATTTAAACTGATCTTTGAAAGTGTGTTTTTTTATCAAAGCGTTTATTGTTCCTTCTTTATCACAAGCGTAATTGCATGAGGATTTATTAGGTTTTCTCTTATCTTCTGCGTCTTTATTTTATAAACTTGTTAAACACTCCTCGACGTAGTTTAATTACATGTACGATTATTTCTCTGCTGAATACGCGTTCCATTGTTGAAAGATATGCTTGCTGGCATTGATTAAAGTTAATTACGATCTATATACAGGGTGTTAAATGCTTACTATTTACATAATGTACGAATTACTTATTTTTCTGCTAAATAAATTCAGTTTTCTGATTTCCATTGCTATTTACAGTTACTAAGCGACCCTTACTGCTCAATACGCCCTTAAACAACCCCTTATCAGAGCAATATATATTCAACACGGTTTTTTAAATAAATTAAAATTATGAAACTGCTGTTATATTAATTGCTTTTAGACGATGGCTAAGGCTAGTTAAATATACGGTGAATATTGCAATGCCCATAATCGGTATCTCAAAAACTACAAAAGATATAGGGTTGGTTAAATAATGCTCTATAAATTACCACCAAAAAATATTGGCTACCTTCAACTGTTCGCAAATTATAACATAAAATCTAAAGATTGTAATTGACTTTAAAATTTTGTATCTTTCACATCGCGCATTTAAATTTCATAAAACTTGGTAGTTTTACATTTTTGAATACTGCCAATCCAATCGCCTCAATAGCAATTTTCTAAACCTTCTAGACTTTGAGTAACGACAGTAATCTCTTTAAAATTTGAGTAAAAATTGTACGCTTAGGTTGCTATTTGTCTGTAGACTGTGCAGTATAATTTTCAGCTACGAGAATGTAGGTTTTGTTACTTCGAATATAAACATCGTATCAGCCCTGCTTTTTTCATCAGAATACATTTCTTTAAATTTATCAATAACAGTCAACAAAATTTCTTTAATGACAGATCACATTAGTCAAATAAACTTGATCACTTCTTACTTTCAATTACTTTTGAAGGGTGCTAGATTCACACCGTCGAAAACTTTCTTGCATAATTGCTTTCCTTGTTTGGCGTCAATTATTGCGTTAACCCCACGCGTAATTTATTACGTTTTCAAATTTGGTTGTAATTTATTGCCGTAAAACGCTAGAGATTCACATACTATGTAATTAAGAACTAAACGAAAGACTTTTACCTTAATTAATCACTGCAGCTAGGGCATGCTTAGCGATGTCTTCAGGTAGATCAGATTGCGTGGGTGTCAGCTTCCTCAGATTCCATCAGCAAAGTGCGTTTAACCTGCACAAGCAATAGTAAGGTAGCTGGACAGGTAAAGGACTAAACGGGTACACTTTGCACTTAATTAACGCGCACTCGCGTTTTATGCAACGATATTCACGGTAATTCGAAGTTAAGTCCCTCTTTAAAACGCGTCATTCCCACTAACTCGTTGGTGTCTCCACCATAAAACGTCTCTCATTAGCTAAACGCGCTGACCACACATTTCTTTTGGGTTGCAAAATTGGTGCTTAGCTAACACATCAATAAAGTCTTATAATACCAGAAAACGAGAAATCCCAATATTATTATATATTAAAGATGGAAAACATGCTTTCCCATCTTGATTACTAAATCTCATATTCCTAATATTAAAACAAAAGCATTGTGCTGCCAAATGCGTAACTATCGCACCAAAGATTCAAAGAGAAGAAATGATAAGAAAAGATCTTTTTGCACAACAGCTCACGTACACACAAAACTTAAATTAAATAATGTCTGTACGGACCATCTGGTTTATAAATCGCAACAACAGTTACGATACCAGGAAACAAAAATAAGTAGCCGCCCGATAGTCAGGCTCCCTCATCTAAGCGCACAAAGGTCTTGTTTTCTGCCGCACCGACCGCACAATTTTAGTCGAAAGTATGAAACTCAAACACTAGCACTAAAATTAATTACAAAACTGAATGCAAAATATATTTATTGTTGTGCATTAATGCATACAAATTTCAATTAATACCTTTTAAAATATTCTTTTAAGGTATACAAATTTTTGCTGGCTTTTAACAAGATAAAGATAAAATACGTCGCAACAGTAAAAAACGTTAAGTTAACTAATTAGCTAGTACTATTGCATTAACGACACAATTTCTTAAACCTATCCGTTCAAGTACAAAATAAAAATCAAATTACCTCTTTTTCTTTTTACAATAAAACCTTTGGTCATAAATATCAAAAGTTCGGAACATTAAATAGTTAAGATAATTTCTCAAAAATATTTTCCAATAAGAAAGACATATATCATTTATTTGTTTTAAAGCAACGGTACGATAAAGTAACATCTCGGAGATAATTACAGAGAGAAAGATAAACACCTAACCATGTACGATATAGAGTATTATTTAGATAAGATATCATATTGAAGACAGTTTCGATGAAGAAGATAAGTAACAAAATATTTGCAAAAACGTTGGCCAGCTAAGGTGAAATCTCTGAAATATTTCACAGGAAAATGTAACTAACCAACCATTTATGGTCATATATTAATTAGGTAAAATAAAATCTCCAAGATAACTTCAAAGCAAAAATAAACACACAACATTTATGATTTAACCTAATAATAATGTAAGATAATGTCTTACGAAAAAATCAAAGAAAAGTAGAAATTAATTTTAGTTTGGAGGCCTTATACTTGTCAAGGTACATTGCTCTCCTACAGATATAGTAATAGAAAGGGACACCCATACACTGAGAAAAGGATTTTGTTGCTTCAACTGAAAATTAGTTGATTCAATTAGAATTTTTGTTTGTATATAAACAATGATCTATATGCATTAAATAGAACATAATAAAATGTTGGAAAACCGATTTTGAAGCAAACAAACCTAAATTTGCACCACAATAATTATGGCATTTACTCAAATCGCTATTAATGTAACTTGAATGTTAGGTATCGTTACTTCAATTGCTTGTAGGTTTGATTTGAATTATTTAATACTTTTATCAAATAAACTGTTATGTTAAATCAACACGTTAAATATCCCACTTACATATAAAAATCATTGAAGCAAATACTTGAAAGGGTTTGTAGCATTAAAACAAACTATTCAAATTTTTCAACTAACCAAAAAGCGTCATTGGTTTAACTAACCCATATGTTGAGCAGATAATAATTATTAAACTAAGTGGCTAATAAGGTTCAAGTAATAACATTTTTGGTTTAATCAAACTTTTATTGTGTTGAATTAAAACATTTAGCTGTCAAATCAATCATTTCGTTGCGTTGTACATTGTTTAGAAATAGAATTAGTTTAAACATCCAAGGTAGTTTGATTCAATATCCAGCTTGATCGACTCCGGCTTAATGAAGTTATTTTAATCATTTTTTTAAATACAACTTGGCGATCAACAAATAAGTTTGTTCATCCCTAACAGATTTTAAAAAAATATTGATTTAAAATAACTTCATTCAGTCACATTATCAAGTTGTATATTGAATCAAATCTCACCTTGAATGTTACATTAACCCTAGTTCAGCCTGCATAATTCTCAGTATAGCTTCCACTTCAATTTTATAAAACTGACACTGATTATTGAACGTTTGTTTATTCCTTGAGGTTGCCATTGATCTTTGAAGTTATACGTTCGCTTATATAGTTGAATGCTAAAAACAACGGCATTTAGTTATGGACAATGAGACCAATTTATAAGTAGGTACTTACGTGTTTTTAGACGAAGAGATTGTGCTTAAACATAGTACAGCATACTAAATTTATCTTCCATGTATTTTTACAGTTAGTTGAAATACTAACACAATAAACAATGCGAAGTAACGCTTGACGCCATGTTAACGTGTCGCAGTCGAAGGGTAGCAGTATATTAAAGATATAATGTGCGCGCGCAGTACAACCAATACGCAGTATCGGACACTTACTGAAAACGATTGGAGTTCAACAAATAACCCGACGTTTGATTTGGCAATCGTAGTTTATTTAAATCAACAAGCTAGAGTAGGTTTGTTTCAATGTTAAATTTGTTACAAAACGTGTTCATTTGACACTTTTTTCGGCATTCATTTAACTAAAATGGATTTTTTTCAACATTAATGTAGTATTGGACTAAAATATGAAATTTGTTGACAATATTAGTTTGTATTAAATACGACTGATGTTGAATGAAATTAACTTTTGCATTCTTTTATTAACCAACTGTTATTATGCATTCAAACAAACAAATTTAAGTCAACTAATTTTTGATGTTAGTTTAACCATCTACAAGCGGTTCAGTGAATATAGTTTCGTTTAGAACGACAAAAAAATACTTGATCAAATGCTTTACTCTTCAAAACAACAGAATTGGTTGTATCAACCAAATCACTTTTCTCAGTGTAGAAGTAGAGTCATCCCATATACTCATGCCCTCCCATAAGTTAAAGTTCCGTGAACCGGTGCCTGTTCATATAAACAGTATGACGCACCAAATAGAAATGGGATGCAGTCCCTGCATCCCTGCGTCAATTAAGAAAGAATAAGCCCACAGACCAAATCAAATAACAAATTGCACTGTCGACGGTTTTGCGTAACCAGTGACAGACAGTGACCATACACAAGTAAATGAAGATTCTCCACATCCATGGCCCAATGTCGTAAAGCAACAATGCAGCGACTTAGAAAGTAAAACAAAAAATGGAAGATAGAGAAACGATAAAGAGGAAGATGAAATATCTGGAGCTTTATAGCAACCAGGTAGAAGAGAAGAAAGGAAGAGCGAAATACTGCTCGACCAGCCAAAGTGTAATTAGTAGCCCGGAGTGAGGTAGCACCACTCTTATGTGATGGATGGTTATCTCGGGACTAAGACAAGTCCAACAGAGAAAGAAATAAAGTTGGAAACGAAAATAGAGAAAAAGTAGAGTTTTAGAATAAGCATTCTAGAGAAAGGGTAAAGAGTAGAGAATGTCCCTGTCAAAACAGATCGGTTTGAAGGAGCATCTGTAACGTTAGCGATAAGATAAACCCTATTTCAACACGTAGATAATTAAAAATGACTAGTCTCCAAATAAAACTTAGAGAGATCATTTTTCTACCCAACACATTGACTGCGATAAGAAAATCAGGCAAAGATAACACGGCCAACTTAAATATACCCACAGAATAATTACAAAAGCAAATAGAGAGAAAAATTGCTAAAAACATTTAGATAGATTTGGTATTATTTCTAACAGCTTAAGTTTGATTTACGCGAAAAAGTCTGTATATTAAATAAGTTCGTGACAAACACCACAAGGTAAACGTTTTAAAGATTAATTACAAATATGTGTCCTAGTAAGACTTACTCCACAAAACTTTAATGTAGGTAGGAATAAACATTGTTTTCGGAAAAGCAAATTCAAATAATTTATACAAAATAATCCTTAAAATAGGTGCAAACCACATTAAAGATTCACAAAACTGTAATTTTAATAACACTGTATTAAATAATCCATTAGTAATTGTTTTAATAAAACAAGGTGTCGAAGTCGAAATCCATGAAGATGTCATTTACATGCAAAATTGAAAGATGTTTTTAGTTTAAATAATAGAATTTATACGTTCAGGCAATAGTTACACGACAAGCATTAAATATGTATAACGCAATCAGTAAAAAATTTTATTATAAAGAACGCCAACTTTTTAACGTTTTTAATTACCAAAACATTAAACATTTAATGTGTTGAAACTGCCCCTTTGCTAGCTCGCCTAATTGTTACGTATTATTGCTTTCTCCGTTTGACGTCAATTATTACGTTGATCCCAGGCGTAATTTATTACGCTTCCAAATTTGGTCGCAATTTATTTCCGTCGAACGGTTAAAGATTCACTTGCTAATGAAACCATTAAAAACTAAGCAAGGAGCTTACCTCAGTTAATAACAGCAATAAAAGCATCCTCCGTGGATGTCTTCAGATACACCAGGTTGCGTGGGGGTCCACATCTTCAGATTACAGCAGTGTAATGCGTTGGACCTGCACTTTTAGGAAACACAAGACAATAGTAATGTAACTGGGCAGGTAAAAAATTTCACGGGTATACTTCGCAATTAATTAACACGCATTCGCGTTTTATACGACAATATCCACCGGTACTTGAAAATCAGGTCTCAATTTAAAACGCGTGGTTACTACGAACTCGTTGGTGGCCCCTCTACACAACGTTTCCCCTTGGCCAAGTGCACTGACCACGCCTTCCTTCTGGCACGGAAAGCGCGTGCTTCGCAAACATATCAATAAAATTGAAGGTATAATACGTAAGAATGCGAAAACAAAATACTATCGTAGTAACTTAATTAAAGATAGAAAAAAGCTTTTCCTTCCGGATCACAAAATCCTCTATTCCTAATATTAAAACGAAAGCTTTATATAGCCAGAGGAGTAATAACTTAATAATAGTGAAATTAATGTATTGCTTCAAGTAACACTTAATTTAAAAAATGTAATTTGTAGAATTGTAAAAATGTGGTATTCAAGATTATTATGTGTAACAAATTTAATGGAAGAAAACTTTAACAATCGTGGATTTAAATCTGTAGTATACATGCAACTCAGCATCAGTATCAAAAGATTAAACCTTTGCAGAAATTTCGGAAATATAAATACACGTACGTTAACCTTGAAAAAGGACCAACCAAACCTAAAGTAACATCCAACTGGCCAAGTATTACTAAAAGAAATCCTTAGCAAAACATTATTACTACCATACCATTGTTCCAGACTCTATGTTGATCTATACAAATTCGAAATCCCATTGTAGGAAATGCCCTTAATAATAATACAAAGAAAATATAGTACAATTCCAACTTCTCTTTCACTATTCTAGTGTCCATTATATATAAATGTTCACTCTTTAACTAACAATAATCCCACAAATAAGCTTACGTTTACATATTTCTAATCTATTAAAATGTTCGAACTTTTTCGATAACATTATGCTTGAATTTAAACAAAACTAGTTTCATCGCTATTTTATAATCCAACAAAATAATTATTTAACTGAATCGCAATTGCATACCACATAACTATGAGCCATTTACAACTTACGCTTAAAACTCCACATGTATATATTAATAAATAAAAAGCTCAATCTGTACTCACTGTTAATTTAGATTTCTTTTTTTATAATTAAAGACGTCCATAAACGCTAATGATTCAACTATTTCTTAATCGACACGTTAGGTCATCCCATTCCATCTATTTAAATTCCAACTTTTATCGTAGAGTGATTTAGGGTTATCAGTTCTTCATTGGATAATTTTACTGCCCGATGCCCGACCGACGCGAATATAAATTCTAGGATACCCACGTGCTTGTGCCTTCTAGCCTACTTATCCAACAAAGTTCAAAACAATTTATCGCCGGCCACCCACCCCGAGGGGTTTTTGGTCTATGGTCTCACTTAACTTTCATTTCTTGACTTGGCAATTTTTTCGAACTTAGTCGTTATATCACATTCCTCTTCCTCCTTCAAATTTTGTTCTCTTAAAGTGTGTATTTAAACTACTTTAAGGTCGAGGTTAATGTTGTTTTGTCCGTGTGAACCGTCATTTCGTTCTCGTGCTTTTACATTTTTACCGAAAGCTGCGTTATTCGTTGTTCGCAAGCCACTAATTTTATGCCCCGTTTTATGAGTATATGGTTATTGGAGTGTATGTTTCCATAGTTGTTGTTTTTTAAATCTGTCTGAATTTGTATAAATAACTTTAATATGAGGATTATTTCCCGGTGCTTATCTGTAATTTTCTGAGTTTAATACGAAGCGGTGTAAAGTACTGATCTTTATTATTGTTTATATTTAATGTACTAGGTGCTTTCCTATTTTAATTCTTTATCCTAATTTAGTATCATATATAATTAGCCACGTTCTTAAATGTAAACTACCAAAGCTTCTAAATTTTACAGATTGGCTTTCGTGCTAAAAGCTCATTTAACTGACTAAAATTAAGAAATTCATTTCTGATACTTATTGTTTCCTGAAGTGATGCTCTAACATTACAAGTGCATCTACAGCGGAATCAAGATACGCGAAAAAATTTCCTAGAAGAAGACATCCCAGTCGCGCAACATTTATCGCATAATGAATGATATTTGATATGGAAGAATTTGAAATGCTACGATACGTATCAGCAAGCCTACTGTCTTTAATTTCAGAACCCCCATCTATTTTCGACAAAACATCGTCTTTATATTCCTTTATAACATAACAAGGTTTATAACCCTGATGCTATGGAATGATACGAAGACGATATTTTGTCAGAAATTGATTAGTGTTCTGAAATTAATGAAGCAGATATTTTGGTCGATAAAACCGCAAATATTAAAGAATCATGGGAAACCTTCTAAGAATCCAATTTTTTTAAGTATGTAGAAATAATTTTTAAATTTGATTCAAGTATGTTGAAACATACAAAGCGGTGCCAAACAAAGAATTATAAAAATATTCCGTGGCAATAAAATTAAAAATGAAATATTAATTTGCTACACAAAAATGAGACTTAGCTAGAAACCCTAAACATTTTTCGATAATTTTAGATTGTACCCTGCGTACGAATCATTAAAGATAAATTTCGATTTGTTTAAGATATGTTAATATGAATATCACATAATTTAATATAAAGAAGTATTTTTATTTTCTTCCTATTGAAGATATGACGTATAAAGTTTAACAAAACTTTTTTGTCAGTATTAGTAAAGGAAAAAGGGGGGTTTAAATACTAGTGATTGGCAAATATGTAGGAAACACAATGGTTTACAAAAATTAATTTTATAAGTGAATCTAAGTACTTACTTTCTTGCATATTGCGAAATAGCTTGTAACGCTAGCCTGCTAGGTACACATTAGGTTGTAGAAATAAATTAATATAGTTTAGTTAATTCAATGAGCTTTAATAAAGAATCACTTGAAGAATGTATAGAAGCGTGGGTAGTTACATTTTATAAAGGAGCAATTTTAAAATTAGGACATCACCATCCACAATAATATTTATATAAATTCACAAGGGATTCAAAATACCGCAGAATCATAAAACGTCATAAAATTGATGCTTTCACACGACTTATGACATTAAACTCGTCAAAAAGAGAGCTTTAGAAGCACAAAGTGTGGAAACGAAATTTTTAAGGGAAAGGAAAAAATGGAATACAACGATTAAGTTCGGAATTAGTAAGATAAAAAAGCAATTATATTTCAGTGACAGCGAACGTGTATAGGTCATAAGTCCTAGGGCCAATGTCGAATTGTTTTGAGTTTTGCTTTATACACAGACCAGAAAGATTCAGAGCACATAAACCGTGGAATTTATTTTTGTGTCGGTTGCGGTTATTTAACCATGAAGGTGATAAATTGGTTTGGAGCGTAAATAGATGGAATGAAGTAACCTAACGTGCTGAAAAGTAAAATTTTGGTAAATGGTTGGCGTCCCTTGACATCCTTCATCTTTAGTTTTAAAAATAATCTGGCAAATTAAAACTGTGAGCTTTGTTTTTGTTTATGATATAAAATTATGCACTTGTGAATTTTAAATAAAAATGCTTGTATCTATATAGTAAGAAATTAATATTTCCTTACATAATTATTCCATTGAACTATGGAATAGGAACGGAAATGGCTTTGTTTAAATTTAAACATAATAGTGTTAGCAAAGAAAGTCTGAACACTTTAAAAGATTAAAAAATATGTGAATGTAAGCTCAATTGTGTAATTATTGTTAGTTAAAAAGTGCAAGCTCGGCATTTTTAATAAACATTGGAGTGGTAAAAGATTGGTATTACGCTGTTTTTCTCTGTGTTGTTGTTACAGACATTTTCAAATATGTAGGATTTTAAATCTCGTATAAATCAATCTGGGAACGGTAGTGTTATTTACGGATTAATGTTTTTTTAAGGAGTTTGTGACGTTCCTTTGAAATGTTTATTATCATTTAATTAAAATTTAATTTTAATAGTTTCTGTATTAGTAAATACCAGCAATAGTTATGTTATTTTCTTTAAGAAATATAATTTTTAGTTTACATGCATTTCTGATCTAAAGAAGAATTATTTCTGTATCTCATACTGTTCATACTCATAGGCTGTCAAACTCGTTACGGCGGTTTTTAAGGTTGAAAAATGATATCACGGCTACTTTGTATTCTAAAATTATTACAGTTTTATGTTTCATTTGTTTTGATTAATAATTTATCACGCTGGCGCCTATAACGTCATCGTCTGGACACGAATACGATTTTACGCAATATTGTGCCGATTTTAAAAAAAGGGAAATCCCTTTTTCTAGTTTAAGTTAACTTTTCAGTACGTTAATTTTACATATATTAGATAGAAAAATGATACAAAATATTTTAAATTTTAGTCTTCATTCATCTATTCTAATTCAGTCGATGATATCTCGAACTGTTTTATGGAGGGACGCGTTTTTATGTAGAGCACTTTGTCTTTAACATCCAAAAAAATAACATGTAACTTGAGTAGGTTAGTTAACCTTGAAGAAGGAATCGAACTGATAAAAGCAAGTCATTGAAGTTTGAATAATACTCTACCAGGTTGTTTGCTGTTGATGCTAGGAACACCTTGATCCAATTCAGTCGACAACTGCATGTTGGACAAAAGCATGAGAATCTGGTAAAAAGAAATTACGCCCAGGAAATATAGGCTTTCAGCGGTGTGCGAGTTATCTACAAACAAAAATCACTGACGAGGTATTTATGATTAAAATTTCTGAGACCTAAAGTACTGTAAGATGAATTAACTTTTTTAATTAAATACATGAAATTTATAAAAGTACTCGCAGTACGCTCTCGTTATTAGGATAAGAATTTAGATAGTAATTTTGTTCACCAAAAACGTTTTCAATTAAACTAGGTAATTTTTTATGTTTCTTATTTTTAATTTTTGTTTAAGAATGTCTATCAACTACTTCTAATGTAAATATATTTATGCATAGAGTAAAGACTTTTTATAATATTGTTTTTCACAACTAATGATGTAATATAATATTTTGCAATTATTTAGAGGCGTGATTCAAATTCAGGTAATTTAACATTTAATTTTGAAAGCCTTCCTTTCAACCAGCAGTTTTAAATAGATATATTAGTGTTCTTATGGTTAACGTTTGTTTTATGTTATTCTAACAATACTGTACTTAATGATCTCTCATGTGAATTTTAAGCTAAAATCACTTTCCTGATTTCAAATTTTGGCATCTTTCTGTTATTTTTGCTGAGGCTTCCCTTAGAAACCCCTGTACCTCGAGACTAGGTGGCATCTAAGACACTTTCCGGTTAAGACATATTTGACATGTAATAGGATTACGGGACCCTCTTCAAACACTTACACCACCCGTCCCACTGAGATAGTCGGCAACTATTTTTATTACTATAGTCGAGGTTTTTCGGTTCTTTACCGAAAAAGAATGTTAGCGAAGTACTTCACCGAGTTTTTCTGTAGAGCCAAGACTGTACGTAACAAGCTCTGTTAATATTACCTGGCCAGTTGGAGGTAGATTAGATTTGTTTTGTAAGTCAATTTACATCCAATTACGTTTTTTAAAATTATTGCAGGTTAAGGTAGAAAAAAAAAATTGTGAAAGGATATCCAGCCATTCCAGTAATGAAGTTGTATTCTGGGAGAGGCCGTTATTTTGAAAATTTGCTTAATTCGATAAAACGCAAATAAGTATTTTTAAAGTATGGTAGATAAGGGTAGAGTATGGTGTGACGAGATTTAGAAAAACAAAAGCATAGACACCTATCCGGAATAACCGTCTTTCGGGGAAAAAACATATCGAAGGGATTTCTGGGTCAAGACGGTTTGGCACCGTCATTTTTGACAACCTATAAAGCTTTTCAACGTAAGTGATACTTGTAAAGTAGTTTTGTATTTCAGCCATTTAACATTTTATAATTTTATTATTTTTATTATTTTTTTATAGATACACACTCCTGCACCACTGTAGTTAGCTGGTGTTCATAAAATTGGTAAAGGGTTTCCGCCCCTTCTACGCAAATCGAAATTCTTAACTTGACGTCATTTTTACACGTAACAGGCTTAAATCTAATTGTAAACGGTACGGCAAAATTAAATATTTTATGTATAAAGTTTCTTGTCTAGTTGAAGAATTGTTAACATATTTTTATCTTCTACTAAGTAATGGACAGATTTAAAAGAATCATGTAACAACTTTAACTTTGAAACTATTATTAGAAAAGATGCAGTAAAATTTTTACGATACTAAATTGGAACAGTTTATGATGATCACTTTAAAAAGATAAGGGAAATTTTGATAATAATACAAAGAACATATCCACATCCTGAGCCAAGAAATTATAGAATATTGGGTTTCATATGCATTCTTATGCTATTGTACAATATTTGTAACGCATTCGCGTAACATTCACTATAAATCAGATAAGATGATGTAAATATTATAAACAGACTGAATATGGACGCACCCGTCATAGTAAATTTTACGAATAATTAATATTAATAAAGCATGCTATTTTATTTCTTTTGTTTTTAGACAATATAATTTCAATTAGTTATTTAGACATATAATTTCAATTAAGGTAGTTAGTATAACCAAAGCAATAAAATTAATTTTGTTAAACTAAATGGGGACACTATATACAATGCTAAGATAACGCATTGGTCATTAAGTAGGATAAACTTCGCGACAATATAACATATGAAATAAAACATTCTATAAAACATACAATGTAATAAATATGTAATACAAAAATGCTAAATATGTGAGACTGAAAATTGTGATTAAGAAAAATGCAGGGCGAGTTACATATCCCCAAATTAATATATATGTATATTTAAATAAAACTGTTAAGTCTTAAGAAAGAGATTGTTACATTGTATAATTGAAGGACATATAATAAAAGGTTAATGGAAGTTCATTAATCAGACGTGAGAACAGAAACGGTTACTTTGTTTTCCAGACGCAATATGACACTGCAGGTGCAGGTCACAATAGACTATAAGAAACCAATTGTTAGAATTAAGATCATTAAAAAGTAATACATTGTATTGTATCAAGAAATAGCAGACATGAAATCTGCATTTCCCACAAGTGATGTAAGAGCAGGAATAGCATAAATACCTTCAAGAGCCCAAGATGGCCATTCAGTCTTAGAACTTCATAGCATTGTTGGTTGTGCAAGCTACTTACCGTAGTTTTAATTATTAATTAGAAACATTTAACTTTGATTATTTTTGAAATTAAGACGTTAATGAATATAACGTTGCAGTTGTAAAAAATCATTATTGTAATTATTATAAAAATAAATTTGATAGAAGTGTTTTTTGGAAGAAGTTTTTTTAAAAAGAAGCTACAAGAGGCCCAAAACCTATCTGGCGTCATACAATAAACAAAACCGCAGAGTATACGTGTAAGAAATAAATTAATACCTGAGAAGCGCGAAAGTCGTAATATGCAAGACCAAATCTGAAACATGGCTAGACGTTCAAGGCAAATACAACAAAATATTTCAAAGTACTTGACTTTTACGTAGTTATCGTGACAATTACTTTTCTATTCGGTATAGATAAAATGTTACATTATAAAAATAAAATTTGTCGTAAAGAAAATTGATATATAACAACCAAGAACCACCAGTTGGCAGTTAAGTTCAGACAGTATTTTAAAAAAGGTCGAAATGTAGTCATACGAGCGCATACCAAAGTAGGAGGACCACGCTGCTTGGGTTAAAACATTTGTTGCGGTCAAGGCAGAAAGGAGTTCATCACAATTCGTAGATATTAATAAACGCGTGGGTCGTAATAAAGAAAAGTTAAAAATTAGTGGACGGAATATAGCTTTAAGATTGACGTAGGCTACTCTAAACCAAAAATTTAACGGTGTGCGAGCTGTCGCTTGCAAGTTTTGGCAAGGATTTTAGCCATGCGTTGGATTTGTAAAACTCATGTGTGCCGTTATAAAAGGGCTACTTGCGGTTATAGCTCAAATAGGTGGGGTTTGGTTGTGTTAGCTGGGAAAAAAAAATTGAAATGCTGGTAGTTCTAGAAACCGTTAAACTCTTCAATGATGAACTAAACCATGATTAAAGTTGAACTTTTATGTTTGTAATTTATTATTATCTACATGTGAATTTTATATGTAACCGGGTTTGTATTCACATAATAAGACATTAATAAAACGTAAAAGTAATTATTTTGTTAGCCTATGAATTAGCGATGAAATTTAAGCGTGAATTATCGTGCAAGAAAATTTGAAACATTTGAAGATATTAAGAAACATGTGCGTATTGATTTTAAATATAACCTTTTTTGGTGAAATTTAATATTGACTAAAGAATGAAAATTTCGTATTTTAAATGGATATAAAATGATAAATGTTTTCATGTAGCGTTATTAAGGGCATTTCCAGAAAAGAGATTGAGAATATCATGTATGTAAATATTGGTAACGAAACCAATGACGTGATAGTATTATTGATTGATTTAATGTTTTTTCTTTAGTATTTCTTTTAGTAATACCTGGCTAGTTTGATGTTAAGAAGTTAATTTTTTTTAGGAAGATGTTTGTATTCCTATTATGTAATCTTAATAAAAGGTAAATTTAGGCTAAATTTTATTTGTATTTATTTATGAACTAGGTAAGAATTAGATAATTGTAAAAGGAGATCCAACCACCTCAGTGATGGAGTCTTATTTGGGAGAGACACTTAGTTAAAAAATTTCTTTGAAATGACAAAATTTAACAAATGTTTTTAAGGGATTGTAAAAATAGCAAATTTTATAAATTTAAATAACCAAAATCAAAGGAGACATATTTGAAATAGCCGTCATCTGTGTAGGAATAATATCGACAGAATTACTGAAACAAGACGGTTTGGCGTCCCTTAATTACGACAATTAAAAAACTTTTAAGGGTAGGTGGTTATAGTAACATAGTTTTGTATTTTTCTTAATTTTTGTTGGGTATTAAACCACTCAGAGTTTTTTTAATTGTCTTTATTTACAACGATCATAGGTCATGGATCGAAACGTAAATAAAAACAATTTAACAAAACTCTGAGTGGTTTAATACCCAACAAAAAATAAGAAAAATACAAAACAAACCACAACAAACATACAGGGAGTATTTATAGTTTTGTATTTCAGCTATTTCAAATATTTCTTTTTTCTTTTTATTATTTTTCTTCTGTTGGAATCCACTCCCACACCACTGTAGTTAGCCGGTGCACCCTTAAATTGTTACTGGATCTCAGCCTCTTCAGGACAAATCTAAATTTATAATAAAACGCTCATTTTACCTGTAATATATTTTAAGTAACTTCAAATTAAAATTATCTAAAATTCAAATTTTGACGTTTCGCAGTTTCATGCATTTTTTTTAAAAATTGAATAAAATTTCCAAAACTTATCGTATTAATAATGAATTTGCTGCAAAGAAAATTGCCACTAGTTTAAAGATTAAAGATAAATTCAAAAGGGGCTAAAATCACGCCAAGTTACAAAAACAAGTTGATTACAAAGATGGCGCTAAAACTTATCAAACATAAAACTAAGATGTTCGGGGTTGATTGTGTATTTTTAATATTTTGAATTAAATCATAAGAGCAGTTGAAAGATTTGATATAAACATCCTATTCAAATAATTTTGAATTTTATAGAGCTTCGATAAATTAAAGAAGTACTCTGAAAACGAGCAACTCACGACTACAAATATTTATTTAATGCTCAAATTATAAATGTAGTCAGTACAAATTATGATAATTATACTGATGTCCATGTATTATGTTTCTTATGTACTATAAAATGTTTCAAAAATTCATGTTATAATCTGACGATATATAACGTAAAATTATTTTGTGATTAGCTTCTGCATAACGAATTCAACCAACCAAGCAATAATAGCATGTCCTAGACATTGCCATCAGCAATTCAAATAATTGATGAACACATCACGAAAATTTATGTTATTAAACCATCTTAAAACAGTTATAACACCTGTAATTCTAGACGTACTCATTCTTAATTTTACACTACTTTCTCTTTATCTAAAAGTGCACCACAACAATCATCAAATATTTTAGAGGGGATATTAGGCGACCCTTCTTAACCATCCGCCACGATAAGAATTAATATTTCCGCAGTCTTGCGTGCCATTTGATATGGTAAACAACCATTAGCAGCAACTGCAAGAACGCGATCATTATCTATAGCATAGCGTGATGGTACAAATGGGATTCTGTGACTTTCTCGGTTTTTTGTTTGTGTCGTTCTGTGTTAAACAACGTAGTGCTGAAAGAAAACCATCTATACATTTCGAACCAGACTTCCAATGGAGCTACATAAATTTTACGTGGCCATCAGTTATGCATTACCACGAAGCAGTAATGTCTTATAAATACATTCCTGAAAATAACGCAATGACAGGTATAAAATTTTATAATAACAAAATGTTTATTGCATTACCCAGATTAAAACACGGAACCCCAGTTACACTTGCCTACATTCCAATAATGTCAAAACCTAAGATAAATCCTTTATTACGGCCTTACCCAAGTTGGTCTATGAACGTTCAAAGAAGTTGTTCAACTTTGCAAAATGTTCAAAGCATGGAAATCGACAAATTTGGAATAATGTGGGTGCTTGATGGTGTTCGCATGAATAATTTTACAAGGTGTCCTCCTAAAATTGTACTTTTAGACTTGAACAACTCAGGCAGAGTTCTTCAGTCATACAACGTTCCCAACGAAGTTAGTTTACACCAAGGGGGATTTCTTAACGATATTGTAATTGACGAGAGTGACGGTGCTTTTGCATATATAACAGATAACAGCAGCCAAGACCCCGGAATAATCGTATACTCGCGACATTACAACAAAGCTTGGAAACTTCGTGACGCTTCAATGTTTCCAGAAAGAGACGCAGCCGATTTCACAGTGGATGGTGTTCCTAATGATAATTTTGTTCCAGTTGACGGTGTTGCATTAGCACCCGTTCCAAAAAACCACGAAAACGAACGCTTACTGTTTTATTGTGCACTCAGTGGCTATAACATTCACTCAATCAGTACAAACATATTAAAAAACGAAGAGCTGGTAAAGACGGTTCGTGGAGAAAAAACGTCCAACTAGTTGGTCGAAAGCAAAGTCAAAGTGATGGTTTGACAATGGACAATAAAGGAAATTTATATTTTGGGATGCTCAGTAAATATGGTGTTGGCAAGTGGAATATTCGTAAGCCATTCAGCTCTGCTAAAAAATTAGACATCAATAAAGAAATGTTGATTTGGCCTAACAGTTTTACATTCGATTTAGTAGGAAATCTATATGTTCTCGCAAGTGGAATAAATAAGTACTTTTCTCCTTCTTACAAAGTTAAATTTTCGCCAGAAGTTAGTTTTAGGATTTTGAAATACAGAACAGGAACTAATAGTTATATGTATTCGTGAGAGTAGTGGACAATTTTGTTTATAAACTTTTAAATTACTCTCAGGTTAAGAAAGACTTTGCACTTTTTTGCCAGAATTGCGTTGACGCCACTAGAAGGAAGTTTTTACGACCTAATCTTCTGGTAATTACATGTTTAAAATTAGATTAGTAAGTGAAGTAGTGAAACAAGGGAATTAATACAAGCTTAAGGAATAATAATAGTGAACATATTGTATGTTGTGTTAATTAGTTATATAGTTATTTATTATTGAGAACTGTTTCCTATTGAAACTTAAATGATGTGATAGACTTTCCACTTCTGCGTAGAACTCTTTTTTACATAACCAAAAAATATCGTTACATCTAATTGCACCTTAGTGAAGCTACAGCTAAGAAATACTCAAGCATCCGGAAGCCCCAAGTGTCTTCGTTAGGATATATTTATATTTATTCCACGGAAGCTGCTGAAATTACATTTTGTAAGTAGTACTTAATATAATAACTTTCTAGGATTTAAACCTTTACCTGAATATTTTTTTATACACACGTGTTTGTCAGCCTCTCGTATATTTCAATACAACTTAAATATAATCAGCACCATAAATTTGAGATTATTGAATATGTCAAATACATTACAAAATAACGGATTAAGATTAATGTGTTTGTGGATTATAACCTTCAGACAAATTTTGTAGATGGTTAAGTTTTACATCGCCTGTAGTTGATCAATACAACCATTTGACAAAGAAGTATAAATACCTTAATGATGTTTTTATCCACTAACGACCTTTCTAAACGTTATTATATTCTTTAATATCGCTAATTTACTAACTCCTCTTATGAATACTAGGTTCCAATCCTTCATTTCTTAAGCCTATGTAAGTAAGTAGTCCAAGACAGTAATTTTAGTTTTTAATAATATTTAAAAAAACCCTTTTAAATAATTAGCCTAAAAGTGGTCTTCTTATGTTAGTCGTTCATTAGTTATGTGCTAAATTGACGCTATGTCACCAGAATTAAATGTTATAGTAAATAATGCACCAGTTAGCTTTCAGTGATGAGAGGGTGGGTTCTATAAAAGCAAATGCAAATCTTTTTAGAGGTATACAACCTACAACACTTTCACGTACACCTACCTGGAAACCTATTTAAATTTTCAGTTTAATACGAAGTCGTTGTGGTTGAAAATGTCTTTACACTACATTTTGATTTGCCCAGAAGGGAAGGAACCCCGTATCTAACTACATTATAATGTAATTAAGCGCCGTTATACTTGCGGCCACGTCCCCAATGCTCCACCCGAAGGTACTACATTGGGTTTAAACGCGAAAAGTAAACGTGCCCCAAATTTAATCTAACTTCAGGTTAATCAATACTAAATAAAAATCTAACAAACTGAAACTAAAAATAGGATTTAAAGAATGGTATCCCTAGCGTTAATTCTGGAGTTAGCCCGATCCACAAGACACAAGCAAAAATGTATGGGGAGGGATCCGTAATACCGGATAGCAGGCGCCAGCTCTGCTTGTGCAGCCTGAAGGGTCGGCTTAAACCTACCCAATCTAGCTAGCTAATATTAAAAATGGATTCAAATTTTCTAAGCATTCGCCAAATGTTTAATAGTGAATCCAGGTATTTTGCCTGTTCTATATATTTACAAATTCGTCCTCCCTGGTCTAAGTATTTAATCAAATTTCATCCTAAATTTGTCCCTAGCGTTCCCTATCGTTTCCTAACTGACATTATAAGTACAATCTTCTTTCCTATATATACTGCCACAGAAAATTAACGGCAAAACGTCTAGCAAATAAAATGAAGCCACAGAACAAAAATACAGGCAAAAATATAAATATAAATCTAAAATAAGTATAAATATAATGTAAGTATATAAATAAACATAAAATAAATATATAAATAAATTAATGAATATCTAAATAAGCAAAAGCATGCAACAGTGCATAAATTAGCAAAAGCATCGCCCAAATTATCAGTTGCACTCGCATAAGCATTATGATGGCTAGCGTCATTACGCGCAAAACATGCTCGTTAGATTATTTCAAAATCTCCTTTATAGTACAAGTCAATGCTTATGCTAGTACAGCCGCCACAATTTTAATCCTACCTCGTATATAAAATTTCCAAGCATCCGAAGATCTGGTTGTCTTCTTACGTCTATTGGTATCTTACTGCTAAAGGGAGATGATGTACTGTTAAAGTTTTGGTGGGTATGCACTAAACGTTCTAGGGGGATCACAATCACTATCACTTTTAAGTCCTGGGGGGATGCGCGGTTTCACTCTATTTTATTTTCTTTATTTATTTGCTGATTTAAGTTAATTAGGGTTTACTGATTTATTTTGTTGTTATTTATTTGTTTTAGTTTATTCCCGATTCCGATTTTCCGCGCGTATAAAGTGGGACAGTGATTGTTTTAGAGATGTGGGGTTTGTCGTTCATATTAGATTTTGGTTATTGATTTTTGCTTTTGTTTTTGCTTTTCATTTTTTTTATTTCTTTTTTATATTTTTTAATTTTTTTTCTTTTTTTTTAAATTTTTTATACAGATTTTGGTTATATCATGCTCATGTCCGTTTCTCATGCCAAGTCAAAATTTAAAATTTTCAATCCTCCCCTACCCCCTCCGATTTACGCGGTTATCACCGTCTAATCTGGAGACCCTTCCGGAAAATTCTTTGAAGACTGTCCAGAACTCCTTCTGGTTAGCTACTTCCCTGACTTCCTCTAGGTTCTTTGGCCATACTAGTCCTGCGATAGCTAATTTCATATCGGCTAACCCTCGATTTTCCACCTCGAGCGGGCAGTCAAAGAGCACGTGCTCTGCGCTTTCTGCGCCCTCGCCGCATTCACAGCGGTCGTTGTCGGTTAAACTGAACTTTTGTAAATACGCTTTCAGGGCGCCGTGCACTGTTATCAGCTGCACCATTTTAGGATCAAGTTTCATTTCGATCTTACCTCTAGCTTCTATGCTCGGTATGAATTTGTGGGTCAACCTGACCGTGGCAGCGTTGCTCCACCTCTCTTCCCATTGTCGGATTGACTTTTCACGCAGCATTCTTTTAATTAAAGACTTCGGTATCGACGAATGTGATATTCGAAAGCCTCCCGTCGCGGCCTCTTTAGCTAATTCATCAGCTCCATCGTTTCCTACGTTACCATCGTGCGACCTAACCCAACAGAACTTTAAATACCGAAACTCGAGCGCCGTATGCGCTATCCTCCAGAAATCTGCTTGGAGGTCTGTCGAGGTGTTCATGTTTGTTAAAGCCGTCAGCGCCGATTTACTATCACTGATTATATAATATTCGTTTCTACCCGTATGGTTTATTACGTAATCGATAGCTTCTCGTATGGCTACCAATTCGCATTGGAAGATAGTGCTCCAGTTCGCGAGTTTGGTTTGAAAACGAAACACCTCCCTTTCCTGCTTAAACACGACAAACGCCGCGCCTTCTTGTCCGTCATCCATACATGAAGCGTCCGTGTAAATTCTGATATCCGTCGCGTCCCCATCACCTTCGACAAACTCGATTCCGCTAACATCGTCCGGGTGCCCCAACCCTGATACAACGATCTTTCTCTCTACCTCCCTATTACCAAGATTAATATCTTCGATAATTTCGCGCCCATTCCCTATATTTATTAATTTCCTATTTCTAATCTCCCTAACGACATATTCGATAGGGAGAGTCCTATTGATCACCAGGACCGCCTCCGTGGAGGTGGTCCTGTATGCCCTCGCCGCCTTGAGCGCGGTTATGCGTTGCACGCTCGTCAATTGACGCATCTCCAGGACTTTACAACCTTCCGCACATACAGAAGCTGCGTACAGCATTGCCGGCTCAATTGCTCCGGCATAAATCGTCCTCAGCGATTCGCCCCTGAATCCCCAGTTTATTTTCGCCGCCGCCATCATTTTGTTTGATATTTCGCTGCCTTTGCTTTTAACGTACTGCACGTGAGCTTTCCAATTTAACTTGTCAATCTTTACCCCGAGGTATGTAATTGCTTCCTTAAACGGTATTTCCTTCCCTCCTAGCTCTAGCCTAGGGAGTCGCTGTCTCGGTTTCTTTCCGAAATAGAGCGCCTCTGATTTTGCAGTGTTAAATTTTAATTTTACCGCCTGCGACCATTCGTGTAGTTTATTAAGCGCCACGTTCGGTTTTGTGCGCATATCCATTAACAATCGCGATCTGACAATTAAAAGCGTATCATCCGCAAACCCAACGATTGAGCATCCTGTGGACAACTTGACCCTAAAGATGCTCTCATACAGCAACTTTCAAAATGTGGGACCAGAGCATGACCCCTGCGGACATCCCCTTTCCACCTCGCGCGACAAAACTTCACCGGGACGTAACTAACTACAGCAGTACGGGCGTTAATTCCTATGGAACAAATAATAAAATGTCCGAAATACAAAACTACTTCACAAGTACCACTTACCTTCAAAGACTTTACTAGTTGTCTAAAATAAGACCTCCAAACTGTTTTGTCCCACCAATGTCTTCGATATTGTTGCTACCCGAAAGACGCTTATGCTAAATAGAACTCCATGCTTTCGATTTTCCTAAATTATCATTACATGCTCTTTTACCTTTTTTAACTATACCGTAAAATACACATTAGCTTTTTGTCAAAATAGCGGCATTTCCGAAATATAACTTCATCACTGGAGTAGCTGGATATTCTTTACAATGTACACCTTTACCTATCTTATAAATAATTCCAAATAAAATTCCATTCAAGTTTAAATGAATACGCACTTCTTTCTAAACGTTTCAAAAGCTTCAAACTTCCTTTCACATATTATTATACTTAAATGTAAACAAAACTACTTCCGTCACTTTACGAACCGATTAGAATTTATATTTAGAATTTCATGTACATATTTAACAAGCGTACACAAAAAAACACTCAAACAGTACTCACAATTATAAATTTCATTCTTTGGTTCTTTAAACTAATTAAGCACATCCAGGAGCAACAATGATTCACCTGTTTACTACCTACACGTTAGACTACCTCATTTCATAAATTCAAATTCCAGCGTTTACTGAATATGTACTTATCACGTGAATATCAATTCCACGATACTACCTGTATCAACTTCCAGACCCGATTATGAGAAAAAGTTCAAAACAGTTCGCTGTCGGTTACCTCTTCGGGGGCCGTATTAATTTTTGTTGTTACTCAACCACCATATCGTTTGTAACTTTTCTTACTAATTCCGCACTTAATCGTTATATCCCATTTTTCCCTTACTTTTAAAATTTTGTTCTTATACTCTATGCGTCTAAAACTATTTTTATGGTCAAGCTCAATCTCTTCAGTTCGTGTAAGCGCTTTAATTTTATGACGTTATGATTTTGTGGTTTCTTATACCTCATTTGAATTTATACAAATATTATTGTAGACGGTGATTTCGTCGATTTTTATTGGTAATTTTTCTTAACTATAACGAATGTAAAATCCCGGGCGTTGTTGCTGTTTATAAACAAATGTACGTTTCGGTTTAATTACTTGTTTTATTTTAATATTCTATTGAAATAGTCATGTTACTAAATGTAAACCACCCAAACTTCAATACATTTTTCAAGGTGCTTTCGTTGCTAAAAGCTCATTGAACTAACTGAAATTATATAAATGTGTTTCTACACCCTAATGTTTACCTAAGTAATACACGAACATTATACATTTGCGTTATTGTCAATGATACTAATTAAACCTCTTAATATATGGTTACAACCATGGTTTCAAATGGACGGTGCTCCAACACACAATGGAATAAATATTCGAAATTGGTTCAATACCAATTTTCCCAAAAGGTGGATTGGTTGTCTGCCGAGAACTTTAGTTGAGGGTTAAATACTGGTATGATGTCCAGCTGCTTGATCACCTACATCCCCTGACCTCAACGATTTAAATTTTTTTGGGTTCACTTTTCTTTAATTACGGCACTCGACATATGTAAGAGGCGAATTTATACGAAGAATTAAGGTACCGTGTAAGGTAGCATTTTTAATAATCGCTATCAAATGGCAGCCGATGTAATTTCAGTGTTTGGGCGGTGTAAAAAATACATTCAAGCGAATAAAATGGTATTTGAAGAAAATCTAGAGTAAGATTTTATTTATTATATCTTATCTATATATATATATATATATATATATATATATATATATATATATATAGTAATGAATGTTCCTGGAAAATGGTCAGGTATAAGTAAAACAACTCAATTTGTTTTCATTGGTTTTTCATATATTTTCATGCTTTACGCGTTTCGGTTCCAAATAACCATTTTCAAAATAGCAGCTAAAAATTACATTGTTATAAATACTATAAAATTATACACTATAAACATATACTTGCACTAAAACATTTTTAAAATAAATAACAGATACATTATAACTATTGTACGTCGTAAAGGTTTAGAAATGTTATACTGAATGACTAGATTAGGTTAACTGGTTAGAACAAATAATCTGTTAGTGTTGATAATTTAAAATATGTATACTATTGGAGTAAATTGTAGTATGGGAAATGTGAATTACTTAAAAGCGTATTCTTATTGAGGTGCCACAGGTTACTATTTATTTTGTATTAGTCTGTAGTAAATGTTAGTGAATTGTTCATGGTCCGACTTGGAATTTACGGAGTGTCTGTCGCGTTGTATGTGAATGGTTTCTAAAATATTTCTTTTATTGTCGTTTGTTTCAGTACCTAAAACCTTAACATTCTTAAAATCGAAATTGTGTGATGTTTCTATTGCATGGAGTATTTGTGTTCGTATATTCTTTTATGAAGATATTGTTTTGAATTCAAAACAATATCTTCATAAAAGAATATACGAACACAAATACTCGATCCAAACAAATAATAAAAAATGCACAGCACTTGCTAACCATGCAATAGAAACATCACACAATTTCGATTTTAAGAATGTTAAGGTTTTAGGTACTGAAACAAACGACAATAAAAGAAATATTTTAGAAACCATTCACATACAACGCGACAGACACTCCGTGGAGAATAAAAAGTCATTCGTTTCAGTAAAAATAAAAGATTTAAATCAGGTACAAGACGCTTTATATCAAAAGAAACAGTATTAACAAGCTCTGCGTGTAATTTAATTATTCCTAAGAAATAAACAAATGGAAATTACGTGCAAAGTTTATATTAATTAACCCTATTCGAGTAACCGGTATTAAACAAAGTGTACACATGATAATTAATATTTAAGTTGTATTCGCTAAAAATGAAAAGGATAGAAATCAATTGGAGTTAATTAAACCGTTAATAACATATAATACCTATAGAAACTTGTAAAAACCAAAGATTAAAATACCACGGAATAAAGCTCTGAGAATTAATATTATTTTGAACACCTGCGTAGTTTAAATATCACATTCGGCGAAAAGTTTGCAGATAATTAATGTTTACAAAGAATCTTGGAGAAACCGGGGCTTAGTATTCACGAGAATGTGCGATACGGGGTTATTAAACCCAGATAACAGTCCGCGTGGACTGATATAATCGATAATGAAGAGTATCAATTTGCACCAATACGAACAGGTTAGAGAAGGAAAGAGAAAATGCGTCAAGCAAAGACACATATTGTAAAGGCGGGATTTAAACAACGTCACGAGGGTCACAATTGGTTGAAAATAGGATGCAAATATCAGAGGTAGAACAACAATTTCTGTACAAAATTAATTAGTTTTTCTCGGACATGCTTGAGTGCCGTGTGGAAATTTTCTGAGATTTAAATAGGGTGAGTGAAAATTCGTAAAATCGATGTGCGAGCGACAGACTGGGAACATGGCATGAGAAATTCTTTAGAATTACCCGTTTTGGAGAACAGACCGACAGACAGGCTTTTGCTATATATACCGAGATGAATATAAACAAGCTCTCTTAGACTTTTGACGATTCGATGCGTTAAAAGCTCGTACATACGCGACTTGATTGAAGATGTTAAACCGTGCATTTTAGTTTGATTAAATAATTTAAAGTTTGCTAGTATATTTTAGTGATTCAAAATAGCTTGTTATTTACGTGCTAACATGAATGTACTTCAGTGCACTTAGATACAAGGTAATAAAATTTAGTTTCACTGTACCAATTAGCAAAATTTACAACGACGAAGGTATACACAAAAGTAGGCAGTTTTGGCGTATATTGGTGACAGACGCATGAATTTCTTTGCTATTTTTCGGGGGTGTTAATAATTAAATGGTTCAAATACGTGTCTGGATCCATGAAACAAGGGTCAGATAAACACAGATGAGTTCCGGAAAGGCCCAGAAACGACTTTGAATGGATGGTGATGGAGAAAATTTTAAAAGCGTAGAGAATCAGAAGCCGTAAATATAATCCTGTTGAATGGTGTGATTAACTAAAGAAACGATACTTTGAAGCTACGAGGACAGTAACCTTCAGGTAAATTATACTATTTTGTTTGACATTTTTGTGTGTATTGAATGACTTTATAATTGATTTACTTTAAATGGACATTAGTGAAATTGTTCTAACCATAAAAGTTTAATTTTAAGATGAAATTTGCTTGTTTAAGTAAAAAGGGGTATTTTGTTTTGATGTTCGGGAATATGATGAAAATTTGGGTATGTCTTTGAGCTCAATTAGACGAACCTGGTTAATTAACGTAAAGGGTGGTAGATGCTCCCTTTATACTCAGACTCCGGTCTGCTTATATTGTTATATTAATTAGTAGGCATCCAACAAGGACTTTAATTTTGGATGCACAGTAAAATGATAATAAAATTAATCTTGAAATTCTTTTTAAAACTGAAATTTATGCTGAGTTTTAATTTTGAAATTTTAATGTATTCTGAATATTGATGTAAATAGAGTTAACGTTGATGTTTTTGGTAGGAATGTGTTGTTTTTTTTTATGAATGAGGAGGTTTATAACATTAGGTGAGCAGCCGAGGCGAAAAGCGTAGTTCACGGATTTTAAAGGTATCACAGCATTCTTTGGCGACCCAAAAGTGAGGCTCGAGTTCCAAATAAAATTTTGTGATTTTATTCCAGGAAACTGGCGATCTGAGAGAGAGAGTTTCTGTGTGTGTATAAATTTAAGAGTATTTTAGAGTGTGTGTGAGTGAGTAGAACGTATGCAGAGAAAAGAGTGGTTAAGGAGTCAAGGAGTGGAAATTGGAAGTGACGATAGTGCATTGTGTGAGAAAAATTCTAAAATGGAAGAAGCTGGAGGCAGTAGAGATCAGTCGAGGACGGAATCAGGGGATCAAGGAAACGAGATGATAATGAGAATGTTAGAGAGGATGAGTGAAGAATCCAATAGAAAATTAGAACAGCTAAGCGATGAATCTAATAGAGCTAGGGAAGAATCTAACAGGAAGTTAGAAGAGATTAGAGAAATGAGTGAGGAATCGAATCGTAAGTTTGAGCAAATTAGTCAGAAAATAGATAAGACGAATCAAGAAGTTTCAGAATTTAAAAATAGTCTTACCGTAAAGATGGGGGAAGTTGAAAATAGGGTTGAAAAAAATGAACGTGATATTACAGGTCTTCGACAGGAAATGGGACATTTAAGGTCCGAAGTACGTATGTTCTGTGAAGAAGAGATTAATGTAAAAATGACTGAAGTGACGGACTCATGTAGGGATCAGTTAGGCAGGGTAGAACGCGAAGTTAGTAGTATCAAATACAACATATCAAATTTAACGGGGGATGGTCCCAGATTTTCTACAGGTGGAGTATCATTGGACCAACACATGAAGTTTTATGGCGATAACAGGGTAAATCCACAAATTTTTATAAATAGTGTAAGAAATCTAGTGGGAAATTTATTTGACGAACAGACTAAACTAAATACGATAAAGGCTTTATTAAAGGACAACGCGGAAGCATGGTACAATTTAGTAGGACAGGACATAGACACGTATCAGGACTTTGAAAACAAATTTTACAACATTACTGGAGTGATCACAAACAGGATCAGATTAGGGACGACTTGATTACAGGAAAATTTAAGGGAGAGTTTGCAGGTTCTAGGGAGCAATATGCCATCCGCAAATACAGTGTGGCCAAACAACTGAATCCACCATTGACGGACAGACAGATTATCAAGTACCTATCACGACATTTTGAACTGGAAATTAGACAACACGTGGCCTTACAAAACATCACAGAACGGGAGACATTTTAGAGTATTTGCAGAGATATGACGATGTATGTGTAGGACGGACAAGAGATACGAGAACGAAACGTTAACACAGTTAGGTTTGACAACAGGACACCGAATTATCCGAGACGGCCTGACTACAACAGAAATTTTCGACCGAATTGGGAACGACGAGGACAGGAATACAGGAGCAATAGTGCGACTAGGGGACCGACGCCAAGACCTAGTTACACGCGACAGAACAGTTTACCGGAGGTAAACAGGACTGTGACCAGCACGCCGAATAGAGACAGGGACACGGATATTAACACGAGGAGGACGTACGCACAGGTTGTAGAAGGACAACCAGGACCAAGCACGGAAAACAGGATGGGACAGGATTTTTAGAACGCGACAGACCACTAGATTTCTGTGTAAATGTATACGAACATCCACGTGAATTTTTCAAAATTGAGGAGGAAGTAGAGCCAGAAACTGTAGAAAAATTATGTTTGCCAATTATTAATTTAGAAATCTTTGAAAATAATGTAGAAGTATTACTTGATACAGGGGCAGAGGCGAGAAAAATATCGGAGGAATTCGTCAGCAAAATTAGGGATAAGGTTTGTGATAGAATTATGCCTATAAAGCGTAGCCATTTAGTAGCTCCAAATAAAAAGAAGTTTGCTGTAGTAAATAGTGTTGTGGTGCTTAGGATAGATATAGGAGATTTAAGCTGTGAACAGGAGTTTGTAATTGTACCTGGACTGAAGTTTCAGAGCATTTTAGGTGTTGACTGTATGATGAAGTTAGGAGTTTTGATAGATATGGAAAGGAAGGTAATAAGGATTAATGATAGGGTAGTGCCATGGAAGGGCAGTTATGAAGTCACAGAGGATGACACGGGGTTTAGTATTAATGTAGTAGAGGTAGAGGATGATGAAGGTAAACAGATCAACACAATAAGATGTCCAGAGGATAGGAGAGTAGAGGTTCAAGCTTTAGTACAAGAAAATGCAGAAGTAGTGGGGGTAGAAGCAGCATATCAGGAGCAGGTGAAGGCAGAATTATTTTTGACGAGGTTAAGTGGCAAGTTTGTTTTTAATAAAGTAAATTTAAGGGATTCATTCTGGCGGAGTCCATTACACAAAAATTCTAGAAGGTACGTAGGGTTTTCCATAGAGGGAAAAATCGATAATTGTAAAGTAGTATCGTTTGGTTTGTCGACAGAAAAGAAAATAATAATAAATAAGAAACAGACAAGTGTAGGAACTGAAGAAGAAGTAATATTTAAGAGTCAGGATAAGAGGGATGATAAGTTTATTGTATGTGAGATAATAGAGATGTTAAGTATAGATATAGAAGGGGGAGAGATAGGGATGAAGAGTATTAGGATGGTAAGAAGGAAGACTTGGAGGGTCAAGAAGAGAGTTAGATTTAAATAACTTAATGAACAAAGGATAGAGATAGGTGAACTTTAGTATAGATATAGAACAAGGGATGGAATAGGTGTATATAGAAGAGTAGAAGTAGGTGTGTATAGAAAATAAAGCTAGGTATAGGATAAATATGGGAGATAATTAGGAATAGGTTTAGGATGAGAATAAAGAGTAAACGTAGGAAGAAAATAAGATAGGTTAAGTATAGATATTTCATATAAGATTAGTGGAGAGTTAGGAATAAAGTTAGAAATAGGATAGGTATATAAGATTAGGTAGGATGAAGTAAAGTATAGGGAAGATTAGTTAAAAGTTAGGAATAGGATAGGTATATAGGATGTATATAGGATAAGATGGATAAGTAGGATGAAGTTAGGGATAATTTCAGTTTATAGAAGTAGGTGAGAGTTAGGAATAGGATAGGGATATAGGATAGGTGTAAATATTTTTTTTTCGATTGGAGACAAAGTAGGTAAGTTAGATAGATAAGGGTAGAGAGAAATAGGCAATTTTTTTTATAATTTTTAGTCTAAATGTTTTATATTTGAATTCAAATAAGTGGGATTATTTGTATTCAAATAGGGGGAAAATACTCATATTTAGACCAGGGTAGAAAATTTAATAATCACATCAAATAATTTTAATCACCGTGTATAAGGAATTTTATTAAATAATACGCTTTATTAAAACACCGTGGAGAATAAAAAGTCATTCGTTTCAGTAAAAATAAAAGATTTAAATCAGGTACAAGACGCTTTATATCAAAAGAAACAGTATTAACAAGCTCTGCGTGTAATTTAATTATTCCTAAGAAATAAACAAATGGAAATTACGTGCAAAGTTTATATTAATTAACCCTATTCGAGTAACCGGTATTAAACAAAGTGTACACATGATAATTAATATTTAAGTTGTATTCGCTAAAAATGAAAAGGATAGAAATCAATTGGAGTTAATTAAACCGTTAATAACATATAATACCTATAGAAACTTGTAAAAACCAAAGATTAAAATACCACGGAATAAAGCTCTGAGAATTAATATTATTTTGAACACCTGCGTAGTTTAAATATCACATTCGGCGAAAAGTTTGCAGATAATTAATGTTTACAAAGAATCTTGGAGAAACCGGGGCTTAGTATTCACGAGAATGTGCGATACGGGGTTATTAAACCCAGATAACAGTCCGCGTGGACTGATATAATCGATAATGAAGAGTATCAATTTGCACCAATACGAACAGGTTAGAGAAGGAAAGAGAAATGCGTCAAGCAAAGACACATATTGTAAAGGCGGGATTTAAACAACGTCACGAGGGTCACAATTGGTTGAAAATAGGATGCAAATATCAGAGGTAGAACAACAATTTCTGTACAAAATTAATTAGTTTTTCTCGGACATGCTTGAGTGCCGTGTGGAAATTTTCTGAGATTTAAATAGGGTGAGTGAAAATTCGTAAAAATCGATGTGCGAGCGACAGACTGGGAACATGGCATGAGAAATTCTTTAGAATTACCCGTTTTGGGGAACAGACCGACAGACAGGCTTTTGCTATATATACCGAGATGAATATAAACAAGCTCTCTTAGACTTTTGACGATTCGATGCGTTAAAAGCTCGTACATACGCGACTTGATTGAAGATGTTAAACCGTGCATTTTAGTTTGATTAAATAATTTAAAGTTTGCTAGTATATTTTAGTGATTCAAAATAGCTTGTTATTTACGTGCTAACATGAATGTACTTCAGTGCACTTAGATACAAGGTAATAAAATTTAGTTTCACTGTACCAATTAGCAAAATTTACAACGACGAAGGTATACACAAAAGTAGGCAGTTTTGGCGTATATTGGTGACAGACGCATGAATTTCTTTGCTATTTTTCGGGGTGTTAATAATTAAATGGTTCAAATACGTGTCTGGATCCATGAAACAAGGGTCAGATAAACACAGATGAGTTCCGGAAAGGCCCAGAAACGACTTTGAATGGATGGTGATGGAGAAAATTTTAAAAGCGTAGAGAATCAGAAGCCGTAAATATAATCCTGTTGAATGGTGTGATTAACTAAAGAAACGATACTTTGAAGCTACGAGGACAGTAACCTTCAGGTAAATTATACTATTTTGTTTGACATTTTGTGTGTATTGAATGACTTTATAATTGATTTACTTTAAATGGACATTAGTGAAATTGTTCTAACCATAAAAGTTTAATTTTAAGATGAAATTTGCTTGTTTAAGTAAAAGGGTATTTTGTTTTGATGTTCGGGAATATGATGAAAATTTGGGTATGTCTTTGAGCTCAATTAGACGAACCTGGTTAATTAACGTAAAGGGGTGGTAGATGCTCCTTTATACTCAGACTCCGGTCTGCTTATATTGTTATATTAATTAGTAGGCATCCAACAAGGACTTTAATTTTGGATGCACAGTAAAATGATAATAAAATTAATCTTGAAATTCTTTTTAAAACTGAAATTTATGCTGTGTTTTAATTTTGAAATTTTAATGTATTCTGAATATTGATGTAAATAGAGTTAACGTTGATGTTTTTGGTAGGAATGTGTTGTTTTTTTTATGAATGAGGAGGTTTATAACATTAGGTGAGCAGCCGAGGCGAAAAGCGTAGTTCACGGATTTTAAAGGTATCACAGCAATATATATATATATATATATATATTATTATTATATATAAATATATATATATATATATATATTATTATATATAAATATATATATATATATATATATTATTATATATAAATATATATATATATATATATATTTCAGTTTCGTTTTATTGTATCATAAACAAAAGATATAACTAAACACTAAATTTTTTAAAGATGCTCTTGTAAAGAATTCGTATTTAGTTTATTTCGAAAATATTAGTCAAATAATAAAATAATTCATTCGAAAACGGTCCATCTTTCAAAAAATTGTGCGAGACTTTTTAAACAAAAGCTTTTGTAAATATTCCCTGTATGTTTGTTGTGCTTTGTTTTGTATTTTTCTTAATCTTCTTTGAGAATTAAACTACTCATAGTTGTTAAAATAGTCTTTATTTACGTTTTGATTCATGACCTAAGATAGTTGTCAAAATAATAAAAATTTCAAGTTTGACATAAATTAAAGGTGACTGATTTATTAATGTTTGATTTGAATAAATTAGGTAAAAGTTTTAAAGTTTAGAGGGATGAATGCCTTGAATTTGTGTTGCACCCTGAGAGCGACTTTGAGGTAGCCAATACGCTAAACGTGAATTCAGCAGATAATTTTTTTTCTTTTAAGTTAAGCGTATTGGCTACCTCAAAGTCGCTCCCAGGGCGCAACACAAATGTCAAACTTGAAATTTTTATTATTTTGACAACAATCCTAAGTCATGGATCGAAACGTAAATAAAGACTATTTTAACAACTATGAGTAATTTAATTCCTTAAGAAGATTAAGAAAAAAAAACTTTAGTAATTTATAATACTGTATCTAAAACATTCCATTACCGCCTACTAATAGGTTATGTTATTTTATACCATGAATTCCTCATCGTGACGAATTTAGACTTTTTTAGCAAAGTCTGTTTAGACTGTTTGTTTAGAATAAACATGTTACTGTATGTACAAATTTTGGTTTCTGTATCTGAGGAAATGTCAGAGAAAAATTTTTAAGTCTCCTTTCAAGGCGCTTCTTTAATAGTACTATCCATTCCCGAAGTTGCCTACAAATAACTTTCTTTGTATGTAAAAGACGAAATTTGATACAAAACAAGATTTTTTACATTTAAGAATTAAATCTTAGAAGTTACCATAAAATGAGGGAGGGAGACTTGTTACAGTTTTGACGTTCCATCAGCATTGTAGCTGACTATAACAGTGACGTAACTACATCCCGCTAGCCATCGCAATGCGCACGGGTGGGGAAGTGCAAGTAGCCCCAAACGACAAAAAATTCAAATAAAAAATTATTAAAAATTATTTTAGGAACCGCACTTCACAAAATAAATTAAATCATTTTTGGTAGAAGAACATGGCACTGCTAAGAACATGAATATCGATGATACAATAACTAAATTTATACCAAAACAGGAAAGAACAAAGGATTTTTAAATTAGATTTTGAGTGTCAGCTATAGAATAAGTTTTTTGGTGTGTCAAATTTTGAGCTGTATATTTTGTGCGTTGTGTAAATTTATTGTAGTTTTAATGTCAACTAATTTACAAGTTTGCAATGTATGTAATCTGGTTGTGTTATAAAGCACGTAACGTTTGTGCAAACATTTTGCAATATTTATCAATTTTATCTAGTTTAGGCACCGTAGTAAGAAACTATACGAATAATTTAAAATTAACTAATAGGACTATTACATCATATTATTAATATATAATACCAAAATAAATAGTAAAGTACGTAGTACATTATTCCACAACCAACAATTAAAAACCGAAACTTTACTATAAACATACCAAATTGGACAAACATCAAGACATTTCGTTTTACTAAGGTGGAATCGAAAATATTTTCAGACTTTGAAAAGTTACATAAATCATTATAAATTATTCAACCAGACAGAAGCTCATAAAATAAAATAATTTCAATGCATGGAGACAAATGCAGTGAAGCAAATATGTTAGTAAACGGATCATGGGAAAATAAAAGTACACATATTTTTTTTGGTACCACGAAACCAACCCTAGATACTAACCGCAAGTTCAGTGTAACTCACAGTGATCGTGCGTGTGAATATTTCTCTAAAATAAAATAGTTTATAAAACCGCTATAGCATAATTAAAAGGATATTTCAAATAATTCACACGCTTTCTTTTCAAATCGTTGAACAAGTTTTCCACTTTCGTCAAGCAAATAAACCGGTTACAGTAATCAACGTAACGGTGATGTTACGTATTTGGGTTTGCCAGTGAATGAGAGCTCTCGAAAACGTTGGTGATTTGCGGAATTATAATTTATCGTTACCTGATGAGTATTTATGCAGTAAATGCTTTGTCAACCCTAGTTGGATCCTGGATTACAAAGAATAAAGTTTATTTTGTTCTAAACAAGATTGTTGAACCCTATACTCAGAGAAAAGCAGTAAGTTATAAAAATTGTAACTTTTACCACTGCATGTTTTGTTGCTATGTGTTGTATTGTTGACACAAAGGGTTATGGATATTCAGACGGTTTCGTCGGTGCTCGCTTAATGAAAGCGTATTGTAACCATAAGTCGTCACCACAATTGCATTCAAAACATTTACATAGACATCCAATTTGTTGAATACTTAAACTGAAATAAATTTAGGGTGTTGACCACTCAGGGTAGCGTGAAGTATTTCTATTATTTGTGCTTAAGTTAAAGACAGTAAAAGTAAGTCATTGTAAACAGGATTCCAACAGCCTGTTAATTTCAGAATAATCCTTTAGTACATTACTCACCGTCTATTCAAGGCTATAAGATTAGTATCAGGTGGGTTGGCGGTCAATATTTTATTGTTGGACTTAAAGTTCGGAGACCCTTTCTAGGCAGATGCATGTGTTAAAGTTATATACCCCTAAAATAATTTCTTTTGTTATCATTGAATCCATTTCGCCACTAAGATAGCTGGCATAATTGTTTTGTTACATTTCCGTGATAGAGTAACTCAAAAAGTCATTTGTACATACAGTAATATGTGTATTCTACAAAACGGTCTAAACGGACTTTGCTAAAAGGTTCCAAAGTCATCGCGATAAGGAACTCATAAGATGAGGAAGTGAATGGTGTTTATAGCGCTGTTGGCTTTACGGAAACCATGTTGGCTGTCGGAATAGGAGGTATGTAATTCAATATGAAAATTTAATTTTATGTGGATGGCTTGATCGAGGAACTTTCCGAGGTTATGCAGAAGGATTACGAATCTATAGGACTTATAATCTTCTGGAGGCTTGCTGGGTTTGAGGATAAGGGATGTTGTTTTAAATGGATTGTAAAAGGTTCTTGTTGCTAGGCACTTCTGGAAAAACAGATGATCGAATTAGGCGCAAAGATCTTTGGAGAATGAGATTTCTTATGTGATCGGGATATGAGGCTTTGGGTGAATTGAGTTTTGTTACTAAAGGGTCAAGGAGTTAGCTGTGGTTGTGCTAATATAGCGACATCTAATAGTGAGGATGGGATTGCGCTGTCTAGTAAGGTGGTCAATGTGTTTTGAAAAGTGAAAAGGTTTGAAAAGGAGGGAGCAATTAGGATATGCTTTTGTGGATGTCTTATAAGTTTTCTATAGATGGTTCAAGGGTCCTGGATTAGCTTAAAATGATGTAGTGTCCTAGTATTTGTTATCAGATCTTTGCAGCGTGTCTGCTTGTTGTGTAGGTGGAGGACAGGTTCTGCGTACGGTATGGGTCAGTTGACTCTTCGGGCTCTTTGTAGTCTGCGTCGAGTTTGTGACACTGTCTTGCGATGGTAAATTCATGCGTTTACCACAGCGAGGCTCTTGGCTCTAGGTTTATGGAAATAGACACCACAGAAATGGTTGTTGAGAGCGGATATTAGGTTTATGTGGACTGGTTTATTTGTACGGATGGCGACGGCGAATTTAGTGGGACGAACGTTGTGTATGTTCAAATTGGAATGTCAAGGGAGGAGGAGGTTAGTTTTAATCACTTTGACGAGTTCTATTGAGTTACTTTTGTGGAGGTAAGTTTGAAGGTGATTATTTTGGAGGGTGGTATGACTGGAGGTGCGTGTTGTGAAGTTGGATTGGTAGAGGTAGTAGCGGTGTATGTATGCGGTTGTGGTAGTGTCTGTGGGTGCGCACTAGTCACTTGTGTGGCAGCGTATCAGGCAGTGTCTAAGCATTTCTCCACTGCTTGTAGGGCGACGTTTGCAGAGCTGATATACTATGCGGCTTCATTAGCCCTGAAGACGATTTCTTCAATTTTTTGCAAGGTGAAATTTGCATAGGAGCATCTGATTTTTCTTAATCTTTTATTTGACTTACCTTGTACAGAGAGGGTGGTTCTAAGGTGTCCATTGCTGTTTCCTCTTCTTGAGTGTTTAGAGAGGTTGGAACTGGTGGAAAATGATCTCAAGTGGGAATCTTGTGGTGAAGTTGATCGTCTCGTTTTCGACAAACTTACAAATGGGGTTAGTGCATCCTCTGAAGGCAGAGGTAGGGTCACGGTAAAGTTACTGTGGTGCTAGCAGGGGTGCTAATTGACCTCGAGAGCCACTTGGGGTTGCTGACTTTTCTCTGTCAGGTGGCATAGAGTGAAAGCTATAATTTGCTTTTTGCTATTAGTGGTAACACCTGTGCAGCGTCAGAGTATTGGTGTTGTTTTGAGATACTAATGTTTACCCTTGTGATACTCTGTGTAGCAATAACTCCGATGGTCGACCCTTTATTAAACCCTGTTGTATTGCGATGGATGTGTAGCACTTCCTTCGGTGGTTACTAGTTAACATTTGGTGTTTGAAAGCCCATAGGTTTTGAAGAAACTATTTCTACGCATCGACCCTTGCGTGAACAGTTATGAGACGAATTAAATATCGTATGTATTTAACATTAATAAGCTTCGTTCATAGTGCACTATTACAATTTATGGTAAACTGAATCTCAAAAACGACTAATTTCAACTGAAATAACTGAAATTAGCGGAGTTCACTTTTCACACGTCTTTCTTCGGCACAAAGGAAGATCAGCTCATGTCAACAGTTTCACTACTGTAAACCGCTTTTAAACGGTGAAAAATATCTGTGGGATTCACATTTTCTGTTAAAAATTCCATCACTGCGAATTACTTTAACCGTGTTGACATACTGCCCGTACTTAATTCCGTTTGAACTGCTACATAAATTGGCAAATGATCTTCAGCACAGTAATTCAAGTTTGTCAATGGGATTCTACCTCTCAAATGCCGTCACGCTAAGTCGATAGTACCTTTTGTTTTCACGTATCGCGCTAGTATACAAAATTTATCATTCGAACCTTGTAAATTAAAATAGTTGGCGATTTCGCCGCTAGTGTTTAAATTCTCGTGTAAAGTGTCACTTTCAAAAGGACAATGAATCACTTTCTTCAGATTTGTTGCTACGTGCCACCAGAAGATGATTTTCTATCAACCCCATCATTTGGAGCGTATACCCTTCGAACTAGGTTAGTAATAAAATAATTATGGCTTAGCTTAACGATTTGAATGTTATAGGCCTATTAACGATCAGGAATATACTCTACGTGATACTGACAGTAAGGAAATATTTTATTACTTAAAACCATTTCCGGTTGAAACTTGGAATAAAATGATAGATGGTGAAGTTTTTCTGTGCGGAATTGTTTTCTTAACAAATCCATCATTGTTAAATTTCAGAAAGCAGTTGCACCAATCGTAGCTCCGTAGACATAATGTACAACAAAGATATACTTAAGGATTCTGAAGAATTGCGTAGTCTTTGTAAAGATACCCCTAGTATCTATTCTTTTGAAGCTGCGGAAACCACCTCATGTAAGTGTGATTAAACAACTTTCAGTTAATAAAAAAATAACTGATTATACTAAAGTTAATCCTTAAATGTCTCGATCTTATTATAAATTTGGTAACTATAAATGTCTCATAGTTATACGCATCATTCTGCACTAAAAACATTTTAAAATGAATATCTTAATTAAATCGAAACGATAATAAGAAACTTACGAAGGAAAATATTTAGGTAATTACTATCAAGATCAATTATACCAAATCAATATAACAAACTAAATAGTGAAACTTATAGGGGGTTAGCTGCATTTGGGAAAAAGTGTATATGAAATTGGGATATTTTTGTTGAAATCAAAAATCAAGAATTGAAACATTTAATAATTTGGAATAACCACTTTGAACCAAGCCATGAAAAAACAGATCTTAGTACGATAAATGGGTACAATTAGGACCAAACATTATACAAAGCGTTCAAAATATATGAAACCATAACGGAATCAAATGCAACACCGTTTCTCGCGAATTTATTTATTAATACAGTTTAAACGTAGAATCAAGAGTTTTTTTAAATAATTTCTTCTAGAGCAATGGTTCTTAATCGTGGTTGTGGGCACCACTGGGGCTATAGAATATTTCTAGAGATGCGAAAGAAGTTTCTAAATTTTTTTCCAAAAAGGAATCTTGTTTTAAAAAGACAATTATGAACAAACAACAGCGTAGCCATTAAAAATATAGATATTATTGTATATGTAATAGTATAGTATCTGCATTTAACAAGAAATAGCAGCGGCTATGGTCGTAGACAACAAACATAGAAACAAGGAGAAAATTGTTGAAAGCAAAATATGTCTATGAAATAGGGGTAGTGAGAAAAGCAGACAGAAAAACAGTAGAAGCATTTTGGAATGTTGTGCTTCAGATGTATGAGGATGATATCATGGACAGACAAAGTTGATAACAAAGTGGTTATAGAAATGGTAGGGGAAAAAGATATCTGTGGAAAAAAATAGGAGAAATAGAAGGGCAGGATACGTTCTAAAGAATTTTGGGGAAAAGTGCAGGATATATTACAAGCAGCGATGTGAAAAAAGAGGTAGACCTAGATCAGACTATTGCACGCAGATAGTGGAAGGTGCAGACTGTGCAAATTTCAGGGAAATGTGTAGATTAGCTCAGAATAGGACTGAAGACCTAATGATGTTGAGTATAGTATCTATTGTAAATGTATTTATTTGTTTATACACTAAATATATTTTCCCAAATAAAATAGAAACACACTCTTCAAGGAGACGCGACAGCTTATATTCTGATTCAAGTGGGTGCTAACTATTAAAAGATTAAGAACCACTGTTCTAGGATATTATCAAAGACTTTCACGGTCAGGGTCATAATTAATAGTTATACATGTTTCGGGTTTGTACAATATCATAGTAGAGACCAGTAAAGTCGTTAATTCGCGATCTGTCGTAAACAGTATCATCAAGACAAAACATAGAGCACTGTTTCTGAACGTACGGGCTCACAGACAGTTGGCCGCGTGAGTCTGTCTGCATGTTCAGAAGTAGTGTTATATGTCTTATATTCACAAGTGGTGTTATATGTCTTGTCGTGATGACATCCTTTACGAAAAAGGGCGGAATATCCACTTTACTAGTTTCTAATACGATACGATCTGAACCAGGAACGCGCATTATTATTAATCATATCTTCTAGGCGCCTGGCACTATTCGGATCTAGATCGAAGATTTATAAAATAGTCCTGTCAAATGGTAGTTTGAAGTGGAAAGTTTTCGTGTCACTGTTTTATTCGCTTACTTTGTGTTTTGGGGTGCTGAACACGAATCTTAAATTGCCCAACAACTTTCTTTCTGCAAATATGAGATATCATCAAAAAGACACTAAAAACCAGTTCTTTTTTTTACTTATAACTTACAACGTAAGTTTTATACGCAAAAGGTGACCTTACATTAAAATAAATACCAGAAAATTAGCCACAATTCATGTTGTACGACATACGGTTTCCGCGCAAAAGGGTGTTGAAGAATCGGCAAAAATCAGTAATTTTTAAAAATAGCTAAAAGCACATTTTTATAAACCTTCTCTTCATAACACAAATAGTAAGCATTTCAAAGTAAGGATTTGCTAACGTACCTACGAATTATTAGGTTACATGTTATTACAGTAGATTTTATAGTTCATCATCATTTTGATTTCGACCTTACTTAAGGTCGGTTTGACGCAGTCTAACTTCTTTTCTATTCTGTGCTAATCTAAAAGGTTATACATGCCCTTCACAGCTTAAATTTCTAATGATTTGACTAATATAGCTTGGTCTAGGTCTTCCTATACTCTTCTATCTTTTTCCTATCTACCTGGCTCTACATAGATATTAGCAACCTAATGGTTGTTAAACAACTCCAACATATTTACATGACTCCATTTATAAGGAAATGAAATATTACCTGGTTATCCCTTCCAAAAAAGGAAAAGTGTTAAATTATATGTTATGGTAAGGCTTAAGCAACAAATCGCTGCCATCATGCCAGACCACTAACTAATTGTTATAGTTATAATATACTATTATTATACAGGGTGTTTCATTAACAAGGAGACACTAGGTAACTGGAGATCTATGCATCAAATAATAACCATTGATCCAAGCTTTTCATATACGAATGTTGATGGTTTTTTTTTCATTATTCTGAAAACTTTTGGGTTGTCGACATGAAGATTGGCATGTTTGTTTTTATGTACAGAGAATAAGAATATGATAGTATTTTGACTTTTGTCATAGAGGGCGTTACTTACAACTTTTTTTATGATTAATTAGCCATAACTTTTTAACCTCTACATCTAGCGTACAGCCGATTTTGAAATCTGAAAGAGCAACTCCTTTTACATAAAAAACGTATGATTGTCTCTCTTTGATATTTCAACCTTTTTTCAAGAAAAACCGTTTAATATTTTACTATGTCAGTCGTCATTATAATCTGTCGCCGTTTTTATAATGAGTCAATAAAAGTATTTAAAGTATCAACTCAGTAGGTGTTTCTTTTAACATTCTGCTTGAAATTTCTTCCACTAAAATATTTTTAAAATGCTGCGTTATACTGACTTTACCAATAGTGATATGAGAAATATAGTGTGTGTTTTTGCGCAAACAAATTTCAATGGCCGCGCTGCGACCCGTAGGTACACCCAGTTGTACCCCCAAAGAACACACCGAATCATAAACTGCTACGAGACCTGTACAATCGTTTATGCGAGAAGGGTTCATTTCGTCCTAAAAGTGAAAATAACGCTCCAAAAACTATATCGGTTGAGAAAGCAGCGGAGGTTTTGGTTAAAGTGTACGAAAATCCAGATCACCGAATTACGACAATGGCCATAAGTTACTCATTGATTTGGAGAATTTTAAATACAGGAAAGTTTCTTCCATACCACTTTACTTCAGTTCAAAATTTGTTAACGCAAGATCCTCTGGTTCGCTTTGTTTTACTCAGTTTTTACAGGAGCAGCAAAACATGGATCTTAATTTTTTGAATAAGATTCTTTTTACTGACAAGGCAACGTTTACTTGCCGTGGAGTTTTCAACTGACAAAACAATCATTTGTGGGATTTAGAAAACTCACATGTCGTAAAAGAAAGACATTTTCAACACGAATTTAAGATCGATGTTTGGTGTGGTATTATTTAAAAAAATTTTATTGGGCCTTTTCAACTGCCACCCTCGCTAAACGGCACACTTTATTAAAATCTTCTTCAAGAAAATTTAAACAATTTAGTTTGAAGAAGTACCGCATAATTTGAGGACCCTTATGTGGTTTATGCAAGACGGAGCCCCTGCACATTTCTCTCGGCCAGGACGCAAATATTTAGACGTCTTTTCACATCGGTAGATTGATCATCGCAGTAAATTGTCATGGCCACCTAGGAACCCCGACTTAAATCCACTGGACTTTTTGATTTGGTCCCGAATGAAAGATATGGTGTATAAAGAAACGGTTGATTCGACCTAGGATTGCGGGAGCGAATACGGGTATGCGTGTGACTACCACGCCCAAGGTCGCGGGTTCGAATACCGACACGGTCCGCTTGAAAAATGTTAGGCGAGCATTTTTCACAAAAGTACACCTTCGTTCGGATGAGAGGTAAAATGGAGGTCTCGTGTGTGAGTGTTGTCACGCACGTTAAAGATCCCTACCTTGCTTAGAACAGCAAGGGTTCGGCAAAATTCTAAATTTTCCAGATAAAAAAAAACTCGCTTCCTGTCCAATGTAGTACCTTCGGGTGGAGCAATGGAAAAACACATGTAAGGGAGAGAATACAAGCGGCTGCGAATGAAATCAAAGGCAATCAAGCAGCATTGTTTAGAACTGGCCAATCTCTTAGAAAATGTATTACAAAATGTCTCCAAGTAAATGATGCACATTTCAAAATGAGTTGATACTTTAAATACCTTCATTGACTTGTTAAATAAAAACTATGACTGATCATAATGATGACTGTCAGTTAGTAAAATAAGCCTACTAAAATATTATTTTCGGCATGACATTCCACTAATAAGGAATAAAACATAATTTGAATTAAACGGATGTTGTCTTGAAAACAGATTGCAGTATCAAAGAGAGACAATTAGGTTTTTTATTTACAAAGGGTTGCTCTTTCTGATTTCTAAGTCGGTTGTACGCTAGATGTACAGAGTAAAAAGTTATGGTCAATTAATTATGAGAAAAGGTTGTAATTAACGCCTTGTATGACCAAAATCAGAAATGGTATTATATCCTTTTTCTCTGTAGCCAAAAACATAAAGACGTCAATTTTCAAGTTGATAAGTCAAACATTTTCGGAATAATCCCAAAAAAATTGAAGTAAAATTATAACCTTCAAAACCATGTCCTCCTAAACCATCAACATTCGGATAAAACAAGTTCGGCTCAATGGTCATTATTTGATGCATATCTCCAGTTAACCGTTGTCCCATTGTTAATGAAACACCCTGTATACATAAATAGAAATGCATTTATCAAAACATATTAGTCAGACTTTTACAATACGGGACATGCAACACACAGTATATGTTTTGCTATAATAATATAAACGTAATAGACTTTTAAGCGCTGCGTTCATGGTACTAACTGCTCCTTTGGTCTCCACAGTCACCATCATCAGGTAAGGCTGAGGGTTAATATCAAACTTCTAAAATTCCAACAGAATGTTATAGCCATCCGTTTGGCATTTACCAGGTTGTCAATAAACATTGTGCCATCGCATTTACTGAAATGGATGCAGCTCATATAATTAGTACAAAGCCCATTCTTCAAATAGATTGTCCCCCTCAGGTAAGGCCGAGGGTTAAAATTAGACTTCTTAAATTCCAACAATGTGTTGCACGTGCCCACTTGCCTTTTATGTCATTTCCGAGTTACCAAGGATCTTTATCGCATATACTGGAATGGACACAGCTAAGTTAGCGATGCAAAACCCATTTTCAAATCGATTGTACTCTTTAGATAAGGAAAAAACTTCTGAAATTTCAACAGAATGTTAAACGTGTCCACTAGACTGCTAAGGGTTTCCATGTTTTCAAAAAACATTACTTTATCGCATTTACTGGATGGATGCAGGTACAGTTGAGGGTTAATATCAAATTTGTGAAATTCCAACATTAACTAGTTCGTGGTAACATATATAATACAGTATTTTTCCAAATTTGTGATGTTACCATTGATAACGGTTCGTGCCACACAGACCAACAATTTTCTGTCGATCTGCCATTCCTGTCAACGTGATGATTACAATGGTTTTAAACAATACCCCAAAATATTTTCTATACCGTTAAAATGACATTAGTAAGAGGGTAATTTTAATACTTTATGACGATAGCGTTCTGCCAAACGATTAACCTTACATAACTTTTTGTGGTTTATTTCTGAAAATTAACACATGACTTATCTACATCATGCTGTAGGTATGCAACGCAACTTGCACCTAGCAAACATCATAGGTGTCATAAAAACGCAAACGTGAACGCCCCTTATAATAGACTCGCCAATCAACACACCTCAAAATCGAATAGACTCGCCCGGGAATTCCGATTATTACAATACAAACATTAAATATGATGATCAAGGAGGCGAGCTTTCGTTTGTTGTTGGATATATATTGACAGGCAATAGCCAGTAGCGTGCAATAGCTTATGATCTTCTGAGTTAAACCTTTTATCGCGGTACACTATAGCCTGGAGGTTAAACCAGAAGGTTGTGCGTTATGCACTAACGTGGATACTCCACGCCTGCCGGCAAGGTACACCAAATCCTACCACCAGGTTCTGGACTTCTACCAAGGGAAGTTACTTCGCAAAACATTTTGGTATCCGCATCTACTGCTGAACGCGGTTCACCGAGGTCCGAGTCGTTCTCTTCACCGTCCACCATCATTGAAGCAGACCTAGCTGCCTTTTGTCTCTATGCATTAACCAAACAAAAGGTGACCACACAAAAATACAAAATCGTGAACAGAGCACCCACAATGCTATTTCTTACTTACTATTTAATTATTTTGAGTATTTCAACCTTGAATTTATTACCTTTATATTGAATTCCCCGTTTCTGAAGTCAGTTCCTATATTTGCCTTTACAATCTTCAACCCGAAGGTACTACATTGACCAGGAAGCGATTTTCCTTTTACCTAAAAATTTTGAATTTTGTCGTATCCTTGCTGTTCCAATCAACGTAGAAATTTTAAACGCGCATGACAACATTCACATCCGGGACCTACATTTTACCTCTCATCCGAACGAGGGCGTATGTATTTTTGTGGAAAATGCTCGTCTAACATGTTTCAAGCGGTCCGTGTCGATAATCGAATCTGGGACCTTGGAATAAGTAGTAATACGCGAACCTATCTAACCCACGGAGAAGCCTCCCGAAACCCGTATAATTTGAGTAAGGACCGCTACACTTGCAGCAAAGTCTACAATGCTCCAACAGAAAGTACTGCATTGGTCCTAAAGCTAGACAGCAATGCCCTTGTTTTTCTAACTGTTATTTGGCATCTTTTTTGCAGTAGTATTGTGGTAAGAAACAACGATCCTTTCAAATTCTTCAACAACTCATATTAGTTAAATAACCCATTTTCGTTACTTGAATGCAATACCATATATCTAAAAAATAAAATTAGTTTTTAAGATTAACAAAGTAAAAACATTAAACCTTTTCCATCAACTGCAGTATTTTTCACGGATTTTAGATTGTCGTCCTGCCACGAAAAAAAAAACATGTTTCATCTACATAAACAAACTGATATGTGTGATTTACGCATATGCGATTTTAAAAATTGTACTCTTTTAAGAACACCTTCGGACAACTCCATAAGACCTCTTCGTGGATTATCTTTCTTTCACATAAATCCGATGTTGTATAAAAGTGTATCTACAGATCTTCTACTACCATTAAAGAGTTCAACTTCCTTCAACTTATGCCACAGAGTAGAACCTGAACAATGCTCATCTGATATCAAGTATTCTAATATTCAGTCTAATAATTTTTATAAACAATATTTACTTACGATTCTCGTGCATTCTGTAAATTACATTATAAACTGCATATGTTGTAAAATTATCCACTTCAGTGGCAGGTTTCGTGCGAGCATTTTTCTTATCAGGCATAAGCGGTTTATTCGTTTTCATTGCTTGCGGCACTGAACTAACTGTCGAAATATTAATTTCTAAATCAGCAGTCACGTGCTACAAAAAAAAACCCATATAATTAATATAATTAGGAACTCGATTATGACGTGAATAAATTACCTCTTGCACTGCAGTAACCCCTACATTTGATTTTCCAATGTTCCACCCGAAGGTACTACATTGGCCAGGAAGCTAGTTTTTTACCCGAAAATTTTAAATTTTGCCAAACCCTTGCTATTATAAGCAAGGTAGATATCTTTAGTGTGCATGACAACACACACGCGAGACTTTTACCTCAAATCCGAACGGCTTTTTATGAAAAATGCTCGCTTAACATTCTTCAAGCGGTTCGTGTTGGGAATCGAACCCGCGACCTTGGGCTTTGTAGTCACACGCGAACCAACTAAGTCACGGAGTCACTGCACTGCAGTTACTGCTATAAACGGTCCACCGTTATCACGTTCTTGTTCAATGAACTTAATCAAGTTAGAAACATGTTCCTTTCCTGTAGTACTCAAATTACTTCTGACAAGAACAGTTTGTAATTTAAACGTAACGTGAGATACGTTTTGGGTCTTGGCAGCGGTGTTTTTAAAAACTTCTTCCAAAACTTCGAAACAATTTATTTGGTTTATAAAGATATTAATATGGAATTTCGACAAACTGATTTAAAATTACTCTAAGTCGAAAAATAATTACTAATTGAATTAATATGAGTGAGTAGCTTAAGCAAACTGCAATATTTAAGCTGAAATACTTGAGACTAGCTGACTGGTCTTGGAGCTCCCAGGGTATTTATGTTGTCCCTGCCCCTCACATATCTGTGGGAACTTACAGAGCTCATGTCTGCTTATTTCTTAATTCTGTTCATTATACAATGTAACAATCTTACTTTCTAAGTAATCACGATTCTTAACCGTCTGTGACCTGCCACCTGCAGTATCACAATCGTCTGGAATACAATGTATTGTAGCCGTTCTCACAACTGTTAATAACCTTTATTTAATTATCCTTTAATTACATTGTTGCACTTGACTTAATAATTTCTTTAACAATTCCTAATAATTCCTAATAACTTCTATTTTGTTGTACTACATAGATTGGGGGATACATAACTCGTGAAGTAAGAAAATACAGCCAAAACTAACGAAAACGACACCAGACGAAACAAACCACAATAACCTACTTATACAAGAGTTGGCGTAAGCACACCATAAATCGATGAATTTTTTTTCGATGCTTCATGCTTTGTCTATCTCTTTTATTAATTTTAATTAATAGGAATGCTTTTTGAACAAAACTACATATTTTAATGTATTGTTCAAATAATGTACATTAAAAAATGAAACATTGATTTGAATATACTTATTTTGATTTAACATAGGTTTGTTAGAAGAGTCGGCAACGTTGATTTTTTAACCAACTTAACGACCGAAATTTGTTGAAGATTGAAAAGGAATAATATATTGGCTGATGTTGGTATACTGATTAATTACTAATATAACATAAATCGGATTTTAGATTGCTCAAACTATAAAATGCTAATTGACAGCTAATGTAGATTTTAAGAACATAGACTTTTTTGTAACTTTATCGAATCTCAAGAAATGAGCCAATTAATTCTTTGTAACTTTCTACAGTTTTTGTATATTTTTAGCAGCACTAAATCTAGTAGATCTATAAAATACTTAGCGTTAACTAATTGATTTGCACACTATTATAAATAATTGCCAAGTTGCACTTCTTCATTTATATAGTAATACCGAATAAGTGGAGCAGAAGCGTTACTTATTGTAAAGTATCCATAACGAGCACATTATTTTGACAAAAATTTGAATGAAAAAGTAGATAACTGTATTTTGTTCGCCAAAATATCCACTTTTAAATTTATATATCTGACATTGTGGATTATCTTTTAGTTATTTTTGATGAGAAATAAATTACTTAGTTTAAATTTTCATGACATTTGTTTAAATTAACAAATTTTATTGTCTTGTATAATAATTTGCGTCATCATTATAATTAGGTCTTCAGTCCTGGAACTGGTTAGACGCGTACCCTCATTGTTTCCTATTCTGAACTAACATTTACATATCCCTGAAATTTGCACAATCTGCATCTATCACTATCTGAACTATATCTACATCTACCTCCTTTTTCCTATCTCTGCTTGTAATATATCCCATACTATTCACCAAAAATGCCTTAGAACGTATTCTGCCCTTCTATTTCTTTTATTTTTTCCACAGATATCCTTGTTTCCCTACTACTTCTATAACCTATTTGTTATTAACTTTGCCTGTCGTGCTATCATCCTCATACATCTGAAGCACAACATTCCAAAAGGCTGCTACCGTTTTTCTGTCTGCTTTTCCTACTGCCCGTATTTTATAGGCATACTGTGTTGTGCTCCACGCATATGCATTAAACAATTTTCTTCTTTTTTTTCAACAATTTTCTTCTTGTTTCTATGTTTGTTGTCTTCTATGATAGGCGTTGTTCTTCCTTGTTAGATGCAGTTTGGTCCCCTTCTATTATTTTACAATTACATACCCTATTTCTTCAAAATTCAGTGGTTGTGAAGGGGGAAGGCGGATCCGTGGCGTAGTTGGTATGCGTGTGACTACTACGCCCAAGGTCCCGGGTTCGAATCTCGAAAATGTTAGGCAAGCATTTTTCACAAAAATACGCTCTCGTTCGGATGAGAGGAAAAATGGAGGTCCCGTGTGTGAGTTTTTCAGGTAAAATAAAACTCGCTTCCTGGCCAATGTAGTACCTTCGAGTGGAGCATTGGAAAATCGCATGTAAGGTTGTGAAGGGGGATAAGCAGCCTATGGCTGCCAAGTTCCCCCAACACTTGCACATTTGTTGAATTAATAGTTTTTCCAATATATCTTTGTGCACAGTCAACATTAGTTGCAGATATTTCATAACCAACACCTGTAGTTGTTTATAATAATCATCAGATTTATCTATTTTCGTCATTAGGTTTTCCGTCTCAAACCGGTTGGACACGTACCTGCACTTATTTATATTCTGAGCTAGCCCACAAAGTTCCCTGAAATTCTCACACAGCCTGTGGCTGCCCAGATCCCAACATTTAGACATTTGCCGAATGAATAGTTTTCCAGTAAATCCTTTCACAAAATTAACATTATTCGAGAATATTGCTCAACCAATAGTTGCTTATAATAATCATCATGTTTAAGTACAGTTACTTTTTTCCTAATTAGTTTATCCATCTTGGGTCTGATTGGATGCGTACCTCCATTGATTTCTATTTTGAGCTAGCCTACAGATTTCCCTGAAATTCCTACAGCTTACATATTTCACTATCTAAGTGCAGTAATCTAACCTAGGTCTACCTCTTCTTCTCTTTTTACCTATCTCTGCTTCTAATATATACCGCACTATTACCTCATGCCGTAGTATGTGGCCTATCATCCTATCTCTCCTATTTTTTACCGTTTTCCACGTATTTCTTTCTCCCCCTACCATTTTTAGTACATCTTCGTTCTTTCGTCTTTCCATGATATCTTCATAATACGTCTGTGGCACCACATTTCAAAGGCTTCTACCTTTTTCTTGTCCGCTTTTCCTACTGTCCAGGCTTCACAGCCGTACAGTGCTATGCTCCACACATTTTTCCTCGTTTCTATGTTTGTTGTTTTTGAGCACAGTAGTTGTTTTTTCTTGTTAAATGTAGCACGACCTTGTGCTAATCTTTGTTTTCTATCTTTTGCGCTTTTCCCATCTTGCGTTATTTGGCTTCCTAGATAACAGAAATCCTTAACCTCTTGTAAGTTCTTATTACCTATTTGTATTTTTGTTTTTGATTTATTTTCCCCTCCTTTGCATACTAGTAATTTAGTTTTATTTTTGTTGATTCTGATACCGTATCTCTCGGTTAGAACCGTTTTTGTTTCATTAAAACCAGCTTCTAACTCTTCCTTTCTAGATGCTAATACCGCTATATCATCTGCAAATCTAAACATATCAATGTTTTGTACCTACATAGTAATTCCAAATGTCTTCCTGTATTTGACGGTATTTATTGCCTCTTTAACGTACAAGTGAAAAATTAATGGAGATAGGGCACATCCCTGTCTCGACCCTTTCCTAATGTTTACTTCTCTACGTTCCTACACTAATTCTATTACTGCTGTTTGCTCTTTGTATAAGCTACGTACTTTCGTCTTTCCCTATAACTCATTCCAATCTTTTTGAGTATTTCGAACAATTTTTTCCATTTTACATTGTCGAATGCTTTTTCCAGACACGCTTTCCCCTTTTTCCATTGTTTTCTCCATTATCACTCTCAGAGCTAAAATAGCCTCCCGTGTTCCCCTGTTTCGCCTAAACCCAAATTGATCTTCTCCTAGTATTTATTCAGCTCGTTTTTCCATTCGTCTTTGTACAATTCTAATTAATATTTTTGAAACGTGTGCTGTCAAACTTATTGTTCGAAAATTTTCTCATCTATCTGCGCCTTTCTTTTTTGGTATAGTTACGTTTGAAATCTTTGGGTAGCTCGCCTGTCTCATACATATAGCTTACAAGTTGGAAGAGACATTCTGTTACTGCTTGTCCAGCGGCTTTTAGAGTTTCTACTTGCACCTTATCTGTACCCGGCGCCTTACCATTTTTCAGACCCTTTAATGCTAGTTCAAACTCATCTCTAAGTATAGGATATCCCAAGTCATCATTTTCAATGTCTTATTCCTGTTCTAATGCTGTTAGTTCTTCTCCTGCATATAAATTTCCTATATATTCTTACCATCTAACCACTTTCTCTACATTTTCTGTAATGACGTTTCCTCCTGCGTCCTTTATATTTTTGCTATACGTTTTTATATCCCTAAAATTGATTCTAATTAGTTTGTATGCTTCATCTGTCTTTCCTACTTCCATCTTAGTTTGTACCTCCTTGCACTTTTCATCAATCCAGTGTTCTTTAGCTTTCCTGCATTTGCGAATAATTTCCCATTTTATGGCTTTGTATCTCTATTTTCCTGTTTCGTCTGATTTATTTTTGTATTTTCGTCTTTCTTCTATTAAATTCAGAATATCCTTTGTTATCCATGGTTTCTTATTTTCTTTTTGCGTCATTAACCATAAATACACGTTATGCACACTTGTACGCAAAATACAATTATTTAAACTTATAGTTGATTAGAACAAGACCAAGTTCAAGCAAAAATTACGTTGTTAACGTTTTGAATTTTTCCAATAAATACTCTTTAAGCAAACTTTGTCAGTTTGTGTATTTAAGTCTAACTCAGTTGCGTAAAGGCAACTTTCTTTTGTTTTTATTTCTAGCCGTCGTAACGTTCGCGCCTTACTTAAGTACCCATTAGGGTGTAGAAATAAGCTTATATAATTTTGGTTAGTTCAATGAGCTTTTAGTAACAAAGCCATCCTGAAAAATTTATAGAAGCTTGGGTGGTTTGCATTTAGTAATGTGGCGATTTTAATAGAATATTAAAATTAGGATAAATAAATGAACCAAAAAGCACTTAGTACAATTTTATACAACCAGTAATAAAAACCTAGCACATCGCCGTTCATAATCACATTTGTATGAATCCGCATGGGGTGCACGATACCACAGAATCATAAAACGCCATAAAATTAACGCGAATTAAGTTTTCGTCCCTTAATGTTGATTTTTTTTAAAATATTTTATTATACTTTCGGTACTCTTATTTCTACTTACTACAACATATTTCAAAAATCAGAATTAAAAACCTTTTCAATTTATTGTTTAAAGTATATTACACTGTTAATTTAAATTTTAATAATAAACTTTAATTTCATTCGTCTCTGTGTACAGCAGCGACAGATACGGTAACTTGAATTTCAATTTCACGTTTGCATTAATTAATTACTACACTCATTTTCAACTAACTTTGAACTAACTAACCTGAGCGCAAAACAACGTCTTTTATACAGCTAACATCAATTGTGTTCAATTGTCTTTCGAATAACTAATATCGTTTGCTCTTTACACATAAGGTTCTTAATATACTCTAAAACATATTAAAAAGGCGACCGTGTTATTACTAATATATTGTATTACAGTATAAAGATACTCCATGGCATCCCATTCCACGTGAGTTGGATGAACTCACATGCACGTGGCAAGTCTTTCTTTGTATTGAAACAATAACCTGTTTAGTACAATAAATCATTATTCATAATAATTGATAAACTGCAGCAAACGCTTCATGCATTGTTGTTTTATGCTCTATATTAAATACAAAACAATAGGTGACTATTTCTTTGAAACGGAAATGAACGTTGATTGCAACTTTGTTCTTATACGTGTGCTTTTCTAACCTACAGTTAATTATTAAATATTATGAACCAAATCTGAAATTTGTTAGTTTTTCGTTCAAATTATTGTTGCCTAAAATTAAAAATGATTTCTTTTTTTGTGCGACTTATGCGTTGTTGGAACACTTCATAATATAAATCAATATGAACATAAAATTAATTTAAATACATTTTTTTCTTCGTGATTGTTATTATACAATTTTAAAACCATGCTTTATTAACACTTTTTAGTTCTAATTTTATTACGTAGTCTATTGTGGCGATTTCGTAACTCGCGTTGACACGGACCGATGACATTGAACTTGACCACAAAAACCGTTTTAGACACAATGTGTAAAAAGGAAATTTTTAAAAGAAGAAAAAATGGAATATAACTACTAAATTCGGAATTAGTAAACAGCGGACGTGTGTAGCTCGTGCAACCTCAGAGACCGATTCGAATTGTTCTGGACTTTGTTGGATACGTAGGCCAGAAAGATCAAATACATGTCGGGATTATTAAACCATGAAAGGGTAATAAATTGGCTTCACTCGTCAACGGAAGATAGAGTTTAAATAGATGGAACGAGTTCATCTAATGTGCCGAGGAAGTAAAAACCATGTAAATCATTGGCGTTAGTTTTAAAAATAATCTGGAAAACTAAATCGACGGGTTCCATACGTGCTCTTTTGTTTGTTTATGATGTATAATTACGTACCGGTAGATTTTAAATAAAAATGACCTGTATCTATTTAATAGTAAGTTAATATTCCGTTACATAATTACTTGTGTTGGACTGTGAAATAATTACGGAAATAGTTTTGTTTAAATTTAAGCAGAATATTATTAGCAACGCTGGTTTGAACATTTTAAAAGTGTAAGAAATGCGTAAATGTAAGTTCAGTTGTTGAATTACTGTTAGTTAAAGAATGCAAACTCTGTATTTTTAATGGACTTTAGACTGGTTAAGTGAAAAGTTGGTATTGCACTGTTTTTCTCTATATTGTTGTTAAAGGTGTTTTCAAATAAATGGCATTTAAAATGTCAGATCAATCTGGGAAAAATTAGAACAATAGAATGCTAGTATTATTTATGGACTAATTTTTTTTTTGAAGTTCTGTTAATAATACCTGGCCAGTAGGATGTAGATTAGGTTTGTTTTTTTAAGGTTCATTTATGTGCAATTATATGTTTTGAAAGTTTTTGTCAATAGAGTCTAAATCAAGGTGGAATTTCATTTGCAGTTAGTCATTTAGTCAGTCTGGAAAATTGAGCAATAAAATGGTAGTAATATTTATACGTTAATTTATTAAGGAGTGCTGTTAATAATATCTAGCCAGATGGAGGTAGATTAGGTTTGTTTTTAAGGTCGATGTACTTGCAATTACTTTTCAAGATTTACTGTTGGAATTTAAACTTAGATTGAGTTATTTATAATATAGATAAAGGTAAAAAGAAAAATTGTGAAAGAATATCCAGCCACTTTAGTGACGAAGTCCTATTTTGGGAAGGCCGATATTTTGAAAATGTTCTTAATTTGATAAGAAGCTAATGAGCAAGGTATGATAAATAAAGATAGGGTATGAGGTGATGAGATTTAGGAAAACCGAAAGGACGGAGACCTATCCAGAATAACCATCTTCCGGGTAGCGTAAATATTGCAGAAATTACTGGGATAGGAAAGTTTGGCGCCCTCATTTTTGACAACTAGTAAAGCTATTCAATGTAAGTGGTACTTATGAAGTGGTTTTGTATTTCGGCCACTTTTACATGTGTATATTTATTATTTTATCATTTTTTCATGAGAACTCACTCCCACACTACTGTATTAAGCCGCTGTACCCTTAAAATTGTTACAGGGTCCCCGCCCCTTTTGGGGAAATCAAAAGTCGTAACGTGATTTTCGCCCTTATCATCATGGCGTTAAGTTGTAGAGAACTGTATGTAATTCATAAACTTCTTACAACTAATTTAATATTGTCCATCTCCAAAACATATTAACTAAGTCGTCCCCATTTTATATAGTTTTTACCATAACTGGACTTCTTTTTAGCAATTTTTTTAGCTAGGTGATCTAAGTTGTTTTTTAGGTTCAGGAAAAAGGATTATATTTTTAGTTAATAGACATCTTTACAGTTTAGACGCAGGGAAATTTGTGTTCTCTTCCTAAGAGTTTTAATTCACAGGTATTGTCTTCTTAAATCAATCTTTAAATAGAGAGAGTATTAACATGTGGCAATCATAAGTCTGTATATGTGAATTGTCTAACGCTTCACACCGTATTGACTACAAGACGGTTTCTTTTTGCCTAAAATTTAGAATTTAGCCGAAAATAGCCATAAAATAATAAAATGTTATTTATATAACTAATGCGTTCACACGATTTGAAAATATTGAACTTGAGCTACGAAAGCATTAGACGCTTAACGTGTGAGAACGGAATTCATAATTTTATAAAAGTTGAGAGATTGATTAACTAGACTAACTTCGAATGAAATTAGTACAGGAAGGTGACCAGAATAAGAACAAAATTGTCGTTAGTAACAACGGACGAGTACCCAGGTCGTTGGCTACTCGACGAGTTAGCCGACGAGGAAAACAACACAATGATATTTGAGAGATAATGGGCGTGTCATTGGGGGTAAGACAATGGGCCCTCAGGGACCGATATCGAATTATTTTGTGCTTTCCTGGACACGTAGAAGCCAGAAAAATGAAATACGTGAATCGTGGATTTATATTCGTATCGGTCGGGGTGATTAACCAGGAAAGGGTGATGAATTGGTTTCACTTGTCAACGAAAGTTGGAACTTTGAGGAGACCTACCGAGCCGAGGAAGTAGACACATCAGGTATATGATTGACGTCCCTGGACATTCTACACGGATGATTTGGAACGTTAAAACCGTAAGTATTCTATGAGCTTTTTGTTTGCTTACGAGGTACTTGTGGATTTAAAATAAAATGACTTGTATCTATGCAGTGGAACAATAATATTCCCTCACATAAGTATTATGTTAAACTATCAAATTGCGACGAAAATAGTTTTGTTTATATTTAAGCATAATATTATGAGCCAAGGAAGTTTGAATATTTTAAAATAGTAAGAAATACATATATGTAAGCTCAAGTGTGGAATTATTATTTGTTAGAGGGTTTACACTTTTTTTTAAAATGGACAGTGGAATGGTTACGTGAAAAGATGGTATTGCGCTGTTTTTTCTCTGTATAGTTGTTAAAGGAATTTTCAAATGCATGGAATTTGTAATGTCATATAGATCAATCTGGGAAAAATTAGAATAGAATGCTAGTACTATTTATGGAATAATTCTTTTTTGAAATTCTGTTAATAATACCTGGCCAATAGCATGTAGATTAGGTTTGTTGTTTTTAAAGTTAATTTTGTACAATTATGTTTTAAAATTTTTTGTTAATACAGTCTAAATTAAAATGGGATTTCATTTGCTGTTAGTTATAATATAAGTAAAAGTAACATTGTTAAAGGATATCCAGCCACTCTAATGATGAAGTCGTATTTTGGGAGAGGTCTTTATTTTGAAAAATTGTTTTAGTTTGATTAAACGTTAAAGGGGTTATTTTTAAGGTGTGCTTACGACAGCTAAGAGATTAGGCGACGAGATTTAGAAAAACCGCCAGCAACGGGGCCTATCCGGAATAATAGTTTTCCGGATAGCAAAAATATTGCAACAAAACACCATTTTTATTAGTAGCACTTTACTAGCACTTGCAGGTGTTTTAAAAAACCTATTTTCGCACGAACATACCAACCTTAAACTTCTAAAAGTATAAATATTCCAGGCTAATTTGCGTGATTTGCTTGTATCCTCTTTCTACGTCAGACGGTTGACACAAAGAAGTGGTTCAACAGATCAGAGCAAATTAGTCTATAGGGATTCATTTGTTAAGATTGACACCGGTGGTGTAACCTTTGGTGTTTCATAAGAAGAGCAACTAGGAAAAAAATACCAACGCTGTATAAAAATTCCCGCTAATTTAAAATACATCGGAACTTTCTACAGATAGACTTTGGGCAATTAAGTAATGTATCATTATATAAACACAAACATGGACGGCAAATGAGCAGTGGATCGCAAATGGGCCGTAAACCGCCAGGGGGGCGTAAACCGTAAGTGGATCGCATACGAGCTGTGCCCTTTAAGCAGCGCCATAAAACACTAGCAGCCAATGGGTACCATTTATATAATGTCCATATAGAGAAAATCCCCATGTATTTTAAACGTATTTTAAATAGACGCTAATTTTGATTCAGCATTGGTACTTTCCTCCTACTACTTCCGCGCAAGCATCGTGAAGCATTTGATCTTTAGAAGAACGTAGTATCTTAATTTTTCATTACCTACAGTAAAGAATTTTTAATGTAATTGTAATTGTTAATACATTTTAATGCTTCTTAAAAAATTGTTATTCACAAATAAAATTTATAAACAATTTATTTTGGCTAATGGTAATTTGATGTTCGGTTATCACCAAGCATATTCAGATATTGAGATTTTTCAAAATCCCTTTTAACTGTTTCGTTGGCATAAAAATGTGTCCTAATGCTTTCTGATCCATAACGTTAAAAATAAAAACTTAAAAATACAATACGTGTTGAATTGACGTTAAGTACTTGAATTAATTAACTCTACAAAAGCAAAGTGATGTAACAGCAAATAGTGTACCAGCAAGCTTTCAGTGGTGAGGGGTAGGTTCTATAAAAGCAAAAGCAAAGCGTTTTGAGGATATACAAATTTTAACACTTTACACCTACCTGGAACGGTCTTTGTCTAATAAAGCTTTTGGGCGCCAACCGAACTTAGATAATCCTAAATAATGCCTGCCCAGAAGAAGGGTGTTTAGAAACACTATTTGATGGTTTTACTGCAATATGGGTTGGTGGCCTTGTGTACACATTTTCTTACCTTCTTCTAATTTAAAATAAACAAATAACAAAAAACTCCAAGTTTTTTTCACCAAACCTACATTATCAAACATGAATATCACGGTCGATAATAAAAAAGAACACCCTAAGCTCTATACCTGATAGGCCAAATATGCGTGTATCTAAAAGTAAACGAATATCTTACATTTATCAATTATAGACATCCAACCAAATTAACTGGTACATATAAATTATGTGAATACAGTTGCAATGTTTTGCATATAAGAATTTCCAGTTTACAATACGCTTTAACTAAGCATGCACCAACATAAAAAGTCTTCTTAATAATAAGTTTTATTCCTTCGTATGATTACAAGCAATTACAATTATTAAATATACAACAGCATGCAATGTATAGCAGGTAGAAAGTTGAAATTCATTAACTTAGAGATTTGTTGATCTTGTATAAAGCTCAAACGATCTTTTAGCGCACAAATAGTGCTGGGGGTAATCAAATATTTCAACTTAGGGTTGAACACAGGGACACTTTCACCTGTAACGGTATTTTTTAATTCCGCGTTTATACTCGAGTTTGGGTACTCGTTTCTCTAACAATCCTGGATTTACAACCTTATCCGCGCGGCGATAGTTTCGTAGATTTGTTCTGCTGGTGGTCTTTAATAACTGAAAATAAACAGTACCATTCCCTTATAATCTGTCGATTTATATAAGTTATAAAGTCCTAGGATATTGTCCGATTTTTATCGTTTACACGAATTGTGCGTCTAAAACTGTGCTATTGTTAAATTCAATGTCATTCTGTTTACATCCATGGTCATCTTGTTCTCACACTTTTGAAAGAGGCTCGTGTTTTATGTTCGCGACGCATTTTTATGACTGAATAAGCTACTATGGTTTCGGTTTCTTTGAATTCGCGTGAGCTCTTAATTCCTTCTACGGTTTATATGCAACGTTTTAATTTCTTATGGCAGGTTTTATTGCTATTGATGTGGTAACGTGTGCCGATCTAATTTTATAATTTAATGTTTATTTCTAAACTCGTATAAATGTTTACGAGTAGGCTGCTTATTTACCGAAATCTCTATTTTTCTAAATTAATACGAAGAGTGTAAAGTCTAGAACTTTGTTACTGGTTTTTTTTAATATACATTAGGTACTTTGCTGTTTATTTTTGTCCTACCTTAATATTATGATAAAATAGCGCGTTACTAATGTAAACTGACGAAACTTCTATACATATTTTGGGTTATTTTTGTACTAAAACTTCATTTAACTAATTAAAATTTCTAAATTCTTTTCTATTGACTAATGTTGGCTTAAATAACGCACTAGTGTTACAAGCAATTTAAGTTAATTTCAAGCCAACCTTTGGCAAGCGCGTTTAAGTATTATCTTATTTCGTCATTTAGTTTTATCTAAATGCTTTCTTCTATTTCGAATGGACCTGCACCTTGCCGAAGTTCTAGATTACTTGAACAGGTGATGTGGCTTGCGTGTTCTAATGGGCTAAAGAGCCCAACTACAGGTCCAACCAAAGTACTAGGGTCGTTAGTGAGGAACCAGACTAAGACTGGTCCCCGAAAGAGGGCAGTGGCTCTTTCGGTACTTAGATTGGCAAAGACCGTAGGGGTCGGTATGGCAGTCTAAGACACACAACCGCGATATGAAAGGCAACACGAAACCACCACATTACTTCCCAAGTACACAGCGTACTAAAATTGTAATAAACACGACGGCATTCTTTGGGGTAAAAATTTCCTGAGTTAAAATAGTCTCCATTCGGATCTCCGGGAGGGGACTACTTGTATACCAGATTTCAAAATTCAGGTTAGTAATCATAATATTATGTTACCTCACATAGGCTCTGATAGTACGTAGACACCTAACATACAACTACAAATACACTGGCGATAACGCCTTCCAATATGCCAACAAGTTTTTAAATCATTTACCCATTAATAGGTAGTATATTTTCTTTTGTCATTTAAAATCAATAGTAATGTATTAACACCATAGCAATAGCTACCAAAATAGTTCAATCATTTTCGTACATACGAATTAATTCGATGAATGTATGAGCTCAAACAGCAAAATCTACGTAGGCAGGGAAGAAACACCCACACACGTGTCTACGGTGTTGGATCTATCACGCCCTCCCTAGGGTCCTAGCGGGACAGATGGACCGGAGACCGCGTAACTTGTATATCCTTCCATGCCAAAGGGAGCGGCAATTCAATAGATCGTCATGCCCACCGGAAGAAGCTGTAACGGGTATGAATAAAAATTAGACCCTTTACGAAAGAAAGTACTTTTTTTAAAATAAAAGTACTTACCACACAGTGGTGTGCACAAAATTTTTTAGATAACGAAACATGCGATAAATATTCTCAGCCGTCTAGCTGCAGAAAGAATCAAGTAATGAACTCGTTTTGTCACAACGAATTAATATCAGATAGGTAATAGAAAGAAAAGGGGTGAACAATCTTTATTGTCGTGACGTGGGCACTCTGTGTTTAATAGATTGAACTAGTCGAGGCATACAAAAATAGGAATTATAGGATTTAGAAACGCAGAGTAAAAGGTGCCGAATACGAACACAACAGTAAAGTTTTAAAAGGCGACGGCAACGTTAGGGGGTTGTAAAATAGCAAAGTTATATATCGAAGAAATAAAGGGGCTAAATAAGAGATCACAGCAAATAAAAATATCTTACCAACAGTGGGGTCTGAAAGGGGCTAATTCACAGCAATAATTATAACATACCAATCGTAAGGGCTATTGCACATCAATAATTATAACGCCCAATCGTGGGGCTATTTCACAGCAATATTTATAGGGGTGATTCATAGCAATATATATATATATATATATATATATATATATATATATATATACTCATATTTAGACCAGGGTAGAAAATTAAATAATCACCTAAAATAATTTTAATCACCGTGTAGAAGCTTTGGGAAAAGGTACGCGTTATTAAAAAACCGTGAAGCATAAAAATTCATTCGTTTCATTAAAAATAAGGGAGTTAAATTATGTACAAGACGCTTGCTATAAAAAAAAAAGGAAGCCGTATTAGAAAACTTTACGGGTAATTTAATTATTCCTAGTAAAGAAACAAAGAGAAATTGCGTGCAAAATTTATATTAATTAACCCTATTTTAAGTAACCGGTATTAAACAAAATGTACTGATAATAATTGAATATTTAATTAGGATTCACTAAAAATTAAAGGGTATTATTTTAATTGGAGTTAATTGAACCGTTAGTAACAGATAATATATATATAAAAACTTGTAAACACCCAATAAAATACCATGAAATAAAGCTCTGAAAATTAATAGTATGTTTGAACACCTGCGTATTTTTAAAAAGCTCATTCTGCGTAAATTTTGCAGATAATTAATGGTTACAGAGAATCTTGGAGAAACCGTAGCTTAATAGGTACGAGAAATGCTAAAGGTGGGTTATTTCACAAGTCCACATGGACTGAAATAATCGATAATAAAGAATATCAATTTGCACCAATAAGAACAGGGTAGATAGAGACAGATAATATGCGCAAGACCGAGACACATATAGTAAAAGGCGTGAGTAGAGCAACGTCACGGGGTTGCGATTGGGTGAAAATAAAAGGCAAAATTGAGAGGTAAAAATAACATTTCTGTATAAAATTCAATTAGTTATTTCCAGAAGTTACGAGCCGTGTCGAAATTTCTGAGATGTAACTGGTGCGAGTGCAAATTTCGTAAAAATCGCATGCCGGGCTGCGGAATGGGAACATAGCATGCGAAATTTTTTAGAATTGTCCGTTTTGGGGACCAGACCGACAGACGGGCTAACCGCTATATATACCCAGGTTAATATGAACAAGCTCTCTTAGATTTTCGAATTGATTCAATGCGTTAAACAGTGCTTTTTAGTTTTCCGAGTTTGATAGAATAATTTAAACAGTTTGCTCGTATATTTTGGTGATTTAAAACCGTTTGTTCTTTACGTGCTACAATGCAAGTAATTTAGTACACTTAGAAAAGAAGATACAAGGTAATAAAGTTTAGTATCACAGTACCAATTAGTCTAATTTGCAACGACAAATGAATACACAAAAGTAGGCAGTTTTGGCGTATATTGGTGAAAGAAGCATGAATTTCTTTGCTATTTTTCGGGGGTGTTAATAATTAAATGGTTCATAAACGTGTCTGGATCCACAAAACAAGGGTCAGATATACACAGATGAGTTCCGGAAAAGCCCTGAAACAACTTTAGATGGAATGGTGGTGGATAAAATTTTAAAAGCGTTGAGAATCAGAAGCCGTAAATATAACCCAGTTGGAATGGTGTGATTAACAAAAGGGACGATGTACATTGAAGCTACGAGTGCAGTAACCTTCAGGTAAATTATACTATTTTGTTTGAACTTTGATGTTTTCGTGTGTGTTGAATAACTTTATAATTTATTTACTTAAAATGGACAGTAATGAAGTTGTACTAACAACAAATTTTTAATTTTAAGGTGAAATTTTCTTGTTTAAGTCGAAAGGAGTATTTAGTATTTATGTTCTTGATGAAAATTTGGGTATGTCTTTGAGCTCAATTAGACGACCCTGGTTAATTAACGTAAAGGGGTGGTAGATGCTCCCTTTGTACTCAGACTCAGGTCTGCATATATTGTTATATTAATTAGTAGGCATCCTACAAGGACTTTAATTCTGGATGCACATTAAAATGATAATAAATTTAATCTTGAAATTTTCTGATACTGAAATTTATGCTGAATTTTAATTTTGAAATTTTAATGTATTGTGAATATTGATGTAAATAGAGTTAACGTTGATGTTTGTGATAGGAATGTGTTTGTTTTTTTTATGATTGAGGATGTAAGTTATCTAGAGGAGCAGCCGAGGCGATTAACAGAAGAAAGTCAACGGAACAGTTGAGTTAATGAATAGCTTTTTGTAGGATTCACAGCAATATATATATATATATATATATATATATATTCTTATGCTGCCCCCCTCTCTTTTCTTTTATTTTATTAATTTATTTTAATTTTAATTATGATATTAAAATATTTACTTTTTATTTCGTGCTTTATCTACGTTTGGTTGGTATATAAAAACAAAACTGTATTAATATGCCTCGACTATTAGAAACTCGCCTTCCCAGGGTATCCACCTACTTACCGTGGGTTCAGTGGTAAGTAGATGTGCAATGCACCAACCAAACAGCACTACCTTTATTTTTGTACCTGTAATCTTTTACTTGTATATGCCAAAATTTTATAACAGATCCACGTAGCCTTGTGCCAAATAAATTAATAATACCAATTTATGACTTTGACGTTCAAAACACACAGTACTCACCTGTTCTACACGTCGCTGTCGGCCTCTATGAAAACTGGCTTAAAATCTTACTCGCCGTATGCGTCTTTACAATGCGTGGCACTATCACTACGAATATTCTGCTGTCCAGATTCCAGGTATCTTTATATTAATTTTGATATCCCCCAAATCTAAAATTAATATGACCAAATTTAGAATTTTGACTACCTTTTAATTTTACTTCCCCTGCGCTAATTTTCCTGATGTTGAATCTTCTTTACTCGTACTAATCCTCCTGCTACTCCAATGCTTTCCTTTTCCAAATCTGCTCGTTCTAATTCAATACTTCCTTTTTCCTTTATCCGCTCGTTCCAAATCAATGCTTTCTTTTAATTACCACTCAATACCATCCTATCCATAATACCATATCCAAATCAATTCCAATAATATCTCCTTCAGTTTCATAAATCCTATTCAATACCTTTCTGCCTTTAATCAACTCGTTCCAATATCCAACTATTTATTCCGCCTGTTCCAATCTCGCTCTATTCCACTCTTATACTTTCTACTCGTCGTTACTATTATTATATTTATCCCTCTAGCTTATCTGTACTCTTCTTTATATCAATTAAACTCTTAAACTTTTCAAATTCATTTATTAACTTTTTATAATATTCAAAACTTAGCGCAGTTTACAAAAAACGTCTTACTACCAAAAAATTTATAAATCGACCCCCTTATTTACTTTTCCTAGGTGATTATTATAATTAAAATATGCCTACTCTTCTATACATTTTTACCAATTCTACATCCAATAAAATCATCCCAACAAGTTCGTGTCACTAATACCTTATAATCGTTCTTTTACACTTTCCTATTTCATATCTAAATGTTCAATCATTGGTCCCTAATACTGCGTCGCCCTTCAATCATATTTTACAATACTTTTCACTTATAATTTTGATATTACAGGTTTGTCCAAAGGTTGATTCTACTAAAATAAGTGCCGAAATATTTCACATATAAACCTGGATCAGTGCGGTTAATAGTGGACTTCTACAGACGCATCCAGTTTTTCGATTAGCAAATGTACATTCTATGGCTCATTAATATACAACTCAGTGTAAATCCTTGAATACTGTGCTTTCTCACGTCATCAAGTCATTGTTTTACGTCTTGGCACTTATACTTTGACTATTATACTCCAAATACTTTAACATTTGTAAAGTATGGCAAACATAAATTCTTCAGTTACGGGATCTGATATTTGGCTTTCTTTGGCATACACTACTTTCAACAATTAACCTTTATACCCTTTTTCGTACTGACACTTCAATATATATATATATATATATATATACTTACTCTAATTTAGACCAGGGTAGAAAATTAATTAACGACATCACCGGGTATAAGGACGCTTTGGGTAATAATACGCTTCATTTAAAGGCATATTGGATAAATTCGTCATTTACTTCTAAACATAGGGTTTATATTGTTTAGATAATGTTAAACACCGTGTATATTAAAGCAGTGAAAAATAGTACGCTTAATTAAAGGCCTACTGTGTAGATTAAATCATTCAATTAGAATGTAGGTTTTGTATATAATCGTAATCAACGTGTAGAAGGAAGTAATGTAGAATTTCATTAGATAAGCATTATTAAAACCATGGTGCATAAAAATTTATTCGTTTCGTTAAAAATAAGTTAAAAATATTCACTGGACGCTTTCTATAAAAAGAACCCGAGTTAAAATGTTCAACTTGTATTTAATTTAATTTTTCCAAGTACTAAAGCTATCGAGAAATTATAACGACGTAGGGAAGTCACGTAAAAGCCTTCAGCGTATTAGAACTCAGAACACCTGCAAAAATAACGATGTATATGATAGTCGATAAGCTTTTAAGCTATATGAGTGCAAGTAAGAAAGCAAGTTTGTGGTATAAAGACAAGCGAGAGGGAATGTATTGGTAGTTAAATAGGGGAAATATGTAAAACAAGAGCACAGGTTGTAAATAGAACGAACAGACTAGATTGACGAGTAAGGTTGAAATAAGATGCAAACATGAGAGGTGGAAGCATAACAATTTCTATATAAAATTAATTAGTAGGCGTGTGGAAATTTCTTAGATTTCAACTCGGACGAGTGCAAATTTCAGAAAAATCATTGTGCCGAGCCATCGAAAGGGAAAATAGAATGCGAATTTCTGAAAATCGTCCGTCACGGGACAAATTCGACTCGCAAGCGAGCCATTATATAAACCCGTGCTGATAGGAGTTTAACTCACTTTTATTTTTGATTTTATTCGATACTTCAAGCAGAATACATGGTGATTACGTGCTACGATAAAAGTTATTATGCATTAGTGCACTTAGAGAAGATAGATAAAGGTAATAAAGTCTAGTTATATTTGCGGGTATTACGGTACCAATTATCCAAATTAGTAACGATAAATAAATAAATAGAAGTATGCAGTTTTGGTATAGCGTGAAAGTATTATGAATTTCATTGCTATTTTTCGGGAGTGTTAGTAATTAAGTGTTATTCGTAAACGTGATTGGATCCACAAAACAAGATTTAGATATACATAGATGAGTTCCTGAGAAGCCCTGAAACCTTTTAGACGAATGGTGGTGTAGAAAAATTTTAAAGGCGGCCAGAAATCCGAGGACGTAAACATAACCCAGCTGGAATGGTGGGATTGGCAAGGACGATGTACATTGGAGCCATGAGTGCATTAACCTTCAGGTAACTTATGCATTGTTGTTAGATCTTAGATGTTTTGGTGTGTGTTGAATATCTTTATAATTTGTTTGATAAAGATGGACAGTAGTAAATTTGTATAAACAACAAATTTTGAATTTTAAGGTAAAATTTTCTTGTATAAGTAGAAAGGAGTATTTATCAAGTTTATGTTTTTGATTATAATGAAAATCTGGGTCTGTCTTTGAGCTCAATTAGACTAACCTGTTAAATTAACGTAAAGGGGTGGGAGATGCTCCCTTTTATTCAGACTCAGATCTGCAAATATTGTTTACTTAATTAGTATGCATCCTACAAGGACTCTAATTCTGGATGCAAATTAAAAATGATGACAAATTTGAACTTGAAGTTTTATGATGCTGAAATTTATGCTGAAATTTAATTTTGAAATTTTAATGTATTGTAAATATTAATGTAAATAGAGTTAACGTTGATGTTTGTGGTAGGAATGTGTTTGTTTTTTTTTATGAATGAGGATGAAAGTTTTAACTAGGTAAGCAACCGAGGCGGAAGGAAAGAGTCAAGAGGCAATTATCAGATGAGATTCAACGGACAAGAGAATCACAGCAATTCTTGGCACAGAACGTGGGCAATTCAAAAACGGGAAGAGAATCACAGCAATATATATATATATATATATATATATATATAAAGTAAAAAGGAATTATTGGCAAGTGACTCAAATTCAGCCACGAGGGCATCCTGTCGACGCGTTTCGCCCTAATTAGGGCTCATCAGGACAGGAGTAGCAAAGTTGTAAAATTTAACACAGACATCTTATGGGAAGTACAGCATCACTTAGCTCACAATTTGTGTCTTCGTGTCGTTTCACCTGACATCGCAAGTTTTAACAACAGTCGACACGGAGGAGATCCGGCTCAACTGCCTTTTTTCGTTCGAGAAAAATACAATAATTATATATATATATATATATATATATATATATATATCCTTCACACTTTCTGACTTGATCCGATATACTGGTCCTTCGACTCGGATAAAAAAGTAGAGGGTTTGCGTAAAACCGCGCGTAACGCTTTTAAGATAGAGACAAACCAATCGTTTACGAAAATTGCTTATATCATCGCTTTCGATAAAACAGTGTAAACAGGAAAGAGTGCAAGGTGTAAATGAACCGCTTCAATATTCACTTCAAGGAATTCGCTCGAAAATAACAAAGCAATGGCAAAGATTTTTGTGTATCCCAGGAAACAAGCGACAATTAATTATGGTAATTTCATCTTACCTACTAGACAATATCATACTTCCAAGAGGCAAACAATTTACTTTATCTTGTGGATCCCCCAGTGGTGCATGCAGTATGCAGAAGCGTTGTGACGGCGCACTTCATAAAGTACGGCAACTAATGTGAAACTACGTAGAAGCAGATACTGAACTACTTTTTAATGCCAAAGAAGCATTGATTTCACTTAACACAACAGTCTGTGTAGTCATACACAGCCCTGACTCCGATGTATTTATCTTAGGCATAAGATTTTGGAAAGAATTACAGAATACTGCTTTATTAGTCATAAACGAAAGTATCTGGTCTGCCACATTGCTTATGAAGCTTATGGAGAGCTTATAAATAGTGTTCTACCATTTTCCAGTCGTGACCCAGCCAGCAAACTTGGAACAAAGAAATCAGCACTAAATGAGACAAAATCAGAGGCCAACGTTACCCTACTGGATAAGTTAGGAAAGCTTCAGTTCACAGAAGAAGAGTTTAGAAAATACGAAACGGTGTACCTCAGAATTATAAAAATACCTGGACATAACTGTAATGAAGTAAATACAAAATTATCTCATCCCATCTAGCATCTTTAAGAAATATGTCAGCAATTCCACCTACAAGTGATTTTTAAACTTCATGTCCCGAGGACATGAGCTTTAGTGTATGTATGGAACATTGCTTTGAAAGCAGACATCAACCAATTCAATGCTACAAATTATGGGTTTTATGAGGACAGAGTCATTCGTCCACTATTAATGACACACCCCCTTTTCCAGCAAACTTTTTACCACCTTGTAAATGTAAAAAATGCATCAAATCATGCCCGTGCTACGTCAAACAGGTGTCCTACTGTGGATATTGCAATTACTCTGATGTTTTATGTAAACACAAATACAATTGGGGAATCCATCAACTTCCTACATATCTGTGCCATGTAAAGGTACCTTTAGTGCTATGGAGATTTAGCGATTTGGATATTTGGAGAATGATTCTATTGGTTAAAGCGATCACGTGACACCGCCGAGAAACGTCAGAAACACCGAATCTCCAATCTCTCAAAACTTGGTTCAAGTTCAACTTTTCTGGCTATTTTGAGAACGGACCATGCGCGTTTGCTCAGAAAAGCACGTGATTTGTTTGTTTTGTTATAACCTTAACCTAAACTTTTCGTGTAGTTCGCCGTTATATATTTTGCGTTTTGCCTATTAAACATTTTGGAAATGAATAGTAAATCCGTTGTGTTTTTTAGATACTCATAGCTTAGTAACAAACATTGAAAACTTAACATCCGGCAACCCAAAACAATAACAAATTTCATATGTCAAACTTCTCCAAATACCCGAAGCAGAAAATACCCTAGATGATTAAAAGTGAAAATATCTAATTCCCCAAATATCCAAATCGCTAAATCTCCATAGCACTAAAGGTACCTTAAGTAGTTTAATAATTGTTTGTATTTTTTTCCATTAAAAAATTTTTACTTTTGTAAAATATTTCACATTTAATTTTTTTTACAAAAAAACTAACAAAGATGCGAAGTTTTGTGTAATAACCATTATTGCAGACCATGTCATTAGCTACAATCAGCAAAAAGAAAAATTTACTTTGAATAATTATTAAGCGAGCTGACAGATTCCGCTACCGATGTTTTCGCGATTTTTCACCCACTACCCCTATGTTGTTAGCCCCCAATGGAAGCAACGACATGGTTTTTAACACTCACTTAGGTTCCCACTATCAAAATAAAAAATCAAATTCTCTGCCCTTTTTCATGCATACTCAGTGTTAGCTAGCTCCTCAACTACGTCGTGGCATTGTAATATATATATAAGAATGCATTTCAAGATGGTGTCAGCAAATCGGCGAGCTACCCACGGGCATTTTCGTAAGATTTTTACAATTTATTTTAATTACGGTACTTGTTTTAATTTTGTTGCAGAGATCATACCTTTTTTTACAAGTAATTATGTGAATGAACTTTTAAGTCCACTAATATTAACTTCAATGATAATTGTTTTTATTGTTAGTATTCATGATAACGGTTATTCGGAGATTGAAAGTAAATAACTCTTACTAATATATTAAAGAACATTAACCTAACAATCGATTAACTTTCAATAGCAGCAATTATATAGATAATAACTGAATTTATTGTTACACCTAATTTTACATTAAACTTATCATTATCCTATGAGTGTAAATAATGAATTCATATAAACATATATTTTATATAGTAGCTCAATTGAATTAGATGAATTATAATAACGGGTTTTTCAAAAAGGACGCAACCCGTTTTTTTAAGTATTAATACTGTTGCGAGCTACTACTAGGCAACCCATCAAACACACAAGCGCTGTAGACTCTGCATACCTTTCAGGATACGAGAATTCTTTCAGCAATCAATTACATACAAACGCTCGAGGCACGGCGTATTCTCAAGGATTCCAGAATTGTTCTAGAAATTACGGGAGCATGAGTCATCCTTGTAATCCAGAGTATATATAAGACCGCTAATGAATGCAAGAGTTAGTCTATTCTTGAATGTCTAATATAAATTATATCGTGTAAAGTAATAGTAGTTTGGAGCTTTAGAAGTATATATAAACGTGATATGCTGTGTCTAATGTACATGCAGCTTGTTGTAGTATACATAAATAAATAGAAGTGCATAAACAAATAGTTGTGTTAGTGGTTAATGGACCTATGATAGAGAAGTTAGTTTAAGAAGATATTAGTGCTTGTAAATTCATTAGTGTAATAGTGCTTCATTGTTAAGTGGACTGAAAACATCTGTAAACAAGGCATATACTGTTAATTAGACTTGTGAACAGTGAGTAATAAAGACATTTATTATTACTTGTTTTGAATTAAGGAAACGCGGTAGCAGTAGCTCGTTACAATACTATAAAATGTTTATACGAACATATTTAAATTGCAATACAAATAACTTTATATAAAAATGTTTAAAGTAATTTCCCATAGTCCGGATGCATGTTCGTACATGTTCCATATTCTTTGAGGAATGAATAAAAAATATGCGTAAAGTATCTATTATTTGACAAATATAAAGCGCACTTTTATATACACGATCTTCTTAATGAAAGTTTTCGCTTGTTACATTTATTTTCAGCATAAATTAATTACCCTATTCTTCTCCCTTGTTAAATCATTACTCGTTCGAATAAATTCCCTTTCAATTCCTAAATTCTTCAACAATATCCTATCTATTTTACCTGTTCCTCTTAAGCTCGCGTTAACATAATTTTAACTCAAATCCCTTTTGCTTTTAAAACGAAAATTTATTCCATAAATTAAATAGTCAATACCTTGTAGGTATTCGATAATTTGTTGAAGATTCCGATAACGTATAATGGCTTTCTTATGTGTTTTCCATCTAAACCTTCGTCCAAATAGTATATTGAACTATCCGATAAAACCGTGTTTTCCAGTTTTAACCGCGCTTCGATAAGCGAGGATTTGCAGTTTGACTCCGTGTTATTGGAACCATTGTTGAATGTGATTCTACAGCTTGTACGTCGAAACATTTTCTACATTTATTCGTCACCGTATTTCAAAAGCGATATACGTTTTTCTGTTCGACAACTAGGAGGTATCTTGCGTGTATTCGCTGAGTTTCCCCGCGCGTACCCATTCTAATCAAATTCTCTTTTTAGCTGAAGGCTAAATGGGTTTTTCTTTGTGTAGGCCCGCCTGTTCGTTGCCGTGGACCAGCTGCCTTTTGTTTTTGGATCGCTGCTGTAATTACGATGGCAGGGTGAATGAACCCTGACGACCATGGCGTTGCTGTGCCGACTTACCCCCGGCGACTTGCAAGATACGCATCTCGACGCATAGAGGTATGTGACTCGTTTTCTTTTACGTACATTGACGATCCTTAGTTATCAGTGGTGGATGTTGTGAAACCAGTTCAGTATCCATGTTTAGAAGCTAGCTTCGCTAGTGCTTCTGGTTATCTTTCTTTAATTCTTACTACACCTTGGTCTGCATTTAATACTTTATTTTAACCCACTTGTTATGGAGAAAATCTACATTGAATACTTTAATTTAACACACTTGCTATTGAGAAAATCTAAGCATTACTTTTTTTTAATGAGTTTTATTACATGTTAGCTACGAAATGCGCACTTCGTGGATCCTTTATGAAATTTGTTCTTTAAAATATATAAATTTAATACTTTTCTTTGTACCTGTGAATCAAGAAATTTTAATTTGTTGAAAGTTCTGGGTACAATCGGCTAGTGTTACATATTGTATTTTTGTCACCCGATTACAAACAAACGCATTCCACTCTTCATTGGTTTTAATCCATGAGAGAACTACTGCAGAATCAATCAAACAAAAACTTTCAAATTTGCTGTCTAGGCTACCTTTCAATTGGTTATATAGTCTTGTCCCGATTAATGCCCCTAGTAATTCCAAACAAGAGATTGTCAAATTTTTTTAGAGAGCAACCCTGGACTTAGCAACCAATAAATGCACCTTCATAATCCCTTCAGTTACAATACTGCAGAATACAATGGCAGCATAAGCACTTTTGGAAGCGTCACAAAATGTATGAAGGGTTATTTCTTGGATGTGTCTACTATCAATCAAAATCCAGTGAGAAATTCCTGTTTCATATAGGAATGGCAGATCCTCAAGCCACCTTTTTAAATAATACAGGTATCTAATTATCAATAGATGTGTTACACAAAATTTTCTCTAGCCACAACTTCTGTAGTAACTGTTTAGGCACCAATGTGGTCGGTGACGTAAAATTAATGGGATCAAATACCATTTGCAAACCAATAGTAGCCACCGTTTTGACCTCACCAGCTCAAGATTTTCACGTATGGCTAACATGTTCTGCTTCGGACACCACTTCAGCATCAAAACAGATAAACTGTGGTCATCAGTTGCTGCATCTCTGGAAAACTCTCGCCCTTTTAATTCAAACTTTCTTTCTGCCATAGGCAAAATAAATTTGCGAATGAATTTGTTTAAGCTGGGAATATCTCTTACACTGACCACATGTTTGTCAGCATAGAACTCTTAGACAACTTTTCAACAGATTTTGGTGAATATTCAGCTCCTAAAAGGAAGGAATTTTCTTAAGATTTCAAATGTGGTATTCAATAGTAGCACCAAGCCGAAAAGGGCTACGTTAACGCCAAACATAATTCGATTAGGTTGATGTACAATATTCTTGCATAATTCATCTTTCCACAAAAACTTTAAGAAATTATAATCACTTTCATGCACACGAATCTGCAGGAAAGCCCTTTTTATATCACTCCTATTTTATGTTCTCAAAATCACAGCAGCATGACAGGAATAAGCTCTATCAGGTTTTGCTCCCTTTCAAGGCACTTAACTCAATGAAGGCGTACCATTTTCATGTGCAGATCACACTGCAGTTGTAGAACCATCCTTCAACACCGGCCGATGTGGTAAGAAGTGACCTGCAATAGTTTCATTGTCATCAAATTTCTTTATAATTTTTAAGGATTTCCATTCATTGAACACTGCATCACATCGTGTAAAGAGATCATTCCTTCTCAATTTACTAACAGTAACATCCAGTCTCTTCTTAGCAATGGAGGATGACAAACTATGCACGGGAATCTTACCTGGTATAGACCTTTAGCATCAACAGCGACAGTTTGCATAAAAAATTCTTTAGTCGCCATCGCCATTTCCTTCTTGTATAATTTTACAGCAGGATCTTCAATATTCAATACTTATACTTGCCAGAAGTGCATGATTCAACTTAGATTAAACAGGGACAAAATAGATGAGGTTGATTGGTAGTCTTGTGCTCTTGGCTCGATCAAGTGCCCATTATCGTCAAACCTGGATACAGTTCCATACGAATAACCCACATTTTAAACTATGCTGGTTTTCAGTATAATGAAGGGCTGGTTTATCAATTCAAAAGTACCGCCATAAGTGTGGTGCATGACAGTCAGATTGTAGTATGAATTATCTATTATGGAATCGCTACCTACAAAGAATACATGTATTACTTTCACATTTCATTTAGCCTTCTTTTCCTCTAGCAACGTTTTCAGACCCTTAAAACGCGTGTCACTAACATGAATATCTTTATAAAATATACATTTATCATCACCAGTATTCAATAAATCCATTGCCGTTGCTACTTTGGTTGTCTTAGTTTTCTTTCTATATTACTCATCCGACAACTTTACCAATGTACTAGCAAGTCACACAATCCAAAGCCTTCACTAGCTAAAGAAATTTGCTGCTCGTTTTTGAATTCAGCATGCAAGAAATTCATAATGTTTTTAATCCTACTTTCAAGCGTTGAACTTGTGTTGGGAGCTTGATCTGAAACAACTTTAGGTGAACTAGCACTATATGCACAGCACTGCCGCGTTCTTAAAAGAAGATACGTTATACTTGATTCACTCAAAGAAAAAAGCATTGTCGCATACTTTTCCTGTGCCACGACATTGCTTAAAACCAATTTTAGCAGCTCCTTAACATACACCTCGATCTGCAAGTCCTCTCTTCCAAATCTGTCTTCCATGAACCTAAATATTTTAACATAATTTCCCTCTACTGTAGGAAAGATTTTGACCAGTTGTCGTGCCGTACTTTCTGCAACCGTAGCCTGAACAAGATATTCGATTTTGTCACTTCTATTGATGTCAGGAACTTCATAAACTTTCTTGAACTGTGATCAGAATGGCACAAAATCTTGTATCTACAACTAATATATAACATACGTATTACACCTGTGGTTTTTGCAGTATAATGTTATATATTAATCACGCTAGGGATAATGAAGAGCAGAGGGAATAATGGCTCTTTTTTCCCTCTTATAGATCAACTGGAAAATAATATTATTAAATCCCAATACCTTTGAAGTTTAAAACAAACGTCAAATGCCAAATATCAAATACTATGTGTCAATACAATAATACAAACAACTAGCCGTGTTGATTTTCGGTAATTTATTGTAGAATTTCGATAATTTGGACAGTCTAGTGATATAAATTACGCTCTCTTATACTGATACTTAGTTGTAGATAAAGTATAGTATACAACTCGCTATAATGAAGGCTACTATTCCCTCGGATGATTACTACAACTTTTATCCTCGGGAATAATAGCCTCATTATAGCGTCGTTGTATAATTTACTATTATATTACCATAAAACGTTTAAATTCTATATGAATAAACTTACACGTTCTGTTGAGTGCTTTTCACCCGCACTTTGGCAAGCACCTTTTCCCATCCTAAATTCAATTTCATAAACCTTCGAATGTAAACGTTGCAACTTTCTAGCTGATCTAATAGTTACTCTTCAGAGCTTTCAACTAACATGGATTCATACAACGGGATGTCAGAATTTTGTAGTAGTTTTTGTTTTAATTTCAAACATTGAAACAAAGCTGCAAAAGCGTTACACTGTACGACTTCAGCTTCCAACAAGGGTTCTAACTCATTCGCCGTTCTTGTAAAGTTAGCTTTAAGCACAAATCTACTTTTCGTTTTGGCTTCAACTCTGTTATTCATCTCCTACTATATTCAATTATAAGACAAATAAAAGAATGTCGTACACCTGTTCCCAATTGTAGTTTGAACTCTGCTGGACGTCCTGTCATGGTCGCCACTAATGCCGTGTCCAGCCGTTGTACTATTACCCGCTGCGCCAGACAGAAACGTTCAAAAACTATTGATCCTAAAGAACGCCAAGCTAGGTGGCCACAGATGTGCTAACTAAAGCTTTCTTTTTATCGAATACTTTTTTGACAAGTATCTCTCAATTTATTTTTAAGACTGCAATATATTACAGTTATGGATTCAACAAATATCAACATCCAAAGTAACAATGAAGACTCTTTTTTAGGATAATACCGAGAACACTAAATATTCTTATTCGATATTTTGTTTAATTAAATTTAATTGGCATTTACGTTTAGTAAATAATTGTACTTTTGGGAATTTATATTTGATACAAAAAATCCTTGATAGGAATGACATTAATAAAATTCTAGCAGTTAAAACGGTTTATTTAATACATGAATAACTTCCTTTCGGTTAACAACGTAGGTATTTAATAAATTATTTACTTGGTGGTTTGTTGCTGGTAATAAACCGATCGCTTCTGTTTTAATTTTTATTTAGTAACCAAGTTTAACTTTTATCTATAACTTTGTGGTCCATTGTACACTGAACAAATGATAACAGTCCACTCACCTCGTGCAATATCTGTTTATGATGATGATTCTTTTAGGCAATTAAAACTCACGTTTCATAGTAAATAATGATTTATTCAATTTTACATAAGACATTCTACATGTCTTATCAATTCTCCTATCAATCTCCAACTGACCAAAAATAATAATTTTTAATGAGTGCAAAAATGTTTCTTTCACAATTATTATAATTACAATTCAATGAATCCTGTTGCTGACAAATACAGTTTAAGTTTCCGTGTTACAATGTTCATTGTTCTAACATGCATTGAAATATTTCCTAATGATAAACAGAAATACAATAGATTACATAATTGCACGTGACCTTTGATTATATGATTTCTTCACACCTCCATTGGTGAATAAAAGTAAAAGTCATAAAGTAACTTTTTTATTTTTATTTATAATTACCTAAATATCGATGCACTCTAAACACTTCTTTTTGCACAATAAAACTTAATACGATTTTAATGCACTAACACTTCCTTCCTTGTTTTCGACTCTTAGCACTACATTTGGATGTTCGTCTTTTATTACACTTTAAGATTCCTTAAATAATTCTTGTAACTATTTGATACATTATTTTGAACTAAAACTAAGTCACTATGTTTAAATATTATTGTAGGCTACTCTTACAAACGTATATCCCTTTTCTCTTAATTTTTGATTGAGGTAAATTTTTGTGAGCATCTGCTTGTGCTTGTTGCAGTCTGAATTTTAATTCTAGAGTGTAATTATCAAATATATATAAAGGTTCTACATTTTCGTTTACAATAGATGGCAAACTGGCAATTTTTCCGTATAAAAATTAGTATGTTGTGTATTTTGTTTTGGGATGTACTGTTGTATTGTATGAAAAACACCAAAATGGTAACCGAGTGCTCCATACATTGTAGTAGTAAGCACATTGTATTCCTAAATATGAAGCTACATGTTTATGGGAATTTTCGATCGCAATCTTTCATGATGATATGCTGTCAAATTTAAGTGTTTTATATTTATGATTTTACAGGTCTTTTTAAAAATTGTTGCTGTTAATTCCTTGCCTTGGTCTGTGATAATTTCCTCTGGAATACCATACCGTAAAATAAGTTTATCAAGGAAAGATCGTAACACTATAACAGCTTCTTTATTAGGAAGAGGATATGTCTCTATAAATTTTGACATCACACTGAATTGTCAGAAAGATGCATTGTTATTAACGTCAGATTATAAAGGTCCTACTAAATCTAAAAATATATTTTGAAACAATGTGGCTGTTGATGTTTACGCTCAAGGTCCCAGGTTCAAATCCCGACACCGTCCGCTTGAAAAATGTTAGGCGGGCATTTTTCACATAAATACACCCTAGTTCGGCTGAGAGGTAAAATGGAGGTCCCGTGTGTGTGTGTGTGTGTGTGTTGTCACGTACGTTAAAGATCCCTACCTTGCTTGGAACAGCAAGGGTTCGGCAAAATTCCAAATTTTCCAGGTAAAAAAACTCGCTTCCTGGCCAATGTAGTACCTTCGGGTGGAGCATTGGAAAATCACATATAAGGCTGTTGATGTTAAGCGGTTGTAAGTGTGGATTTGAGTATTTATATCTTTGACAGCCGTTTAACAAATTTTTCGACATCTGTGTGTAAATTGTGCCAATAGTAATATTTTCTTATGTGAATCATTCCATTTGAATGTTATTTACAACTGAAATTTTTATATTTGCATTTGTAATATTATGGTGCATAAGCATTTCTTTAACACTATTTTTACAAATTAATAATTCATAAATATTATATTCTGTGCACAATTTCTGAGTTTTTCAGCGATAAGCGAAGCTTCGACGTTGAGCAAGGGTCTGTTGTATTTAAGATTATTTGTGATGTCACATCATACATAATAATCTCGTTATAAAATTCAAAGTAATGACTTGGTATGTAGTAATTCGTTAAATTTATCAAGCTTGATAGGTCTTAGTTTGGTTACGTTTCGAGATTTTTTCAGTATTTGAACAATCCAGCGTGATCAGTACCAGACATGTTCCTGGATGTCTCATTATTAGCTATATCTGTCTGTCCTTGTGTTTTGTACGAGACAGTATAATTACATACATGGATTCCATGATTGATGCTACCACTTCCTGGAGTGCTCTTTTAGGAATTTCTATTCCAGATAATGCATTGGCAAGTACATTTTTGTAAGTCTACTAGATGGATTAGATATACCAAAAAGATACACTAAAGATTGATGGTTAGGGTGTATTTCAAATTATGGGCCAAATAAATGTGGTCTAAAATGCTTTACTGCCCACACAATGGCCAAAAGTTCTTTTTCAATTGTGCAATAGTATTTTTAAGCATTATTTAATATTCGGCTAACATATACTACTGGTTGATCATCACCGTTGCATAAAATTGCTGCGATCGCTACTTGTAAAGCATCAGTCGTTAGAATAAACGAATTATTTTGAGAAAAATTTGAATATTGCAAAACTGGTGGTACAATTAGTTTGTGTTTTAGAGTGTAAAATGCAGTTTGACATTCTGGCATCCAGTCAAATTGTATTTGTTTTTTAGTAAGCATGTTTAAAGTGCTGCTATATTAGCAAAATTATCAATAAATGACCTGTAGTAACTTGCTCTAGCTACAAACCGTTTTGTGGATTGCGCACTATAGGCTGGAGTAAAACTTTGCATAATTTTTATTTTACTATGGTCGGATGATACACCGTTTGCTGAAATTATGTAGTCTAAATTTAATATTTCCTTTCTTGAAAAATTACATTTGTTTGAGTTTAACTTTAAATTTATTTTACGTAAACAGGTTTAAGACTTTTATTAAATGTTGGTTGTTATTACTTAGATTATTGCCAAATACTATTATGTCATCAAGATAGATGAAACATATGTCAAAATTTAGTCCTGCCGTGGTTACAGTCATAGCTCAGAAAAAAGCACTTAGAATTACCTTTAATCCCATGGGTAAGCGTTTCATTTGATACTGTCCAGTAGTTGTTGTAAATACAGTGAATTCCTTACTATTTTTGTCAAGCTGGACCTGATGATATGCATTGAGAAAATTTTAAATATGAAAAATACGTTGTGTTACCTAGAGAGACCAAAATTTCTATAACATTTGGTAGTGGAAATTTATCATCCTTAATACGCTCATTTAGTTTCTTATAATCAATAACAACTCTGCATTTACGAATTCCAGTGCTATCTACTTTAATCGAAACTGTTAACAAAAGTGCGGACCATGCTTATTGAGCTGATTCATTTATTTCATCTCGCAACATTTGTAACATTATTTTGTAAAGTTAACGATTAAACAAATCAATTAATAAAAATTCAGTACCTTGAATAAAGTATAGACAAAAATTCCCACAATAAATTACTTTACATTCAGTCAGGCTCCCTTATAATAAAAGAGCACTTATACCGATAGCTTCAGGCTAGTAAATTCCAGCGGCAGGTCATCATTTAAAGCTCTAGACCCCATCGTAAGTCAAATACAATAAACTTCTTAAAAGTTAGGTCGGTAACAGACTAACAAATCCGATTAAATTAAAATGTAATAGTATCTTTTTAGCGTAAATAAAGGAAAACCAATTTCAGTTTGAAAAGCTTAATACTTTCGTTGATTTACAGCGGATTAGACAAAACAAAACATTATAATAGCGGAAACTATTTCCAATTTGATTTGTTCAAATATTACAAGTAATCTTAAGTAGTCTGGAGACATCCATTGTATTTAAAATCCATTTCGGCTCAAGTGGGTTAGCCGGTCTTTGTTAATGGCAGACACTGTCGCCATAAGTAGGTTCCACATAGCAATAACTAAGTAATTCGTAGAAGAAAAAAAGATAATTTAAATTCGTGGGAAAGTGATTGCATCCGTGACCATCATCTAAAAAGGGGTTGGATTTGGTTTCTGAAATCTTGTTTTGTGGGAGGTTCTGTTCAGTCATTGGATAACAGAAAATGACGTATGTGATTATTAGGGTAGGAAATTTAGTCTATATATTTGAAGGCTTTAGCCAAAGACGGGGAGTTTTTCCAATGGGGCCAACCGTGGTTAAGAAGTAGAGAGAAACGTAGTTTCGCGGTTAGCGTTCTCTGGCATGACATAATATCCCACTTCGTATCACGTTAGTAAAAAAAATTGGAAAGAATTGTTACTCTTCCAGTTTCGCGAGGGTTATGCCCATATGTTCGCGGATTTATAGTGATGCAAGATAAATATTAAAAGCTTGTAGGCGTGTGACGCAGCAAGTAAGTGATATTGTCAAAAATTCTGCCGAGTTCGTGTGCCAGTCAATTTTTTTAAACATTACAAACAGAAGCAACAAGCGAGATTCTCTTCCCAAATTTAATAACTGCTCTACGTTGGAAAACAAACCCTCAAACAATGGACAATTATTAGTAAGTAAGCTTTTATAGTTAAGTAGCATGACCAATTTTAGTTAGTTTATTTGTTAGGACGTTTTGGCCATAAACCGTAGGATTAATTTATTGTACAATTTATAATATAAGTTTCTTTCATATACAAGTGTTTGATAACTACTTATGTACTCAAAATTTTCATAAATTCCATAGTCACCTATTCACTTAAATTTCTAAATCAATGAATGTAAGAGGTTCACGTTTATTGCTCTGTGAATTAAATAGTTTTGTTTGCCGTTGATTAAGTCAATAGTTTTTCTTATTTTTTTTCATATAAGTAGTACAAAAAGTGAGGAATTGATTAAAAGAAACAATTGTCCTCCTTGGGATGACAAGTCTCTCAAGGATTTTTACGAACATTTGGACATTCTCGACTTGTCTGGCGCCCTTGGCAATTGTCATTAAGCCACAATATTTTATGAAAGGTAAGTGCCACATTTTTGTAGTATATTATAAACTAATTTAACCCTTTTTTTCAAAATTTCAACCCTCTATATGAGCCACGACCTTCCGCTAGCTAGTGCCGGTGACCCCCCCTTTAAGTTTTGTTTTACAGGCCGCCCCCATTTTATAATTTGACTGGAAAAGATACACTTAGTAGCTTTTCCGCCTGTAACACATTTTATAAATTTGATTTTGAATTTCGGATTTTTGGCTTTGTGGTAAGCTATATGGTTTTTCATATGCTCGAGTTGCATTATCTTTTAACTGTATCTTATGTTTATATTCATTTGTAACTGTTATGGATCTTCCAACAATAAAAAGCATCTGCAAATTTTGCACAAATGTACTCTAATAAATTCATTTCTTCTGAATTTAAATTATTGAATTTTATTAAGAACTTTCTTTGTCTTGTACTGAAGAGGTGTTTGTATCTACAAACAAAAGTATTTCATAGTTATTACCATCAGCGGTTTTTGGACTGAAATTTCTAATAATCACTTCTTTGTTATGGACATTTAACATCCTAATGAGTATCATGTTATTTTTGGGATTAACTACCATGTCGTCTACAAAAGTTCCATTTCCAAGTTGTTCTGGTAAAACAATGCAATTTTCAAAAGTGTTTACGTTAAAATATTTGGGTTTCACAAAAAGAAACACAAATGCTATTAACATATTTCAATATCATAGGCAAAACTATTCTTTTGTCTTCTATTACAAAGGAAAAACTAAAATTTTCAGTCAATTAAAGCCAAATATTTTCAAAAAGATCTGCACCAAGTATTTCGAGCATTTCGTTTTCGAATGCATTTATTAACACAAAATTATAGAAGTTTATGTTGTTAACCTTTAAGGTAATATTAACTGAACCGTTTGACCTTGTCAAGCCTACACTGTCGTGTATTGTAATGTTACTTAATAAGTCCACGTGTTGAATGTCTGTGTTGATGTTAATATTAAAACTAATTGAAACCCCCCGTGTCAAGTAAAAGATAAATGGATTTCTTATTGTATTGTAACTCAATATAATTTAAACTATTTGCATTAAACACTAAAATTTTTGAATGATTATTATTATTTTGAGGAACGATAAAACGTCTGAGATTTGAATTTGAAGAAAAATTGTTTTTACTTTTCACTCAATCGAATGTATAATATAGACAAACCTGTGAATTCTACCATTTGCATCTCTTCAAAAATTTCAACTCATAAAGAACAAAGCAAATCGGAAGCTTAATATCAGGTGAACATGTGGTAAATGTTACAATCATGGTTGATTTTAATGCAATTGATTATCATCTTCCTACTATATTATAGTTTCTAAGTATAATTTTCTATGACCTTTTGTTAAAAGGAGCTTTTCCTGGCTTGATTAGATGTAAAAATGCCAGGATAATCCAACAAAGCTCTTGGAACATTTCATCGCTCATAATATACAAAAAATTTGATACATATTATAAATGCTTTAGGTGTGGAATTGATTTGCTAACATAACCATCCACACCTCACACAAAGTACAGCCACTGAACAGGGCACCGTGAGCTTAGGCTGCCTGTGTTCAAATTGTATTGCACCGCACATACGAAACATATAGAAGGTTAAGAAAAAATTATTTTGAAATTAGTAAATATAATAACAAAAAAATTTCTACAAATTGAAAATTAACTAGCAATTAAATAAGCATTAAGCTAAAAAAGACCCATAATTATTTCTCATAATAAAGAATATGATTTATAAGAGTTTTTCACATCAAGCTTTAATTTCAGAAAACTTATGGACAATACTATGAATATTTAATGCATTCAGTATTTCTGAGTCGATATATATCATTGTCAGATCAATTAAATGTTCTTGAATCATTGTAATCCAAAGGTGGTTATTGATTAGGCTGTGTTTAAAGAACGATCTCTCAGCTGAACCGACTCAAATAGGTAACATCAGAATTATTCTTAGTGCAATTAGTGTAGTGAAAAAATAACTTTGTAGATCATTCTGTACCATTTAACGTAAAACTTCAAAGAACCACTGTTATTTTCTAAGCTACATAAAAAGGGTGTTTATTTTTTAAATAGTTCTATTCCATTTATATTTTTCTCATTTTTGTCAGTTAATATTACTTCTAAGTCTAGGCAGTGTTTTCTCAAATCTGGTTCAAAAATTTTTTTAATTTCGGTATGTTGTATAAAAACCCAAAGTAATCAGAATGTTCTTACAGTTAATGGCCATATCTAAAATAGTGAAATAAAAATTTCGTTTAAAATTCCTTTTTAGGTCATTTTCCACCTCATTTTCATGTTGATAATCAAAATGGTCCTTTTTCTTTCAGCGTCTAACAGGTTCCGGTAAACAAAATACAGCATCTGTTTCAAGAAGATCAATATTTATAGCTTCTTGAACATATTCTTCGCTGCCATCTGTCCGTTTTAGCTTGTAATGTCCATTTTTTATTCGATAGATCCAAGCACTCTGTAGTACTTTCAGATATTTTTTTAAAACAGCCTTTTATATTAATCTGCAACAGTTTGTCATACCATATTACTATAGATCTTTTTGCCTCAGGGGCGAATCAAATCTATCTTACTTTCCCATTGTGTGTCGGATAATATGAAGTTATTGATATGTTTCTTCAAAACATCCCAATGTTGAGCTGAAGATGAAAAAATACATAATGTTCCAGAATGGTTTCAAAAAAGTAAACAGTTCCAAAATTTGTATTAGCTGCATCATTTAAGACCAAATTTAAAGTGTGAGATATGCATGGAACGAAAAACGATTTATGGTTAGAACTAAAAATTTTTTCTGTAGCCCATTGATCTTCCATTTCATGTTTGACTCACTGTCATATCCCTGACAATGAATATTTCTTGGATCTAAATTTAGGGATTCTAAATGTTTATTAAGCTCTTGAAATGGATTTCGGATATTGAGCTAAATATTCGACACCACTTTAGAAAATACCGACGAATTTCTAGTCTTCGTTTGAAAACTCAAATCAACAAAACGTACTATAGCTGTTAATTGTTCCTGGCGACCTTTGCTGGTGTGGTTTAACATTGTTGAGCAATATATAGCACCTGCTAGTAACTTTTAGTATATACCTTTTAATTCCATTTGCTAGCAAAGCTATAATCTCATTTTGAATCACCTAAATATGTAGGAATGTATTTGTTCGTTTCTTTGATTTTTACGAATGTGTTCATATAACATTACATAAAAATTTGCTATAGTTTCTATTGCTTTTAAAAAATTTTCATTGTATTGTTCAAACAACTGATTTGATAATCCATGAAAAGCAAAAGGGAAGTGTTACCAGTAATTTGTACCAGTTTTTGCAAAAGTATTGTTTCTTGAAGTAAATAGCTTGCAATGAAAGCAAAATACACAATCTTTAGACACTGAATACAAAAGTTACTTTCTTTCGCATGTTTCACTATTTACGAAAGTGTGCAAATAAAAATAATCTGACAATTTTCTGCCCATCCTATTTTTTGGATATGAGTATCCTTCGACTTGAATTGAACCATTTTCAACCAAAAATTGTCTTTCTGCATGTGAAAGTGTCTTTGACCATTTACATGATTTTGTAAAATAGATAAAAAGTATATGTCAGCACTATCCGTGCAGGCATCATGAATCGTATTTGATGAAACATTAGCTTGAGCATCACATAGTTTTTCCTCACTAGTCTCACTTATTTGAAAAGTAGCACAAATCCGAGACTTGTAGACAGCACTGATTCTTAAATTTTCACATATCTGAAAATTGTGCCCCTCTCTCTCTCTCACTTTCTTTTTCTTGTTCTTTGGCCACCTTCTTCTTCTCGTATTGAGCGTGGAGAACCATTTACGCTTCATCGTTTTTTAATACGCTGGAATAATCTGTTACCTCAGTACTGTAGCATCTGTGTAACTTCAATTTCATAAAATCTTAATTTATTTAATGTAATTGATATTTACACTTAAAATTAGACAACACTTAACTTATACAATTTATATTTCATTACAAGTAATTTATATCGACTAACAAGTAACAAATAAATTTATTTTGAATATTTATTTCTTATGTACACGTGATCTACCATTGGAAAGGACTTACGGTAGCTTCTAAAATGATCTGGAGACTGGATGTCGACCGACAATTAATAGGTACAGGCGGCTTTCTATGACAGCGGTATTTAATAGCTGCATGTTTGTCAGTCGAGGATTTCTAGACATGCCAAATGAAAGCTAACGTAATGTGCTAAAAATAACTAAACAACGAGCAGCGGCTTCGTTACAATACTTTATTCCATTTAAACAAGGAAGTTATGATCCCACTTTGCACAACCCACATGCACTAATTAATTTTTTTTTATTTTACTTTTGCTGTATTTACAACAGTGGAAACAGCTTCACTTGTAGCAGACATACTTTTATTAAAAAGCACATTTCCCACCACTTCACTGAGTAAATATTGCCACCTTTCTGATGGTCTGTGCTCAGTGAACACACTTGCCACTAGGGTTGTGTGGCCTTACCACTGGACTAAAGGGTTGTTCACCCGTTCAAGACCTATGGAGACCCAGGTTGAGGGTGCATGAATATTACCCATGTAAACAAAATGTCAACTATGGCGGCTAAAATTATTAGTATATGTTTTTCTAGCTTCTATAAAAGAAATATTGTTGCGTTTTCTGTTAATGAAGTTATTTTAATGCAAATGTGTTTTGGGAGGGGTGGGAGGTGAATCAATGTTTGCATGATACCGAGTGACCTTTAGTGTGGACCGATTTTTATTGGAAAGTGATCGAAATAACATGAAATCAAAAATTGATCCATAAGTTAACATCTTCACTGACTGTGTCCAACATTATTTATCCCATGGTGAGTATTTTCCAAAAGCGCTTCCATACATACAAACAATAGGATTAAGGAGAACCAGAAAACTAAGATTCTGCCAACCTCACAGTTTGAAATAAAATTGAAGATGAAAATCGGAAAGACTTATACAGCGAACATTAATTATTAAAGAAGGAAAAAAGAAAAAGTGTTGTGACAGAAAGTTCAAGTAGTATAGTAGTAAAGAAAAGATGGGCATTATTTTTGATGGTGAATTTCTTTCAGATTTACGCAAAGGAAAAGCAAACACGATAGCGAATATAGTTCAAAATCTGATTATATATTGATAAAGTTTACAGGAGAAAAGTGATAGTTATTTTATTGCTAAAATTGAAGCGATACTAATTGGTGGATTTAAAGTTACATTTTACAAGTGCATGCCAGAAACTAAAGTAGTAAGAAACTTCATCAATAGTACAGAGACATCTTTTATAAATTAGATCATCTATAAGACAAGAGGCTCATATAATTGTTAATTTCATTCGCTATAATGGCGTAGATTGTAACATTAATTTAAAATATCAGGGTTGCCACTTTTAACTTATCTAGAATGTAACATTAATGTAGAATGTATGTAACATGGTATGTATTTAATAACATTCCACCAAGCAACACACAATTTGAAAAGTATTAATATTTAATTCAATATGAATTGACATAAGAAAGCTTTCCTGTTATTTCGACACTCATCGTACCTTACTATTCACTTCCATACTTAATTTTATAAAGCAAAAACCTATAAAATTTGACAAATATATACAATTTAGAATTGAAGTCGCACATGGAAAATGAATATGCTTTCTTGAATAAAAACAATAAAGTTTCTAAAATCCACACCCGCATCAATATCTTTTATATGTAAGAATGCTAAAATGATAAACGCAAACAATTTTAATTAGTGTTTGGAAAATTTTTGTAGAAGTACGCGTAATATGTTAGTCATATAAGAATTCACAGAAGTTGCGAGAGCATGGAAATGGAATCAACTTGGAGACTTACTGGACAGGACTTTTAAAAATCTTGTACTCGATGTATAACGATTGGTTTTAATTGAATGACTATCGTAATATATAAACAGGAATGTACTATACCACAAATATATATTCAAAATTAGATGGGAGAGAAATACTGGGATTCAGATCGATTCAAATGCAATTTCATTTTGCTAATGGGTTAGTTCCGTTAAAGGTTTGATTTGGAAATGGTATCTGGGTACATAAAAAAGGTATTTTGTTGGTGCTAAGTAGGGACAAGGTAACCAAGTTATACAACAAATCCATGAATATTCCAAACAAATACCCAGAGAAAATACATGTGGAAGTAAACTTTCTACCGCTCTGGTTTCGCAGCATGCCGGTAATCAGTACCATTGTCCATGTGTGTTTACACCAATTTTTTTATCTTGATGTTATTTTTAATGTTTGTGGGCATGTACTGTTCTGAGTAATTTTCATTGAAAATTTATCAGTAGCAATTAAATTGATATTAGGTAGGATTTTGGCCAACAACTATTTAGGGCATTGATTATCAAAACTGGGTATTCAGTTATACATGGTATTAATTAAATCAAGTTCATTCTCTGGCGTGCGTAAATAAACCGTATTCAAAAATGTACGTAATCTATTGCTACAATTTTTAACCTCCAATATTTGAACTTTCAACAGCCATTTGCAAGACCCAATAGTTTATGGTTAATTTCAGTCAATCATTTTGGTTTTATTCTTGTAATTTCAAACAAACATATTCGGCCCCACCATAAACGGAAAGATTTCCTCAAGTGAAAAGATTTAAAGTTTAGGAATCAAGATACAGTTTCGAGCTAGTTTTGGAAAAACTACCTCGAAAAACACTTGACTAAAGATAAAGTGAGTAAGTGAGCACGGCAACTATTATTTCGATAGCATTAACAGCCAAGGCAGAACAGGAGCTCAATACTTCTAAAGATTGGTAAATTAACTTTTTTATGCCTTTGGTTTGGAATTGATGTTTTTATTTTATTTCCCTCGATAAGAAACCTCTGACCAACTGTAGCTAGTCGCGGGTGTCTTTCGCCATTTCAATTTGTCCCAATCTAACAACAATTTTGCCTGTAACAAGATTTGTGCATAAATATTAATTTGATCAGTAAACTTTTGATCCTAGGTATCCACAGTCCAATCAAAGATTGGTTAGCATATGACTGTTGAGCCCAAGGTCCCCGATTCGATTCCTGACATGGACCACTTGAAAAATGTTATGCGAACAATCTTCACAAAAATATACCCTCGTTTGGATGAGGAAAAATGTAGATCCCATGTGAGTATTGTCTCACACGTTAGAGATCCCTACCTTGCTTGGGACAGCAAGGATTCAGCAAAATTCTGAATTTCCAGGTCGGTGTAGTATATTGGGTGGAACATTAGAAAGTCAAATGTAGGGTCCAATCAAAGTACAATACAGGGTTATACTTTGGACCAAATTTAATTACATCTATATTTGATTCTTACCTATATCTAATTAGTTTGAATTATAAATTTTGTAAAACTCTGATACTAAAGTAAAAAGAATAGAATAAATGATAATATAAAAGCTTTTATGTTTTATGTGTAAGGATAAATTTTACATCTATTGCTTTCTTTATGAATTGTTTGAAACATAATAAAACCTGTCTATTAACTTGTATAATTATAAAAATGATTTTTAGTAAACACATAAAACATAAGTTGGCTGTGAGGTCACTACATTATTAAATAACAATACCGTAAAATGGGTTTACACTGATCCGCAGGGGCTACTTTGATGATAACTCTCTACAAAAAACATATTTGCTCTAAACTCGAATGTGTGGAATATCTCACATTAATTGTTACACGTTGCAACAGTGAATAGTTATAGTATATGTAAACCTGTTTCAAGTGATGTGCTGGATATAACCAATTTATAAGTAATATTATGAAATACAACAATCTCTATATAATTAAACGATGAGGAAACTTCTACAGTAACATATCGGCATATAGTTTGTGATATAGTTATTACTACGTGCTCTTATAGGCATTTTAAGGTACTAGTTTAACCTTCATTGTTCACCGAGCACATGTGGTAATAATCTTACTTTTAATAATATATCGAGAGGTAATTTTAAAAACCTTGGTGTGGTTACATTGATTGCTGATCAAAGTAATTCCAGTATCTATAAATATCTGAATCCTTAAACCATTAAAATTTTTCTTTCCAGAATAACATGGTACACACTTACCAAAGGAATTATATAGATGAAACCACAGAAATGGCACTTAATGACATCAGATGGTAGACTTACAATAAGAGCTGCTTCAGTAATGTATAAAATTTCTTTTGAAACAGTTCGATAGATATATAGGGGGGCACATTCGCAATCCAGGTGCACAGATTATTTATTTGCCCAGTAACATTTCGTGACGTTTATGATGACCTTTTTACTACACACCAAGAGACTACCAAGACCAAAGGTTCTAATAGGAGATAACCTGTCTTCACACCTTGATGAAGATATAAAAACATGCAATAAGAACAACAATTTGGCTTGTCTGGTACCTAATTCAACACATCTAATCTATGCCAACCATTAGATGTCGTTCTTTTTTTGTCGGATGAAGAGCACATGGCATTCTACATTAACCGAATGGAAAAATGCAGAATCTACATGTAACTACTGTCCCAAAAGATCACATCCCTAGATTTTTAAGACAATGCCTGGAACGAATGAATACAATAGAACTTCTACCATAAAAAAATAAGAATTCTACCCGGTGATTAAGAAGCATCTGCTGTCAAGTTTAAATGTAATTAACTATTTAGTTGCCACTGAAATATATCTGCCAAATAAATTTGATTTTATAAACAAATTACCTTCGGATGAAGATGCAGATGTAACAATTCGTAATGTAGAACGGGCGTTCACACACTATCTAAACGAAACAAGGTTTGTCGATAAATACAGCACTTCAAAGCCAAGAAAGAAGAAAAGATTGAATGTTCAACCTGGCAAAATCATTGCTACACTTACTGACCACCATAGTGAGACCTCTAGCATACAAAACAAACCTGAAGGAAAACTGGAACAGACAGGAAATGGACTACATGGTGCAGTGATCAAAAATGTTTCATTCATAACTCCTGGTTATAATAATCTACACAAAAACTGTTTTGTTTTAGTTCAATTTATTTATGGCGAGCATTTAAAAACAGAGAAAAGTAAAACAATCGTTGCTCAAAACAATACGTATAGTGTGAAGTCTAAGAGGTCATATTTACAAAAAGCTATTACCCTTATTTTCCAAATGTCAACAATATTTGTAAAGTATCTTGAAATAATATGATACTAAAGTTATTTCAACCTATAGTACACAGAAGTCGACATATTTTTAAGAAGTGTCCATTAAAAACATTATTTTCCTCTGTTAATTACAAAGACGAAAAATTCATTCCTATTTACCTTTTTTTTATACTAGTTTTAAAATTATAAACAATAACAAAATTAAAAGCAGAATTGCCTTTAATTTTCTTTTCATTTGTAATCTAGAGTGCCAAAATACCACGTAGTTTTCATTTGGTCACAAAATGAACCTTGTAGCTTATAATTTAAGTACATATTTTGATAGTTATGAAGGTTACTTTTTAATTTTTTCCAAATATTGTGCTTTCTAAGATACCTATCGAGTAGTGACCCTACATGTGATTTTTCAATGCTCCACCCGAAGGTACTACATTGGCCAGGAAGCGAGTTTTTACCTGGAAAATTTGGAATTTTGCCGAACCCTTGCTGTTCCAAGCAAGGTAGGGATCTTTAATGTGTGACAACACTCACACACAGGATCTCCATTTTACCTCTCATCCGAACAAGGGTGTTTTTGTGATAAATGCTCGCCTAACATTTTTCAAGCGCACCATGTTGAGATTCGAACCCGGGACCTTAGGTGTAGTAGTCACACACATACCGCCTATGCCACGGAGCCGCTCGTGTAGTGTACCGTACATGTGATTTTTTTTACATTTCATTTTCCAATGCTCCAGCCGATGGTACAACATTGGTCAGGTAATGAGGGTTTTTTTACCCGGAAATTTTGAATTTTGAGGACCCTTGCCGTTCCAAGCAAGGTGAGGATCTTTAACATGTGTTTCAACCCTCGTACACAGGACCTACATTTTACCTTTCATCCGAACTAAGGCGTATTTTTATGGATCGCCTAACATTTTTCAAGCGAACTGTGCTGGGTTTCAATCCCAGGACCTTAGACTCAAGTCACACGCACATGATGCACACCAACTGAACCACAGAACCGCCCATGTAGTATAACAGCAAATTATAGACCGATTATATGTGTTTTTTCAATACCAGAATGCAGAGGTAATAATTATTAGGAGCGGTGTAAATTTAATTTTGGTCAAAGTAACCCCATTTTACAGTATTCCATTTTAAAACAAACTGTATGTTTTAATATACTGCAAGCTAGTTCTGAAAATACAATGTTGAGCCTCGTATCAAAAATTAATTCTGTTAAAATTAAAGTTAATTCTGTAAAAATTAAAAGTTCTGATATTAAACTAACAATATATGTTCATAATTTATATGAATAAGTTGTAATAAGTACTAATTATTAGTAACATATTTTTCTTGCAGGTGTATCACCCTATGGATCAAACCAGCGATCTCTGACAAGTAAATATCATTAGCATGTTTATTCTGCACTACACTGTATATTTCAGCATCCAACAAGGTATTGGATTTTATAACAAAATGCTTTTGGAAATGTTCTCCTGGTTGTCAACAAATTTCAACTTTAAATTCTTAAGATATTATGTAGTTTTATAAATATATCACAATTATATTTATATAATATAACCTATTTACAAGTACATAAAATATTTATAAACCTAAACGTGCTGGAGTTCGTCTTGGTGTTTGTGGGCCACTTCTTGGAGTCTCGCCAGCACTAATAATTTTTTGTTCTTTATTGAGGGATGCTTCACGTTTAGCAGTGGCTTCTTTGCGTAAACGCATTTCCTCCTGTGCAATGTGCATTTGGTTTTCCATTTCTTGTAAGTGTTCAGCAGCTTGTTTCCTTTTAGCATGTCCAGATTTGCCAGTTTCCTTGACTGAAAAAAACATAGGTCCTAGTTCAGCCAACCAATGTCCGTCTACTGAAGTAACGCACTGCATATACTCTCTAGCTGTCATTACAAGTTCATGGTATACAACATAATCAGGCGTATTTCCCAAACCAAATAAAGCTGAAGTGGCATGTAAATGACAAGGCATTCCTGTTCTTAAGTTAACGTATTCTCCTATGCCTTTCAATCTAGCTGCCTGATGAAAATAAGCTGCAAAATAATTATTACAAAAATTTCTTGAAATCTAAAACAAAATTTACCTGAACAAATACATTTTCTGACTATGTCCCAATTAGTACCACATGATATCATTTGTAATTTTTGTTGAAGAACTATATCCTTCAGTTGCTGTCTAACTTCACGAACTTTACGCATTGCCTTCACGTGAATAAAGTGTTCGTTACACCAATGCGAAGAGTAACTGAAAAATAAAATAATTATAAAGCTATCAGTTAAAAACTACCAAAATAAACAAATGCTTAGTTACTGAAAAAGTTCTTTGATTTATATCAAATTTAAAACAAAATGTTACAAGAACTTTTAACAAACCAATTTTCATTTTCAATGAAGACAATTTTCTGACGCTTGTGATCGTTCCAGTATTTTTTCTGGAAAATTTATTACCACTACACAGCAAAATGCACAATCAAACACATGACAGTATAAATAATCAATTCCGCTTGTAACACGGCATTTTTCGTTACTTATAGAAGTAAAGAATTTCAAAAAGAATAAGGACCAATGAATTATAAAGTTCATTTCTTTCAATTTTAAGAAGCTACACAATGTACCTATTTAATAAGTTAATATAAAGAAGATGCTTTAATTTAATAATGTATATAAATGATTGGATAATTTAGCTAGTGATAAACAAACTAGTTTATTACGGAGGGTTAACAAATCAACGATAAATTGTAATTTGATTTAGCGCATGACCTGCCCAATGCTCCGCTCACAAATTTGTATTATCAGTTTCCCACTACGTTTCCAAAAAGGTATAAAACGCCAGGATGTAGGAGCTATGTATTATAATTATTATTACAAGTATTGTTTGTTCATCCATAACATTAATGTTATTATAATTCAAACAGGGCAGTCCATTTTCCTTAGTAAGTGTTATAGTTCAGTCAAATACCATTAGAGTTGAAATCTCCAAGCAGGTAGTATTACAAATTAAATAAAAGGTAAGGAAATACATTTATTATACTGCTGTGTAAATAATCCTGTTATTGTACGCTAAGATGTCAGATAGATTTAGTTCTATAAGAAAAATCAGTTGCAAACTGCTCTTACTAAGTACTAGTTAAATATTTAATTTGTTTTGGTTTGAGGAGTGAAAAATTTTTTTACAATTTTGTGTACTTGTCAAATTGAGTTGCAGTAAAAGGACTGAATATGTAACTACTTTCATATTTTCTTAAATTCGACAAATAAAAAGGTGCAGCGTAAACAGTGTGGAAAATAAATGCAAGCTATTGCTTAAAAGATCACCTATCTATGTGTACACTGCAAACGCCAGCAGTCTTTGTGGATAGTGGAAGCGAAAACAAAGATGAAGTACTTCTTGCAGCACTTAGAACAAAGTGAACCCAAAAACAAATTAGAAAAACATACACAAGATAGTGCAATAGGCTGGAAGAGCTTTATAATATACGTACGTGATCGCATACACATCTTTATTTTTGAATTTTAGAATTGGCTCCGAAACCAAGTTCATCAAATTTTAAGAAATCAAGGGCAAGACTATACTGCTTTGTTGATAGAACAGCTTGAAGTTAGAAAGAACTAAGATAAAGAACATGCAACATTTATTTATGCAACAAGTGCAACATTTAGAGTAGTAGAACATCCCGAATTTGTTAAGCTGTTTAAAATGTTGCGACCAGGATATAAACCCCCCAATTACGCAGAAAATATCAGGCCAGTTATTAGATTCAGTTTATGAAAAAGAAAAAATCCAATGTCAAAATGCATTATATAATCAAACAATATGTTTATGCCTCGACGATTGGTGTAATGTAAGAAATGAACTAATAATTTATGCATACGTTATAAATCAAAGAGACAAAGTTGAAGTTCACTTGCTAGATACTATTGATCTGGTAATCCACATTCGAATGATTATTTAGAAGAGTTAACCATAAAAATTCTAAAAAATCTACGCCAGAATAATTGTATAATAAAAAGTATTGTGACAGATAATGCTACAAATATATATCTAAAATGCATAACAATTTGTTGATAAAGTTGACATTAAATGGCATCGATGATAATAATATTAAAATTAAGCATACGGTTGTTCAACTCATCTGTTGAATTTATTGGCCAAAGACTTGAATACAGAATCTGTTATCAAATATTTTCGGAACAGTTATTTAGCAAAAGCATCTGACAATGGTTCTGCACTTTTGAGGCGAAATGGAACACAGTTTGCAATTCGATTAAATCTTATTTAAAAAATTGACCTGTTTTATTGAAAATATGCGATGAAAGAAAGGAAATTATTGATTCTGAAATAAGGACTCGAGTCTGCAACACAGGGATTAAAAGAAATGCAGAAGATCTTTATAATGTAAAGAGAGTGTTGTAGAAGCGTTATACAATGGACATACTTTCGTAAGGTCCGGTACTATTTCTATAAATATTAGTTCATTAAATCACTATCTCTGCAATTATGCCGATAATTAACAAGTGTTCAATATGTATCCGCGATCTTAATCCAGAGAAAAAAATTATTTGCGATAAATGTAAAAATCCATTGCATTCAACGTGTTCTCGTTTATCAAGGTTCGAAGTGCAATGTATTTCCAGCAAAGACAGGCATGTGGTATATCACTGCAATAAATGTAGCTCTGAAAAATGTGAAGCAGATGTGCTGGAGCAGCTGATAACTGAGCTTAAAAATGAAATTAATGAATTAAAAACCGATCTGCATCCAAGCAGCAATATCCTGTTCTAACCTCTGAGGAAGTAATTAACGAAGGTATGGAGCGGCAGCATCGGGCAAATAATATAATTATTTTTAACATACCAGAAAATCCGGAAAAACAATCCTCAAATGATCTAGATAACATTAAACAACTTCTTAAAGTTATTCCCAACATTGCTGTTAACGATATAAGTGTGCTTCGGCTGGGCAAGATCGATACAACTCAAAAACAGCGCCTTATCAAAGTAACATTGACAACCTCTGTTGATGCACTTCGAGTTGTCAAAAGCAAAGCTCTTTTGAAACAGGCGAAAGCTTTCATTAATATTAAACTAGACGAGACTCCAAGGCAACGAGAATTTATAGTTAAACTTAGATCTGAACTCAGAAGCAGAATTGATAAGGGCAAATCAAACTTAACTATACGATACATACAAGGAATTCTCCAGATAATAGTTGCCAACTCAAAAACTAATCACAACATCCTCTTCACAATTAAATCAATTAGAGTGCTACTATCAAAACGTTAGAGGACTGCGCACCAAAACTCAACAGTGTTTTACATCAGTGTATGGATGTGAATTTGATATAGTATGTTTAGTTGAAACTGCACTCACACCTGATATCTTCAGCTCTGAGATTTTTTCAAACTTGTTTAACGTTTTTAGGTGTGATCGTCAGTATGATGTTATAAACAAAGTGTGAGGTGGCGGTGCTTTGTTAGCAGTAAGGAATCACATAAATGGCTGAAATTCTGGATTTATCTCATATTACGTCAGTGCTACCCAATATTGATATCGTTGGATGTAAGTGTAATTTGAACTCAAATTCGTTGTACATATTTGTTATTTACGTACCTCTTAACACAACGATTGCCGATTATCAGATACTTATTGACCTTTTCGAGCAACTAGAATGTCGTTATAAGAAAAACGTCGTAATTGTGGGCAACTTTAATATACCAAATTTTAATAAACCAGATGTTGACGATTCCAAAAGCAAGCTAATGCGAGGCTTCACTGAACTATTAAATATGAAACAATTTAACTCCATTACAAATGTACAAGGTCAAACACTTGATCTTGTATTTTCAAATACCAAATGTGTAATTAGACGCGATGCACTACCTTTTGTAAAGGAAGACCTTTATCACCCAGCATTGAAGACAAATATAGATTTTCCTAATGTCGTAAGTAATACACTTCCCATTAATCATGGTAAAAAGGCGTACAATTTTTAAAAAACCGACTTCATTGGTTTGTATAATACCCTTGCTAATACTGATTGGTCATTTCTGTTAGAATCATCGGACGTGAATGTAGTTTGTAAATATTTTTACGATTATGTCCATACGCTTTGATGTTTACGTACCACTATTTAGTTCTAAAAAGCACAAATATTCCAGATGGTATTCACAGGAGCTTATCAAATACAATTCAACTGAAAAGCGCGTACTATAAAAAATATAAAATAACTAAAAGGTCTGATCAGCATGAAGAATATCAAAAATTACGGTCCATAGTTAAATTGCAAATAAATGCATGCTATAAAAAATATCTCGTTAATATTCAGCAATCATTTACTGCTGATTCTAGATAACTGTAGTCATACATTCAGGAAAAGCGCAGTGGTACCCACATACCTGGAAAATTGTATATCGACAACCAAACATATGATTCCCCTGAAGCCATTGTGAACGCATTTAGTAAATACTTTAGCAGCGTGTACTCGACCTCCAACGTTGGTACAGGTATATGTACTTTTAATAACATGCCTATCATAAATGTTGAGCAGTTTACAATCAAGAAAGTTGAATCAACCATCATTAAATTGAAAAACAAAATGACTTCTGGTCCCGATAGTATTCACAGTTTTTTAGTTAAAGAATGTTGCACAGTATTTTCTTATCCGCTGAGCATTATATTCAATCTCTCTCTGAGAACTAAAATTTTTCCTTATGTATGGAAAACTGTCAGAATTTGTCCTGTTTTAAAATCCGGTGATCCATCGAAAATCAACAATTATAGACCAATAAGTTTACTGTATAACTTCTCTAAAGTATTCGAAATACTATTATATAATCAAATATATCCTAAAGTTACAAGCTACATTTCAACATGTCGACACAGATTTATGATGGGCCGCTCTGCTACAACTAATCTTATGCTTTTTACCCAGTTTTTGTCAGAATCGCTAGATGCCTAAGGTCAAGTTGATGTAATATTTACTGATTTTGCAAAGGTATTTGATCAGATAGACTATTCCATCATTAAAACAAAATTAAGCACATTTGGTTTTAGCAAAACACATTATTATTTCAATCATATCTACAAAACTATATGCAGTATGTATAAGAATTACAGCTCAGAAAACTTTTTAGCACTGTCGGACGTTCCTCAAGGATTCAATTAGGGTCCGCTACTATTTTTGTTATTCATCAATGACTTACCTAAAGCTCTAAACTGCGAAAAGCTGCTTTTTGCAGATGATATGAAGATATTTGCCAGAATAAATACACCTCAAGATTGTGACCTTCTCCAACAGCAAATAATGTCAGTACAACAATGGTGTGTTGCAAACAGCCTTCATCTTAACGTAAATAAATGCAAAGTTGTTACCTTTACTAGAAAGATTCAACATGTTATTTACCATTATACGTGCAACACTGTACAGTTAAGTCGATGCAGTGCGGTGACGGATCTAGGCATTACATTTGATTCTCAACTTAATTTTATAAACCACATATCTGCAACCTCTACAGCAGCAATCAGAATGTTAGACTTTTTAATACGCAACTGTAGATCTTTTACCAATATACTAGCATTCAAGAGTTTGTTCTATGCGTATGTTAGAAGCAAGTTAGAGTATGGTGCGATTATATGGTATCCTATATACCAATATCAAAAAGACAATCTAGAAAAAATACAGAGAAGACATTTGAAGTATATGTTTTTTAAAATGAATGGTTACTATCCACCTCTTGGTATTGATCAGAGTCTATTGCTATCTATGTTTGATAAGAAATCCATTAAAGCTCATAGAACAATGATTAGTCTAACACTGTTGCATAAGTTAATGCATAACAAAATTGATTCCATACATCTACTGCCGTTAATCAATTTCCACATGCCGCGATTATCTACCAGAAACACTTTAACATTTTATTGTAACGCAGCGCAAACTAATATATTACTAAAGTCTCCAGTTCACATAATGTGTAATAACTTTAATGTAATCGCAGGTTTTTGTGACATTAATCACTGTAGACTATTAGAATTAAAAAACACTATGAGAGACTACTTTTACTTATTCTAAGCTCATTATTGAGTTTGTAGTGATGTATAGTAGTGCAGCACATGTAGATAGTTATGTATTGATAGAATATCCTTATCTAATTACTTTTTTCTTTAGTTTTTTAGTGTATTTAGCTATAGCACATTTTGTTTGTTTATTTGTTTGATTACTATCTTGTATGTTACTTTATTTCTAATTTTTGTCCTATAATTGGTTGGAAAAATCTGTTGGACAATAAAGATTAATAAATAAATAAATAATCGGTTGAATATTATATTAGTTGCCATGGATTTAATGCAAACGGACAACTGTGCTATAGTACATGTATTTGTTATATGGAACAAATTAAAAAATAATTTGAAACAACATTTAAACAAAAGAAGGAAACAAAAAGCTTTTGGATCGGTATGAACAAGTAATTATGCTTATGCAAGTAATTATGCTTATTTACTGAGCCGAACAAATATAAAAGAAACTACAGTTCTTTCACAAACAGTGAATCAATATGCCTTAGAATTTGTTAAAATCAATTTTGTTAAAATTTTGCCAGTTCTTATGAAGTTGATTAGTCATGTAAAACCTTTTGATGATTCTCTGCTTCATCCTAATGTTTTAGAAAATACGACTACTTGGTGGGCGTCTGCATTCTGTATCCTTTGATCAAAATGAAGAAACCGATAAACAAAAAGCAGCGAAAATAACATTTTTATTTAAAGAATTTAATAGAAAACAAGAGGCTTCATTTCTGTTAAGTACAATATACATTTACTTAATAATTGTTAATTAAATAATATACACCTATTCTATAATTATATTACATTAATAAAAAACTCCATTTCGAATGGACCTGCACCTTGCCAAAGTGCTAGATTACTAGAACAGGTGAAATTCCTTGCGTGTTCTCATGAGCTAAAGAGTCAAACTACAGGTCCAACCAAAGTAGTAGGGTCGTTAGTGAGGAAACAGACTAAGACAGGTGCCCGAAAAAGAACAGCGGCTCTTTCGGTACTTGGATTGGCAGAGACCATAGGAGTCGATATGGCAGTCTAAGACACACTACCGCGATGTGGAAGGTAACGGAAGACCACCACATTACCTCCCAAGTACACATTATAATTTGAATTAGGGCCGCTATACTTGCGGCCACGTCCCCAATGCTCCACCCGGAGGTACTACATTGTCCCAAGTACACAGCGTACTTTAATTGTAATAAACATAATGGCATTGTTTGGGGTAAAAGATTCCGGAGTTAAAATAGTCCCCCATTCGGATCTCCAGGAGGGGACTACTTAGGAGGATGCGATCAGAAACTTCAGAATAAGAGTCGGAAACATTTTGCGAATCAAAGCGTGGAATGTTAGAAGTACGAAGCAAGTAGGTAAGCTAGAGAACCTAAAAATTGAAATGAATAGATTAGCACTACACATAGTAGGGATCAGCAAAGTTCGGTGGCCAGAAGTGGGGAATTTTTGGAGTGGAGACTTCAGGGTAATTCACACAGAAGCAGAGGAAGGAAATTTGGGTGTGGGGATAGTTATGTGAAGAAAGATAGGATACTGTGTAAAAAATTACTAACAAAAGAATGAGAGTACTCGTGGTTAGATTAAAATCTAAACAGGTAAACACAGTAATAATACAAGTATACATGCCCACCTCTAGCTACAGTGCCGAAGAGGTGGAAGCGATCTATAAAGATATCGAAGACATATTAAGATACGTAAAAGGACATGAAAATTTAATAATTACAGGGGATTTTAATGCAGTGGTAAGTGAGGGTAGGGAGGGAGTGGTAGTACGTTTATTTGGTTTAGGCACGAGAAAATACAAGGGAAATAGTCTGGTAGAATTTTGCAACAACAACAATTTAATCATCACAAACACATTATTTCAACTTCATGTTAGAAGACGATATACGTGGAAGATGCCAGGAGATATAGGAAGATATCAAACAGATTACATTCTTGTTAGACAACGGTTTAGGAATCAAGTAAAAGACTGTAGAAGCTACCCAGAAGCAGACACTGACCACAACATCGTAATTATGAAGGCCACACTTAAATTTAAAAATTTGAAAAAAAGAAATGGAAAAGGCACTTTGACTTTGAGAAACTAAAAGATAAAGATATTCAAGAAAGATTCAAAAAAAGTCAAACGAATTGCTGAAAGATATCGGGTAAAAATCTGATACTAAGGAAGTAAAAACAGAATGGAATAAGAATAACATTAAATCCAGTCTAGATATGGCGGCCAGAGATATTCTGGGGTATACACAAAAAGAAAATAAGAAACTGTGGAGAACAAAGGATATCCTGAATTTAATAGAAGAAAGGTGAAAAAACAAAAGTTAATCAGACGAAACAGGAAAATAGAGATACAAAGTCATAAAATAGGAAACTATTTGTAAATGCAGGAAAGCTAAGGAACAATGAACAATGGATTGGTGAAAAGTGCAAAGAGGTACAAACTAAGATGGAAGTAGGAAAGACAAATGAAGCATACAAACTAATTAGCATCAATTATAGGAATACAAAACCATATAGCAAAAATATAAAGGACGCGAGAGGAAACGCCATTATAGAAAATGTAGAGAAAGTGGGTAGATGACAAGAATATACAGGGAATTTATATACAGGAGAGGAACTAACTGCATTAGAACGGGAATCAGACATTGAAAATGATGAAGGGATATCCTATACTTAGAGATGAGTTTGAATTAGCATTAAAGGGCCTGAAAAATAGTAAGGCGTCGGGTACAGATAAAGTGCAAGCAGAAACTCTAAAAACCGCTGGACAAGCAGTAACAGAACGTCTCTTCCAACTTGTAAGCTATACGTATGAAACAGGCGAGATACCGAAAGATTTCAAATGTAACATCATAGTAACTATACCAAAAAAGAAAGGCACGAGTGGATGTGAAAATTTTCGAACAATAAGTTTGACAGCACACGTGTCAAAAATATTAACTAGAATTGTAAAAAGACGAATGAAAAAACGAGCTGAAGAAATATTAGGAGAAGATCAATTTGGGTTTAGGCAAAACAGGGAAACACGGGAGGCTATTTTAACTCGGAGTGATAATGGAGAAAACAATAGAAAAAGGGGGAAACGTGTATATAGAGTTTGTAGATCTGGAAAAAGCATTCGACAATGTAAAATGGAAAAAATGTTCAAAATACTCAAAACGATTGAAATGAGTTACAGGGATAGGCAAATAGTAAATAGCTTATACAAAGAGCAAACAGCAATAATAGAATTAAAGCAGAAACGTAGAGAAGTAAACATTAGGAAAGGAGTGAGACACGGATGTGTCCTATCCCCATTAATTTTTAACTTGTACATTGAAGAGGCAATGAATACTGTCAAATGCAGGAAGACATTTAAAATTACTATGCAGGGACAAAAAAATTGATATGCTTAGATTTGCAGATGATATAGCGGTATTAGCATCTAGCAAGGAAAAGTTAGAAGCTGCTCTTAATGAAATGGAATCGGTTCTAACAGAGAGATACGATATGAAAATTAACAAAAATAAAACTAAAGTACTAGTATGCAAAGGAGATGAAAATAAATCAAAAACAAGAATATAAATAGGTAATGGAAACTTACAACAGGTTAAAGCTTTCTGCTACCTAGGGAGCCAAATAACACAAGATGGAAAAAGCACAAACGATATAAAACAAAGATTAGCACTAGGCCGTGCTACATTTAACAAGAAAAAGCAACTACTGTGTTCAAAGACAACAAACATAGAAACAAGGAAAATATTGATTAAAACGTATGTGTGGAGCACAGCACTGTATGGCTGTGAAGCCTGGACAGTAGGAGAAACGGACAAGAAAAAGGAAAAAGGTAGAAGTCTTTGTAATGTGGTGCTACAGACGTATGATGTAGATATCATGGACAGACAAAGTTAAGAACGAAGAGGTGCTAAAAATAGAAAGGGAAGAAGGAAATATGTGGAAAACGATAAAAATAGAAGAGATAGGATGATGGGTCACATACTACGGCATGAGAGAATAGTGTGGAATATATTAGAAGCAGAGATAGGGAAAAAAGAGAAGTAAAGGTAGGCCTAGGTTAGACTACTACACACAAATAGTGAAATATAGGCTGTAGGAATTTCAGGGAAATGTGTAGGCTAGCTCAAAATAGAAATCAATGGAGGTATGCATCCAACCAGTTCCAAGATTTATAAACTAATGACGAAAAAAGTAACTGTACTTAAACATAATGATTATTATAATCAACTACTGGTATTGGTTGGGCAATTTTCTCGAATAATGTTAATTGTGCGAAAGGATTTAGTGGAAAACTATTAATTCGGCAAATGTCTAAGTGTTGGAGGATCTTGGCAGCCACAGGCTGTTTAACCCCCTTCACTAAATCTCGGTGAAATAGGGCATAAAATTAGAAAACAACAGAAGGGGAACCGAGCTGTATATAGGCTGTGTGAGAATTTTAGGAAACTGTGTAGGCTAGCTCAGAATATAAATAAATGCAGGTTCGTGTCCAACCAGTTTTAACCCTTTGAAGCCTGGTGGTACACGTCAAGTACCACATTTTTCTAGACCTATTAAGCATGGTGACCCATAAAACAGACCACATTTAAAATAATTTGTACTAGATATGCAATGAGATTTGTTTTGTGAACCACATTATGTATATGTATGACAAAGTATAAAGTTTACAATTCAAGAGCAAATAATGTACAAGTTGTTACCAGCAATATTCTACAGCAGATCAGTGTTCTTGAGACATCTGAATGTGCCCGTAGTAAATTATTTTCTTATATAGACAATTTCTATTGCATTTCCCTTCAAATTTCTTTTAAACTTTTATTGATCATATATTCAGGTAAGGTACATTATGTGGAAAATTTGTATAATTATGTATCTTCCATACTGGTAGATAAATTTGTGGGTGTTCAATATCTGTACCACTGTACAACTAGGATATGTTTCGTTTTTGCACCAATATGGATGATAATGAAGAATTACCATTCAGATTAATAGATATGACTGACTAGAGACGAATTTTGATTAATTTGTTAGCAACAGTGGTATCTATACAGTGAAATGGAAGGAACAACGATGTGTTCGCTTGATTTCAAACTGCCACCAACTAAATAAAGGACTACGGTTAATCGCAAAACAAAAACTGGAGTAATACAAGAAATTCCTTGTCCCACAATTGTTTATGATTACAATGCAAATATGAAATCTGTTGATAAAATGGATCAATTGAAGTATTGTTATGCAATAGACAGAAAGTCTAAGAAATTGTGGCACAGGAGATTCTTTCATTTTTTAGATGTATTGTAAATTCATACAGTATACACAAACAACTAATATCAACTTCTAAAATCAGTTTGAAAAATTTCAAACGTGAAATAATTACTTCGTTAATATCAGAAACCCAAAGCCACAATAAAGAAAATGTACACCTACCAAGAAAACCAATACAAATAAAAAACATAAACCTTATGTTCCACCAGAAATAAAAAACAAAGAAAATGTTCACATGTCAATGTATGGATCTAGAAGATGTGTTCACTGTAGTACTAGGAAGACGCAAATACGTACTGATTGGATAGGTCAAACCTGTAATGTTTCATTATGTTTATCCAAATCTAAAAATTGTTTTTCAGAGTTTCATGCAGTATAAAACAAGACATATTTCGGTACTATATTTTTAGTTTGTATAATGTTTCTAGTTGCATGGTAGTACACATAGAGTACCACACCAAAATTTGTATTATGGCAAAAAATAAACATTGATAAACGTAAGTAGAGTATATTGTAGGACTTAGTAATCCATTACTCCCAAAAAAAAACAAATAAATAAAAAAAAAGATAGTCTGTACTTCTAGGGTATTTTTTGTACCGATGATTCTGTGCTTCAAAGAGTTAAGATGGAAAACCTAATGACAAAGCGCAGATAAATCTGATGATTATTATAAACAACTACAGGTGTTTGTTGTGAAATATCTGCAACTACTGTTGACTGAGCGAAAAGATATATTGTAAAAATATTAAATCGGCAAATGTTCAAGTACTGGGGAAACTTGACCGCCACAGGCTGCTTACCTCCCTTCACAATCACTGAATGCCAGAGAAATGGAGTATATAATTGTAAAACAATAGAAGGAGACCGAACTGCATCTAACAAGAAAGAACAGCGCCTATGATGAAAGACAACAAACATAGAAACAAGAAGAAAATTGTTGAAAGCATATGTGTGGAGCACAGCACAGTATGCCTATGAAATACGGGCAATAGAAAAAGCAGACAGAAAAACGGTAGCAGCCTTTTGGAATATTGTGCTTCAGATGTATGAGGATGATAGCATGGACAGACAAAGTTAATAACAAATAGGTTATAGAAATAGTAGTGGAACAAGGATATGTGAAAAAAAAATAGGAGAAACAGAAGGGCAAAATACTTTCTAAGGTATTTTTGGGGAATAGTATAGGATATATTACAAGCAGAAATAGGGAAAAGGAGATAGATATAGACCTAGATCAGCTAGTGATAAATGCAGACTGTGCAAATTTCAGGGAAATGTGTAGGTTAGTTCAGAATAAGAAACAATGAGAGTACACGTCTAACCAGTTCCAGGACTAAACACCTAATGATGATAAATAAAAAACTAATTAACTGTTTTAGGTTTTAGTTAACGCAAAATATTTTATTTTTTTAAATTGATTTTATTATCTATTTGTTGGCATTCATTTAAATTTGAATATATGTAAATAAATGAACAATGTATTGTAAACAATATTTTGTAGATGTATTTACACATACAATTAACTTCTTTTGTAAAAAATTCAAAAATTCCGAATTAATTCAAATAGTTCTGAATTAATGCACTAATTTTGAATTTTTAAAAAAATTCATAAATTTTTCCAACCCTTATTATCACAAGAAAAAATACATTAATGTAACTGTAGCCATTCAAACAATTCAATTTTTACTAAAAAATGGTTTTGTCAGAGATTTTACAATAGAAGTTGAATATGTCAAAAAGCTAAGAAATGCAGCATGGGAAATATTACTTTGTACTGTTTCTCTAACTAAGTATACTTGGGTCATATGGTATCCGCAACCTCTCATCATCAGATTTCAGTGGAGTTCAATGATAATCTACAACATTACAACTAGGGACAAACAGGGATGCCATGTAACGGAACGCAAGGATTACACACAAGTTACTTTACTGCATTACAACACACTACTTGTAACTTGTCTTTTCAGTACAGTAGCCCATCATGGCGACTCGCTTGTTCACTTGTCCAAATCACCAACCTTCTTTGATATACATTCTGAGGGGTTGAAGAAGACCACGTATTTATTCAAAATATAGGAAACATTTAACATTTCATTACCACGAAATACATAATAAACATATTTCTGAAAGTACCGAACAGTGCTGGGAACTGAAATCGCATTTATATAATGTGTCGTACCCTACTTAATTCTATAAGAAAAAGTTCCTAGGATAATTATTAAAATAACATCGTTGTGAGACCAAATGAGGTGCAACACACTTCAAGAATTATTCTAGTTTTTATCATTCATGTCAAAGTTTCTGAAACAGTTTATAGCGCCTACACAACTTAAACAATTTCTAAATAGAAAGACAATGATTGTAACTTGAATGCATTTGTATCAGTTTTAAGGTCTAGATTATCAGATACAATTTCTCAAAATGATAAAATTGCATTGGAAGTTAGAAGACACTGCAGTGGCTATGGAACATTTAGATACTTTGAAAACTTTTCACTACGGAAAAATATACATTATCAACTTTTGTTTTTATATTATATCAAAAATTTTGTCTAAATACAATGTAATAATAGCTTGTTGTTTCAACGTTTCTGTTATCCCCTTTCTTTTAACCTTCCTTATTTCTATAATTAAAATTTGCGTTTTTTTATCCAAAACTTATAGGTGGAATTCGTTATTTGCAAAAAGCTGTACAGTAATTTGGTCAATGTTATCTTTTTGAATATTAACTTTTATCGTAATAAAATGCTACAATGCAATAACATCCTTTAGTTGATAAGTAAATCCTTATTTTACAATATGTACTTAAGGTTATCTTATCTAAATTTATAATTATGGATTTCCTTGACTCACTCTTAAACCTTTAAGCATATATTAAATTAAATCGTACTTAACACTGCATTTTATGTTTTTGTTAATACAATTAGTTCTTGCCTTACTATTTGTGGATTGTTGTATTGTCTGATGGCAGGCAATTCAGCTTTTGGCGAAAATAATGACTGGCTATAACCTTTGATTCTCCAACATCACCAACAGGCTAATATTCTGTGTTAAATTGAGTTTAAATCAAATTCTGTTGAGAATTATTAAGTTCACATTTTGTACCACTTATAATACAAGTAGATTATACACTGAAAGCTTTAGGTTTGATAAGAAAAGTGCTACTGAAAAATTAAATATTCCCATATTTAAACTTTTATTTCGGCCAAGTGCTTGTGTAAATGATTAATAAAATAAGCAATTGACGTCGAACATGCAAAATTGTTTTATTACATATTTAAGTTAACCTGTTACGTTCAATTTTACCTTTCTAAATATTTTCATTCCACTTAAAACTTTTTCAAATATTCCCACACTTGCACTTCGACATTTGATATAACTACCTATTATAGGAGATGCCCCTGATCACGTATTATTATTATTTAATAACTCAATTTGTTACCATAAAATTCATTCTAATACCTGCATGTATCGTTCTGTTAAACATTATTTCTGGTGATTCTAACGCTTTGACTTTTTACTGTTGTACTTTTATAGCACAAGCCACTCCTAATTCACTATCATTCTACATTATTGTTTGAGTACAATTGTTTCTATATTTAACTCATTCCGACCTCCTTTGCATTTAAAATCGCTTTTCTAATATTGTTCAATTTTCTGAATTTACATGGTTCGCATAGGCAAACCGTCTTACACGTTCATCTTCTTCATCATTAGGTCTTCAGTCCTGGAACTGGTTAGATGCATACCCTCATTATTTCCTATTCTGAACTGACCTACACATTTCCCTGAAATTTGCACAGTCTGCATCTATCACTATCTGATCTAGGTCTACATCTACCTCCTTTATCCTATCTCTGCTTTAGTGTATCCCATACTAATCCCCAAAAATGCCTTAGAACATATTCTGCCATTCTATTTCTCATATTTTTTTCCACAGATATCTTTATTCCCCTACTATTTCTATAACCTATTTGTTATTAACTTTGTCTGTCCATGCTATCATCCTCTTACATCTGAAGCACAACTTTCAAAAAGGCCGCTACCGTCTTTCTGTGTACTTTTCCTACTGCTCGTATTTCATAGACATACTGTGCTGTGCTCCACACATATGCTTACAACAATTTTCTTCTTGTTTCTATGTTTGTTGTCTTTGATCATAGGCGCTGTTCCCTCTTGTTGGATGCAGGTCGGTCCCCTTCTATTGTTTTACAATTATATACCCTATTTCTACAACATTCAGTGGTTGTGAAGGGGTAGGCGACTCCGTGGAGTAGTTGGTATGTGTGTAACTACTACACCCAAGGTCCCAGGTTCAAATCCCGACATGGTCCGCTTGAAAAATGTTAGGCGAGCATTGTTCACAAAAATACACCCTCGTTCGGATGAGAGGTAAAATGAAGGTCCCATGTGTGTGTTGTCACGCACATTAAAGATCCCTACCTTGCTTGGAACAGCAAGGGTTCAGCAAAATTCCAAATATTCCAGGTACAAAAAACTCGCTTCCTGGCCAATGTAGTACCATCGGGTGGAGCACTGGAAAATCACATGTAAGGTTGTGAAGGGGGAAGCTCCGTGGCGTAGTGGTATGTGTGTGACTACTACGCTCAACGTCCAAGGTTCTAATCCCAACATGGTCCGCTTGAAAAATGTTAGGCGAGTATTTTTCACAAAAATACTGCCACGTTAGGATGAGAGGTAAAATGGAGGTCCCGTGTGTGTGTGTTGTCATGCACGTTGAAGATACCTACCCTGCTTGGAACAGCAAGGGTTCGGCAAAATTCCAAATTTTCCAGGTAAAAAACTCGCTTCCTGGCCAATGTAGTACCTTAAGGTGGAGAATTGGAAAATGACATGTAAGGTTGTGAAGGGGGGTAAGCAGCCTGTGGCTGCCAAATTCCCCCAGCATTTGAACATTTGCCGAATTTTTTCCAATATACCTTTTCGCACAGTCAACATTAGTTGCAGATATTTCACAACCAAACCTTGTAGTTGTTTATAACAATCATCAGATTTATCTGTGCTTATTTTTTCGTCGTTGGGTTTTCCGTCTCAAAACTGGTTGGGCATGTACCTCCACTTATTTATAATCTGAGCTAGCCTACACAGTTCCCTGAAATTCCCACACAGCCTATACACCACTAGAATCCCCTTCTATTGTTTTCTAATTATCTGCCCTATTTCACCGAGATTCAGTGGTATGTGAAGGGGGTTAAGCAGGCTGTGGCTGCAGAGATCCCAACACTTAGACATTTGCCGAATTAATAGTTTTCCAGTAAATCCTTTCCCACAATTAACATTATTCGAGAATATTGCACAACCAATACCTGTAGTTTCTTATAGTAATCATCATGTTTAATACAGTTATTTTTTCGTCATTAGTTTATCCATCTTGGGACTGGTTGAATGCGTACCTCCATTGATTTCTATTCTGAGCTAGCCTACACATTTCCCTGAACTTTCTACAGCCTAAATCTTTCACTATCTGTGTGCAATAGTCTAACCTAGGTCTACCTCTGCTTCTCTTTTTCCTATCTCTGCTTCTAATATATTCCGCACTATTCCCTCATGCTATAGTATGTGGCCTATCATCCTATCTCTCCTATTTTTACCATTTTCCACATATTTCCTTCTTCCCCTACCATTTTAGTACCTCTTTGTTCTTAGCTTTATCTGTCCATGATATCTTCATCATTCATCTGTAGCACCACATTTCAAAGGCTTCTACCTTTTTCTTGTCCGCTTCTCCTATTGTCCAGGCTTCACAGCCGTACAGTGCTGTGCTCCACACATATGTTTTAAGTAATCTCTTCCTTGTTTCTATGTTTGTTGTCTTTGAACACAGTAGCTTTTTCTTGTTAAATGCAGCACGACCTTGTGCTAATCTTTTTTTATATCTTTTGCGCTTTTCCCATCTTGCATTATTTGGCTTCCTAGGTAACAAAAATCCTTAACCTCTTGTAAGTTCTTGTTACCTATTTGTATACTTGTTTTTTATTTATTTTCCCCTACTTTGCATACTAGTACTTTAGTTTTATTTTTGTTAATTTTCATACTGTATCCCTGTTAGGACCTTTTCCATTTCATTAAGAGCAGCTTCTAACTCTTACTTGCTAGATGCTAATACCACTATATCATCTGCAAATCTAAGCATATCAATTTTTTGTCCCTGCATAGTAATTCCAAACGTCTTTTTGCATTTGACAATATTCATTGCGTCTTCAATGTAAAGGTTAAAAATTAGTGGGGATAGGGCACATCCCTGTCTCACCCCTTTCCTAATGTTTACTTCTTTACGTTCCTGCTCTAATTCTATGACTGCTGTTTGCTCTTTGTATAAGCTATGTACTATCCATCTGTCCCTATAACTCATTCCAATCTTTTTGAGTATTTCGAACATTGTTTTCCATTTTACCTTGTCGAATGCTTTTACCAGATTTACACGCTTTCCCTTTTTTTCTATTGTTATCTCCATTATCACTCTCAGAGCTAAAATAACCTCCCGTGTTCCCCTGTTTTGTCTAAACCCAAATTGATTTTCTCCTAGTATTTCTTCAGCTCGCTTTCCCATTCGTCTTTGTACAATTCTAGTTAATATTTTAGACACATGTGCTGTCAAATTTATTGTTCGAAAACTTCTTTTTTGGTATAGTCACTATGATGTTACGTTTGAAATCTTTGGGTATCTCGCCGGTCTGATACATATAGCTTACTAGTTGGAAGAGGCGTTCTGTTACTGCTTGTCCAGCGGCTTTTAGAGTTTCTGCTTGCACCTTATCTGTACCCGGCACCTTACCATTTTGCAGACCCTTTAATGCTAATTCAAACTCATTTCTAAGTATAGAATATTCCAAGTCATCATTTTCAATGTCTGATTCCTGTTCTAATGCTATTAGTTCCTTTTCTGCATATAAATTCCCTATATATTCTTGCCATCTACTCACTTTCTCTACGTTTTCTATAATGACGTTTCCTTGTGCGTCCCTTATATTTTTGCTATACGGTTTTATATCCCTAAAATTTATTCTAATTAATTTAGATGCTTCGTCTGTCTTTCCTATTTCCATCTTAGTTTGTACCTCTTTGCACTTTTCATCAATCCATTGTTCTTTAGCCTTCCTGCATTTTCGAATAATTTCCCATTTTATGGCTTTGTATCTCTGTTTTCCTGTTTCGTCTGATTTATTTTTGTATTTTCGTCTTTCTTCTATTAAATTCAGGATATCCTTTGTTATCCATGATTTCTGATTTGCTTTATGTGTATACCCCAAAATATCTCTAGCCGCCATTTCTAAGCTGGATTTAATGTTGTTTCATTCTGTTTCTACTACCTTAGTATCAAATATTTTCCCGAAATCTTTCAGCAATTCATTTGACTTTTTTCCTAATCTTTCTTGAATATCTCTATCTTTTAGTTTCTAAAAGTCAAAGTACCTTTTTCCATTCCTTTTTAAAATTTTTAAATTTAATTGCGGCCTACATAATTACGATGTTGTGGTCAGTGTCTATATCTGCTTCTGGATAGCTGCTACAGTCGTTTACTTGATTCCTAAATCGTTGTCTTCGATATTTTTGTAGATCGCTTCTGTGGCTAGAGGTGGGCATGTAAACTTGTATTATTACTGTATTTGCCGGTTCAGATTCTAATTTAACTATCAGTACTCCTTCGTTCTTTTGTAAGTAGTTTTCTACACAGTTCCTTATCTTTTTTGCATAACTATCCCCACACCCCACACCTCTGCTCCTGTATGAATTACCATGAAATCTCCACTCCAAAAATCATTTCAATCTTCAGGTTCTCTAGCTTACCTACTTACTTCATGCTTCTAACATTCCACGCTCCGACTCGCAAAATGTTCCCGACTCTTATTCTGAACTTTCCGATGGCATCCTCTCAAGTAGTCCCCTCTCGGAGATCCGAATGGGGACTATTTTAACTCCGGAATCTTTTACCCCAGAGAATGCCATCATGTTTATTACAATTTAAGTACGCTGTGTACTTGGGAGATAATGTGGTGGTTTCCCGTTGAATTCCACATCGCGATAGTTTGTCTTAAACTTCCATACCGACCCCTATCGTCTCTGTCACTCTAACTATCGAAAAAGCTGCTGCCCTTTTTAGGGGACCTGTCTTAGTCTGGTTCCTCACTAAAGACTCCACTAATTTGGTTAAACTTATAGTTCGGTTCTTTAGATCACTGGAACTATGCAGCCGTTCTACCCATTCTAGTACTTTAGAACTTCTTCAGAAGGGTGCTTATTTTACTAATCCCTTAATAATCCCTTATTTACTATCATGAGTCGAACTGTTCTTCTGAAAATCAAAAAACAAATAATTCGAGATGATAAAAGAATAAACTGAGAACAATGTAGAGATTTTTTTCTTAATCTTCTTTGGGAATTAAACCACTCATAGTTTTTAAAATTATCTTTATTTACGTTTCGATCTATAACCTAGTATCGTCAAAATAATAAAAACTTCAAGTTTGACATTTATGACATAAATTGAAGGTGACTTTGATTTATTGATGTTTGTTTTATCTTTTCGAATGATCTACTGGCTGTATACTCTTTAAAACAACAGCTCGTTCAATGTATACCCCCTCTATAGGTTTTATTATTTCAAATGCTCTGGCAATTACTGCTTGATTTTCCATTCAACGTACGCTGCAAAAGTTTTTTGGAAATCGAACAGAACCACAAAAGACTGTTTAGCTAGCGCACCTTGAAGAAAAGTTTTTAAAAAGCGTAGAAGATGGGCTCAGATTAAGTCGATTAAAACAAAATAAAATTACTTCAAGGTAAACTTTATATTGACATTTTTACACTCTGCCATAACTAATAATACTCTCACATCTGCTTAACATCTCTACTCTTTTCTACTTCCATTTCCTTTATTTTAAAGCTTCCCGCCTATATACAAATTTTAAACATACTGTATTTTCTGAGACAAATCCCTACAGCTCGGCCTATCTGACAAATAATAGCGTCCTCGCTCTTGCACACTTAACAAACCTATCATTCATATGCTAAAATATATGACCAAATAACATAAACTCTAAGAAATGCAACACGACACAACATTTTGTCTCAAGACAGTTTTGCCTCGAAACAAAATGTTGCATCGCGTCACATCCAGTGAATGATGATTTGAGATACCTTGTGACAAAATAATAAAATTTTAATGTTATATGGTAAATTTCTGGCCGTAATTCTACTACAACAATTAATTTATCCAAATCTACTTGCAATTGATGTCTAGTAACTCCTCCACATCCACACTAATAAAATATACTTATTCAAAAACTACACAAACATAATAATAACAAACCTACACAAATATTTGACAAGTAGCAAACACTTGATATACAGTTGTCACATGTGCCTTTGATTATGTTGCAAGCATTTTGCTTCGATGCAAGAACTGGAAGAGACATCGACAGACACATGCAACAAAATTTTTTTGTCTCGAGATAATGTTGCATCGCTTCGCAACCAATGTGCGACCCTCCACCTACTAACAAGGCAAAAACGTTGTCGAGTGACGAACTAACACGACAGTTTTGTTTTGAAACAAAATGTTGTGTCATGTTTTCTTTCGGCGTGTGTCCAGCCTAACATAAACAAAAGTTACTCATATGCTTAAATAAATAAAGTAATAAACTATTATAAAATTCTCAAAATCATAGGGTAGGTGCATAAGTGATCAAGTATCGTCAGTTATTCATAACACGTTAGATAATAATAAAACTATAAGCATAGGATTTGAGTACAACATAAGTCTGAAATCAAAATTAGGTAGGTACAATAAGCTACACCATTAATTTAGAAATGTTGTCCATAAACGAAGGTGATCTGCATCAAAGACTCCTTCAAATGGCCTTTGTGTGACCTGAGAGCCATCAATGCCAGAAATAATGTAACTGTAATGCAATCGCACACTTCTTTAATAACCATCCTCTCAATTGTATAAATAGAAACATGTTAAAAAATGTTTTCCAATTCCCAAGTTATTGAATTTATATAAAATTCACCAATAAAAATCAATAAGCTGATTTCACGTTAAGCGTATTGGCTACCTAAAAGAAAGTCGGTCCCAAGCCGTAACACAAATTGAAGGCAATCATTCTTTTAAACTTTAAAAATTTTTGCTTAGTGTACTCAAACCAAATATTTCGAATATCAATAAATAAAAGTTACCTTCAATTTATGTCATAAATGCCAAACGAAGTTTTTATTATTTTGAAAACGATCCTAGGTCATGGATCGAAACGTACATAAAGATGATTTAAAAAACTATGAGTGGTTTAATTCCCAAAGAAGATTAAGAAGAACGTTAAACAGACGTTGAAACATAAAACATAAACACAACCGTATCTTTATCGTTATACATATACCAATAACAAAGAATTCAGCATTGCTGATTTTAAATATTCCCTAGGGTATACAAAGAAAAGAAGAAAAATAAAAATCATTATTTTTACAAAGGCAGTTATCAGCTGAGTAACCTAAAGATGTAAGTAATTGCTTTCCCTAATACTTCATTAGTATACTGTCCTAAAATGTATTTTATTTCAATTATTACATACTCCTGATATCAGTAGACATCTAAAATTACCATCGGGGACGATAAATCACAAAATAAGAGAAAGGTTATGTTTACTGCTTACATTGTACATAATAAAATTTGATTGACAGTATGGCAACAATGAGATATTGCATGCATAACTTTGTATGTTACGTCATACTATTGAATCGGTGAAAAGACTATACTTGTAAATATTCTGATGACAAAAAGAATAATTCTGCTTTGTATTCCATTAACTAATTCTCCTAAGTTTGTATCTTTGCACTTTCGTACTTCAATCAGTTTCTGATCATTGAACTTTTATATTAAAATATGTATGGATAAGAAAACAAAAGGTATTAAAATTTTTCAAAAATAGTACTTTGATCATTTTTTAAGTCTCATTGCACTTACTTGTTTTGTTTCCATTGATTATAAACATGGAGGTACGTTAAATGATCACTTTCAGGCACTTGAAATTTTTCTCTCACACTATCAGCTTCTTCTTCTCTCCCCTTTGGTCGATAAAATATTGATGGTACAGATAGCATTGAAACTAAAATACAATACATTATAAAATGGGTAAACAAATTATTGTCTACCTATAGTAAGTATTTCTTCAGAGCAGCCCATTTGGCTCGATACAATAAGCATTTGACATTGTGGTGGGTCTAGAGGAAACTCGGCCATTTGTCTTCCAAGTTTAGTTAACAATCCTGTATTATCTAATGCTCCCAAAATCCATAACTGATATAAGGAATTAAGAATGTTGTCCTAAATAATGGACAATGAGATTAAAAATAATACAGGTTTCATATAATACCTGTGGAGGTGGATCCATAAAATGAAATTGTAAAAGATCTTCCACTCCAAGTGATTTAAGTAAAAGTACTGTGTTGGCCAAATTTGTTCTTTGTATTTCAGGCACATTTGTGATAAGCAGTTCCTCTTTATACTGTCGCTCTGTGTACAATCGAAAAGCTTGTCCAGGACCAGTTCTCCCAGCACGTCCTGATCTCTGATTTGCATTAGCTTGACTAATTGGATAAATCTAATGGACATCAATTATTACCAATATTTAAAAAAACGAATAATAATCACCTGAAGGGCATCCATACCAATTCGAGGATTATAAACTTTCAATTTGCAATAACCAGAATCAATAACAAAAATAATACCATCAACAGTTAATGATGTTTCAGCAATGTTTGTAGCAACCACACATTTTCTTATACCTTCTGGTGATCGCTGAAATATTTTAGCTTGTAAATCCGATGGTAGCTGTGAATAAATAGGAAGGATAGAAAGTTCAGGAGCATTGTCGATTTCAGCTAATCGTTCTGCAAGAACCTGTATATGTGTTAATTAATACCACTATTTTATAATTTCCAACCACTTACCTCACACGTGACTTCAATATCTTCCTGACCTGGCATAAAAATAAGTATATCACCAGAAGGAGGCTGCAAATGTATTTGTAAAGTTTGTTTAACAGCGGCATCTACATAGTCCTCTACTGGATTTTTGCTAAACAACACCTCAACAGGAAATGTCCGTCCAGGTATAGTAAAGGTAGGAACATTGCCAAAAAATAATGAAAACTTGCTAGAATCCATTGTGGCTGATGTAACAATAAGTTTAAGATCTTGCCGTTTAGCTACAATCTACAAAAATAAGTATCTGAAAACTTGACAATGGAATGCATGATTATGTAACATCAAATGAAAGTTGTTTATAAAGTACTTTTTTGAGCAACGGTACACAAAGTAGACATTTCACATTCCCTACACAGTACGCAAAATTCATTTTCTCGGTCGTTGTCCCTAGTAACGACCAACGAAACAATTGTAATTTTAATGGGATATAAACATTAGTCACTTCAAACTTCTGCATTTCTAAAATATGATACCACAGTGTGTTTACTTGTTATTAAATTAAATTATGATATAATCTTTTGATTAAACAAAATTAGGTAATGGTTATTTCCAAATTCAAGAAAGAAGATATAACTTACTTAGAATAAATAGTAATATTAATTGAACAGTTTGTATTATTACTGACATTAATTCCGGAAGTTGATGCAACTAAATCTAATGTCTCGGAATATTTATTAATATTTGTCTGATATGTATTTACACTCGAACTAGATGCTGTAATGCCAGAAATAGAGTTGGACATTTTTTTGTATTTGATGGAATGAATACTCTACATATCCTTCTGTAATGGTAGTAGACTTCTATCCACCATGGCATTTAAGAACAGACATATCTGCACCGGTATTAGCAAGCAACGTAGTAGAAGTTCTCCCGTGTATAGTTCACTATTTGAAAATCCAAAATACTTCGCAATCATTTTAAGTATTTTTGTAATTATATGTACTCCAACAACTTATGCAATGCACTTTCCCTTTTCATATCTCAAAAATACACGACGATTAGCAAGCATATTTCTTTGATAAAGGTTTGAAATAAACCGAAAGCTTAGAATATGCTTGAATAACCAGCTGACCTACAACCTGCTAATATCATTCAATATATTCAAATCAGCAAGGTCGTAATACTACATAACATTTAGAAAATATGGGTTTCTATCAACGAACAACCAAATCCTATGACGTTTTTGTAGTTTCTTTGATAAAGGTTTGAAATAAACTGAAAGCTTAGAATACGCTTGACTAACCATCTGACCTACGGCCTGCTAATATCATTCAATATAATCAAATCAGCAAGGTCGTTATACTACATAACATTTAGAAAATATGGGTTTCTATCAACGAACAACTAAATCCTATGACGTTTTTGTAGTTTCTTTGATAAAGGTTTGAAATAAACCGAAAGCTTAGAATATGCTTGAATAACCAGCTGACCTACAACCTGCTAATATCATTCAATATATTCAAATCAGCAAGGTCGTAATACTACATAACATTTAGAAAATATGGGTTTCTATCAACGAACAACTAAATCCTATGACGTTTTTGTAGTTTCTTTGATAAAGGTTTGAAATAAACCGAAAGCTTAGAATATACTTGAATAACCAGCTGACCTACAGCCTGCTAATATCATTCAATATATTCAAATCAGCAAGGTCGTTATATTACATAACATTTAGAAAATATGGGTTTCTATCAATGAACAACCAAATCCTATAACGTTTTTGTAGTTTCTTTGATAAAGGTTTGAATACGACACACAATTATTAATTCAATTTAAAAAATTTACAAACCGACAGCGTGATAACAATTAAACTGTCACTATCACTAATAGCGGCCTACTAGATAAATTAGTTTCGCATTTTCATCTTATGACGATGTATCTCTGTAGTTGTTTGTAAAATAATTTTTTTCTGCAAACTGGTTAATTTTGGGCAAAAAATTCAAGAGACATTTTTTGTGTAGAATAAAATAACCTATTGGAAATAAATTTTTAAATGGCAAACAAATAATAAGACAAAAGTTACATTGGAAATCAATTTTAGGGGTTGCGTTTTCCACCCCTTACAACCATGGGGTAAACCAAATAAATTATTGAGAAAGTGTATTTTTGATAGTAAAAAATTTTACCTTAATTTCAATTTTGTAACTTTTTGTGTTTGTAAAAAAAAATAAAAACAAATTTTATGTACCCCCTTTAAGAGGCTGTATCTTAACAAGGGATGCTCCAATGAAGTTTCTTTATATGAAAGACCCTATCTCTTTTACGATGAAGAATCACCCCTTTTACTTTTTGTACTTTGGTGTATTTTTTATTGTTGTATTTATTGAACTATAGGGGTGCTGTGATGCAGATACAGCAATTTGTAAAACTTGAAATTGTTCACTTACCTTTCTTTTTAACTTTGCCTGGCTAGCTCAACAGAATTGACAAAGTTTTCAAAATGAAATAAAACACAGCAATACGACGAAGCATTTATACAGTATGAAATATTTTCCTTCCTATAACATCACTTCTTTCAAACAAAATAATTCCTAAGAAGTACTTATTATAAACAAATTAGTTACCTTATTTTAAATTTACAGAAATAAATTCCGTTTTTATGGATGGTTTTACCTGGTTATGTTTATTGCCACGCTTGTGAGGTTTGTTTGGCCAAAAATCCTTGACAGATAATCTACTAAAAGATCAGAGTGTTTCGAACTCCGATCACAAATTTTCCTGGTAAAAATCCTTTACAAAAAAAATTATTAAGACTATCTTAAACAACATACAAACACTCCAATATCAGTTAAAAATAAATCTAAAAGTAATACTTGCAGAATACACAAAACGTTCCTCGTAATTAAATATCTTCTTATTTTAAATCAAACCAGCTTACAAGATTTTCCATATTTAAAATCCTTGTTTCAAACAGCAGATACCAAAGTGCATTATGCTTAAATCTTCCTTTCGATTATTTAATAAAATTTTTAAAATAGCGTTGTTGAAGAATTTTTTCCTCTTTATTGTAATTAAACATTCCATTTTTTTTATGTAATTTGCGTTTAAGACATCACTTCCATATATAGTCCATTTGCTTTAACTTTAGGATGACGTCACAACTCGATGAAATGCTACATTGCCAATGTTAGTTTATATTATAATATATTTAATGAAAGATATAGAAATATTCCCATTGGCAAGAGGAATTGGTGGCAACATTGTATAGAACTTACAACCTTTATTATGTTAAATGACAGTATCCTTCATGCGCAATTCTAGATATTTATTTGTATATAGTTGCCAACACTTTATTACTACATTTGATGTCATCCTAAAGTTAAAGCGAATGGACTATACATAATAATTATTACATTAAGGTATGCTTACTGCATACTTCAAATATCATCTTCGCAAAGCAAGCTCGAGATCGCATTTAAGAATCGAATGAATGAATCCCGTTATTAATAAACGCTTTCTTGTTTACAAATTATCTATTTTCTAGAATGTTGCTAGAATAGTATGAAACATTATGATGAAAGGTTCTCAGAAAAACTCATTAGCGTCTAAAATCTCAGCGTAATTACCTTGTTATCTAATTCCAGTTATCCGTGATGCGCGCTGCCTCTTCTTGTTTAACATACTATTATTGTGGCATCGCACACTAATGCGAAAGGTAATAAATTTTTATAAGATATTTATCATGGACTTTGTGGGTTTCTCGGGTTCCGGCCGCTTCTCGGAACAAATGTTTCAATTATTAATTACATATTTACGTAGTTCTAAATACCAATGACTCATCCTTTATATTTCTAATATTCTAGAAAATTCATTATTTAAAATAAGTTTCTGTAATCCACGGGGTAATTAATTTAAACTTTAGATGCTTTTTAATGCAAAAGGGATTGCATTTTTTTAGAAAATATTTGCTTTCGTGTTTCAGTACACAAAATTAAGACTAAAATTGTTTTTTTAACTACACGAAATTACTTACTTTTATGCTAACTGCGTATAGCCAGCACTACTCTATGCCATTTACAACAAATGAAAAGCAAAAAATGTATTTATAATTAATATGTAAAAATAAATGACTTTGTATTTGTCTTTAAAATTGATCGATTTGCGATCGTATTTAAATGCGTTTTACGGTATCTTACAATTAATTACTTTTACATATACAACTTACGTTACTATGTATTTACATTATGCTTGTATCATACAGAGTGGGTTATTTAGGGGTATATTGAGTGGGCGGCTCCGTGGCGTAGTTGGTATGCGTGTGACTACCACGCCCAAGGTCCCGGGTTCAAATCCCGACACGGTCCGCTTGAAAAATGTTAGGCGAGCATTTTTCAAAAAAATATGCCCTCGTTCGGATGAGAGGTAAAATGGAGGTTCCGTGTGTGAGTATTGTCACGCACGTTAAAGATCCCTATCTTGCTTGAAACAGCAAGGGTTCGGCAAAATTCAAAATTGTTCAGGTAAATAAAAATTCGCTTCCTGGCCAATGTAGCACCTTCGGGTGAAGCATTGGAAAATCACATGTAAGGTATATTGAGTCATAAAGGTCGCACACCACATGTAAATAGTACTAGAAGTTAGAAAACTAAATAAATTTATGATGAAAAATACGTAATTCGCAAATTATGCAAAAAGCAAACATTTAACACCCTGTATAAGAATCACAATTGACGTTAATTAATACCGGGAAGCATATTCTTCAACAATACAAACACATTCAGCAAGATAGATAACTCTGTACGCGATCAAACTTAATTTAGACCAGAAAGCATTCATGAATTCTAAATAAATACGCATTAAATGCATCCAAAGCTAGAAAATCATGATACAAATTATGGTTAAAATTAAACAAGAAAGCCATAAGTTAAATACGTGAGAAGGCGGATTAGAAATTCCTACAATAACACCAAAACAGACGAGTAATAATGCACATATTTTTAGAAATTCAATATATATATATATATATATATATATATATATACGTATACTCTTTATTATAAATCTAAGCTTTGGTTTTATTTTAAACCATTTTCAAAGATATAATGTGAGGTTTTACAATGAAATCGTCGATAAAGATAAATTTTGAATATAAACTGAAAGTGATGTTGAAAGCTTTTAAAAAGAACACAGTTTTGTGTTTTGTTAATCAAATTTATTTATTAATTCAAATTTGATTAACAAAACACAAAACTGTGTTCTTTATAAAAGCTTTCAACATCACTTTCAGTTTATATTCAAAAATTTATCTTTATCGACGATTTCATTGTAAAACCTCACATTATATCTTTGAAAATGGTTTAAAATAAAACCGAAAGCTTAGATTTATAATAAAGAGTACAATTAATTAACCAGCAGACCTAAAAGCCTGTTATTGTATATTTTATATTTTATAATTGCAAGGTCGTTATACCACAAAAGTATATATATATATATATATATATATATATATATATATATATATTGCTGTGATATCCTCCTTTGAATGCGGGAACTGGGTCCTTTCAACAAAAAAATTCTAGTCCCACAGATTGGGCGTCATAAACGGCTGTGATCCTCTTTTCCCCTCGGCTGCTCACCTAATGTTATAAACCTCCTCATTCATAAAAAAAAAAACAACACATTCCTACCACAAACATCAACGTTAACTCTATTTACATCAATATTCAGAATACATTAAATTTTCAAGATTAATATTCAGCATAAAATTCAGTTTTTAAAAAGAATTTCAAAATTAATTTTATTATCACTTTAACGTGCATCCAGAATTAAAGTCCTTGTTGGATGCCTACTAATTAATATAACAATATAAGCAGACCGGAGTCTGAGTATGAAGGGAGCATCTACCACCCCTTTACGTTAATTAACCAGGTTCGTCTAATTGAGCTCAAAGACATACCCAAAGTTTCATCATAATTCAGAACATCAATACAAAATACCCTTTCTACTTAAACAAGCAAATTTCATCTTAAAATTAAAATTTTATGGTTAGTACCATTTCACTAATGTCCATTTAAAGTAAATTAATTATAAAGTTATTCAACACACACACAAATATCACAGTTCAAACAAAATAGTATAAATTACCTGAAGGTTACTGCACTCGTAGCTTCTGATTCTCAACGCTTTAAAATTTTCTCCATTACCATTAATTTAAAGTTGTTTCTGGGCTTTTCCGGAACTCATCTGTGTATATCTGACCCCTGTTTCGTGGATCCAGACACGTATTTGAACCATTTAATTATTAACACCTCCGAAAAATAGCAAAGAAATTCATACTTCTTTCACCAATATACGCCAAAACTGCCTACTTTTGTGTATACATTTGTCGTTGTAAATTTTGCTAATTGGTACAGTGATACTAAATTTTATTACCTTGTATCTAAGTGCACTGAAGTACATTCATGTTAGCACGTAAATAACCAACTATTTTGAATCACTAAAATATACGAGCAAAATTTTAAATTATTTTATCAAACTACAATGCACTGTTTAACATCTTCAATCAAGTCGCGGATGTAAGAGCTTTTAACGCATCGAATAGTCAAAAGTCTAAGAGGCCGAAATTCATATTACCGACGGTATATATAGCAAAAAGCCTGTCTGTCGGTCTGTTCCCCAAAACAGACAATTCTTAAGAATTTCTTATTCTATGTTCCCAGTCCGTCGCTCGCGCGTCGATTTTTACGAATTTTCACTCGCCCCATTTAAATTTCAGAAATTTTCACACAGCACGCAAACATGTCCAAGAAAAACTAATTAATTTTGTACAGAAATTGTTGTTTCTACCTCTGATATTTGTATCCTACTTTCAACCAATCGTGACCCTCGTGACGTTGCTTAAATCACGCCTTTTACTATATATGTCTCGGTCTTGTGCATATTATCTGTCTCTATCTAACCTGTTCTTATTGATGCAAATTGACACTCTTCATTATCGATTATATCAGTCCACGCGGACTGTTATCTGGGTTTAATAACCCCGTATCGCACATTCTCGTGAATACTAAGCCCCGGTTTCTCCAAGATTCTTTGTAACTATTAATTATCTGCAACATTTACGCAGAATGTGATATTTAAACTACGCAGGTGTTCAAAATAATATTAGTTCTCAGAGCTTTTTAAATAAACCCTGTTTTGTATTTCGTGCTAAAGCCTCTGACCGTTTCCAATCTTTAGAATCGACATGTTTATCTAAACAAATTAAACTGAAATTGCCTTTTAAAAACACGCAGGGGTGTTCAAACGTAACATTTTAAATAACCTTCCTACGATTTGACTATTATTGGGTTTTACAAGTTTTATGCTTATTATTAATAATGGTTCAATTAACTCCAATTAAAAATAATAGCCTTTAATTTTTAGTGAATCCTAACTAAATATTAGTTATTATCTGTACGTTTTGTTCAATACCAGTTACTTGAAATAGGGTTAATTAATATAAATTTTGCACGTAATTTCCATTTGTTTAGGAATAATTACATTACACGCAGAGCTTTTTAATACTGCTTCTAAAGCGTCTTGTACATGATTTAAATCTCTTATTTTTAATAAAACGAATGAATTTTTCTTCTCCACGGGTTTTTAATAAAGCGTATTATCTAATAAACTTCCTTATACACGGTGATTAAAATTATTTGATGTAATCCATTAATTTTCTACCCTGGTCTAAATATGAGTATTTTCCCCCTATTTGAATGCAAATAATCCCACTTATTTGAATTCAAATATAAAACATTTAGACAAAAAAAAAATTACAAAAAAACTGCCTATCTCTCTCTACCCTTATCTATCTAACTTACCTACTTTGTCTCTAATTCACAAAAAAATATTTACACCTATCGTATATCCCTATCCTATTCCTAACTCTCACCTAATTTTATAAACTGAAATTATCCCTAACTTCATCCTACTTATCCATCTTATCCTATATACATCCTATATACCTATCCTATTCCTAACTTTTAACTAATCTTCACTCTACTTTACTTCCCCCTAACTAATCCTATATGCCTATCCTATTCCTAACTTTTAACTAATCTTCACTACACTTCACTTCCCCCTAACTAATTCTATATACCCATCCTACTCTTACTCTATTCCTAACTCTCCACTAATCTTATATGAAATATCTATACTTAACCTGTCTTATTTTCTTCCTACATTTCCTCTTTATTCTCATCCTAAACCTATTTCTAATTATCTCCCATATTTATCCTATATCTAGCTCTATTTTCTATCAACACTTACTTCTACTCTTCTATATACACCTATTCTATCCCTATCCTATTTAAATCTAACTCTCTTCTTAACCCTCCATGTCTTTCTTCTTACCATCCTAATACTCTTCATCCCTATTTCTCCCCCTTCTATATCTATACTTAACATCTCTATTATCTCACATACAATAAACTTATCATCCCTATTATCCTTACTTTTAAATTTTACTTCTTCTTCAGTCCCTACACTTGCCTGTTTCTCATTTATTATTATTTTCTTTTCTGCCGACAAACCAAACGATACTACTTTAAAATTCTCGATTTTTCTCTCTACGGAAAATCCTACGTACCTTCTAGAATTTTTGTGTAATGGAATCCGCCAGAATGAATCCCTTAAATCTACTTTATTAAAAACAAACTTGCCATCTTTACTTAATTTCGCCTTCACCTGCTCCTGATATGCTGCTTCTACCCCCACTACTTCTGCATGTTTTTGTATTAAAGCTTGAACCTCTACTTTCCTATCCTCTGGACATCTTATTGTGTTGATCTGTTTACCTTCATCATCCTCTACCTCTACTACATTAATACTAAACTCCGTGTCATCCTCTGTGACTTCATAACTGCCCTTCCATGGCACTACCCTATCCTTAATCCTTATTACCTTCCTTTCCATATCTATCAAAACCCTAACTTCATCATACAGTCAACACCTAAAATGCTCTGAAACTTCAGTCCAGGTACAATTACAAACTCCTGTTCACAGCTAAAACCTCCTATATCTATCCTAAGCACCACAACACTATTTACTACAGCAAACTTCTTTTATTTGGAGCTACTAAATGGCTACGTTTTATAGGCATAATTCTATCACAAACCTTATCCCTAATTTTGCTGACGAATTCCTCCGATATTAAACTCGCCTCTGCCCCTGTATCAAGTAATACTTCTACATTATTTTCAAAAATTTCTAAATTAATAATTGGCAAACATAATTTTTCTACAGTTTCTGGCTCTACTTCCTCCTCAATTTTGAAAAATTCACGTGGATGTTCATATACATTTACACAGAAATCTAGTGGTCTGTCGCGTTCTAAAATCCTGTCTCGTCCTGTTTTCAGTGCTTGGTCCTGGTTGTCCTTCTACAACCTGTGCGTATGTCCTCCTTGTATTATTATCCGTGTCCCTGTCTCTATTCGGCGTGCTCGTCACAGTCCTGTTTACTTCCGGTAAACTGTTCTGTCGCGTGTAACTAGGTCTTGGCGTCGGTCCCCTAGTCGCACTATTACTTCTGTATTCCTGTCCTCGTCGTTCCCAATTCTGTCGAAAATTTCTGTTGTAGTCAGGCCGTCTCGGATAATTCGGTGTCCTGTTGTCAAACCTAACTGTGTTAACGTTTCGTTCTCGTATCTCTCTTGTCCGTCCAACACATACATCGTCATATCTCTGTAAGTATTCCAAAACGTCTCCCGTTCTGTGATGTTTTGTAAGGCCACGTGTTGTCTAATTTCCAGTTCAAAATGTCGTGATAGGTACTTGATTATCTGTCTGTCCGTCAATGGTGGATTCAGTTGTTTGGCCACACTGTATTTGCGGATGGCATATTGCTCCCTAGAACCTGCAAACTCTCCCTTAAATTTTCCTGTAATCAAGTCGTCCCTAATCTGATCCTGTTTGTGATCACTCCAGTAATGTTGTAAAATTTTGTTTTCAAAGTCCTGATACGTGTCTATGTCCTGTCCTACTAAATTGTACCATGCCTCCGCATTGTCCTTTAATAAAGTCTTTATCGTATTTAGTTTAGTCTGTTCGTCAAATAAATTTCCCACTAGATTTCTTACACTATTAATAAAAATTTGTGGATTTACCCTGTTATCGCCATAAAACTTCATGTGTTGGTCCAATGATACTCCACCTGTAGAAAATCTGGGACCATCCCCCGTTAAATTTGACATGTTGTATTTGATACTACTAACTTCGCGTTCTACCCTGCCTAACTGATCTCTACATGAGTCCGTTACTTCAGTCATTTTTACGTTTATTTCTTCTTCACAGAAAATGCGTACTTCGGACCTTAAATGTCCCATTTCCTGTCGAAGACCTGTAATATCACGCTCATTTTTATCAACCCTATTTTCAACTTCCCCCATTTTTACGGTAAGACTGTTTTTAAATTCTGTAAATTCTCTCGTCGATTTTTCTATTTTATTCCCTAATTCCTGATTTAATTGGTCAAATTTCCAATTCGAGTCCTCTCTCGCTCTATTCGATTCATCGCTTAGCTGTTCTAATTTTCTATTGGATTCCTCCCTCGCTCTATTCGATTCTTCCCTAGCTAATCGCATTTCCTCAAACATTCTCATCATTAACTCATTTCCTTGATCCCCTGATTCCGTCCTCGACTGATCTCTACTGCCTCCAGCTTCTTCCATTTTCGATTTTTTCCCACACAATGCACTATCGTCACTTCCAATTTCCACTCCTCGACTCCTTAACCACTCTTTTCTCTGCATACGTTCTAATCACTCACACACACTCTAAAATACTCCTAAATTTATACACACACAGAAACTCTCTCTCTCAGATCGCCAGTTTCCTGGAATAAAATAACAAAAATTTTATTTGCAACTCGAGCCCTCACGTTGTGGTCGCCAAAATTTGCTGTGATATCCTCCTTTGAATGCGGGAACTGGGTCCTTTCAACAAAAAAATTCTAGTCCCACAGATTGGGCGTCATAAACGGCTGTGATCCTCTTTTCCCCTCGGCTGCTCACCTAATGTTATAAACCTCCTCATTCATAAAAAAAAACAACACATTCCTACCACAAACATCAACGTTAACTCTATTTACATCAATATTCAGAATACATTAAATTTTCAAGATTAATATTCAGCATAAAATTCAGTTTTTAAAAAGAATTTCAAAATTAATTTTATTATCACTTTAACGTGCATCCAGAATTAAAGTCCTTGTTGGATGCCTACTAATTAATATAACAATATAAGCAGACCGGAGTCTGAGTATGAAGGGAGCATCTACCACCCCTTTACGTTAATTAACCAGGTTCGTCTAATTGAGCTCAAAGACATACCCAAAGTTTCATCATAATTCAGAACATCAATACAAAATACCCCTTTCTACTTAAACAAGCAAATTTCATCTTAAAATTAAAATTTTATGGTTAGTACCATTTCACTAATGTCCATTTAAAGTAAATTAATTATAAAGTTATTCAACACACACACAAATATCACAGTTCAAACAAAATAGTATAAATTACCTGAAGGTTACTGCACTCGTAGCTTCTGATTCTCAACGCTTTAAAAATTTTCTCCATTACCATTAATTTAAAGTTGTTTCTGGGCTTTTCCGGAACTCATCTGTGTATATCTGACCCCTGTTTCGTGGATCCAGACACGTATTTGAACCATTTAATTATTAACACCTCCGAAAAATAGCAAAGAAATTCATACTTCTTTCACCAATATACGCCAAAACTGCCTACTTTTGTGTATACATTTGTCGTTGTAAATTTTGCTAATTGGTACAGTGATACTAAATTTTATTACCTTGTATCTAAGTGCACTGAAGTACATTCATGTTAGCACGTAAATAACCAACTATTTTGAATCACTAAAATATACGAGCAAAATTTTAAATTATTTTATCAAACTACAATGCACTGTTTAACATCTTCAATCAAGTCGCGGATGTAAGAGCTTTTAACGCATCGAATAGTCAAAAGTCTAAGAGGCCGAAATTCATATTACCGACGGTATATATAGCAAAAAGCCTGTCTGTCGGTCTGTTCCCCAAAACAGACAATTCTTAAGAATTTCTTATTCTATGTTCCCAGTCCGTCGCTCGCGCGTCGATTTTTACGAATTTTCACTCGCCCCATTTAAATTTCAGAAATTTTCACACAGCACAAACATGTCCAAGAAAAACTAATTAATTTTGTACAGAAATTGTTGTTTCTACCTCTGATATTTGTATCCTACTTTCAACCAATCGTGACCCTCGTGACGTTGCTTAAATCACGCCTTTACTATATATGTCTCGGTCTTGTGCATATTATCTGTCTCTATCTAACCTGTTCTTATTGATGCAAATTGACACTCTTCATTATCGATTATATCAGTCCACGCGGACTGTTATCTGGGTTTAATAACCCCGTATCGCACATTCTCGTGAATACTAAGCCCCGGTTTCTCCAAGATTCTTTGTAACTATTAATTATCTGCAACATTTACGCAGAATGTGATATTTAAACTACGCAGGTGTTCAAAATAATATTAGTTCTCAGAGCTTTTTAAATAAACCCTGTTTTGTATTTCGTGCTAAAGCCTCTGACCGTTTCCAATCCTTAGAATCGACATGTTTATCTAAACAAATTAAACTGAAATTGCCTTTTAAAAACACGCAGGGGTGTTCAAACGTAACATTTTAAATAACCTTCCTACGATTTGACTATTATTGGGTTTTACAAGTTTTATGCTTATTATTAATAATGATTCAATTAACTCCAATTAAAAATAATAGCCTTTAATTTTTAGTGAATCCTAACTAAATATTAGTTATTATCTGTACGTTTTGTTCAATACCGGTTACTTGAAATAGGGTTAATTAATATAAATTTTGCACGTAATTTCCATTTGTTTAGGAATAATTACATTACACGCAGAGCTTTTTAATACTGCTTCTAAAGCGTCTTGTACATGATTTAAATCTCTTATTTTTAATAAACGAATGAATTTTTCTTCTCCACGGGTTTTTAATAAAGCGTATTATCTAATAAACTTCCTTATACACGGTGATTAAAATTATTTGATGTAATCCATTAATTTTCTACCCTGGTCTAAATATGAGTAATATATATATATATATATATATACAGGGTGAGTTTTAGTGTGGCAACGGTCGATAACTCCGTTATTATAAAAGCTACGTAAACCAAATTTGGAAGCATATTAGGCATGCCTAAAGTGCACATTTTAAAAATATTTGGAAGCATACAGGGTGTTTCATAATTCCAGGGCATATTAATCTTATATTTTTTTAAATGGAACACCCTATATATTATTACATTTTTGAAAAGCCCGTAAAAAGAGCTTTAATTTGATATCAAATTGTATCTGTCTATTCCTTTTAGTTTTTGAGATATTCAACTGTTTTTAGAAAAAATGACCCCAATTAGATACATTGCCACTGCACTAATACACAACTTATGTTAATTTTCAAGATGCAGAAAATTTTACCATATACCATAGTATATTTGTAAATATCACTTTTTTGAAATTTCTTCCCAGTATACAGGGTGTGTCAGGTTTCGCAAAATGCAATTTTAAAAATTTTTTTTAAATGGCACCCTACCAATTTTATTACTACAACGGATAGTTCATTAAGTGTTCTTTCATTTTTGTTAAGCATTCCCTATACCTAAATCCATTACTTTCTGAGATATTTTTGATTTTCTTCAAATTTTAAGAATGTTTTTAATTTTCATAACTAAAATAACACTATTGGAGAATATTATAAAACAATTAATACATTTGCTTAACAATCAACTACAGTTATCCAATAACAATTTTCACTAAAGATATAACAACCTACAATGTCGCTATCAACAGAATTCTGCCAGATCAACAATATGCATTTTATAGAAAATGTTCAAGCAGGAAATCCGCAGGCTTTGAAAAATTACTATTACATGTAAAGTGTCATTTAGGTTTATTAATTGTAGTGTGTTGTCATTTAACAGGATATCTCTCTTGGTATATTTTTGATGCAAGTAGGAAATTTTTAAACTTGCTCCCAATATCCAAATCATATTTATTTGTTCTTCCACTGTAAAATTCATTTTGAAAACTCCTTCAAAGATTACATTTAAAACAGAACTGATAATGTGTTAAATGACAACACACTACAATTAATAAACCTAAATGACATTTTGATTGTAATTGTTATTTTTTCAAAGCCTGCCTGATTTCCTGTTTGAACATTTTCTATAAAATGCATATTGTTGATCATGGCAGAATTCTGTTGATAGATATTTAAGGTTGTTATATCATTTAGTGAAAATTGTTATTGATAAGTAGTGATTGTTAATCAATATGTATTAATCTGTTTTAAAATATTCTCAATAAAGTGATACATATCCATGTGATAGTAAAATTTCGATCTTAAAATTACATAAGTTGTTATAATATGGATGTATTAATAAGGTCATTTTTTCTAAAACCTGAAATCCTAAACTAAAAGAAATAAGTAAATTGATATTTAATACATTATATGGGCTTTTCAAAATTATAAATAGGTTTAAAAATATAAGTTTAATATGCCCTGGAATTATAAAACACCCTGTATGCTTCCAAATATTTTTAAAATGTGCACTTTAGGCATGCCTAATATGCCTCCAAATTTGGTTTACTTAGCTTTTATAATAACAGTTATCGACTACAACTAAAACTCACCCTGTATATATATATATATATATATATATATATATATATATATATATATAGTTAATAAGGTCAAATAATAACTTAGACTTTTATGCAAAACCCAAATGATTTCAAATCGAGTTAATAATTGAAGATGGAAAATGTAAGGTCCCGGACAGGATTTGAACCTGTATCTTAGGTTTTCCGGGCCCATGCGTTTTCCAATTACGCCACCGGGATGGGTAACGACAATTGAAAAAGTGACAAATCTAAATCATTTACACAACCATACATCAACCTAACTTTCAATTACGTTTGGCATTTTTGTCGATCATATCTGACATTGTCAAATTTTCGACTTATGTCAATTATAGACAGGAAGCGACACTCAAAATTACGGCTATAAGCCAAGTATTAAATATATAGAAATATTAGGTAATCAATTACACAAGACAAGCTGATAAATACTAACGTATTATAGTGAATAAGATGATATAATAACTAAGATACAAGTTCAAGTTCTGTCCAGGACCTTATATTTTCCATCTTTCAATTATTAGATCGATTTGAAATGATCATTTGGGCTTTGCATAAAAGTCTAAGTTATTATTTTATCTAATTAACTATAATACGTTAGTATTTATCAGCTTGCCTTTCTGTGATCTATTTTGGTCTAGCCCCACGTTGATGCGACAATTCATCTTGGGATGTGATATTTTAGTTCAACCCCAAGTTGACGCGACAATTTTCTTTGTTGTGATACAGTAGAAATAATCCGGTGCGCCCTTTTTGCGAATTAAAAAAATTACAATTTTTATTCTGTCAATTTTTGATTTTTAATATATAATTTTAATTACCTCGGCTAGCTCAGTTTTTAATTACGCACGTAGCTTGTGACAATACGACAAACACAGACTTTAAATTTTCCTTGTACCTCTACTTCCAGTTTCTTTAAACCAAAACACCATTAAGCACAAATTATTACAATATTCTCAAAAACATTTACATTGTATGAAAAGTTTAAGAATTCCCTAAATAGAACTTTCTTTTAATAATTGAACAAAATTTAATGATTATCATTCCCAAAGTTAATCAAAAAACCAACAAAAATCACCCTTATTGTTATTATCTGAAGCCCAATGAACGTTCATACAACTTCTTTAAAATTTACGTAAATTATAACGTGTATTAAAAAAAAGATCTTTATTGATCCTCACATCAAATTTTCATGAAAGCAATTTTTAAATTATTCAAATTAGAAATATGCAACGAAATATTAATTTTTAAATTATTCAGATTAGAAATATACAACGAAATATTCACAAATAAAAATAATAAACATTCAGATTGGCTAACCTGTTGTTTCAACTGCTCCCGTATTCAGCTTAGTGATTTAATAGTCCCAACGTTGAATCCAGATCTGCTTTAGATATGGTCTGCATTTTTCTTAGCACCTCTTTAAATTATATTAGCGTCCTTTTTCTAAAAATTCTAATTCTAATTCTAAAAATAAATCCCACCAAAATATAATAGAATCCCGAAAAAATGGAATTTTCCGTAAATTTATGGTTACGCACTGTATAATACAAGCGTACCTTTATTCATAAATGTACGTACAATGCAAAAACGCACATTGTGCGTGTATAAATAATCACCCTGTATGATAAAAGCATATTGTAAATAAATAGCAAGTAACATAAGTTGTATGTGTAAATTGTAAGATATCGTAAAGCGCATTTAAATGCGAACGTAAAAATCGATCGTTTTAAGATAAATACAAAGTCAATTATTGTTTATTTATCAATACATTTTTGGTAAAAATGCATTTGATTTGCTGTAAGTAGCATAGAAGAGTAAAGCTTTACGCTTTTAGTTTGAGAAACTACAAACGTGTATTTAAAAACCTCAAAATTAATAAATAATTTTGTGTACTAAAACGAAAGCAAATATTTCTATAAAACGGAACCCCTTTTGCATTAAAAACCAATTAAAGTTTAAATTAATTGCCCCGTGGATATTGCAATTTATTCTAAATAAAGAATTCTCTAGAATATAAAAATGAGTCATCGGTATTTAAAAAAAAACCGTCAAATTCGTATAACTCATTAATAAGTAAACATTTTATTCCTAGAAGCAACTTGAACATTGAAAATAAACCGTAAAATTCCTGGACTAACCTATAAATAATCGATTGTCTTTTGCATTAGTATGCGACGCCGCAATAATAGTTTATCTGGGACAAGAACGGGTAACACACGTCACGGATAACTGGAACGATAATTAGGTCATAAAACTCGACGATTTTAGACGTTAATTGGGTTTTCCGAGAACCCTTACATCATTATGTTCTTCACTATTCGAGTAAGTTTCTGGAAACATAAATTTGTATATAAAGGAAGCGTTTAGTCATTTGGGAGGTGATTCATTGTTAGATTTCATTCATGCGAGCACAAAACATTATTTTGATTTAACCGCAAGTTATTGCTATAGTATTTGAGTATGTAGTAAACGTACTGTAATTTATCCAAGTTGCGAGGTTGTAATGAATAAAGAAGCAATATTTTAAACGTAACCTATAAAGAAAAATGGAATTTATTATTTACGATGAAGAAGCAAAATTCCTCAATATAAAGCTATTTTAATAAAATAATCGAAAGGAAGATTTAAGCAAAAATGTACTTTGGTCATTGTTGTTTAAAATGAGAATTTTTTATCGAGAATCTTGTAAGCGGATTTGACATCAATTTAAAATAAGAAAATAATTTATTTCAAGGAGCAGTTTTTGTGGATTCTGCAAGTATCACTTTTAGATTTATTTTTTAACTGATATTAGAGTATTTGGATCTAGTTTAAGATAGTGCTAATTAATTTTTTTTTGTGCGAGTGATTTCTTTACCAGGAGTTTGTGTTCAGAGTTCAAAATACTTTGACATTTTAATAGATTATATGTCAAGAATTTTTTCTGGCCAATACAAATGTTACAAGCGTGGAAATAATTTATAACCAGGTAAACGATCCTCAAAAGAATAAGTTTAGTTCTGTAAATTTAAAATAAGGTAAGAACAATATTTTTTTATTAAGTACTTCTTAGAAATTATTTTATGTTTGAAAGAAACGATGTTGTAAATGCTTTTGCATGAAGGAAAATATTTCATATTGTATAAATGCTTTGTGATATTGCTGCGTTTTATTTCATTTTGAAAATTCCGTAAATTCCGTTGAGTTAGCCAGGCAAAGCTAAAAACGAAGGTAAGTGAACAATCTCAAGTTTACAAACCACAAGTAACTGTATCACAGCACTCTTTCAGCAACATCCCAGAGCGAGGCCTTATCACAACTCTAAGTGGCACCTCAACGTGCGGTTTTTTCACAGCACCCTTTTAGTAACCCTCTCAGTGCGACCTTGTCATAGCAATATATATATATATATATATATATATATATATTGCTATAATTATAGGGTAGTTTAGGGGTAGGTTAAGTCACAGGGGCTCGTTGATCCTAAATAAGATAATACGACATTTTATGGCGCCCAACGTGGCCTAAAAATAAATAAAACCATCGTAGAGTCTGGTAAAGTATCACAGCATTTTATGTCGCCCAAAATTACACACACTTGATGGTCTGCCAAGCCGTAGGGCCTAATATAGGGGTATATCACAGCATTTTATGACATGCCCAACCGTGGGGCTAAAAATAAATAAAATCATCGTAGGAGCTGGTGAAATATCACAGCATTTTATGGCGATCCAAAGCGTAGGGGCGAGAACACCACTAAAAGAAAATTAAAAATTAAAAAGGAAAATAAAAAATTAAAAATTGTAGGAGCAAGAAATTTAAAAATTAAAATTTGTAGAAGCACGAATAATTTAAAAGGGTTAGGAATTTAAAAATCTGAAAGAATTTGAAATATTAATAATTTAAAAATTAAAATGGATAAACGAACAATGGAGACCAGAGGGGCATTAAGGAACCAAGGGGTAGAAATAGGGTCACAAGAAAGCGTAATTTTACAAGATGTATCTATGGAAATGCAAGGACAACGGTTGACGCGAAGTCAAAGTGAAGAACAACAGATTTCATAACAATCTGAAATCATGTTTATTCTTTTAGCCTTAAACAAAAAAATGGACAAAAGCGAAGAGAACATGGAAAATATTAAGATGCAGATTAAGGAGAATGGAGAAAAGCTCGGTGCCGAAATAAAAAGTATAAGCGATGGATTAAAAGAAAGTAATCAAACGATCGCGGAAATGCAGGTACACTTTGAAAATAAATTCATTAAAATGATGGACGATGTAGATAAAGTTAGAGACGAGGTTTGGAAAGTAAAATTAGATCAGGAAACATGTGGAAAAAAACAAATGACCGGATTACAGATTTAGGTAAAAAGATGCGGGAAATTCAAGGAAACTGTGAAATAGGACTTAATAATGTAAATAGGGAGTTAGGTAATTTAAATTCAGAATTTGAAAATGCGGGTAGAAATCAGGGGAAACACACTAGGATAAATAAATCCGAAATTTCAGTAGAACAGTATTCCACATTTTATAGAGACAACAAGATAAATCCTAAAGTATTTCTAAACAATATAAGAAAACTAATACAGGGATCAACGAATGAAAAGTACAATTTAAATTTCGTTAGATCACTGTTGAAAGGAAGCGCGGAGATATGGTTTGACTTAATAGAAAACGAGGTAGGGACATTTCAGGAGTTTGAAAGTAGATTTTTGAGAAACTTTTGGGGGATAATCAACAGTACAAGTCGCGTGATAATTTAATTACAGGAAAATACAATCAGAGCTTAGGGATGACACGAGAAATATACGCCATACAAAAATTCAGTCTAGTGAAGCAATTAGACCCGCCGATGGAAGAAACACAAACCATAAAGTACTTAGCGGGACATTTTGGCGAAGAAATAAGACATTATGTAATGATTCAAAATATAGTAAACAGGGAGATCTTGGAATATTTACAACGTTGTGATGAGTTGAGACCAAAGTCGTGTAGCGGAAGGTAGGATGGTGCCAAGACAGCGAGAAAATGTAGGTAGAATGCAAAGAAGCACAGAAAATAGATCGAATAATAGAGGAAATTTTTATAGAAACAATTACAACAACTACAATGGTAATAATTTTAGAAGAAACTAGAACACGAGAGACGCGCCAAGAAGAGAAACAGAGCGAACGAATCACGACAGAAATATCCAAGAGACGAGTCAGGCCAGACCATCTACGTCGAATCAGGATTTTTGAAAGAGGACAAACCAAGTAAGCCCTTAAAAATAAATAGATACGAACACCAGCGTGAATATATAAAATGTGAAATGGAAAAGAAAATGAATAAAAGCTTAGTGCCGATAATTAAATTGAAAATTGGAAATAGTCGAGGTGGAACACTCATTGATACGGGAGCAGAAAGAATCGTCGTTAGTGTCTGAGGATTTTGTTAAACGAGAAAAGTTAATAGGGAGTATGATGCCCAATAGGAAGATTAATTTAATAGCACCAAATAGCAAGAAATTTGCAAGTGTGAATAAAATGATAATTCTGGAATGTGAAATGGGTAAGATAAAGTTTGAAAATGAATTTATAATAGTGCCGGGGTTAAGAGTAGATGCAATATTTGGTATGAACGTAATAGATAAGGTGGGTTTAAAAATAAATGCCAAAAGAAAGGCAATAGAAGTAAAAGGGGAATATATAAAATGGGATAATGAGGAGAGCATTGAAGTCGAAGGAGACTGTTTGAATATTAATCAATTTGAGGGTGAAGTTGATATAAAGGGGGATATTGAGGATGAAATAAAATGTCCAGAAGAAGTAAAAGAAAGGGTAAAAGCATTGTTAATAAAGAATTCAGAACTAATAGAATCAGAATCCAGAATAGCAATGGGGTATGTGCATAAATTAGAAGTCGTAAATATGGAGCCGTTTAACACAAAGCTATATCCTATTCCAGCAGCATATAGGGATAGAGTGAAGGTGGAGATAGATCAGATGCTAAGTGAGGGTATCATTGAGAAGACAAACACACATTTTGTTAATCCATTAGTTGTGGTCAAAAGAATGATGACAGCATCAGATTGTTTGGATGCTAGGAAAATAAATAAAAGGACCAAACCTCAATATAACAGTCCACCAACTATGGATACAATTTTAGCAACAATAGGTAATAAGAAAATATTTTCAAAAATTGACGTAAAAAAATCATTTTGGCTTATTCCATTGGAACGTGAATTAAGAAAATATATCGGGTTTTATAGAAAAGGGCAAAAGTATAAAAGTGAAGTGGTTCCTTTTGGTTTGTTAGAAAACAAGGGTATATGGGAACAGAATGAAGAATTTGAGAGTGCTAGGTTAAAATTTAGAGAAATTTTGGGATATGAAAAAGGATACATTAAGGGGAAAAACTATAATGATAATTTAACTTCAGAAAATAAGTTTGGAAAAAGAGTATATAAAGGAAACAAAAAGGACAAACTCATTGCAGAGAGGAAACTCTTAATAATGGAGAAAAATGTAAATACTGTAAAATAAACTAGTGGAAATAGAGATATCATCATAAATTAGGATAGATTCGGGAATAGAAATTGTACAAATTGGAAATATTAGAAGACAATAAAGCATACGATAGGTTAATAATAATTAGGTTAGATTTAGGAATAGAAATTGTACAAACTGGAAATATTAGAAAACAATAAAGCATAGGATGGGTTAATGAAAGTGGAACTATAAGTAAATAGAACTTATTGTAAATATTAGAAAACAATAAAACATAGGATAGGTTGATAATAATTAGGATAGATTTAGGAATAGAAATTGTACAAACTGGAAATATTAGAAAACAATAAATCATAGGATGGGATAATGAAAGTGGAACTATAAGTAAATAAAACTTATTATAATTATTAGAAAACAATAAAACATAGGATAGGTTGATAGTAATTAGGATAGGTTTAGGATAAGTAGAAGTAGCATAGGTTGATAGATAGGTAGTGAAATATTAGTAGAGTATAATAAGTAGTGTGAAAATAGGAAAAGTATATTTAAATAGAAAAGTATATGCAAATAGGAAAAGTATATACAAATAGAAAAAGTATAGACAGATAGGTAGTGAAATATTAGTAGATTATAATAGGTAGTGTAAAAATAGGAAAAGTATAGACAAAGAGAGATTGAAATATTGGTGTATCATAAAAGGTAGTGTGTAAATAGAAAAAGTGTATGTAAATACAAAAGTATGGATAGATAGGTACTGAAATATTAGTAGAGCATAATAAGTAGTGTAAAAATAGGAAAAGTATATGTAAATAGGAAAATATGGATAAACAGGTAGTGAAATATTAATAGATTATAATAACATAATAGTAATAAAATTTAGAATGAATAAGTGTATAGGTGTAGTATAGATCAAAATAGGAATAGGGATGTAAAAATAATGTAGGAGTTGTGTAAATAGTAAACAAAAATAAAAATAAAATAATTTTGGACCAATGTGAATTTTGTCTCACGCTGGGCGCCAAAAATTTAACATTTTCCAAAAAATTTTATTTTAATTTGGAGGATTAATGATATAATTATAGGGTAGTTTAGGGGTAGGTTAAGTCACAGGGGCTCGTTGATCCTAAATAAGATAACACGACAATATATATATATATATATATATATATATATATATATATATTGTCGTGGCCTCGGGTATTTTGACTTTTATGCTTCAGCAGTGTCATTAAATAATTTTCAAAAATGCACAAATTTCAAAAAAAATTGCTCACCCTTTGATTTCTGCTTCAAAAATCTTCCAACAGCTTCCCTGGCTAGCTCAGCTGTGCTCTTCTCAGATACCTAAATATACAACCATTCTTCCTTCACACTCGCACACCATTCAATAAAATCACCAAATAATACAACAATCATACAATCTTTTATTTACCGCTATTTACAGACAAATTATCGACATGTATAAAAACAGTTTGATACTCTAATTACAAACTCAAATGTGATATGTTTTAAAGTCCTTGATTTTAATTATTATTTGCAAACAAATTCAATAAAATATGAGTAGATGGGCCCCACATATTTCCCTAAATTGACTGTACACTGGAGTATGATGAGCTCATAATAACCCAGTTTATTCAGTATATGCCTTATACCTTGCATAAATTAATACAAAATTGATAGACCCGTTTACCCTTTACAATCCAATTTATATTCAGAATAAAATTTTGTAAGTTTTAAATACACCCTTTTTCAGTATTTAACCCCAATAAATTGTCCAGTACATGTATCTTTTCCAATAAGTTTATATAACCATAAATAAACCCCAAAATTCATTCACACATCACCAAAATTTCACAAAAGTTTATCAGACAACAGAAATTTCAAATAAATTACCTGGAGAATGCTTCAGGCTTCCATTCCTTCAACGACGATCACCAGACCTTGGCTTCGTGACCATGCGCTGTGATACTCAGCGAATGATACAGACGATAACCCCAATTGCGAGCCAAGCGCCTCGTTTTAATAGTACCATTCCATATCAGCATACAATCCTGGTTGTTTGTGGTGCTAACCTCACATATATTATGCTTCCATTTATTGATTTTCTAGATTAGTATAGTAGTAGCCAGACCTCTATTAATTTATTATACACTACACGTATTTCGCGTTAATAAATAGAAGGCCGCTACTAATAAGTTACACGTGCTAGCACAATATTTACTGTATTATTAAGACATCTAATACTCACAAACAAAAAACTCTACTATAATGTTCGTCAGCATTTATCGTAGTAAAGTAGTATATAAGCGAAGAGAATACAAAAAGAGCCCTCATAATTTCCATTCCATATTTATATTGATTCAAAATTCTACCCCCGGACACACTTCCCGTGAAAAGCTTATTTTCAAATTTAAATTCTACAAATTTTGATACAACCGTCTTGAGTATTCCTGAAATTTACTCCGTCTACGTGCCGTACGTATCCGAAAGCGTTCCCACCTGTCGCGTTTGTGTACGTTTGGAAAACTTTCTGTTCCTAACCAATGATAATATTCTCTGTCATCATAAAACCCCGCCTGTACTATCTTTATCGCTGTCTGATGCATGTCTGCTGTCGCGTTCCAAACCCCACTTGAGTTATAGAAAATCAATATTGCCGACACCTCATCTTCACTCCACGTGGATATGGTACGTGCGTTTTCAATATCAATGCTTTTATGTCTGTCTCTATCTGTCGTGTATAACCGATCGTGCATTTCCCTTGCTCTTTAAGAACTTTGTTAGCTTGTTGTTCAAACCAAACTGACGGTTGAAAATATTGTCTATGAAGTCCTGTCTTAATATGCTCATAATTTCGACGAATGTAACCTTTTTAAAAACGCAGGTGTTTGTTAATTATCGACCGTTTAGCACAACAATTCTTAGATTTTATATTTCGTCGTATCAGATAAAACTGACGTTTGCTTGTTACTAAGAAAACTTTTGCCTTGAAATTATTGATTTTCTTACCCTAGTGGGTTTTCTTATGCTTTTACGTGTTGAATTAAAATAAATTAAAATTAATTATGCGTATTCTATTTGCTTTAAAACTGTTTTTCTCTATGTACTTTTAACCTTTCAATAATCAATTGTAAAAATACGTCAATACTTGTCCGTTCTCCCTAAATGAATTAAATAAATTTTGCGCGTAAATAATTTGTTCTTTTCTCTATACAGGGTGGTTGAAATTATTGTTTACCCCAAATTTAACCCTTTGATTTCACAACAATATATATATATATATATATATATATATATATATTTAACCCTTTGATTTCACAACAATATATATATATATATATATATATATATATATTACTGTGTAGGTTAAAGGTCAACGTGTGTAAATAAGCACAGAGGGTATTTTTATAACGACCCTGTAGATAGAAAAATAACAATTTATTTAATACGCTTCAAATCAAAAGTTTGCATACTTTAGTATAAGACAAGGTAAAAATCAATAATTTGTATACGTTAATTGCAGGCAAACATGTGTAATATTAAAGCTTCGCGGTAAATAAAACTCAATAATTGATGCAACAGATATTGATTTAGCATCGTAAACTAAAAGGTATGTTAACTTAATCCGTAGAAGGCTACAAAATAACATAAACGGTCGAGGAGTTCAGGGAATAAAAACTTCAAATAAATAAATATTTCTTGAAAGGTACAAGACAATGCGATAACATTTCAAGATATTATACAGCGGGAAAGCCAGGTTAACGAACAAGTATGTTATTTTTGAAGCAAAAATCGATAATTTTAAGGGACAGAGAATCGTTATAAAGCAATCAAGAGAGACAGCGAATACATCAGCTGATAGAAGTACAAGCAGTTTTCAAGCGCGTGACAGACGAGAATATTTTAAAAAACAAATGGGTGAAACAAAGATGCAAGATGTTTGTCGACGATATCGATTTTCAAGGCGCACATTTAGCGAGAGAATCGTAACCGTAGACAGGACAGCGATAGTGGGAGCTCGATGAAAGTAGGAAAACACGAGTGAGACAGAAAATAGTGGTTATGAACGCCTGACTGCAAGGGAAATAGAGACCCAGGCACTATGGGCGTGTTTTGCAGGTGGTCAGAGTATATGGAGAGGAATGGTTTCCTGGGTACGCGTCGACGGTTGCAACTGATAGCTAGTTTTTCGTGGTAATAACTGGGGTGGAACGAGTGAAATTCTTAGTTTTAAAAGTTCGTTGTGTTTTGAGTTGAGGAATTTGGAGAATTGTTTGTAACGAATGTGATAGTTCAGCGAAAACCATAGAAATACGTGACTAGAGAAGAGGTTTGAAGATAATAGAAGCTCTTGCCAGGGGTGGTAGGGCTCTCTTAATTTTCGAATTCGCTTCAAATGCATTAAGTAGCATCGAGAAGACATCCTAATTTAAAAATTAAAAGCCGCGACATAGTGCAGTCCGTCGTATATTTTTACACGTGTTATAAATGCACGAGTTGGTGCTAACAAATTAAACGGGCTGAAAATAAATAATCATAAATAATTGTACGAGTAAAACAGGATGCTACTGAGGTAAGCAAACCAAGTATTTCTTGAACGAGAGTGCTGGTGGCACGTTAAATCAAAACGGAGACCTGATTTGGATAGATGGTGGTATAGAAAGTATCCACTAATAACTGAGGGAACTGGATGAACGAGTTGAGATGGAATTGTTGTCCATGTAGGAGTGAGAACGTGGGGAAAATCCAAGTACGTGAGTTTGGTAAAGGTCATCCAAGGAGGTGGTGCGTCCGAAGAACACACCAGATTACGAACTTTGTTTTATTATTGAACAGTGATGCTGGCATTGTGTTATAAAGCTAGGTGTGTTTAGAATATGTGGTGAAAATTTTATAAACTAAAAATTAATTTGATTACCGTATATAAAAGACAATTTTCCATTATTATTAGAGTAAATAAAAACAGGAATAATAATTTTTTATGTAAAGAGTAAACGGGTCTTTAGAGTAATTTGACCAAGCAATATTTTATGCATATCAGGGAAAAAGGTTTATGCTGAGCTCACCATAAACTAAGTAAAAATAAATTTATGGTTTCACGATAGGCCCATCTACTTTGAAGTAAAAATGTTGAAGTGTAATAACTCACAAACAATTTAGAAAAAAGTGTGAAATGTTTTATTGTAAATATAACAATGTAAATATTGAGATTGTCTGAATAACCTTTTATGTCATATGAATAAAAGAGTGTGTTTGTCCAAGAATTTTATTTTATTTTTATATTTTGTTGTGTGTAAAGTGTTGAAAGAATGTGTAGTTGGGGTAAGTATATCCTAGGAGGTAGTGCACAGAGCTATCCGAGGAAGATCAACTTGGGGAAGCAATTTTTGTAAATCTCAAACTAGAACATATTATAATCAAACGCGAAATTGGTAACGAAGTTTTATTTAGATGCAAATTGCTGGAGTTATCTTTCTATCACAAAAGGAGGAAGTAGGGGTTTCAAATAGAAGAACACTGCATTTTTATGACGCCCAAACGGTAGGGCATGATTTCAAATAGAGGAAGAGCATAGCATTTTTATGACGCCCAATTCGTGGGGCATGATGTAAAAATAGGGAACCACTGCAATATATATATATATATAATTATTGTATTTTTCTCGAACAAAAGTAGGTATAACTTTTTAATGTGATGTTATCTTGGGATGCACTTGTTCGTAAAGAAAAAACTAATCAGTCAATTGTAATTTAATTTCTAACGTTTCGGCATGTAGTTTATGCCTTAATCATAGAATAATTACTATGACTTAAAAGCTGCTATTAATAGAAACACTAATTTATGACACACAGTGTTTCTATTAATAGCAGTTTTTAAGTCATAGTAATTATTCTATGATTAAGGCATAAACTACATGCCAAAACGTTAAAAATTAAATTACAATTGACTGATTAGTTTTTGCTTTACAAACGAGTGCATCCCAAGATATCATCACATTAAAAAGTTATATATATATATATATATATATATATATATATATATATATATACATCCCACCATCAATCGAACGTCCGTACATTCTGATTTTACATTACATCCAACGTCCATGTGAAATACTACGTCCAGTATACGGACGCCGAATTTCCAGCATGTTAAATTTTGGAGAAGCTTTGTATGAGCTAAATATTTCATTTGGCAAAATTAGGTGGACGTCCCTTGGCTGCAAAACATTAAAAAATATACATTTTAGTTCAACGTTTTACAGCAGAGGCACTGCGTTCGTCGGGTGTATATCGAGACCGTATATCTATCAGTCGTGGTATTCACAACCACACGTCCGGAGAATTGGCAACCTTGTACTCCTTGAAGTCGCTCGTTATTTCAGGTCCACAACAACTAAGCTTTACTTGTTCGATTGACTAGTATGTGGGAGGAGTTTGACAGGCGCTTGCTGCATTTGCTTTTCCGTAAGATATTATTAGTTCACGTTTAAAGAATTACGTGACTAATTTGAAGGACGAAACTGCGTTTAGCGTTCATTGAAGTAATACAGTAGTCTGTAAAATTGAATATGCATACATGTAAATCATTGACTTTTATTAGGACATGATTTAGGCTTTAATTATTATAAGAACTTACCGTGAGTAACAAATCGAGAATAATTTTGAACCCAAACGTTTGTCAACAAAGCGCTATATAATTTTGCTATAAAGTACGACATTAATTAAACTACATTGTTTAATGCAAATGTGATTTTTCAGCATTACTACTTTTTCTTATTTTGGTTATTTTAAAAATTCAGTGTTATGGATCTTAATTTTAATAATATTTTCTAGAATAACGCAATTTCAAAACAATTTTACCACTGTTTCTTTGTTGTTAAAGGTTGATATTACACCATGCCATTGTATTCAAATCTGTATATTATTAAATCGATTGGTGAAGTGATTTTTAAAGAAGAGTCAAACTTATTGATTACAATGTTATCTAAAAATAGTTTTACAGACACTTAAATTTTCTTAATGTGAAATATGATAGGCTTTGAAATGTAGAATTTTTCATATATAAAAGCAGATGAGTTTTTTTTGTCTACATTCTACAAGGGTAATAAACAATAATTAACTCCCTTTTTTGAACGCAAAATCCCTTGAGTGTACATACTATTTTCAAGTGAAGTCATTGAGAAGAACGACAAATATCTCCTTGTTATAAATAATTACTTTCTTCATTCTTTTAAATTTAGACGTTCTAAACCCGCCAAATATACCGTCCTTGTAAAATTCATTATACTGATCCTGATTAAGATTTTGCGGGTTCTAGGCTTAAATTGACTGTTCTTGGCTATATATTCATATTTTTTATTCATATTAAATAGAAAATGATCTTTAAAAGTAGATTAATAAAGAGGAACTTATCTAATAATTATTTGTATATCAAGATTGTGAAATTGACTGTTTGTGTACCGAAAAGCGGCTTGTTGCTGAGGAAAGATAATCTCAAGGTCGCTACAAAATTTCACCACCAGGTGTACAGGTGTTCAGAAATACCCTAAAGATCATTTCTTATATAACTGCACATACCAGCCTACATGCTTTTCAAATCACCTGCACATGCACAAACACACAACGACAGACCCAGAAGAGCAAAAGGTTTTTGAACAAATCGCTAGTATATTGTTTTAGTAATGTGTATGGTAGTTCTATTTTTAAAAGTTCGAAAGTTATATTAATTTATCTGATTCTCGATCGCTGGAAGTAAATTCCAAACGTAGTCTCATAAAGCAGAATATAAGTTATACAACTTATACTTTTTGGTATTAATAAATCATGATTCATAGCTAGGAAGAAACAATAATTGTTTCATTTTCATATTCTACTCTAGGAGATTTGATTATTTTAGGATTATTTTGATTAGGTATCTTGATATAAATATTAACACAGGCACACACCTTCCTTTATAAAATAAAATGCAATTTAATTGAAACTTTATTTTCCAGAAAATACACAAACGTAGTTCCCTTAGAACCTTAATTTCGAAACTAAACGTATTATTAACATAATAAACTGCATTGTACTTAAAAACATTTGTAAAGCTACAATACTAGTAGTAGTAAATTTTAAAAAAAATCGAAAATAATAACTGTATAATGTACAAAGTATACGATCTTACCAAAATACAGTTATTATTTTGACGAGACATACATATTCTGAACATAAACTTTTATTTTAGTCAGTCTATTAGCTAAATTATCCGGAAACACAGTCTTTAACTTTTCACACTCATGACGTTTTGGGGATTTTTAGATGTTGTCTTGCAAAGTAATTTTCAACAATTTTTATTTACTAGTCCAAGGAACCACTTGTCTCTTTTTCTTTGTGTAATTTTATTGTGTTCGTTTTCATTGTTGGCTTTAACTATCTGTTAACATTCTTCAAGATATACTATTAACTGACCAAAGACCAAAGCTCTGCAAACCTGGCAGCGAAATAAGAAGAAAAATTACAGGAAAATGCCGCAAACCTAGCAGAAAACAGTACAAGCACCAGAACGCTTAGTGCCGCTGATACAATGGCAGGTACCAGAATCTAAGAATGTCGGAGAACGCGAACTGACGCCAAGGTTCAGAATAAAACCAGCCACATTTGATAGGAAGTCACCTATACAGGCATATCTTAAACAGTTCGAGGCTGTCGCGTGGAACGACGATGAAAGGGCGACCGCGTTAATTATCACATTATGAGGCGAGGTACACCGCGTACTTAAATTGTAATAAACATGATGGCATTCTTTGATTCCGGAGTTAAAATTTAGATTTCTGGGAGGGGACTACTTCGGAGAATGCGATCGGAAAGTTCAGAATAAGAGTCTGGAACATTTTGCGAATCGGAGCGTTGAATGTTAGAAGTATGAAGCAAGTAGGTAAGCTAGAGAACCTAAAAGTCGAAATGAATAGGTTATCACTAGATATGGTAGGGATCTGCAAAGTTCAGCGGCCAGAGGCGGGGGATTTTTGGAATGGAGACTTCAGGGTAATTCACACAGGAGCAGAAGAAGGAAATTTGGGTGTGGAGATAGTTATGCGAAAAAAGATAGAATTCTGTGCAGAAAATTACTTACAAAAGAACGAAAGAATACTCATGGTTAGATTAGAATCTAAACCGGTAAACACAGTAATAATACAAGAATACATGCCCACCTCTAGCTACACTGACGCAAAGGTAGAAGAAGATACGTAAAAGGACATGAAAATTTAATAGATACGGGCAATTTAATTCAGTAGTAGGTGAGGGTAGGGAAGGGCGGTAGTAGGTTTATTTGGTTTAGGCGCGAGAAACGACCGGGAAATAGGCTGGTAGAATTTTGCGACAAGAACAATTTAATCATCACAAACACATTATTTCAACATCACGCTAGAAGACGATATTCGTGGAGGATGCCAGGAGATATAGGAAAATATCAAATAGATTACATTATTGTTAGACAACGGTTTAGAAATCAAGTAAAAGACTGTAGAAGCTACCCAGAAGCAGATATAGACACTGACCACACCTTCATAATTATGAAGGCCGCACTTAAATTTAAAAATTTAAAAGAAGAAACGGAAAAAGGCACTTTGAGTTTGAGAAACTAAAAGATAAAGATATTCAAAAAAGATTAAAAAAAAAGTCAAATGAATTACTGAAAGATATTGGGAAAATATCTGATACTAAGGAAGTAGAAACAGAATGGAATAACATTAAATCCAGCCTAGACATGGCGGCCAGATATATTCTGGGATATACGTAAAAGAAAATAAGAAACCGTGGATAACAAAGAATATCCTGAATTTAATAGAAGAAAGACGACAATACAAAAATAAATCAGACAAAACAGGAAAACAGAGATACAGAGCCAAAAAATGTGAAATTATTCGCAAATGCAGGAAAGCTAAAGAACAATGCATTGATGAAAAGTGCAAAGAGGTATAAACTAAGATGGGAATAGGAAAAACAGATAAAGCATACAAACTAATTAGAATCAATTTTAGGGATATAAAACCCTATAGCAAAAATATAAAGGCGCGGAGGAAACGTCATTATAGAAAATATAGAGAAAGTGGGTAGATGGCAAGAATATATAAAAAATTTATATGTAGGAAAGAACGAACAGCATCAGAGAAGGAAGCAGACATTGAAAAAAATGACTTGGGGTATGCTATACTTAGAGATGAATTTGAATTAGCAATAAAGAGTCTGAAAAATCGTAAGGCGCCGGGTACAGATAAGGTGCAAGCAGAAACTCTAAAAGCCGCTGGACAAGCAGTAACAGAATGTCTCTTCCAACTTGTAAGCTATATGTATGAGACAGGCGAGACACCCAAAGATTTCAAACGTAACATCATAATAACTATACCAAAAAAGGTAGGCGCAGATAGATGTGAAAATTTTCGAACAATAAGTTTGACAGCACATGTGTCAAAAATATTAACTAGAATTAAACAAAACGAATGGAAAACGGTCGGAAAGGGATGAAACAAAGAGCAAACAGCGGTAATAGAATTAGAGCAAGAAAGTAGAGAAGTAAATATTAGGAAAGGAGTGAGACAGAGATGTGCCCTATCCCCATTAATTTTAACTTGTACATTGAAGAGGCAATGAATACTGCCATAGGCAGAAAGACATTTGGAATTACTATGCAGGGACAAAAATTGAAATGCTTAGATTTGCAGGTGATTTAGCGGTATTAGCATCTAGCAAGGAAGAGTTAGAAGCTGCTCTCAATGAAATGGAAACGGTTCTAACGGAGAGATACGGTATGAAAATTAACAAAATAAAACTAAAGTACTAGTTTGCAAAGGAGGGGAAAATAAATCAAAAACAAGAATACAAATAGGTAACAAGAACTTACAAGAGGTTAAGGATTTCTGCTACCTAGGAAGCCAAATAACATGGAAAAAGCGCAAAAGATATACAACAAGGATTACTATGAGATCGTGCTACATTTAACAAGAAAAGCAACTACTGTGTTCAAAGACCACAAACATAGAAACAAGGAAACGATTGCTTAAAACATGTGTGTGAAGCACAGCACTGTACGGCTGTGGAGCCTGTACAGTAGGAGAAGCGGATAAGAAAAAGGTAGAAGCCTTTGAAATGTTGTGCTACAGACATATGATGAAGATATCATGGACAGACAAAGTTAAGAACAAAGAAGTACTAAAAATTGTAAGGGAAGAAAGAAATATATGGAAAACGGTAAAAATAGGAGAGATAGGATGAAAGGCACATACTACGGCAAGAGGAATAGTGCAGAATGCTTTAGAAGTCGAGATAGGAAAAAAGAGAAGTAGAGGTAGACCTAGGTTAGACTACTGCACACAGATAGTGAAAGATGTAGACTGTAGGAATTTCAGGGAAATGCATAGCGTAGCTCAGAATAGAAATCAATGGAAGTACGCATAGAACCAGTCCCAGGATGAATAAACTTATGATGAAAAATGTAACTTTACTTGAACATGATGATTATTATAAGCAACTACAAGTATTGGTTGGGCAATATTCTCAAATAATGTTAATTGTGTGAAAGGATTTACTGGAAAACTATTAATTCAGCAAATGTCTAAGTGTTGGGGGATCTTGACCGCCACAGACTGCTTAACCTTCTTCACATACCATACATGTGATTTTCCAATGCTCCACCGAAGGTACTACATTGGCCAGGAGAGGTTTTTACCTGGAAAATTTGGAATTTTGCCGAACCGTTGCTGCTCAAACAAGATAGGGATCTTTAACGTGCGTGACAACACACACACGGGACCTCCATTTTACCTCTCATCCGAACGAGGGTGTATTTTGTGAAAAATGCTGGCTTAACATTTTTCAAGCGGATCGTGTCGGAATTTGCACCCGGGACCTTGGGCGTAGTAGTTACAAGCATACCAACTAGGTCCCGGACCCGCCTCCCCTTAAGATACCGTTCATTTACATTTCAATGCTCCACCCGTAGGTACTACATTGGCCAGGAGGCGAGTTTTTGTTGCCTGGAAATTTAGAATTTTGCGAAACCTTGCCGTTCCAGGCAAGGTAGGGATCTTTAACGTCGTGACAACACTCACACACGGGACCTCCATTTAACCTCTCATCCGAACGAGGGCGTAATTTTTGTGAAAATGCTCACCTTCCATTTTCAAGCAGTCGGCCGTGTCGGATTTGAACCCGGGACCTTGGGATCCGTAGTCTTACGCTTACTACATTGATCCACGGCAACGCCCCCTTAACATACCACTAAATCTTGGTGAAATAGGGCATATAATTAGAAAACAATAGAAGTGGAACCAAGCTGTTTATAGGCTGTGTGAGAATTTCAGGAACTGTGTAGGCTAGCTCAAAATTTAAATAAGTGCAGGTACGTGTCCAACCACTTTTGAGACAGAAAACCTAATGTCGAAAAATAAGATCAGATAAATCTGATGAATATTATATACAACTACAGATGTTGGTTGTGAAATATCTGTAACTATTGTTGACTGTGCGAGAAGATATATTGAAAAATATTAAATCGGCAAATGTTGAAGTGCTGGGGAAACTTGGCAGCCACAGGCTGCTTATCCCCCTTCACAACCACTGAATGTTGAAGAAATAGGGTATATAATTGAAAAACAATAGAAGGGGACCGAACTGCATGTAACAAGAAAGAACCGCGCTTATGATGAAAGACAACAAACATAGAAACATTGTTGAAAGCATATGTATGGAGCACAGCACAGTATGCCTATGAAATGCGGGCAGTAGGATAAGTAGACAAAAAACGGTAGCAGCCTTTTGGAATGTTGTGCTTCAGATGTATGAGAATGATAGCATGGACAGACAAAGTTAATAACTAATAGGTTATAGAAACAGTAGGGGAACAAGGATATCTGTGGAAAAAATAGGAGAAATAGACGGGCAGAATACGTTTTAAAGCATTTTTTGGGAATAGTATGGGATATATTACAAGTAAAGATAGGATAAAGGAGGTAGATTTAAACCTATATCAGATAGTTATAGATGCAGACTATGTAAATGTTTAGGTTAGTTCAGAATAGGAAACAATGAGGGTACGCGTCTAACCAGTTCCAGGACTGAAGGCCTAATGATGATGATGAGGCGAGGTCTTGAATATTCTGCAGGTCATACCAGATCATGACCAAAAACTATGGGGCCTCAACATCAAGGCTAGAAATGAAGTGCGACGACTCTCTGCAACAAGTGTATCACGCTCAAGTGAAGGACCGTCACCAAAGGGATAACAAGAATTTGCAAGAGTTTAAAGCAAATATATCTTGATTGGTGAGACTAGCCTACCTAACAACACCAGATAGCTTCCTAAAATAACTGACGCTACAGACCTTTGTTGGCGGGATACGTAACGGAGTGATCCAGCAAGCACTATGGCTGTCTCGACAAAGGGCCTTAGATGAAGCGCTAGCTCATTCTTTGTTTAGACTACATGCGATTGAAAGCCGTGATCAAAAAAGACAGATACCTACTTCTAAGGTATGACGACATCCTAGATACATTTTCAGGGTAGCGATGATTCTCAATTTTGGATTTGAAGAGTGGCTACTGGCAACTGAATTTGGAACCCAAAGATCAAGACAAGACTGTTTTCACTATTGGCACTGGCCTATGACAATTAACAGTCATGCTATTTGGACTTTGCAACGTTTCTGCCACCTTCAAACGTTTAATGGACAGCATCTTGCCTGAGCTTACGTGGAGAACGCGTCTGGTAATTTGTATGGCGTGGTTCTGATTGGAAAGTCATTTGGGAAATATTTGAGAAATTTGCAAAAAAGTGTTTTGAAGACTCAGGGGAAGCCAATTTGAAGCAGAGTCCAAACCAGTGTCATCGACTAGGCAATGATGTGAAGTACCTAGAGCAAGCAATTTCACTCAATGAAGTCAGGCTAGACCCGAAAACAATTCAGGCGCTACAAGAGCGGCTGATGCCAAAAGGCAACCACCAGCTACGCAGCTTTCTGGGATTCTGCACTTACTGTAGAAGATTCGTTTCCGAATTTACGAATATTGCCAAGCCTTTAGTAAAGTTAGCTGAAGATGTCGTGATTATGTTTGGAATGAAGATTGCCAGCGTACGTTCCAACAACTAGGGCAGATATTAATAACAGATCTGATCTTAAGTTATTATCATCGATTGGAAGGCAAATTCATCTTGATTACAGATTCAAGCAATGTGGCCATCGAAAGTGTACCATCCCAAATGCAAGGCGGCCAAGAGAAAGTCTTTGGTTACCTTAGCAGGATGCTCTAGAAACCAGAACGGAATTATTGCGTTACAAGGCAGAAACTGTAGGCTGTGGTGCAATCTGTAGAGCACTTTTGTAAGTGCTCCTACGGGAGAAAATTTCACCTGAGAAGCGGCAACGTCGCTTTGAAGGTGCTATTACAGTTTAGAAAACCCGAAGTGCAAGTCACCAGATGGATAGAATAGTTTCAGCAGTATGATTTCGACACGGAACACCGTGCTGGTGCAAGTCATCGTAATGCAGATACACTTTCGAGACGGGCTTTAGCCGAAGATTGTAATCATTGCTCAAGGGTAGAAACAAAGTGTGATCTAGTTGGTGGATTTCCGTGATCAATGACGATTGGTAGGCTATACAGATGCGAACGAAACAAGAGAATGACAAAGACCTACGACTCATTCTGGCTTGGAAAGTCGGAGCAGAACGCGTTTCCTGGCAGGACACTAGTCCATTGAATAGCACCCTCGTGTGTTAGGGCTACGTCGAGGAGCTCAAACGCAAGATGCAGGACATCCATGGTGACGTTAGGAAAATATTGGGTTCAAAGCGATCGAATAATAACCAGATATGACATCAAGGTACAGGAAGCTGGTTTTGAAAAGGGCGACCGCGTTTGGCTGCACAACTGCAGACGGAGACGTGGATTGTCCACAAAGTTACAAAAGATCCGTACAAATTTGTAAAAGAATCAACGACGCAGTATATCGGATTCGTAAGCTCCGAAAAGGTACGCGTTAACCGGTTAGCATTCTACGGTAGTGATGACGCCGGTAATGCCGAAGAACGACACGCAGTGAGACTATCAGTTACGCTCGTTTAGATGCTAGCGGTAGTTTATATGTAGTGACCCACCTTATATATGTATATGAATAGTAATTTTTTTATTTATATGTTACTTATATTTTATTTATTGTCTGGTTCTTTATTTTGTTATGTATTTATACACTTTACTGTCGGGCTGTAGGTTCATTGGTTTCATTTTGATTGACCTCTCAATCTTCGACTGTGTTAATGCGACCTTCTCCTTCCTTCGCTTTTTCTTCTGTTATAGTAATTCCGGCGAATTGTTCTTGACCGACTCACGTCTTTTTATGGCCGGCTAAAGTTATAACCAGTTTGTGTGCTTTATTCTATCCTTATAAAAACACTTGGTATTTTCAAAATCGAAGGTCAACGGCTTCTAAGTTAGGTAACATGAACATTAATTGCTATTTATAAGCAATCGTAAACAGACAGTTGTTGTCCAGACGCCGACGTGGCAACAACAGTCATCTACCACCGCCTCCGGGCGACCAAAAGTGAGCAGCGGAACGGTGACGGCCTGAGGAGTTCTCCAGCTATATGGGGCGCCGAGAAATGGGTACACACAAGTGAAGTCGTTGGGGATCCACATCCGTCAGTCCTTTTAGACGAGCTACCTGACGATAGAGCGGCCTGTGGCGAATAGCCATTTTGTCGGTCGAAAACCACAGGCCAGTGTACCCAGGATCCGGATATCGTGTAGTTGGAGGACAACCAAGGGGAAGATCCGGGAAACTGCTCACTGCATCAAAACAAGAGGATTCTATGAGCAGGTCTCTTGGAATCCAGACCAACATTTAAGAAGATCAACCTATAAGAAACACCACAACAACTCATCACATCATCAACAAGCAGAAAAACTCTCGAGTTAAAAGGCATAATACCGACGCTGAGAACGTCGGGTCCACCTAATGCACGGAATCGTAAACAAATGAGGTAAAATGTATTGCAAAAGTTTCATGCGGTCACTATAAATGTACCCTTCGGTATTCAAGATGATACTTTGATACTATTGTGTTAAAATGTGCTAATTTTTGCACTATTTCTACTTTTGAACAAAATTTTGTACTTAAAAGTAGACAGGCTATTGAACTTACAAGTTGTGAGAACTGTTTTGTATCGTCGAACAAAAGTGTTATATATTAATATTTGGCAAGCTAGATATCAATATATAGAATCAGAAAGTTTTAGTTCTTAAATGTTGAAGTACAAATCAAGAAAATACATTTCAACTGTTTTCGTTAGCAATTGTTTTCAAACAGCACTTGATATCCTAATCCTCAACCGTCAACTTCTCGGTCATCATATTCGCACAATAAATACGATACCTCTTGCGTAGACCTTGAATTTAATCTGATTCTAACTGTTCCGACAGACAAAATTAATGAAAACTGTGAAACCAGATTTCTAAACCATTTTTAACTACATATACAATGTGATTCTAGACAAATCTTTTAACGCATTTTAACTTCCGTTGCTTTTGCAAAAACTTTTTTACTTTTTAAGAAATGTTATGTAGGTAGCCTTTTAAGTCAAATAATTTCAATTATCACTCAAAATGAAACATGTTTACATGGTTTAATTCCTACAATAAGAAAAACTAATGATGAAATAAATTCCATATATAATAATAAACGGTAATCGTAACTTTTAATTTCAACGAAATTCATGCAGGAACTGCACAGAAAGCACAAATACTTAACTATCTTGTCGACAACGAGATATGCGGCAAAGCTGGCAACGTTGTCGGATCTTTGGTTGATATCGTATTTGGGCTGTATATAAAGGAGTATATACATCGGAAGCTTAAAGTGTGCAATATAAAAGGACGCAGTGAAGATGAAAAGTAAAAGTAGATATTTTGTAACAATAGATTCTAAACCCCCTAAGTTCAAGCCCATTCTAAACGGTTTAATATACATGCATGTATATTGAAACATTGGCAGTATTTCTGGTGGACGCTGTAAGTGTTAGTTGTAAAAGGACGCACTATTAATACTGGGATGTAAATATATATATATATATATATATTATACGTAATGTACCCCTTTCCTTTATAAACCAATCACGTATGCTTAAATATTTGTTTGAGAAAGTGAATTATCGTTAATGTAGAGGTACCTTTAAATTTTTGTATACGCTCCAGTCAGCGATTCCGTTACTTTGAAAGCGGCCCTTCCACCCAGCTTATCTCAATTTTTAAGAGCTCCGCTGAACCCCACCAGAGATTCTGTCCAACCTATATGTGGGGTACTCTTTAACTTTAGAAGGTTACTTGTAACAATATATTTATGTCATTTTTTTCCATATGAGCCAACTCCCTTATCTCTGTAAGTAGTCGGTGCAACCTTAAGTGTTACGGAGTCCACGCCCCTTCTGGGCAAATCGAAATTCGTAAAGTAACATCATTTTTATTCGTAACTAGACTTAAAAGTGACCAATCATACAATATTTTCAACTTTCTTCTGGCAACTATTTTAAAACCTCTCATATTAAAACCAAAAGCAGGGATTTAAAAAACGCCACAAAGTAAACAGAAATTGTGGGTTAGCCTTGGATTGGATTAGGACAACGTTATACGAAAAATTCTTTTATTTGCATTAGTAGGTATTGGTGTCGTATAGATCTTTAAGGTAGCTATTTTTTTACGGAAATGCAAAAGAAAAGAACTGAGCATGCTTCATAACACAAAACAAAATGTGTTTATATACCAAAAAACCAAGCCGGCAAATAATAATAAACAACATATTGTAGGTTAGATCTAATTATAACACAGTGTTTGAAAATTAAGACGTAAAAATTCACAGATAGCAACGGCAATCACGAACACTAACCACCAGTTATATTTACATAGTTGACGTATAAACCATGGGTATTAATTTGCGGAAATGTAATGAAATGACGTGAGACGTGCTCGACTCCACGGAGCGCAGCAAAACGTGCACAGCACACAGACCAATAAACGAATGTGCAAGTAATCAGTAATGGGTATTGAATACCAATAAAACAACAAGGTCATTTATGGAATCTTTCTCTCTAGATCTAAAGAAAAAAATGCATTCTAAGATAACCAACATTTAGAATTGAGATGAGGTCGTTCACTTCTGCTTTTGTTTAATTTGTTATAGGATCACGTTCGATCCTTAATAAATAGATATTTTGTTAAATATTATGCCAGGCCCCGCCCGTTCTAATATCAATTATTAAAATAATACACCTGTTGGCATAAAAATTAGTATCACAAAACTACTTCAATACTAAGTGCAATTTTTCCCCAAGTTGTTTTTATAAGGAACAGGTTCATTATTTATGCTCACAAAAAGTATTTCGTTAATGCAAACTGCGGAAAATTCCACTACTCGTAATATCGGTTAATATCATACAACTACGTAATTTAAAACTAGATAACCAACAACCAAATGCTGAAATATTTTGTATCTTTTATATAAATAAAGTTATACTGTATAAACACTTGATTTACTTATGATAGAATTAGAAAGTGGCAGTTGTAAAACTGCTGTTGCTGTAATACAAAAAGCGTAAACATGAAATATGAAGGTCAAGGTAACTATTCTATTTAAAGCGCCATGAGGTTTGTTTTGTATAACCAAGAATAAGAACGAGTATCTCTGCCAATACAAGGAACTGCCTATTAGTCTCCTAGATATTAGGTGTAATGATACACAATACATTGACCCTTATCACCTTAAACAGGAAGTTTCACTAAAACTTTCTCAATAAAATTGTTTAGATTACGTAAGCCAGTCAGCTGCATAATCTTCTTATCCATTTATAATTAGATTTCAGAAGGAATTTCCAAAAGATGTTTATTACTGCGTTGTACAATAAATCTTATCTAAGACAGTAATACAAATTCTATTTTAATTCTCCCCACTACAGCAATATCAATATCCCACTCAGCAATAAGTTGAGTAACAGCGTATTTACAAACTTGAAATGGTGCTAAAAACAGTGTATCAAAATGTTTCATGAGAGTGCATTTGTTTATAGACCTAATCATGATGGTCTATCTCAAAGTCACAGTAGTTCAAATTTTGATTCTTTCAATAAGGGAACTAATGGACTTAACAGACATGTTAGAAAAAATAGTTTAGTAGTTGGACAGAAATTAAGAGAATCAAAGTGGTTTGGGCATGATGAACTTAATATTTTATGTGCTGTTGTTGAATCTGGTTTTATATTACAAAGAAAAAATGATGCATGTGATGATTACAGAGGAATTGCACTTTGGGCATCTGGATATGGTAAGCTTTAAAGTAAACTAATAAACACTAGATAAGATTATTTCTAGAAAAAAGTAAGAATCCTGATTATATAACCATATACACAGTGATCCAACAGAAGGGTGTTTATAAGGTGCAGTCTAGTAGTTTACTGCATTTCTGGGATAAGGATTCAACTATTAAGATTAACAATCTCTCTGATCAAACAAATACACCAAATACTGAAGAAATAATAAGAAATCAAATAAAGTATGCAGAAAAACACTCATTCAAATGGCATAACAGCGAGCACTTCACTTACTGGTGTCGTTACGGAACCCCCCAGAAAAATTATAAAACAAAACAGGTAATTACAATTATTTAATCTTAAGTTTGTATAAATTGTCCTCAATAATTGTAATGATAAGATAAACACCAATTAAAATATTATGATTAATTTAACAAATGAAAATGTAATATTCCACACCAAACCAATACGATTTTTTATTTTACAGATGAGTGAAAGCTTAAAGTGGGGAAATCTAGGACTCAATGCAGGTTTACTCTTATTAAAACGAAATCGGCACAATAGCGATGGTAGCTAAGTTAAAGTGTAGTGAGAAGTTATTTATTCTGAAGTATGATTCTTATCTTAAATATCGTACCGTACTCATCCCCTTAAGGATCTACTTCAATGTACTATTAAGCAGTAGCTATTAGGATAAGTTTTTCATGTTTGCATACTTTGTAATAATTGTAAATAAAATTTATTAACAACACGACTTACCTCTCGAAGTAATCCAAAAAGTACATCTGTACTAAGAGACCGTTCATGAGCTTCGTCCATAATGACCGCACTGTAGTGATCCAGTTCAGGCTCTCTTAAACTTTCCCTAAGTAGTATACCATCGGTCATATATTTGATTACAGTATTTTCAGATGTGCAATCTTCAAATCGTATAGCATATCCCACTTCGTCTCCTGCAAAGAAGAATTTAGAACAATTATTTGTTCTTGGTTAATCCTAGATGACTAATTTCTGTAAAATCAGCTATATATTTTTGATTAAATTTCAAAATTCCAAATGCTGTTCATAAATATGATATGAGGATTTCCAAATTTCACAAAAAAAAACCTATATTGATAAGGTTACATGACATAACTTTTTATGTTTGCCCATTGAAGGTTTATTTGTGGTGACGTGAGATCAATCAAAATTAAAATACACATAATATGCAGCCCTTTTAAAACGTTTGGCATGTGAACTCTATAGTAGGTATATTAAATTAGATAAGCTCACTTAATTTATTGCAAATAATGTCCGAAAACATACCCAAAATAAATTTAAAAATAATGTACAAATTAAAAACCAAAACATATTTGTTGATTGAATATTTCCTAGGTGCTTCTACTGACTACATATACATGTGCATAAATATGATACAACATCAAACATTTTATGTTAATATTTTGACCGATTTGCACAACTTAGACTATAATTTAAATAAGTTAGTCAATTTTCCCACATTGTCTGTATATTCACACATGTACAATTTTAGCAGTTGAAGCTACACTTGAACTCATCACCGTAGGGATTGGATGCAGTCAAATTATAGCAGAATGATGAGCCTAGTTATACGATTTTCAAATTTGTTGTGATTATTTTATAAATGAACTAATTAAAACATCATGTGAAAATAAATTACTACAAAGCATACCGGCAACCATATTTCAAACTGTTACATTCCATTTCATTTTAAAAATTTACTACCTCCATACGTTAAAAACCATTTCAATTTCTACTTATTTGAATATATGGTTTACTACACTTTTTATTCCAGATCCCCTCAGTCAGACAGCCAACTGCTCTTGTCCTTTTATTTACTTTTATCAGTTCAGGTTAGCTTCATTAGGCAACCAATGTTGCTCGTATTAATTTAAAAATGTACCGATTGCATCATGGACTAGCTATATTAATTGAAATTGAATATAATGTTATCCTTTGTGTCAATATTTGCTTTGTGTTGGTATTGCAACTAGTATCTAAACTGAAAACATTGACTCTACTATCAAACCACAAAATATCTTTCAATTTCACAATTCTTTTAAGGTTTTCATAATTCCGTTTCTTATTGTAAAATTTATGTATGTTGTAATATTGTAGAATGCATTGCGCGCGATCTCTAATTCATTTGTTTATGGACTAGCCTGCGTAACTTATTGTGTAATACTTTAAAATAATACAGGAAACGTAATATTTTCGTATCTATACAGGGCTTTTGAAGTAATAATTAACGCTTAAGCTTTCATAAAGTTAATGAGTTAAAATCGTGGGTTTTGAAAAATATTAACGTAATTTACATATACTTGAATGAAAAGCTTTAAAATTTTGTACCTAATAACGCTTTTAAACCTCGTATTTTATACAAAACCTATAAATAACTAATTTTCGTAATCACTTCTGTATAAATTAACATATTTTAAAATATCAAGGTATTTATCTTACTATTTTTACCTTTGATTATTTGTTTTTGTCTTTGCCGAATAATAGTTTTTCTTTTTTATATTAAAGTATACTTATCATTTATGTAAATTTCCCTACCATAAATACTCATAATTTTTAATGTCTTTAAAATGTTTACTCTACAGTGATTTTGATATTTAATAATCATTCTTTAATTTTTTATTTAAATAGACTTTTATACTTTCTACATATTTATTTACTCATCGACTTAACTTAAACCTAATCTTTTCATCAACTTTCATTTGCCAAGTTACTAATAAAAATTTGTAAATTGACTTTTAGGAAATTTTCAAAATGAATTACCTGCATTTACAAACTAAACAAGTTTATTTAGAATCCAAAAAATTTTCTGTTAAATTACATCCAAAGTTTATCTTATCTAAAGCGAGACTGTTTATTCATCCATTTATCTATGAACTTGAAGATTTTGACGGTATACCACAAGAGAAGTGTCATAAAAACCTAGACCTTTTTGCTGAAAATGCTCCTTCACAAATAGTTAATACTTTCTATTTAACTTTTTAAATATATCTTGTATTATAAAACATTGCGTATCTCATAATGTCTGTTGTCGCTAATCCTTACTTATTTTTTTCTTATTTTATATTAAAAACCTATTCTACCTTTGATAAAGTTGAAACACTTTGGTTTTTCTGGATTTCGTTATTCTTTTGATGAATTGTTCAAATTTTTTCATTCCTATGCCTTGATTTTTCATCTATACAATATACCTTAATTTTTTTATTTTTTGACCCATAAATATTCAAAGCATCTTCACTTATTTCTGTAATATTTTTGTGTTACCATTTCTCTACACCTTTCCCCCCTCCAACCATTTATGATTGATATATCTTTGGCATGAATAGCTCAATAAATTTTTAGGACTTGTCAATGCTTATGTTGAGTGGATGTATTTCAAATAGGGTAAAAACATGGTGCTCAACAATTCCTATGTTGGAAAAAATCAGTATTTGTAGTTGTAAAAACGGTAAATTTCTATTGCTTATGTTTTCATTCATTATCCTATTCCATTCCATTACCCCTTTATCCTTTATTTGTGACCTAGAAATTTCATTGCATTTTTTTTCATTTTTCGTCTAACATATGGGCTCTCTTAACTATGGTGGTGTGAATTTACAGTTTATACCTTTCTCATCGATTTTTGACGACTTTGGGGTAAGTATGCTTACTTTTGAGAATAGTACGGCGCACTTTTGTTTTTGTTTCTTTTACTAGGCAGGAGATCTTTCAGACTTCCTGTTCGTTTTATTTGAGGGTATTTCTCTCTTCTATAGGCCGCTTAACTTTTTTATATCCTGCTGTCTCCTTTTCTGCCTTATTTTTCCTCAGACAGGCCTGTCTTAAGTACCAAAGAATACCACCTGTCACATAAAAAAAGTGGTCCTACCCCACTCTGGGTTACTAACTTTTGGCAAGTTCAGTAGTGCATTTCTATGTACCATGTCCACCATCTTTTACTCAATGCAAGTCCTTCTTCTTCTCTTTGACTCAGAAGTTACTATGGAATCCAGTGGATTCCAACATCCTTTTAATACCTTTTTCTTTCCTGTTAGTCGCCATATGGTCTAGAGACCAGGCAGCCTATAGCACTGGGCCATGTTGCACAGATCTTGTTTTCAATCATGCATCGGCACCGTCCTTGCTTTAAATGGTGGCAGTGTTCTCGTTAATTTGTTTGCCAATAGCATGTCTTATGAACTCCATAAAGTTCATAATAGTACTCACTTTTTAATTCCAGGATTTCCAACAACTGCTAGTTCTTTGCCTTGCATCATTTCTTAAATATCCAATTACAGCAACTTCTGCACTTAACATACCATTAAATCTCAATTATTGGAAAGGCGAACTATCCAAGTTCTTAGTCTCTTTATTATCAAACAGACGATCCGACATTATATCAATGCACACATGCATGTGTGAATCTTACCCTGCAACTTGCTAGAGTATTTTACTTTTATGACGCTTGCCGCATATTTCTCTGTGGGAAAAAGCTAGTCACATCTTGAAGTTCTATATCATACACCTTAACTTTAAACTTGTTCTCTTACCACTGCAAGACATGATCCTGTTTACCTTCGTACAACTACATCTTGATGTTTTTTGTTTAGTGGTTCATGGTTAATTGATTTCGCTTTTCCAACGTACATCACAGTCATTCAACTCCAATTATATCTAGTTCAGAGGGATATGTCTTAATGTATCTAACATGTGAAAAATGCATGCCGTAAGTCGTTTTTTTGTACTTAATTATTCTTTTTATAACTGTTTAAAACATTGTAATTATGTTGTATGCAAATGATTAAATCACCTGTAACCGTATATTTGTGCATTTCTCTTACATAGCATCTGGTTGTTACACTGCATTATAAAATATGATTAAAGTGTCAGTGGTTTTCTTTGTACTTGCAACTATATAATATTGAAGTTATGTAACATTGGATATAAAATATTTAATTAAAATATTGAAACGATACATTTTGGAATGCACATATTAATAAAATTACTGTTATTGACTTGATTTTAAATCTTTCTAAAAAAACAACAAACTTCCACTACTAACTTTACAGTTATAAATGTTTTGTTTATATTTTTGTGGTTTAAAATAATTTATGAGCCTATGTGAAATTCCAATATGTGTTTAATAAAGATAAACCAATAATTTTTGCGGTTTTAAGTTTATGATGACCACAGGATGTGCATGTCGTAAGATAGTCCCTTGTGCATCAAACAGAACAGGTATCACTCCTCGAATCTCCACTTTGGGCACAAGAAATCCTCCTTTTAACGCTTCTATGGGACCACTCTGAATTTAGTTTTAAGTATAATTAGGTCTTTATTTTACAATTTTATCTTGAGGTTATCTTAGGGAATTACCTTGAGATTTTCTCTTTATTTGGGAGTTATTTTGAACACTATCTCGAAAGGTTAACTTTATCTTGGGATTACCTTTAGGAGTTATCTTGGGATATTAATTATTATCTTGGGATTACCTTTGGGAATTATCTTAGGATATTATCTATAGAAATTATCTTTGAGATTTTACCGTTATCTTGAGCTTATCTTGAGAAATTATCCTTTTGTTCTTACAATTTGAGAAAATTTTTAGGAAAAGTTAATTAACTTATGCGAAAAGTAAAAGTTGAAAGAAAGAACCTAACTGGCTTTAGCTTTATCATTTGTTAGGGAATTTAGGGAACATTATTGAAAATTTTTTGAATTCAGATGTCAAATAGGCAGGGTGAGATTTGGATATATACCCGTATTTTTTGTAAATATTTTTGTAGAATGTTTTATATATTAAAATGCTTAGAGTAACAAGAAAATTGTTGAAGAAATAGCTAGTTAAACTAAGATATATCTTAAGACTAAGAATTTAATATAGAACTGTAAGATTGTAGGTTAAAAAAATCACTTTCGATAAAATGTGCTACTAATGGAAATTGCAGCAAAAAGATAACCAAGTTCGCAATATTGAGGCAGCCAATTAATTAGTGGCTAAATCTTTCCGTTTCCTGATTTAGTGGGGGTTGTTTCAAGAAAAATCAGGTGGCACCTAAAAATTTTAGTTATAAGACCTTTAGTGTATAAATAGGTGTTCAGACTTAGGGAACAACTTTTTCTTTTCTGTAGTTTTGCCACAATTGTTAAGAGTGATAAGTCAATTAACCCATAACATGCCTTTTTCAATTATGAATAACCAGTTTCCATTTCTTATATTCGTTAAATCTGTTATTTTCTTGTATTAAAAGTAAAGCAATTTCTCTTGTTTCCTGAATCCTGTCCTGTGTTTGTTATAAATTATAAGTTACAATGTAGGTTTAGAATGATTTGGATAGGCATAAATACACGAAGATACCATCTCGGGAATTTTTTTATAGCTCTCGGGGAAATGAAGTAAAACTTTTATTGCACCTCGAACTACTTCTGCTAGGAATAAATTAGACACTTCAGTATAGGAGTTTGGAGAGCTCACTGCATTGTTCGGGGTGTATTACCATGTGTCGATGTAGTGCTCTAGTTTCTCATCCTCTACCTTTTTCGTACCTTTCCTTAGTGCGCTACAGCTACTATTGGCCAGCACCATGTCAAAAACTTCGCGGACTGGACTGTAATTATTATAACTTTAAAATCTGTATATAGAAATTTGCATTATTCGAACCCTAATATTTAATTAAGCAAGGGTCTGGAGCATAATCGTTTTTCAAATGTTTCAGTTTTGTTTGTGTTTTATATAAAAGCATTGTAATGACTGATCGTTTCAAGGGTGTTAATCATTTTGTTACCTTAATATACATTTTTATTTTAGGATCACATATGTGTGTCTTGTACGCTATGACAGTTAATGTATGACCTACCACACAGTATCATATTTTCATGTTGCTAATAAATTAGAACGAAATTAATATCTTTTAATCGATTAACTAGTCGGGGTTGAGCCCCATATAGGAAATTTTTCCAGGCCTTCCAAAGTATGGCAGAACGCGTATGGCTAGGACTCTACTACAAGGGTGTCGATAACATCAATCATTATCTACTATGCATTTTAAGCTTGAACAATTAATTTTGTTTCAGTTTTGGAAGTAATATATAAATAGACCCTGAATATGATATAATACAATGAAGTAATATTAACTTATGCATGAAATATTTTATATTATGATTAAAACTACAATATTCTTTTAATCGCTATAAGCAATAAATGTTTCAACAATTAGAAAAATGCATTACAGTAATATTTTTTATTTGCAAGAAATTCCATTTACAAATAATTTCTGTTATCGTTGTTAACAACTAAAATTGTCAAAACTCACTTTGGATTGACAAAGAGAAGAGTGGGATACCCACACATACATGCACCAGAGCCCCCATCCACACGTGTATGCACCCATGACAAGTGCACTCACATACACTCACGCAGAGAGAGAGAGAGAGAGAGAGAGAGAGAAATATGGTGAATCATATTAAAGCTTTACATCAAACAGTTTTAAAAGTAAATTTCAAGTGAAACAATCATCATTCTTCTGACAACATATATCAACAATTGAATGTGGTCGTCATGTTCAAACATTTATAAGACATCTTCGGCAACTACATTAAAAATATGTTGATGTATCAAAGCAACAAAAATTAATACTTTAACATCTTCAAAAACATCCTTTAATGGTTCCATCTCCCTAATTAAACCTTCAAATGAAAAATTATAATTAAAAATATAACTTTGTTTGACAATCGGTTAAATGACTCCGCCTTTAACATCCACAACAAATGTTTCAAATCACCAAAATGAAATAAAAATTAATGGTAATTAGCTAAAACCTATGAATAAAAATATTCAAACAAACAATTCTAGAAATGAAAACTAAGGTACCAGTGTTAACAGATAACTCTGGTCCGCACTTCAATAATGCATAAACAAATAAATATGTCAAAATATTTTATATTCAATGTTGGTTTAAAACTAAACCACATTTCAAGAGGTTGCATGTAATGCTCAACGCTTCAAAAAAGATCTTGCTAAAAATAATTTCATAGTTACAACAGAGAGTATTAAAAGTACACTAAATCAGATTCACTCTGTCATATATAGAAATTTATGTGACATAATTAATAATTAGTAAAAGGTCGTGCAGTGATCGCACTCACACACTAACTATTTTACTGGAAACGAATTTTATAGAAGTAAAAAAAGGCCAACCCTCTAGAGATCCTAGAAAATCTTCTTGCTAGTTTTACACCTTACATTTGATTTTCCAATGGTCCGTTAATTTACATTTCCAATGCTCCACCCGAAGGTACTACATTGGCCAGGAGGCGAGTTTTTTGTTGCCTGGAAATTTAGAATTTGCGAACCCTTGCCGCTCCAGGCAAGGTAGGGATCTTTAACGGCGTGACAACACTCACACACGGGACCTCCATTTAACCTCTCATCCGAACAAGGGCGTAATATTTGTGAAAAATGCACACCTGCCATTTTTCAAGCAGTCGGCCGTGTCGGGATTTGAACCCGGGACCTTGGGATCCATAGTCTTACGCTTACTACATTGATCCACGGCGACGCCTTTTCCAATGGTCCACCGGAAGGTACTGCATTGACCAGGAAGCGAGTTTTTTACCTGGAAAATTTTTAATTTTTGCTAACCCTTGCTGTTTCAAGCAAGGAGCATGACGACACACACACGGGACCTCTATTTTATCTCTCATCCGAACGAGGGCATATTTTTGTGAAAAATGCTTGCCTAACATTTCTCAAACTATGCCACTGCGCCACCTGCTAGATTTATACCATACAGATTATACCTGCAAATTGTTATCAGACAAAATAAAATCAATGCTATATAATAGAATTGTAATGATTGTGTTTTACATATTCCCGAACTGCTTTTTACAAGAAACTCATTTTCAAGCTGACAAACCTGTTTTTTATGTGAAAATAGTAGTACAAATAGTATACCCCGTTAAAGTCACTGTCTGCAGCATATATCTGCCTGATGCAAATTGGAGCACTCGACAACTGGAAGACTTACTCCATCAGCTCCCACATCTAATTATAATCACAGGTGATTTTAATACCCACTCACCAACTTAGAGATCTTTAATAAAAGACGTTGCATAGAACAGGAAATAGATAACTCCAGTTTTCTTAAATTCAGGAAACTCTACTTACTTTAATGTTGGAGATGATTTGGAATCAGTCATTAATTTAACTTACTGTAGTGCAACCATTGCATCACATCTTATATGGCTGACAATAAATGACCTTCACTTAAGTGATCATTATCCTATTGTAATTTCAATTGATACTGTAATGTGTCTGCATTACTGTAGATATAAACTAGGTAGGAAAGGAAAAAAATTAATTTTAAATAGGAAGAATAAATATGGATGTACTCCGTATATTATAATATCACGAAGATAATTAAGCATAACATTTAAATTTTTTTTAGTTCTATAAAGGAAATTCGGGCAACAAATAAACCACACAATCAAAAAGTTTTTTTTATAATACATTGTTGAAAGAAACTCAATGATTTATTAAAAAACACAAAAGGAAAGCAGATTTCAATATTATGTAGTACGAATCTGAATACAAAAACACAAGTATGCGTAATTACCATAAATAGTTTTGTATAAACATACCAATTGCAACGGTAAATTTTTATATTGTAATTATGTTATTTTAAAAAGATTTTTGAGATAATTATTGAGTAAATATAGTGGAATTGCAAATATTCATGTTTCATCCAATAATTACCCCATATATAGGACAGCTTCTTACACTTTCAGCAGAAATGAGCAAATTAAAGTTACAAAGAAACAAGTGTAGTTATGACCAAACAGGATAAAAGTAATATTGTTATAATATAACTAAATCGCCTACATACAGCCGATGACCAAGTGAAATTCACAAATATAATATTACAAGTGATCTTACCTGACATAATAATAACATACAATGTAAAATGTTTCAATGTAACCAATTACAGACTGCTAAAGACATAAGATAACAATAATCATGCATTTTTCACATGACCTAATGTAAGCTTGATATGAGGAACTGCAATGCAATGACATACCCCTTAAAGGAATAGCAACTGGAGGAAGGGCGAAAGCTAGACAATGGACAGAAACAGAAAATTAGTTAATTGTGAACACATAACAAGAACACGTGTGAGGGTGATCGTTAATAGGGTAGTTGAGAAAGCCCCTGAGGCTATGAGATTAGCAACATGAGTTAAACATGGTAATATCCGCGGATCACTCGACAACGACCTGACAACAAAGGTAGATAAGTTGGACGTAAACTACCCGTCACAAAATGAACTCAATCCTGGCTCAATGAAATATTTGTTCAAACTGGCATTCAGCTGTAAATTTTATTACCTAGTTATACACATTTTTTTGTTTTGTTGGTCGAGTTTATACATGAAGCTTGTTAAGATAGACATTAATGAAATTATAAAATGTCCAACAACATTATTAAATATACAAAACCTGGGCATTGAAATTTAATTTGAAAAGTTTGAAAACGTAATTAAATTACTGTAGTTGGTAGTTAATGTTATGACAAATTGAAAATGAATTGATCTACTTAATTTTTAAAATGTTGTGTGTGCCTGTTTACATGAAGTGTTACGATAATTGTATTCAATTAGAATTAGGTGGCGCATTGAGAGGGAGGTGTTGTTTTTTGTTAAGAATATAAATTGATTGTAAAAAGAACATTTCACCAGGAGGCTAGTTCCATATCCACCAAATCAAAATATGTATATTTAAACGAAACTATTAAGACTTAAGAATTATGGTTACATTGTATAATTGAAGGACATAATAAAAGATTAATGAAAGTTCACAAACCATACATGAGAATGGAAACAGTTACATTGTATTCCAGACGTAATATGACACTGCAAGTGCAAGTGACAGTAGACAAGACAGCAATTATTAGAATTAAGATTATTAAAATCTAATACTTTGTATTGTATCAAGAAATAGCAGACATGAGATCTGCATTTCCCACAAAGTGATGTAAGAGCAGGATAGCATAAATACCCTGAGAACCCCAGGAGGGTGTCAGTCTCGAGCTTCAAAACTTTAACATTGTTGGTTGTTCAAGCTACTCACCCTAGTTTTAATTAATTTAATTAGTGAAAGTAACTTTGATTATTTTTAATTGTAAACGTTAATGAACATAACGTAACCATTTGTTAAAATCACTTGTAATTTTGTATAAATTAAAATACACTTGATAGGAGAGTAAATTTGGAAATAAAGTCTTTTTAAAAAGAAGCTCCGAACGGCCCAAAACCTATCTGGCTGACCTAATCCATTTGGAAAACTCATCTTCCAGAGGGCCGCCCCCTAGACCAGACGAGTTGGCACCCATTAATTAAAACAGCATCAAAAAGCCTTTCATTGTAAGTGTTTATGGTAACATAGCTAGATAATTTAACTTCCTCATTACTTTTCTTTTCAATTTATCAATTTGTTTATTTAGGAACCACTCCCGCACCACCGTAGATGATGCAGCCTTATTTTGTTACAGGATCAAGGGTAGGATACATTTATACTCGACAAGATAACGTCAAAATACAAATTCAAGTCAAATCGTAAAGAAGAGAAAATATATTTAGATGAAGGTATTGGCATAGGTATGAGTAACTATTAATTGTTAGGAACAGGCGAAAATGGTTATAAAACCCTAATATGCCAGCATCCTTGAGATTTGCCATTTGAATCTTGTAGTCTATAGATCAATGAGGAAATTACACTAAATATTTTATATACAGTAAATTTAGGAGCTAATTTAGCCGAAAACTTTTTAGTTGCATCAGATAGAACATGATTTTTCTTCCACATCTGTTCACCCAAGGCAAAGGAAATACCTATTTTTGCGAAGATTGTAATGATTTTAAACAAATTTTTCTAACATTAGTAATGATAGGAAGTAATGATTGTTGGTCTTTGTCCAACATACTTTTCATCAAACTCAATTACATCAGGATCACCCGAACAGAACCATAATAACTACCATCGATTGGGGTATATCTTCCAAAAACTAAATATGAAGGTGAAAATTGTAGTACATAATGCTTGTGCAATTTTAAAGATATTTTCATCGCATTTGATGTAGTCAGAATCAATATAACATGAGATAGCAGTAATGATGACATGATTATCTCTTTCGGTAGGATATACTTAAAAGTGATATTTAGCATTAAACCAAATCTTTTGTACTTTATAATTGGTCACAAAATTTTGAAAGTCTTTAAAGATAAATTGGGAACCGTTGTCGCAGAGAATAATTTGAGGAATATCAAAAATAAAAAACACTTATTCTAGAAAATTTATTATTGCAGCAGTGTTGCTAGTTAAAGCTTGAATGAGAAAGTATTTGGAAAACCAATCTCTTACTACTAACAAATACTGATTGCCTTTTTTGAACGAGAAACTGGTCCTAGTAGATCAGAGAAATTAACTGAAAGGAATAAAACACTTTTTTAAATTTCCCCATAAAACCAAGTCGTGTTTCTTGTGAATTTTCCGTAAACCGCAAACTTTACAATTTTTAATATACCGACACAAAGAAGGTTTTAAAATAGGCCAATAATATAAATAAGATATTTTAGCCAACATTTTAGTAACAACTAAGATTGGTGGATATAAAATTATCATTATACATTTTCAAAACATCATTGTGATTTGGAGTAGGAACGACTAATTTTCAGGAATATTTAAGTTTTACAGGAAGAAGAATAAACAAATTTATAAAGTCTATCATCAATTACACAAATGGCAGGAATTTATCGGGTATTTAGAAACATTTTGTAACATATTAGGCTACCAAGTATTTGGAGTAAGGAGGTTTAAGGAAGCAAGATCACGAGATAAAGCATCAGGTACGATATCTAATTTTCTAGATCTATGACGAATAGCGAAAGTGAATCAAGATATACGCAAGCTGCAACGAGCTAAACATCCTGAGGATTGTTTTAAATTGCTTAATCAGGTAAAAGCACCACAATCAGTTACAAAGTAAAACAAGTTGAAAATGCAAGGCATTGTCGCAACGAACTTCCAAATGTAGACTTACTTTAAAACAAATTAAAGAAAAATTATTATGTTGTAATAATTATAAGTATTCAGATAAAAACAAAAATTTATAAACAACAAAAGAGACATTTTAATATATTTTATTTTATTGAATAAATATTTTAAAAGCTATATATTAGTTCTCATCAATAAGATAAGAAATTATTTTTTTTTTTATATGAATCTAATTATTTTCGGTAATCAAAATTTAAGTTTAAACAATGTCTATAATATTGGAATAATTGGCATGAAATGCCATAAATTGTTCAAATATGTGTCACATATTGATTTTAAACTTATTTAAAATTTTAATTATCCCTGTGGATTTTCGCTCGCGCTGGTCTGATTTTAACTGACATCAAAACTTAAGCTCTGGACACCGAGCTGAATTGATTGATGTATCACACATTGATGTCCGACCATTAAAAAGGCCTCGGACACACAGACAGACAGACACACAGACAAATAGATTTCATAAACGAACAAAGTTCGTTGATAAATACCTTCTACTTATACTCTGAATTTTTCTATCAGCAGCGGAACATTTTTGTTCAGTTGAAGTTAGAGCTTGACTTGCATAAGCGATAAGGTGTTCTAAACTATTATGTTATTGAATTAATATTGCACCTAACCCTGTAAGTGAAGCATCAGTCTGGATAAATAATGTTTCATTAAGGTTTAATGAGATTAAAATTGGGGCTGAAATAATTTTTTGATTTCCTAAAAGGCTAAATATGCCTCTGAACTCCATTCAACAGATTGCCTTTTTCTCTTATTCATTATTAAGGCAGTAATGGGAGTAGATATGTATAGAAGATTGGGTAAAAAAATGCGGTAACAGCTGATGATGCCAATTAAACGGTTAATTTCTGTTATATTTTTAGGTATTTTGAATTTTAATAGCATTGACTTTAGATGGGTCAACAGGAAGGCCAGTTCCATCTACAATAAAACCAAGAAACGAAAGAAAGAAAACACAAAAAGAACATTTTTCAAAATTTACTTTAAATCCTACATTTTTAATGCATTCATAAACTTCATTTAAAGTGGATCTATGTTCATTAAAGGCACTAGAAGTAACAAGAGTACTGTCAAGGTTTACATAGGCACGTTCTTGATGCAAGATAGGTCCTACTGTTTGATCTATGATTGTTTGAAGAGTTTGGGGAGCATTTTATAAACCAAAAGGCATAAAATTATATTCAAAAAGGCTTCTACAGTTTTAGGATGAGAAGATAATTCAAGAGGGATTTGCTAAATAGCTTGCTTAAATCGATAGAAGAAATACATTTTGCATTTAATGTGATCGAATCTATATGAGGTAATAGATAACAATCTGAAATTATTATCAGAATTAAGTTTATATCCATCAGAACAAAGTAGGTATTCTCCATTTTCTTAGAAACGAGAAGCATTGGACTTGTCAAAGGAGAATTGGGGAGTGATATGATATCAGAAGCAATCTTTTTGTCTACTTCAAGATATAAACGTTTTTGTGTAGCAGGTGAGAGAGGATATTGATATTCTTTAATAGAAATTGCATCATGGACAGAAATTACATGAGAGACAGTAGTAAGGCAACCAAGCTAAACATCGTTTAATTTGCGAAATTTATTTTTAAACAGATATTTTGTTTGTCTGAACGAGAAATTTGATCAGATATACCTTTAAAAGAACAAGTATTTTGATGAATAGACGCTTATCAAAAGAAATAATGAAAAATATAAAGATAGGTTGAAAAGTTTACAAAAATCAATGCCCAATAAAAACGAATAAGTTACTGTAAATACAACAAGGAAATTAATTTCACGTTCAAGAGATTAGATTCTAATTTTTAAATTAACAATACCGTTTACATAAACTTGTCCTGCATCTGCAAGTCTAATTGAAATATCTTGAGGAATAATTTGGAAGTTTATGTTTTGTTTAGATAATTAATTTAAGTCAGTATTATTTATAAAATTACAAGTGGATCCAGTGTTCAAGAGACCAAGTACAGCGAATGACCCAATTGTTATAGATAAACGTGGACGATTATCGAGAGGTCAGTGAATTAAAAGGAGGTTCATAACGATAAAATAAATTTGAGTCTACAGAAGCAACTTTTTTATAAGGTGTAAGACGATATTTTTTAAAACGAAATTTAAGTTCTTGAAGTGAACAACATAAATCTTTGAGTTGAGATAAAGTAGAAATCGTATCTTTGTATCCCAAGAGACAGTGCATTGGTCTCTACTGGTCGGACAACAATCACACCTCGTTACACTTTATTTTAAAGCTCCCATGTAATATTTTATTAATTTAGATTTAGAGATTTCTTTTAGAACTCTGCATGAGGAAATTCCCTGCAGAGAATAAAGATGCCGCAGACACCTGTGAAAACCGTATCAAGTTGTTCACATGGTCTTTTGGACCATTGACTTATCTCTTTGTAGTCGCCGAGCATGCCGAAATAGCGATTCTTACATGGAAACGGTTTGGTTCGCACCAACGTGTGTGAAAGTGCATCAACCTCGGTTGGAGGAGGTAGACATTTTGTGTGAGAAATGTAGCATAGCTCGGGACACTTTCTTACTGTCTTCCGTGAAGTTCTGATATGAGTGGTTCATACCTATCGAATATCGACTAGTGGCTCCCACCTTCCTACCTCTCCTTTATTGTATTGTCCAGTGACACATCGCCATAAGCAACATCACACAGCAAGCAACAACCACAAGCAGCCAGAACCCACCTCCGAACACCAAGACCTCTGCATCCGTTTAGATCACTGGGATAAGTGTTAAATTAATTTTATTTACCTGGGTTTTTATATCGGAATGTGAGGGGGTTGAACATGATAACCATCCTATAGTCAATTCCTCTGCTTTGGTTGATAAAATTGCAGTGCAAATGTTAACATAACATATTTGTATTCATCACAGGAATCAAGGTCGATTTTCTTATGGCTTTTCATTTCACTTTTAGAAGTGGTTTCTGTAACAATCATTTTATCTCACCCAGCTCAATAATACACTTCGTTCCACAAAAAATCAACGGTTTCTGTGCTTGATACGAAATTATTCAATACTATTTTTATACTGAATGTAGATTCACGCACTATAAGGATTTTCATAGTAAATTATGTCCAAATATATTGGTTCCTCAAATTTTTTTAGAGAAAAAGTGTAAATATGTTTTTGTAGACAAAAAAAAATTATATACAACCATATCCTTACTTTTAAAATTAAGGAAATAAAAACTCTTGTTTAACAAAAACAGGTTGTGCCTTGGAATTATTGAAACAAAACACAATTGTTAGTTAGCTGTCATGTTAATGATTTAATCACAAATTTAGACGGGTTTTATGTAATTCTGAGTTAATATTATGTGTTGGTTAAATGCCCACTGGTAAAATAGTCCTATTCTTGTATTGTGAAAATGAAATAAGTGATATATTTGCTGTTGAATATCCAAATCGACAAAATCTATGCCACACTACTGTCAGAAGAATGCTCAGTAAATTTGAAGCAACTGGTACTTTAAACAATAAATGCAAATGCAATAAAACTCTCAACAGAATGTAAGATATCAAGAAACTGCAAGCACTGCTGATGTATTATTTTCACCACCTGACAATCCTACTGTAAGTGTACATCTAACAAGCAGAAAATATTAAGATACGCTATACTACAGTACAAAAATTTTGAGAAGGCACAAGTACCATTTCCACAAATATCAGTGCCATCAAGAATTGCGTCCAAATGATATGGAGAGAAAGGCTTAGTTTTGCCACTCCATTATGAAAAAGGCAATCAAACATAGGAATTTTTTAAAGTATGTGTTTTAAAAATGAGTGATAGGATTTGGGATACACAAAATTCTCATAATTATTTAGAAATGAGAATCTGATATCTTAGGGCATCATATTATTGTGTTATGTTCATTTCCCTACCTCACAATATTTCTATATACTGTATTAAACATGCTGTATTAAATATGCTATATTCTATTTTCAGATACATTAGCTTTTACCCTGAATAACTCGCCCAATTATGCAAGCAGCGTATGAGTATTTGCGGACATATACATAGGTTGGTCTATTTGGAGAAGATGCTTGATCGTTAGTCTCACGCATTCATCAACTAGTTTCCGATAAAATCCTTGAATTTACATATTAATATGTATGCTGTTATCAAAAGTAATTACATGCTTACTGATGAACCAATTCACATTCTTATTCTATACGTTGTCCTTAAATGTAAATTTTCCATATTAATTATTACTTAAATGAGTAGTTAATTATACTTTCATTAGATGTAGTGAGGTATATCTTCAGTGTCTAATGAATGACTAAAATGAAATACAATAATCCGTTCAGTTATTATTTTATAATATTAAAATAAATTTGGCCAAGTAGCACATAAAGACTATGTTTCTACACCTGCTCCATCAAGCACTTGCATATGTGTTGCGACAAACCTCACTTATTACTACAGTACAAATTATCGCTCTTATTTATTTACCTATTTTACTTTCGACCTCATTGAAAGTTGTTTAAAATGTACTTGTAAATATAATTTAAGATAAACATCCAGGTGTTTGTAATGGTGGTATTATTTTATTGTGTAACAGTATGATTCCCTGTTAGAAGTTTGGAAAGTTAGGCAACTTTATGTACATGCTTTATTATGGATGCAAGAGTGAGATGCAGTTGTCTTTTATTCTCCTATCACGTGAGAGTGAGAAGATATGTGCAGTTCAACTTATTAATGCAAAGTGCATCCCATGCGTCGTCTTGCTTACCTTTCTTAGTGTTGTTGTGGACAATGGACTGCCATCACCATATCTGGTTCTTTTAAGTATTTCAACAAGGTTGTGACCAATTTGTTCAACTGGCACTTGAAATAATTCAAGTCCTGTCGAGCGCCTAGGAAAGACTATCCTTTCAAAGCTTTCCATTTTATTGAAAATGCCATGTTGTTACCACAGGGTCGGAATTCTTATCACTAATTGGTTGGAGCCCCTTGATAAATTTGGACTGACAATAGTAATTAGCCTTTGGACTGGAGATTTTAAAAGTTTTATTCTAAAAAATATTTGAGTACCAGAACATTTGATATCCGAGGTCAACAGGTGTCAATGCTACTTACGTCAATAACATATTATCAATCACCATTACTTTAATATAACAGGTTCGTCTTAAGTGGGTTTAAATTAGTTTAATGAATAAATTTTGCATTCGTATAAGATATTTAACAATTGTTTTAATTGACTGTAATACTATTAGCCATACTTTGAGCTCAGGGTGTCAGAAGTGATTCTTAAACTTTGGCTGTCGATTTATTTTTATTAATATTTGAATTTTTAATGAACTGCCTTATTATGCACTGACTGTAAATACATGCTATTTTATAATTGATGTGGAACCTTTAAAACTGTAATTTTTGATTTAATCTTTTATTTATCATAAATGAACTAAGTGGTGGTTACACAGCTAGTTTATTTAACAACTTTCACTTAAGAAGATGCTGTAATAATTTTTATGGTGTTATTAAAGTTCATACCTTTTGATAGCTCCTGCAACGAAAAACAAAGAACCCACTAGGTGATTCAGAGGTAAGGACTATTGGAGTGTTTAATAATTTCCAATAGTTGCTCTTGCATTTAAACAAATTAAAAAAAACAAAGCAAGTATTAAACAGGTTGTAACCATTACATGTGGTGCCCAACTAATTAAAGGTTTTGTGCTACAGTTTTGATCAATTGGTATATAGAGATACAAATAGTTAATTATTTTTGTTTAAGATTTTTAATAAATACAGCTGTTATACTAAAATTTCTATATATTTAATTTTGATTCATGATAGTGAAAACAATGTTTCTGATGTTGTGCATATGCTGTACAGTTACTAATAAATCTTTTTTTCAGATATTAAGGTGCGTAGGTGGCGTAGTTTCTTTTGGCATATTACAGTAACACCTCTAATCCCTTAGAAAGAGATCTGGGGAGTGTTATAATCTAGAAGATTCTGAAGATGGTCCTCGCGTTAAATAGGGATCATTTAATTATTTTAATAAGGATAGACCCCCACTGTTCATCAACTAACCTCAATTGGAGTTGTATAGTTAATGGTGATAACACCAACAAGTATTTCGACATGATGCATTTAAGCATACAAGCATGCTTTATTTATCATTTTGTTGAAAAGTTGTGCAGTTTGGGACTTATATTTTTAAAACAAATTCGAAGTTCACGTTAATTCTGAAATGTTTAAATTAAATTAACTTGATTAAATTGAGTTGAGATTTTTTTCAACTGATAAAGAATTTTCCGTTGTATTAGCATGTACTTTTGATATTTAACCAATTTTGTAATTTAAATAGGTATGGTGTGGATTGATTGTCTTTCTACCCAAGAATTAAAATGGGGGTTAGCAATCAGTGGTAAACAGGTGGTAGAATTGCAAGCAGAAACGAAACAAATTTCTGCGTACTCTTATTTCTGAGGAGAAAATTGACCCCAAGCAGGTCTATAAATATCCAGTAGTGTAATTTGATCAAGATGAACAATGGGAATTCGCTGAGAAAGCCTTGGAAGCTTTCCAGCAACCAATCATTGAATTTTTGAACAAACGATACAAGTTGGTAATCAAGCGATTGAAAGCAAAGCTGTTGAATATCGGTCGTCGGTTAATATACCTAGAAGTAACAGAAGAAATTAAAGACAAATATAATATATTGCACAGCAAATGTTTCGAATTTTTGGATATGGTAGGTGAAGTTGATTCTGAAGTCATGCTGCGGAATTATATAAATGCTTTTACAAATTCTCGCTTTGAGTCACAGATGCAAGACAACGATTCGGCAGTTACTGCCAAGGTAGAATGTCAGTCTAGTCCTTTTAGCTATGACTTCAAAATTAATGATCCAAAAATCTCGATTATACAAAATACAGAGGTAAAGCCCAATCAGATTTTACAATCTCGCCTGACTAATATAGAAATGTCAACTTTGAAAACAGAACCTCATTAACCAATTAATTTTACCGTGGAGACCAAATAACAAGAGATCATTAAACCCATTATTAAATGAAACATTAGGTTTGCAGAGAACATTCGACAACCAGGAGCCAATGCTTTCATAGAATGAATAGAGGAGTTAACAATAGTCAGAGGACTGTCATCGGCAGCTTTTTCAAATTGCAGTCAGCATTTTTGAATGACCAGTATTGATCTGATATAGATCGGTATAAGGAAAAGTAAATTCGTGGTAGAAATTAAAAAAGAAGTTGAAACTACATTTTCTACCAATTTATGATGATGAAGCACTTTTGGACAAAATTCGCTTATGGAAACAAGGACAAGACAAAAAGGCAGTATTTATATTGCATCTATTATAAACTTATTAAATCGCTTGCTGAAGCAACCATATGAGATGAACCAATTTAGATAAATTTGCAGAAATTTTCAATCCTATTATGCAAGTCAATTAAGTTTAGAGAAAGTACAATCAATTGAAACTTTGATAGAATTATGTCTACAGTAAGACACTAAATTACAGAATTCTAAATTTCCGAATAAGAACAAACCAATAATGGCACCTTTACAACCAGACATGGCCTATAAATCAAGCAAAGTGCCTAGGCAAGCGAGAGGATTACATATCGTGCACAGCAACCTCAAACTTCCAAAGCAACCACATCGAATTTTAATAACAGAAACTACTACAAATGAACCCCTCTAAAACTAAAACTAAGTGACTTGGCATGCTACAATTGTTCAGAAAAAGTCATACATACCTCGTTGTATTAAAAAGCTTACCTTATTTTCTTACATTTATGGGACATATAAGGTAACATTGCAAATTCAAAAAACTAATTGCTGCCAGTTTCAGTAGTAGCCAGCAGAAACAAGAATATGACATTGAGACGAATAGTAAAGAATGGAAAAAATGTTTACAGATAGTCAAACAGCTTTCAATGCCTAACACAGAGAAGTTAAATTCATTGTTATATGTAAAAAAGTACGGCCCTATGTAATTTATTTAGGTCTGCATTAGGGATCAACTGATGTAGGCATTCCTGGATATCAGAGTGATTCATACAGTAATAGGGTAACAGAGCATTGTCCATGATAGACAAGGTAGGGTCAAGACCAATGACCACAGATAGGTCAATGTATCTAGAAACAACCGATGTGAGTAGACAACCATCAGTAGGTCAAGTAGATGTACCCATAGAAATAAATGACGGAACTCACAATATTACTCCCACGATATCTAAATCCATTAATGCTAATTCGATATTAGGGTCAGATGCGAGTCACATACTCAAAATTAGAGCTAGCTTTGATAGTAATACATTTTTTATTAGAGAGGCTGGCTCGATAATTGAAGTGTTGGAAACAACGGTGATAAACTCTGTTAATGATTTAACAGAAGAACAGTTAAGCAAGCTGGAAGACATAAGCAGTTCACTATTAGGCAAAATGTTTAAAGCAGTACACCAAATAGATACAGGGGACGTCAAAATCAAATAGAGGTATTACTTAATGTCACCATATATGCTAGATATATTGAATAAAGAGATTGACAAGTGTTAATGCTAGGAATAATACAGCCATCGACATCAGCGTGGAATTCATCCATGGTGTTAGTCAAAAAGAAGAATGGAGAAACATAAGTGTGTTTCGATGGTAGAAAATTAAACTCTGTCACCAAAAAGGATGCTTATGGGTTGCCTTATGTAAACGACAACGGACAAGTTCAGAGATGCAAAATTCGTTATGTCCATTGACCTGAAAAAAGCTTTCTACAAAATCAGGTTAACACCATAATCAGGAGTGAAGACGGCATTTACTGTATCAAGAAGGGGACTGTTTGAATTCGTTGTTTTGCCCTTTGGCCATTGCAATAGTCCATAAACACTGCAAGGGCTAAAGGACAGTATTCTGGGCCTGCGCTTTGATAATATATTCATCTATCTGGATGATATCGTTATAGCATCAACAGATTTTAAAAACATGCTTCAGGGAGTTTTCAGGCTATGAAAAAAGTCAACCTAACTATCGACTTCAAGAAATGCGAATTTTGTAGACCATCATTTAAATACTTTGGTTACGTGATTGATCCAGAAAAAATCAGGCAATGGTAAAGTTTCCAACGCGCACAACAGTTAAAGCAATTAAAAATTTTTTTGGCATATCAGGGTGGTACAGAAGATTTATAAAAGATTTCTCCACACTTGTTGATCCAATTTTAGCATTAAAATTAAATGTCGATTGGTGAGACTATCTACCAAATGGAATTCTGAAGCAGAAGAAGCCTTTCAGAAATTAAAATCTTTGTTAAGTACATCACCAATTTTAGTTAGTCCTTATTTTTCGGAAGGCTTTAGTATTCAGACAGATGCTTCTGACGTTGGTCGTGCTGCAGGACAAGGAAAGTGATGAGAGAGTAATAGCCTATGCTGATAGGTTTCTAACCAACCAGAAAAGAGTCTATTACAGTGCAACAGAAAAAGTGTTATTAACTGTACTTTTCTGAGTAGAGAAATGCCCATCTTAAGTTACTGGAGGGAAGCTTTAAAATTATTTTGAACTACTATTCGTTAATATGGTTAGACAAACTAAAAAACCCATTAGGTAGACTGCAACGTTGGAGCTTGTCTATCTCAATTTATGTACAAAGTATTATGCAGGAAAGGTAAATACAACATTGTGCCAGTGGCATTTTCAAGAGTGCTGTTAATAGTCAATGTTATTGAAATAAATGAGAGCCGGTGTGACCCATGGTACAATAAAATGGTACAGAAAGTTCAAATGCACCCAGGAAATTATCCCCTTTGGCGGGTGGAAATAATGTACAAATATATGACAAAGAAACAAGATATATGATAACTTAATATAGTGGAAGCAAGTGGTACCAAAGGCGTACAGAGAAGAAATTAGTGGACAGAACCATGATGTTAAAGTCTGTTCATCTAGGGATGTTTACAACTTGTTCCTAAATTGCATATAAGTATTACTGGCCAAAATGAAATTGGACTATACGTTATATTAAACGATGTGCTATTTCTCTAGATGCAAAAAGTAGTCTGTTGTCGCACGCTGGATTTATGGAAAGGAAAAGTAGGTAAAATATCCCTTTCAGATAATATCAATAGACATTATTGAACCAATACCTAGATCAAAGAACGGTAGCATGTTTATCCTAGTTGTTTGCGACTGGTTTACCAAATACATACTAGTACATCAGGTGAGAAAGTGAATGACCAGTTCTATAAACAACTTTGTAAGAAATCAAGTTTTCTTGGTATATGGAGTGCCTCAGATTATTACAGTTGACAACAGAACACAATTTACCAGTAAAGCTTTCAAACAGCTAATACAGGAATATAAAATTTAAAAAGTTTGGCACAACGCCAACTATCATCCGCAAACCAATCTTGTAGAAACAGCCAACTGAGTCATCGTTACATCATTTGTAAATGAAAGATAACCAAAAGCTGTGGGATGAAGAAGTATATAAAGAAGCACAAGCCATCCATAATGCAGTTAGCGAAGTAACTAATTATACTCCGGCATTTTTAAATTTTGGTCTTTCAATATTAATTAATGAAGAATACTAAGGAAAACTATCCTATTTTTCCGAGGAAGAGTTTACGAGCAAGCTATCAGAACTGTATAATGGTGTGAGAGAGGGTATGAACGTAATAAACAAGTTTATGATTTACGGCGTTGTCAGGTACAATAAAGAACAATTTGTATGTAAAAGAAATATGGTACATTCTAAGGATTCAGAGACGCTCTTAGATGTTAGCACCCAAATATGTCCACTGCCGAATCATAGAAAAAAATAGGAACTGTCATTTACTAATAAAAATTGTTTCTTTTCAGTGGCGATGCATTCTTTTAGTTCTCTAGGTATTCCTATGAAGTATTTCTTGGATATCTCTTTTTGGCACCGAATAATTCTTTCAGGTTCTTAAATGTTCCTGTATACCCACCCCATCTTCAACTAGCGTAACTGACAATCTTTTTTTTTCTATGTTACTACATTTTACAATGACAATTGAACCGTTTTTCCTTGGTCAAAATTTAACATCTGAACTTTTTATAGAAATGTCATTCGAAGAAATAACACTAGTTATAAATGAGGTTGCACGGGAAAATGAAAAAATTTTGTTTCAAATGGATGGACGGACGTACTGCACATAACAGTCGTTGTGGCATGCACAAATATTAACTCAAACTTTTAATGGCAAAGTTATTGGTAGCAGATATGAAATTGGTTGGCTTGCTCGCAGTTCGACCTTTCTTCTAATGATTTCTTTCTATGGAGAAACTAGAGATAAAAGATTTACAGTGGTAACTGTTTTGAAGATTTGCAACAATTACAAACTAATATTCGAGATAAGTGCACAAGAATTTTGCCATATCAGTTAGCCAATGTCGGGTGAGAATTTTCCGATAGATTGGATTATTGTTTAACAGTGGAGGAAGGCTTATTTGAACATTTGTTATAGTAACTGTTTCTCTTGTATTAATTTGTTAAATAAAATTTGCTTCTTGTGCTATTGCAGGTTATTATTCTTATTATTTTAGACATTTTCATTGTAAGAAAAACGAGGATCAACTGGCCTGAATGACAGTTGCTTTGTTTCAACAGTTTATCAAAACATCGCTGATTTTTATTAATATGACAGTTTTAGTTTCTCTGTTTTCAAAACTTGTAAAAAATTTAAATAAATGTTCGCCACTGGAAGAATGCATTGTCAAAACTAAAAACTACTTAAAATACACCTTAATGTGGGAACCATTATCATGGCAGCTAACTAACAATTATCTTCTGTTTCAACAATTCCAAGAAATAACCTATTTTTTGTAAAATATAGGGCGTATAAAAATAAAAAAAATTTAGCACAAAACTTTTTTTTATTAAAACGTAATATTATTTATAAAAACCAACATCAAATAAATGACTGCCACATAAATCGGGCAATGAGCATGTACCATTTGCCCAATATTTCAGCCGGAATGTGCATAATTTTTTCACGAATATTTTCTTTTAAGTCTTCTAACATCTGTAGGCGATGAATATAGACTTTAATTTTCAAGTATCCAAACAAGAAAAATCTGGTGAAGTTAAAGCAGAGGAATTAGGCGGCCACACAATATTTCAATTTTTTGCGAGCAGTCAGAGGAAAAATGTCTCTAAGAAAAGCAGCCATCTCATATGCTGTGTGGCATGTAGCGTCATTCTGTTGGAACCAGAAGTTTTCTATGCAAAGTTCTTCCAACTGTGGTTGCATAAATTCTCCTATCATTACTCGATACCGTTCTCCATTAACAGTAACTGAATTTCCCATGACATCTTCAAAAAAGAAGGATCCAATGATTTGTCCAGAGCATATTGTGCACCAAACAACAACTTTTTGTTCAAACTTCACGTTTTCGTGAATAGGACGAGGGTTTTCTATTCCCCAAAAACAATCATATTGTAAAAATGCGTTTATTAAATGTGGAATTGTTTCTCTGTGTAAAACACTTCGATTAGGATACGCTCGCCTTGAGTTGAAATTATCAAGAAAAAGTTTTGGAAATACAGTTAAACAATTTCTGTTCATTTTTGAGGTGAACAACGCTCCATAGGAAAATTCTGTATCTTTGTAACTTATTATATAAAACTTCACTTTTGACAATTGTCGAAGAAATAACAAAATTACAATAATATTCCATAACTGGGTATATTTTGCCACACCACTATAGTAGTTTTAATTTCCTTAATTTCAACACTTGTATGAAAAGTAAAATTTGTTCTCTACAAGAAACATATTTACATTTTTTCTGTAAAATAATTTTGGAAGCCAATATATGAATTTTAAGAATATAACATGAAAATCTCTATGTCGCATGAACCAATTCCACACCCGGTATACTTCATTAACATAACAAAAAAAGTCCAACATGAAATCTCTCTCTAAAAATATTTTCGTCATTAATAATTATATTAAATTCTCCAAGAGCATTGCATCGGAAATATCTTCAAACCAGTTTTCTAATATAACTTAACCATTTTTTCCGAAAATTTCAATATTCCTTTGCTCCTCCTACACATTTTTAATAAACGATTGAAAAGCTTTCCCAAGAATAGTTTCTGTTTTATTCGATTGAAAATATCTATATCTGCCATAATTTTTAGCTACATGTAATTTAGAAAATACTAATTGTTCAACGTTTTTCTCAACATTTCTTTTTATGTGTACCCAACACCGTTTGACACAACGATCTTTAGTAGTCTCCAGAAAGCCTTACAAGAACAAAGGGCCGACAAAACCCTACAGCAATGGATAATAAATCTACTAAGTAACCGAGCAGTCCAGATCAGCATGGGAGGGGGCTTGGTTAGGGGAGTTGTGAAAGAAGGCTGTCCGCAGGGTGGCGTACTATCACTGCTATTATAGAACATAGTAGTGAAAAGCCTCCTCCGTCGGCTTCTACGCGATTGGATATGCGACTGGCATTACAATCCTACTGATAGGTAAACATGGGCAAGTGCTTATCAATCTTATGTAGACATCACTTCCATGCGTTGAAACATGGTGTACAGAACACTCCTTGACTGCTAACCCAGCCAAAACGGAGTTAGTTTTGTTCACAAAGAAAAAGAAAATTGAAGTTTTTAAGTTGCCAACACCTTTTAAGACATCCTTACACCTTTCAGCTGTGACCAAGTATCTGGGAATAATACTTAACATGAAACTGAAATGGTCTACACACATACAATCAAAAATAGCGAAGAGCAAGCATAATGTTCTGACAAATCAGGCAAGCAATAGGCAGACTGTGGACTGTCACCAAAGACTGTCTTCTGGCTCTATACCGCGGTGATTAGACCGATGCCATGGGGCAGTAGTTTGGTGGCCCAGAACCAAGCAAATCCAAACAGCAAAGGAACTATCACATGTGCAAAGACTAGCATGCCTGAGTGTTGCCGAAGCCTTGAGTTCCACCCCCACTGCAGCAAAAGAAGTAATTCTGGGGCTTATTCCACTAGATCTCCATGTGGAGAAAGTAGCACTCAGGGCAGCTCTAAGACTGCAACTAGAGGGGGTATGGAATAAAAAAGGAGCTGGGTGAAGACACCAAGCTATTCTTACAGATGGGTCTAGAAAAATACCCCTTGTGCAGGCAGTTGGGGCTCTATGCCACCAATACTGTTAATAGAAAGACTTTAGTGTTCATACAGAACCTAATACTGAAGCCGTGGCAGAGATATCAATCTTTACACATGGCTCCAAAACAAAGGAGGATACAGGTGCAGGAATTTTTTCCTCTGGCCTGGACCTCAACCAATACTTGGCACTTGACATGCTAGCAACTGTTTTTCAGGCAGAAGCGATTGCAATAACCAAAGTGCAAACATCATTAAGAAAAGAAATGTCCAAAACAAATCCATTAAAATAATTAGTGATAGCAGAGCAGCAATACTTGCAATCTCTAATCAGAAAATTACCTCCAGAGTTGTATATTAGTGCATTAAAGCCCTGGAGGCAGCTTCTAAAAACACAAATACCCTTGAACTAACCTGGACTAAGGCACATACTGGAAACCAGGGAAATGTTCAGGCAGATTTACTAGCAAAGCAAGGCTCGGCCAAAACTCTTGCGGGACCGGAGCCAGCCATTGCCTTATCACTTACTTTGATGAGCAATCTGATTGAAAAATAAACCCACCTGTGAAATGTGGGCTAACATAGAAAATGCCTTCAGACCAAGGAAATCATTGGAGCATCATCCGCACAATTGGCTAAATTCTGTATACAGCTGCCACGTCAGAAATTGCGCCTCCTTGTAGGAGTAATGACTGGGCATTGTAGACTAAATAAACACATGCATACCATGGGTTTGGTACAAGAGCCATCCTGCCGAAGATGCTGTGTGGATAACGAAACTGCTGAGCATATTCTGTGTGACTGCCCAGTGCTTGCCATATGCTGGAGGACCTCTGGCTTGATGTGGCCAGAATTCGCAGCACATCTACGGGAATATCCTCAAGTTTATCTCAAGTTTAAGATGGCTTGAGTGATCACCATAGCACTGTAAAGAAGGCAGCACAATGGGTCTGCATTATGGCCTAAGTGGATGTGGCACAAGCCTCCTCCACTGTAATCCAGAATCCAGTGTGCCCAACACATTCTCAAGCTTTTTTGGCCGAAAACTCTTTTAAAAGTTTCGGCATGGGATTTGTCACAAATTTGTTCAGCAACTTCATCAAATACCGTTTCTACTGTTAATTTAAAAGCATTACATATAATCTTGGATTTGCTAATTTTTTCAAACGTGGAACTACGAATGTTGCATCAAATGAGAAAACATTGATACAGCTGTCTGTGTCATGCATCTTGTGACAAATGACCTAATGCTGGAAATGTCACGATTCTTCAGTACAATGCATGTCCCCATGTGGCTATTTCGGATTGTGCACAACTTGTAAACTTTGGATGAGAAGTGCTCAAGCATGCACTACGCTCTCTGAATCTGGTATGATCCAATTATTCTGCTTAGAAATGCAGGCAGCCCCCTCCCCGGTTTTATAACATTCTCAAATACAACTGTAATATTTTCAGATGATTTGAGATTTTTCATATTATTAATAGATGTAGAAAATTCACATTTTATTAAATCAAAAGAGTTGAAACAATAGATTGCTACGTACCTACACGTAGCCGGAAGAAAAGTAAATAACAGGCTAACTGTCAAACGTCGAGAGTGACGGGATTCGCCTACATACCAAGAAGTAACCAAAAAAAAAAAACACATCGCCCACAATTATCTATTAACACAAAAAATAAATAAAGGATTCTGTACAAACAAGCAAAACGGAAAATAAATTAAGCGTTACTATTTTACAGCAAACAATTATATTATGCGGACAATTTAGAAATCTAGATACGAAGTGCACATCTCGTATTTACACAAAATAAAATTAATCAGTAGCAAATATAAACTGTGAGAGCTTTTGTCAAATGTTTTTAAACTTTCGCCTAATAATTTTTGTAAAATAACTAATTAGTAAAGCGAATAAACGGGTGTGTCCTTTTGACACGCATCTTTTAAAAATAGTACATCGCACCTGTAGAGCGATAGTATCGATTAGCGGCCACAAACAATAGTTCTCCGATATCACGTTTCGACACCAAACGTTGATATGGAATATGCCATTGACACACACAAAAGAAAACGAGTTGCATACCTGTAGGTTTCCAGATACTTAGCTCACAAACCGTCGGGGGTGAGTCAACACAGTAACACCATGGTTGTCAGCATACATTTACTCTGCTACCATAATTTCAGCAGCAGTCTACGGACAAAAGTAGTTGGTCTACAGACAAAAGCAGTTGTTATATATAAAGAAAGAACCCATTTGGGCTCCAGCTAGAAAAAAAGCGAATACACGCAAGACACCTCCTAGTTGTTGAACAGAAAGACGTGCATCGCTTTTTGAAATACGAAGACGAATAAATGTAGAAAACACTTCGAAGTACAAGCTGTAGAATCAAATTCAAGAATGGTTCAAACAACAGAGTCGAACTGCAAATCCTAGCTTATCAAAGCGTGGTAAAGCTGGAAAACTCGGCTTATAGCAGATAGTGCGCGACCTTATTTCAACAAGTCGCTACATTGGAACAATACAGAAAACCATTATACGGCGGTCGTAAGGTATACCAAGATAGCGGGTACCTAAAAACAGGATATAACTATTTAATTTTAGCATAAACTTGCCGCTTCGAAATAAATAAATTCAAAATGAAAATTTGTAGAAAGTATATTTATTATTGTAAACAGGATGTTATTGAAAAATTTAAGAGATTACCGGATACCTGAAACAAAGCATAGGTTATTTAATTTATCGAATAAATTTTCATTGTAAAAGAAAAAGGGATTTGAGTTAAGGAATTTATTCAAGAGCGTGTTTATTATTAATTATGTTAAGCGGGCTTATACTGAACAGGTACACTATTATAGGGGCATGTTGAAGAATTTAAGGATTGAAACGGAGTTTATTCAAACGAGTAATTAATGAACAAGGGAGTAAAATAGGGTAATTAATTTATATAAAATAAACGTAACAAGATCCTTCGTGTTTACTAAACCAAATGACTCCAAAGTTCACAAACAAATTCTAAAATGTTCACTGTTTTTATAATTTCAATTTGTTACTCAATCGCGTATCGAGTTATTTTCATTAATGTGGATATATCACTAGCCCAAGAAATGTGACATAGTCAGTTAAGATAGGTAAATGATAGTGCTTAACATCAATTCTTGGATATTTAAAACAGAAAATTATTTGCACAAAGTTTTGTAATTTGGACAATAAAACTTGTACCACTTTAAACGATTAATATTACTTTTATTAATAACAGCTACAACAAAACATTTTGACTCTTAATATATTAAAATAAAATCAGATATTGTCTGATTTAGATTAATATTTGGTGGCTGTATCTATTAATATGTTCTTAAAGTTTAATAGATTTCACAAAAAAACAATTTTAATGATGTTTGTTACTAATTCAGTCCTATAATAAACGATTCACAGAGGATAAGGATTTAGAAACTACTTACTACATGACAGAAGAGTAACAAGTTTCAGATCATAACATACAATTTAAACGTTAATAAATACACTTACCAAGTTGTGTTCCCATTTCATCACTAACACGTTTAGCAACAGACATTGCAGCAACTCTTCTAGGTTGTGTACATCCAATCATACCATATTTACTATAACCATCTTCATGAAGATATTGTGTCAATTGTGTAGTTTTACCACTGCCAGTTTCACCCACTATAATTATAACAGAATTTTCTCTTATGACATTTAACAACTCTTGGCGCACAGCAAAGACAGGTAAATATCGTCGTTGTTCAAGTATAGATTTCTTTCTAGCAAAGTCACTTGCACATTCGGTATCTTTTGTCATATGATCAGCAAATTTTTGATCAGTTTTATAATCTGTAGTATCTTGGTCTTTATTGTATCGAACATCTTCTTCGTCTTGCTTCTTTTTTATTCCCATAATATTACCTAATTAAAAAAATAAGGATTGGTAGTGAATAAATCAGGTGGTAAAGTACTGTTTTAGCATTTTATTACATGAAACAAAACTTTATTTAAGGACAATTTTCATACTGTGAAGTTTGCTTATTAGCAAAATTTCTAAACTTCCCATAAGATCGACCTATTTTATATGTATACAATAAAATTCCATGTGTAGTGGACCAAATAACAAAAACTATCCTCAATGAATCTTCTGATTAATAGATAACAAAATTAGCAATTATATACATAAAAATTTAAATAATACTAAAATCAGAGGCCCAATAGGGTTGGTTTTGAATCGTTCTTAAAGTAGATTTTCCTTCTTCAAGCCTAACAACAGTTTGAAATTCATAGTTTTCAAAGCATTCGTGATGCAGTTATAGGAGTACAAACATTCAGCCAGAGATTTCCTCTCACTCGTTCTATTCCCTAAAATTACATTCTACAAAAAGTCACCCGCTGTAGTTCATTATATTTAAATTCGGCATTAAAGTTTTTCAAAATTTCCGATTATATTATTTTACTTTTACAATAGAATGTTAATTATAAAGTGTAGTAGTTTGAATATTTGAATTTCAAATTTTCCATCACTTTCAAGACATTTAGGTTTGTACTTGTAAAGTAACTAGGTTGTGAGAGGAGTTTTTAGCCGAGGATAGATTATGATAGGTGTGGTGACCACATATCGGAAGGCTTTGCAGTTGATTATGTATGTAGAAAGTGTGAGAAAAAATTATTATTCTATAAATAGATGTTATTAAACAAGCGTCAGAATTTTATTATTAAAACCTGAGAAGTTTTACTACAAAAGAAAGACTAAGAAATCGCTCGGGAAAATACTTTATTATTAGTGTCACACTAAAAACTGACAATTCTTTCTGTGATGAATAAAAAACGATTAATCTATCTATTAAGTTTTGCGAGCAACGTGTAAGTGCTACAACTCAAATCATACTCTTTAGTTTAAAAATATATTACATTAAATTTTGGCCAAAATAGTTAACACGTTAACTGCTGCAAGTGGGAAAGTGGATATGCCAATAGCAGTGTATGCATTGTGACAAAATGTAATATATTTTGGTTTGTTGTCACACTAAATTACAAAAGAATGTCAAATTGGCATATATTTTGGAAAAATCCCATTAAGATGCACACTTGCATCTACCACAAATGGAATATTTCCAATTCATGTGTGATTGGACACACAAACACATATGCTATTTCTGAATTGTCTACTTACATAAAAAAGCATGAAATAGCTTGCTATCGCTATGTGAAATGCTTTAAAAGTAACTAACAAAGAAAGACTACATAGAAGAAAAGATAAACTTAAAATAACACTCTTGTCACTAACTTGTTTTGTGTCATGCTGAAAAATGTGGTTCAAGACATAATCTTACGAATCCTGGACACAATAGGCAATGGTATACCGTGTCCTTTGTTACGTCTTTTTGATGCATATAAATTCACTTTAATATTAGTTATATGGATGCTCTTTAATCCAAAAGGGAAAACTTTATTTCCCATCATTAATTTAATTAAGTTACTACGTGTAAAGTTTGTGGGTTCAGGGTTCACCCTAACTGAGGTTAAGAGTCCATAATTTATCAATGTATTATTTAAGTAGTCATTTTCCCATACTTTTAAAGAATGCGTGGTTATCGCTTAACCAATGAAAATGTTTTTATGATGGGTGACAACAATAAAGATCGTGTGAACGTGTGATTTTAGTGGGGATATTATGTTCGAATATCGTACTATTTGGACATATTAAAAACGAAGCGCAAAAATAAAATGTACTTGTAAAATCCTATACCTATCCTGTACCTAACCACCATAAGTATTTGTTCTAAAACTTCAGGAATCTGGACACAACATACGAATAGTATTATGACCCTGCTCTACAGTGAGACGTTTTGTGCTACAGTAAGTGAATCTGTAAATGTTTAACATAATACCTTCCAAACTTTTTTATTGTATTAAATTGCACTTTTTTTGCGGATATTACCATTTGGTACATTTTTTGGTTACTTTTCTGGTAAATGAGCACTTGAAGAAAAAGTTTCTATTCAGCATTTTAATTTTTGTTCCTTCTTTAGGACGTATTTCTTCTAATATTGTCTAAAGTCCTACTAATTTAAATGTTTTCCAGAAAACACTTATGTAAGTGTCATGCATTTTGTAACATTATTTGAAATAAATAAATTCCTACTTTTTTATACCACCACATTACTTTACATGAACATGAATAATAAGCCACCATTTGATCTGAGCAGTCTATTTCGTTCATATATTTACTATATTCGCTAATAGCTAGTGCTTTCTCTTTTTCCTGTCCCCTTCTATTTTTCACTAATTCATTTGGAATTCAGTAGAAACATAAGTAACATCTCGTTTATGCCTCCATTTTTCAACCATCATGCGTTACAATATACTGATTATGTTTCACCCTTTTTGAATTTCGCTGCTACCACAGCAACATTGATTCATCAAGTGACAAGTTCTTAGCAAGATAATATACAAACATCATCTTTTTTTATAACAATAATCGATTAAATATCAAATTTTATATAAGCGATCATTAGGTGGATCTTCACTCTCTTTTGAATTTTTTGCGAAATGTAAACAGTGCAAAATTATAAGAAAGCAGTCATGGCTCATATACTTTGAAAAGCAGGTCAGCCCAAATAACCAGTGTGTTTTCCAATAGTCTTGAATTCTGTTGCACTCTATAGTTCCAGTGTGAAAAATTAGTGCGATAACCCATAATAGTTCATCAATGGGGAGATCAACCCAGTTTGTAATTTAAAACATACTTCATCTTATGAGAGAGAAATACACCTTCAGCATAAAAATGTGTTTCCTGTGTTACCAATTTATAAGCTCGCCTCGCCGTACACCAACAAACGAAAGTTATCAAAAGAGGTGTGTAACATATCAATATGTAAATTGTATTACGGTTGGTAACAGAACTTGATACATTGTTAATATGTAATTTAATTATTATCATATATACATTAAGTCAGTCGGTCTACACCTTTGGGTTTAACCATGTCAATACTTTGCGATTACAGTTTATAATAAGTGAGAACGTTTATTTTATTATACATTACAAAACTCAAGTTGATGTTTATTTTTATCAAGGACTTCATAACTGGCAACGGGGATGTTAAAAATTTTTCCGCATCGTTAAATAATGACTGTTACAACTGGGAACATTGGACATCTCCACGAATTCGACAGACGATAATCGTCTGTGTTAGCATTAGCTACAAAATAATTTGCTACTCGCCTTTTAAAAATTGACCAGTCCGAATTTGCGGGGTCGAATTCGTGGAGAGTCCAACGTTCCCAGTTGTAACGACCATTATTTAACAAAACAAATAAAAAATTTCAGAGGCAGGAAGTTTGTAGTTTTTGAAGTAGGTGAACATGTTGTAGTAAGAAATTATCGTATTGTACACAAACCTACCTGGTTCAAGAGTATTATACAAAAAAGAATAGGCAAACCTATTTATATTGTCAGGATACCTCAGTTAGACAATATTACATGGAAGCGTCACTTAAATCAAATTAAAAAGTTTCATTCCATTGCGACAGCTTTGCCTAATAAAGTTGATAGTAGTAATACAGAGGCAAATACAGATATAATTGATTTAACTGACGAGAAGGACGACTTCAGTAGACCTAAACGTGACGTTAAACCTATTCAGCATTTACAATATTAAATTTAATAAGAAAAAATATTATTTTTGTTTTTCTTGTTTTGGTCTCCCTTTCGATTTGATTTTGTTAATTTCCGTTTTGAAAGGGAATGCTATGTAATGTATCAATATGTAAATTATATTACGGTTGATAACAGAACTTGATATACTGTTAATATGCAATTTAATTATTATCATATATACATTAAGTCAGCCGGTCTACACCTTTGGGTTTAACCATGTCAATACTTTGCGATTACAGTTTATAATAAGTGAGAACGTTTATTTTATTATACATTACAAAACTCAAGTTGATGTTTATTTCTACCAAGGACTTCACAAGGTGGTTGCTGCATCCATTTTTACTAACAAACCACTCATTTTCACAAACGGTATTTTTAACATTGGTTCACAATTTTCCTTCCATACCTGGTCAGTAAGTTGATCTGGGCTGCTGTTGTTATCTTTTAACGGTTCAATCACATCTTCTGCTTGATCGTCATCTTCAGATGACCATTCCATCATCCTTGCTTATACTGAACTCATCCTCATTGTCTTCTAATTCCAATTTAAATACTAACAATACATACTCTAATTCCTTATCTGTTAATTTCAGTGGATTTCTAAACACCACCTTCCGTTTTTTCCTTGTAGAAAGACCAGTCATAAAATCTAGATCATAGGCCTTAAATTTTAGCTATGCAAGTAAAAATCAACAAACTTGTAAAACAAATGCAATCACTTAAAGACGAACACCACTGTCATGTTAACAAAGTGATATGCATTTTTAAAATTTCCCGGCATCGTCCTGTCACATTTGAGTTTACTTCCCCTCAATAATTTAACAATATTATATTATAAATAAAAATCAACAAATTATGTTACGAATAAATTCAATTTCAAGGAACAACTAAAATGTGCAACAAATACTCTATGTATAAGACCAAATATTTTGTTCCAATGTAAACATTTTGATAGATGTTATACCCTATTCACGTTAAATATGGGATGACGTCATAAACAGTAATAAAGTGCTAGCGATTGTAAAATGTGAACGTAACTAAGAACGTAGGTTTAATGATGTTAAAATTTAGTGTGTATCAGCTTGCAGTTCTGTTCGGTGTTGCAACATTTTCTACTTCTATTACCTTGACATTTCTCATTTTATTGTCATTGTTTAGTTTTGTAGTAAATCGTTTGTGCTTTATATTTGCTAAATAAAACAGTTTTTTTCAGTACTAAAACACTTTATACATTGCAAGTTTCGAGTATTTGACATTTAGAATGTCTAAACATTTGGATTCGCGCGCACAAGAAATGGTTACTCTGATCAAGAAATACACATAAAATAACTTAACCATGACAACGCAGCATTTATTTGAATTATGACGTCATCCCATATTTAACGTGAATAGGGTATACCTACTCATTAAGTAACCATTTGCAAGTAACAAAAAAGTAATAAAGCATTCAATACCATCTCTACCTATTTTTCTTTAAAATATTACATAGTGAATCAATCTAAAAAGAAATGAAAAGCATGTTTCTCAATCATGCATGGTGTTCCATTTGCAAATATAGTTAAAATTAACTTTAATTATCGCATAAGATACAGCTTGCTGGTAATCCCCCCTCGATGTGTATATAGTATAATCTATGGTTTTACCGCAATTAACCTTCAAGTACTTTGTGGTATGGTGTGCCATGAGAGTTGTAAAAAGGCTGGTGTGATCGTAGCTATGGTGCTATAAAAATATTGTCTAAGTTCTACCAAAAGTCGCCAGTTCCTAGTCCTGCTCCTGCCACTTAAATTTGAAGTATTACTGCTAAGTACTTGAAAGTTTCGCATATATAAACTTTGCTCACATTTACACGTCCACTATTTACACCATCTGTGGTTATATTTGTTTTGTATATTAAGTTTAGTTCATTGAATTTATCATTTTAAAGTATCCAAGGTTCAAATGATCAACTTATTGCTCTTAACACTATTTTTGGATATGTTTTAATGAGAAGCATACCAGTCTCGTCCACTTCCGAAGCCACTAGCTTGTTTTGTATGACCAAGTCTGCTTTCCGCCCTGGAAGATATTGTTGCAAAATTATGGGAAGTTGAAAAGGTTCCTGATGGTAAATATTTCACATCTGATCAATTCTTAGTTGAAAAATATTACATTGACACTGTCTGCCACAATGAGCAAGAATTATGCCGTCTCTGTCCTTCAAAGATCCAAAATCTTCCTTTTCCGGTAGTCGTAATCTTGCTCACATCACTTTGTTTCTTTAGAAAATTGTCTAACTAAGCAACATTTGATTTATGAACAATATGTTTCATTCATGCGCGACTATTTAAATTCCAAACACATGCAACCTGTTCAAGCTGGGTATATTTCTGGCTTTTCTTGTTATATCTTGCATCATTGTGTTGTGAAACCAGAAAATGTGACTACTAAACTATGTTTAGTTTTCAATGCCTCTGCTAGAACTCTATCACAATAGTTTTTAAATAATCATTTATTTGTTGAACCCAAGCTTCAATGAGATATTACCACAATGTTGTTACAATTTCGGCTTTATTCCTGTTATTATTTATTTATTTATTAAAAGTACTTTCATACATATACTGGAAACCTCATTTACATTAAAATATACATAAACATAAATTGTAATAAGGCACTTAACAATTATTTTTCAAGTCTTTTTAAAACTGTTTTTCCAATATTCTTATGACTGCTACCATACCAATTTAACTCTGAAAAATTATTTTCGTAAGTTGCACTTGGGTTTAAAAATGAGTGACTTCCGTAATTAGTTCTGTGACATACACTGTGGATTAGGTGGAAGATGCGGGTAGGTCTAACCGGAACGTTGAATTGAATAAGTTCGACTAATTCTGTACAGTTGATAGTTCCATTAATAACCTTGTGTAAAAAACATGTCATTTGCTACGCACCTGTCCTCAAGCGAAGCTAATTGAAGTGTACCCATTACAGCCGGCTCTTCAAACTGATGCCATTGTAGTCCCAACTTGTATGCAATAAATTTAGTAAATTTCCTTTGGACTCTTTCTACTTTACTAATATTAATTTTATAATAGGACGACCATATGATTGAAGCTTCAAGGACGCGTCTTACTAAAACACAGTAGAACAGTCAACATGTAGTAATTGAGAACTTGTGACTGTATCGAAAAACAAATCCAAGGATTTGCATAGCTTTTTTGGGAATTGAATGTGAGTTCATAATCAAAAACAACTCCCACACCTCTGACTTCATCAATACGTAAATAGTATCATTGTCTATATAGTAATCAGTTAATGTGGATAGCAATGCATGAGAGAAGGTTATGGTGGAGCACTTTTTTATGTTTAAAGACAATCTATTTAATTCCCACCAGCTGTAAAGAGAATTTAGGTCCTTCTGAACTAGGATGTGATCCCTTGAAGATATTATGGTTTTGCAAATTTTTAGGTCACCAGCAAACAAGAGGAATTTACAATGTTTGAAGACTTACTATCTTTGACCAACAATAAGAATAAAATAGGTCCAAGGTGAGAGCCTTGTGGAACTCCCGAGTATACAGGAAATTTATAAGAAGTAATTTGCTTGTACTTAACACTTTGCCATCTACCACAGAGATAGCCAGCAATCTATTGCAAGGGCTTACCGTTCAAGCCTGCATTGTGTAGTTTAAAGATGAGTATATTAAGATTTCCATTCTGAACGAACCTGCACCTTGAAAAAGTTCTAAAATACTGGAATAGGTAGAATGGCTTGCATGTTTCAGTGAGCTAAAGAGCCAAAATATAGGTTTAACCAAATTAGTGGGGTCATTCATGAGGAACCACGTTAAGACAGGCCCCCAAAACAGGGCAGCAGCTCTTTCGGTACTTAGAGTGGCAGAGACCTTGGGGGTCGTCATGACACTCTAGGACACACTGCTGCAATGTGGAAGGCAACGTACTGGAAATGTTTTTAAGTGATGGCATCCTCTGGGATAAAAGATTCCGGAGTAAAATGGTCCCACATTCGAATCTCCAGGAGAGGACTATTTCAGAGAATGTGACAGACAAGTTTAAAAGAAGAGCAGGGAACATTTTGCGAGTCAGAGTGTGGAATATCAGAACTATGAAGCAACTAGGTAAACTAGAGAATGTGAAAATTGAAATGGATAGATTAGCATTAGACTTGGTAGTGAAGTTCGATCGTGAAAGGCGGGGGATTTTTAGAGCGGAGACTTTACGGTAATTCATGCAAGATCAGAGAAAGAAAATTCAGGTGTGGGGATAGTCATGCGAAACAAGATAAGACACTGTAGAAAACTACTTACAAAAGAACGAAAGAGTACTCATGGTTACAGATTAAAATATAAACCGCTTAAATATAATAATACAAGTATACATGCCCACCTCTAGCTACAGTAAGGAGCAGGTGGAAGCTATCCACAAAGATATTGAAGACACTAAGATTCGTAAAAAGACATGAAAATTCAATAATGACAGAGGATTTTAATGCAGTGGTAGGCAAGGGCAGGGAAGAAGCATAGTAGGTTTATTTTGTTTAGGCGCGAGAAATAACAAGGAAATAGCCTGATAGAATTGTGCGACAAAAACAATTTAACCATCACAAACACATTTCAACATCATGCTAGAGACGATACATGTGGAAGATGTCAGGAGACATAGGGAGTTAGATTACATTATTGTTTGACAACGGTTTAGAAATTAAGTAAATGATTGTAGAAGCTATCCAGAAGCAAATATGGACACTAACCACAACATGGTAATTATGAAAGCCATGCTTAAATTAAAAAATTTGAAAAAAGAAATGAAAAAAACACTTTGACTTTGTGAAACTGAAAGATAAAGATATCCACCAAAAGTTTTGAGAAAAAGTCATATGAAGTTCTGAAAGACATTTGGAAAATCTCTCACACTAAGAAAGTACAAACAGAATACAATAACATTAAATCCAGCTTAGATATGGCGACCAGAGATATTCTGGGGTATAAGCAAAAGAAAATAAGAAGCCTTGGGCAACAAAGAATATTCTGAATTTAATAGTAGAAAGACGAAAATACAAAATAGACAAGTCGAAGCAGGAAAACAGAAATATAAAGCCATAAAATGAAAAATTATTCATAAATGCAGGAAAGCTAAAGAACAATGGATTGATGAAAAGTGCTAAGAAGTACAAACTAAGATGGAAATAGGAAAGACAGACAAAGCATACAAACTAATTAGGATGAATTTTAGGTACATAAAACTGTATAGCAAAAATATAAAGAGCGCAGGACGAAACATCATTATAGAAAATGTAGAGAAAGTGGTTAGATGGCAATAATATATGGTGAATTTATATGCAGGACAGGAACTAGAAGCACTAGAATAAAAATCAGACATTGAAAAGGATGACGGGTTATCCTATACTAGCAAATGAGTATGAATTAGCATTAAAGAGTCTGAAATTACTAAAGCATCAGATATAGATAAGGTGCAAGCAGAAATTCTAAAAGCCGCTGGATCAGCAGTAATAGAACGTCCTTCCAATGTAAGTTAGATGTATGAAACAGGTGAGATACCCAAAGATTTCAAACGTAACACTATAGTCATCCTACCAAACAAGAAAGGTGTGAAAATCTGTGAAATATTAACTAGAATTGTACAAAGAGGGATGGAAAAGGGCTACCAGGAGAAGATCAATTTCGGTTTAGGCGAAACAGGGGAACATGGGAGGCCATTTTACTTTAAGGCTGTTAATGGAGAAAGCAACAGAAAAAGAAGAAGGCCTGCAAACAGAGGTTTGTAGATCAGGAAAAAGCATTCGACAATGTAAAATGGGAGAAAATATTCGAAAACTCAAAAAGATTGGAATGAGATAGGAATAGAAGAATAGTTTATACAAAGAGCAAACAGCGATAATAGAATTAGAGCAGGGACATGGAGCAAGAATTAGAGGGCAGCTCTTAATGAAATGGAAACAGTTCTAACGGAGGGATACGGTATGAAACTTAACAACAATAAAACTAAAGTATTAGTATGTAAAGCAAGGGTGGTAAATAAGTCCAAAACAAGAATACAAATAGGAAACAAGAACTTACAAAAGGTTAAAGATTTCTGCTACTTAAGAAGTCAAATAACACAATACGGAAAGAGTGCAAAAGATATAAAACAATGATTAGCACAGGGCCGTGCTGCATTTAACAAGAAAAAGCAACTACTATGTTCAAAGAAAACAAACATAGAAACATGGGAAAGATTGCTGAAAACATATGTATGGAGCACAGCACTGTACGGCTGTGAAACGTGGATCGTGGGAGAAGAAGACAGGAAAAAGATAGAAGTCTTGGAAAAACAGTAAAAAAATAGGAGAGATTAGTATGATAGAACACATAGTAAGGCATGAGGTAATAGTGCGTAATATACTAGAAGCTGAGAAATGGAAAAAAAAGGTAGAGGTCGACCTAAATTAGACTCTTGCACACAGATAGTGAAATATATAGGCTGTGATAATTTCGAAGAAATGTGTAGGTCAGCTCAGAATAGAAAACAATGGAAGTACGTGTTCCAACCAGTTCCAGGACTAAAGACCTAATGATGATGATATTAAGTTGTCCTTTATCAGATGCTTTAATAAAGTCATTATACAAAGCATCTACCTGGAGTCCGTTTTCTAATGCTTGAGTTATTTCGTTTGTATAGACAAGTAAGTTTGTGACCGTTGATTTTCAGCATACAAATCCATGTTGGATATTAGGCAGATGTATAGAAAAATCCTTGTTAATCCTTATCAGCATGATTATCAATGAATTGTTTGACGTTCTTCTCCTGATGAGCCTATTCAAGACTTGAAATTGAATATCATTACCTATGGGGTAAATTGTACGCATTTTCTTGCAATATGCACTCTCCTGCAGTTGACTGAAGATAAACAAAATTCCTTTCCTTTGACCTCGCTTGCCCTTCGCAATCATATCTATATTGATGATATAGCGTCCAGGTGGAGACTCTATGGAGTCAACCTTGGCCTTACGCAATCAACTAAGCGCTCTTTTAAAACTTAGTGGTTTTGAACTGCATAAGTGGTTTAGTAATTGTCCGGAGTTACTAAAGGATCTTCCCGCTTCATAAAAATTCGCACCACCTCGCTCCTTTGCAGATACCTTTTGTTTCCTTGTTCAGCCACAGAATACCACCAGTACCAAGCACAACTTACTTTCCAACCTAACCTGTATTTTCGACTACATAGGAATTTAATTTCCTCTAACTTTTTTGGTAAAACATTTATTTCAGCATTTGTGGTCTTAAAATTAGGCTAGGATGACACCCTTCCCTCCGACTTATTCCGTTTGTGGGAGAGATGTCTGCTTGAATTACCACTTCTTTCCGACTTTGCTTTACCACGCTTGCTACTTCGCCACAATTTTATAGAAGTCAAGTTCATTATTTTGCAGACGCTTCCAAACGCGACTATTATGCTGTCGTTTATTTTCGTTTTCTTACATCTTCCTCCATTGAAGTTTGCTTGGTTTATGCTAAGTCTAAAGATGCTCCGTTTTGTACTCTCTCAATGCCTAGAGTTTCCTATATTCACGAAAACACTTCTCGAGCTTCTTGACATCATATTCACTCCACTGAGAATCCTGCCAATGTTTGATCGCGTGGTTTGCTACCTTCACACTTGTGTCAATGTTCTTTATGGTGTGTGGCATTGCCTGCCTTGCATCGCTGCTTTGACACTTACAGTCCACTCGTTCCGTCTTTTAATTCTTTTGAAGTTCTCATCAGGGAACGTTCTATTGTTTAGACCGCTGTCGCATCCGCTTTCTTGGATTGAAACAATTTTAAAAAGTCATTCATATTTTCAATTTATCATTCACAATGTCGCTTCTCCACTTTGTCCCTAACATACAAAATCCGTTGGAAAAATACACTGGACTTTGTCCTGTTTCGAGCTCTGTAGCTCTTCAAACTTTCTGATTAAATATCTCAACCAACTACTATTCTATTGAGTTGACGCAATTCAGTCCAGATCAGTACTAAAAAAGACTCTTCGCAAATTGTCCACATTTGTTCGAGAATGAACCTTACGAGTTTAGTCTTATAATGAGAAGGTAAGCTTTAGAACATTGATGAATAGGTTTTTATTTAGCTATAGAAATAATAAACACAGTTCTATGGGAGTATCACCTTCAAGTTTGCTATTTAACTTCAAACCAAGAACACAGCTTGATCTTTTAACACGTTGAAGACCGCATTGCAAAATCGTATTTCTCACATATGGACCGGCATTTTTTTTATTGTTAATTACGTATATTATTTTTTAAATATTTTTTTAGTGTGCGATAGTTTGAGGTAGACATTATTTAACCCCTAGATTTATTTCAATTAAAGTGCCCACGGGTGGTCACCCGGTCCCAACATGTAAATTTACTCTTGTGGACCGCGTGAGTCACCGGTGAGTCATTGTTTGTTTTGCACATTCTTCGGTTTTAATAGCTTTGACGAGTTAAAACTTGTCGAACATGTTTATATACGCAGTTATATTTGTGCATAAGATAGATGTGCGTAATCCTGTGTTGTATTTGTAAAAATTATTATTATATATAATTATAAAAAAAAATTATTAAAATGACAAAACGGGGGCTTACTGAGAGTGAACTTGAACGCGAAATTGAACATTTGTTTGATTCAGATGCAGAAAGTGCAACTGGTTTTTCTGACGATTCAGTTGGTGACAAGGATTATACAACAGGGTATACATCACCATCATCGGATTCTGCAGAAAGCATTGAAGCGTCTGCAAATTCATCACACATATCAGATTCAGAAAATAAACTTCCTGTGCCTTCATATGTTTTGTCAACGTGGAATCCCATTACTGGTAGTAGAAAAACGTTTACAAACACTCCTCAAAATCTCAAGGTGAATGACGATGTCGCAAAAAAAACTTACTGGGAAAGACCCAATTGATTTCTACAATTACTTCATAGATGACGAAGTAATTGCCTTATTTGTGACAGAGACGAATAGGTTCGCTTTGCAAAATATAAAACCAAAGCCTAAGATAAAACCATGGTCAGATACTGACCCTGTGGAAATGAGAAAATTCATTGGAATGATACTATGGATGGGTCTTCTTCCGCTTCCAAAAATTCGAGATTACTGGTCCACAAATACATTATATGGAAATAACATATCCAAAACTATGACTAGGAATAGATTCTAATAATTATTGAATAACCTTCATTTTTGCGATAATATGCAAAGGGATGAAAACGAACGATTATTCAAAATATCTGCTGTACTTAATACGATTAATAAAAAATTTCAACAGGCCGTCGTTCCAGGAGAAGATGTTTGTATTGATGGGAGCAACGTACCCTTCCGTGGGCAGATATATTTCAGACAATATATTCCAAACAAACGGCATAGATATGGAATAAAATTATTTAAGCTTTGTACTACTGGAGGATAACCTGGAAATACAAAGTATACACAGGAAAAGAAAAAGCAGATGATGTTTCTGTTGGAGAAAAAATGGTGATGGAATTAATGGATGGTCTACTAGATTCAGGAAGAAGTCTCTACACAGATAATTGGTACACTAGCGTACCATTAGCAAAGACGCTGATAAACAGAGACACGCATTTGGTTGGAACTTTACGTTCTAATAGAAAAGATATTCCTAAAGAAGTGATACAAAAAAAAAGCTAAAAAAGGGAGAAAAATATCCCGACAAAATGAAGATAAAACAGTAGTATTAAAATGGAAAGACAAAAGGGATGTTCTGATGTTAAGTACAAAACACGATGACTCTATGATAAACTTAAATATTAAGGGCAAAGACATCCGTAAACCAGCCATCGTGATAGATTACAACAAAGGAAAGGCATTTATAGATTTGTCGGATCAAATGGCCGCGTATACACCATATTTACGAAGAACTATAAAATGGTATAAACGACTGGTATTCCATATTATTACTGCTACAACTGTAGTGAATGCTCATTATTTGTATAAAAAAGTTAGTGGTAAAAAGATGTAACTTACCAAATTCAAAGAACTTCTTGTCCCTGCAATGACAATTACAAACTCATCACCGACAATTCCGACTCCCTCAACGTCTACTGTACACATCTTGAAAGAAGTTTGAAGGGCAGAAAAGGCAAACAAGAATACGATGCCGTCTTTGCTACAAGCAAATGTCAATTTCAAAAGGATCTGCATATGCTCGCAAGAATGCCAAAAAAGTTAATACAATTTGCGAAAAATGCAAAATACCAATTCGTATCGACTGTTTTCAAAAAAATCATAAAAATGTTGCATAAAAGATATTTAGTAAGTTGTATCACAAATATTGAATAAAATATATATTAAAAGTTGTGTTTTTTATTTTTATTTTACTTTGAAAATCTTATAAACACATCAATGTTGTTTGAATTTAAAAAAAATCGTTTTAAAATGAGGCTATGTCAAATTAACTAAGTCCGCTATATACAGTATTTCTTCGAGGGACCGGCGAATCGACTGCTGTACATAAATTGTATTGAAATCATGCCCACCGGTGCACAAGCGGTGTCCCCAAGTAAAACATGTCGTGTGCCTACCCGTGAGCACGCGGGCCGGTAATGTTGTTGAAGAGTGACCCGCCGGTGGGCATGCGGTCTTTAACGTGCTAAGAAGTACCAGTGTGAATCAAGAATTTAAGCGTGAAAAAGAAGTGGGACAAAAGTTTCAGTTGGAGAAATGGTGTACTGTAGAGAAGTCGTGTGCGAAAGCAACAATTGATGAAATTCTGTGCAGTGTAGTATCTCTGTGTAAACTCTGCGACAAAGAACTAGTTTGGAAGCGCTACCAGAATCAGATTATAAAATATACCATTGAAATGTCATACGAGAAAGCTGGATTGGGAAGTATGAATGACTCTATTAAAGAGCCATCTAGTAGTGTGGTAAGAAATTTGAGGGCTGTAAAATTACCCATAAACGTAGGTGAAAGCGATTCTTTACAGTTATCTGATGTTGCAGCAGAGGTGGCAAGTGGAACACTTCATTGATTATCCAATGATCCACCCGAAGGTAATTGGCCAGGAAGCGATTTTTTTTATCTGGAAAGTTTGAATTTTACCAAACCCTTGCTGTTCCAAGCAATATAGGGATCTTTAATGTGGGTAACAACACACACACACACACACACAAGATCTACACTTTATCTCTGATCCGAACAAGAGCATACTTTTGTGAAAGTGCTTGCCTAACATTTTTCAAGCGGACCGTGCCGGAATTCGAACCTGGTGTCTTGGGCATAGATAGCGAGTAGGACAACCAGTGTCAACAGCAATAACCAGGAAGACGCAGCTTGTCTACAAGTGGTTAGTGCGCCGGTAGATGATGCGACCCAATTAAGTGGAGCTACGACTAGGTGTTGGAACGAAGAGGAAACTGTTTCTGGATAATTTTAGGCCACATTGGAACATTAAGCTACTGGATAAGTTGAATTTATGGGAGAGATACTGAAGTATATCAGGACTAATAGTACTCTGGGTAAACAACCCAATCTCATGGATAAGGGTATATAAATAAAGAAAGCAATTCCTCTCTTAATATTGTTTCTTTAGAAATGAGATTAATGTAAATAAGAAAGTTTGTACAAGACATTATTTAAAACTGGAATAAAGTTAAGTGCATTACATACAAGAAGACAATGCACGTTCTTACGCAGCACAGCAAATAATAAATCATTTAACTGGTTAAATGGTAAAATCTTACAGACTTCTTAACATTATCAAAAATCAACTTCAAGGTGAATGATTGTCAACACCCAAAGATGCTATAAAGATCTTTAAAGGTTACCTATTAACATCTATTTGCCCAACACCTATTTTCGAACTGACACAACTACTTTCCCCTTCACTTTATACTTTACTTGTTATAACACCATTAGGCTTGCAGCATTGCAGTGACTCGAAAGATTTTGGTATGTATAATAGTATAAGAATTGGTCATTTTTATACTATACAAAAAGCCGGAAGTGGAGCAAACGTCACCGTCATACAGTTCAAGAGTTTAATATTTTTGTAAATTATCCACAATTCAAGCTATATATTCTAAACTTCCTCAATCAGAAAGTGAAATATTCATTGTTCATGATTTTCAACACTTTCTTCTATAATTCTAATGACATCTTAACGAATTCATATAAATAAATATGTTAAAACAATATCATACTCAAAACAAAAATTTCTCACCAATGGTAGTTCCACCAAGCTCCCAATGTTTTTTTTGAGCTTTTTTCCGTTCCTTTTGTTCACGATAAATTCTAACTAAATGTGATCCTTTTCTAGCAACTAGTGCCATATCGGACGTAGGATCACTACAATTATATGATACTAGAGTTTGCATAGTACTAAATTTATATACTTACCGAACAGGAATGACAGGTTCAGGTTGTTTGGTAAAAACTATTCGTCCATCAAGAAATGGTGGAACAATATTATGCACCAATAAATGCACACGATCAACAGATTCTTCATCAAAATCTTCATTAACATCTATAGAATGTACAACACCTGAAGTTAACATTCTATTCCTTTCCCATAATTCATTATCCTTATTTATTTGACGTTGTTGAGCAGACAGTCTCTTTCTTTTACGTTGCTCCAACTGTTCTTCTTTTTTTTTAGTATATTCATCACTTATGCTGGAAAAAGGATTATTTTCGTCATCATAACCTAGATAAGAAACAATATTAAATTAAATTATTTTAATATCGCTTATTTACCTTCATCTAAGTTGTACCACTCTCGGTCAATTCTTTTTTGTTCTTCTTCCCATAATTCTTTGTCATCTTCATTATTCCATTTTAACTCTTCATCATTACCAATACCGGGAGTTGCACCGGTTTTTTTACGATCCATCATCCACTGGTTATACTTATGTGCTGGTGTAACTCGAGGAGTTTCATTAAAAGAACGGTCCTGCTCAAATGGACGATGTTTAGAACGTTCAGACCAACTAGCATCACTGCCTTTATAAACAGAAGGCGTGGGAAAATCCCAAGCAGACTTCCTAGGTAATATGGGGTCATCATCATCCCATGCGGACTTTGAAACTTCGTCTTTAATTTTTAAATTAGGCGTTCGAGGCTCATCTTTAAAGCGTGGAGTAGCAACATCTCGACCAGAACGTTCACTTACATTATCACGCCTTTTAAAAAACTTATCATGAAAACGTTCCTTATTTAGACGGTGCCGTTTATATTTAGAATCACTGATGGTGTCGCCACTACTAGTTCTTTTTAAATCCTTACTACTAGCATACACACCCTTTTCCTTATTTTTATTAGCTAATCTCTCCAACATGCGTTGTCTAGCTGCCTCTGTTATTCCACCCGTATAAGTGGGGGTCTCAACCATTGGTACTCTAAATTTTCTAGATTCCTTCATAGGGTTACTGTCACTGCTACTCTGACTATCCTTATTACAATCTTCGTTAATAGGAAAAGAAATCTTTCTGGCAGCATCTTCCTTTTCCCTGCGTTTAGCTGCAGCTAATTTGTCAAGACCTAATAGAGACGCCTGGGGTACCTTAAATGTGGGAGCTTTCTTTTTCACTATTAACCCTCCCTTTTGGTCAGAAATTCCTTCTAGACGATGTATACCATCACCATCATCCATTCTTCACTTAAAAATTACAGCACTATATATAATCTAAAAATATCTTTAACGTATAAATCATTTGTGAGTACAATAACTTGAATTAGAAAAAACGATTCTGTAGTTATTATAGCTGGATTACACTACTTGGTTAAAGTTTTGATACTACAAATATTTGTGTTCAAGGAACACAAGATAGGTTATGTTAAACAATTCCGATAGATCACACATCTCTAGAGTTTCTCTATGGATCACAGAACTACTATTGAAATGTACATTAATCAAACGCACCAATTATCAAGATGTATTGAAATAGTATTGAAATTCAAAAGGTGTAAAAAAAGCCTCAGATTTTGAAATGGAGAGTACTTGACCAACAACTGAGAAAGACATTTTATTGCGAATAGTACAAATGTGTGCATAATGAATTGGAAGCATTGTATCAATTCTTTATTTAACAAAATTATGAACATGATTTACTGATTAAAGATATGGCAAAGAAGAACAGTTGGGCTTTGGCATAAATCACATAACAAATAATTCAGAAAAGTTAACACCAAGAATTTTCAATAATATATGACAGTTGTCATTAACGCATAGTAATTGAGGTAATAAGCAAAAGGTTAATTTAATGTATAATTTGTTTAAATGTGAAATATATTTAAATGAAAAGAATCTCTTAACTGATACAATAACAACATAAACAGATAACTGACAACTGTTCTATTTTTTAACTGCCTTTTTGTCTATCTACTGTCACATTTTATCCGTAAACACGGACACTCTGCTAGGCACATTCTTGATATAGACAAGGTCAAGATGCATGCATAACAAAATGCCTATTTATTTACGTTACCTTAACCCTTTAAGGTATCTTTAGTGCTATGGAGATTTAGCGATTTGAATATTTGGGGAATTAGATATTTTCACTTTTAATCATCTAGGGTATTTTCTGCTTCGGGTATTTGGAGAAGTTTGACAGATGATATTTGTTATTGTTTTGGGTTACTAGATGTTAAGTTTTCAATGTTTGTTACTAAGCTATGAGTATCTAAAAAAATAACAGAATTCCTATTCATTTCCAATATGTTTATAGGCAAAACGCAAACTATATAACGTCCAACGAAAAGGTAAGGTTAAGGTTGTAACAAAACAAACACATCACGTGCTTTTCTGAACAAACGCGCATGCTCCGATCTCAAAATAGCCAGAAAAGTTGAACTTGAATCAACTTTTGGGAGATTGGAGATTCGGTGTTTTTGACGTTTCTCGGCGGTGTCACGTGATCACTTTAACCAATAGGATCATTCTCCAAATCGCCAAATCTCCATAGCACTAAAAGTACCTTAAGGCTACCTTTAGTGCTATGGAGATTTGGTGATTTGGATATTTGGAGAATTAGATATTTTCGCTTTTAATCATCTTGGGTATTTTCTGCTTCGGGTATTTGGAGAAATTTGACAGATGATATTTGTTATTGTTTTGGGTTACTGGATGTTAAGTTTTCGATGTTTGTTACTAAGCTATGAGTATCTAAAGAAATAACAGAATTCCTATTCATTTCCAATATGTTTAATAGGCAAAAAAACGCAAACTATATAACGTCGAACGAAAAGGTAAGGTTAAGGTTGTAACAAAACAAACAAATCACATGCTTTTCTGAACAAACGCGCATGCTCCGATCTCAAAATAGCTAGAAAAGTTAAACTTGAACCAACTTTTGGGAGATTGGAGATTCGGTGATTTTGACGTTTCTCGGCGGTGTCACGTGATCACTTTAACCAATAGGATCATTCTCCAAATATCCAAATCACCAAATCTCCATAGCACTAAAGGTACCCTTAAGGTACATTTAGTGCAATGGAAATTTAGCGATTTGAATATTTGGGGAATTAGATATTTTCACTTTTAATCATCTAGGGTATTTTCTGCTTCGGGTATTTGGATAAGTTTGACAGATGATATTTGTTATTGTTTTGGGTTACTGGATGTTAAGTTTTCAATGTATGTTACTAAGCTATGATTATCTAAAGAAATAACAGAATTCCTATTCATTTCCAATATGTTTAATAGGCAAAACGCAAACTATATAACGTCGAACGAAAAGGTAAGGTTAAGGTTGTAACAAAACAAACACATCACGTGCTTTTCTGAACAAACGCGCATGCTCCGATCTCAAAATAGCCAGAAAAGTTAAACTTGAACCAACTTTTGGGAGATTGGAGATTCGGTGTTTTTGACGTTTCTCGGCGGTGTCACGTGATCACTTTAACCAATAGGATCATTCTCCAAATATCCAAATCGCCAAATCTCCATAGCACTAAAGGTACCTTTAAGGTATCTTTAGTGCTACGGAGATTTAGCGATTTGGATATTTGGGGAATTAGATATTTTCGCTTTTAATCATCTAGGGTATTTTCAGCTTCAGGTATTTGCAGAAAATAGTTTGACAGATAACATTTGTTATTGTTTTGGGTTGCTGGATGTTAAGTTAAGGTGATGAAATACGAACAGAAAAAATTAGTTGGTTTGTTATGTTGCTTTTGAAGCAATATGTTTAATAGGCAAACTGCAAAATGTATAACGACGAACTTCACGAAAAGGTAAGGTTAAGGTTATACCAAAACAAACAAATCACGTGCTTTTCTGAACAAATACTCATGCTCCGATCTCAAAATAGCCAGAAAAGTTGAACTTTAACCAACTTTCGGGAAATCGGAGATTCAGTGTTTTTGATGTTTTTCGGAGGTGTCACGTGATCACTTTAACCACTAGGACCATTCTCCAAATCGCCAAATCTCTGTAGCACTAACGTCACCTTTATAGGTTGGTGGCATACATCAGTGCCACTTCCGTTATAGGTTAATCCATATGTTTCTCAAAAACGATTTTCGTCCTTATAATTTTTTTTATCCCTCAGATTGTTAGAAAGTATAAAACGAAAGCCACTTACACAATACACGGTGCTAAATACAGCATAGGTGGCTTTGCATCGTGCCACCAACTATTGATGTAACACTACTGAACATCAGCTGCACGTGTCGAAAGATTTTTTACCTCCATTATTATACATGTCCTGAAGTATTATATTACATGTAAGTATTGTTAAATATTACTCAATAGTTGTATTTTATGTGTGTATTATGCAAGTAACAAAGATGTGTTGTGTGTAGAAGATATATTCTATATAACTTACATAACCTTCAAATTTGCAGCATGCATAACATATTGAAGCTACTTGTATCATTTTTTTTACAGAAAATAGCAGGATATGCGACAGATTTAAAATTGAAGAGTTAGAAAAACTGTCTAGTGAGAATCTTTTTAATTTTATAGATGGAATTAATAAGGAACAAGCCCTTGATTGTAATGATGAAGATAATTCTGGTGCTGAGGATAATTTAACATAGGATACTTCCATAATTATCAATCAGCCTTCAACATCACGAAATACTTGATCATTCATATCTAATCTTGTTGTTACGTTAATTTTTGCAATTGAATGTTTTCTGCATTAACTTTCCACTATCTTAATTAAGCGCTTCCAACAAATTGTAATATAAGCGCCGGCCCGCTTTTTATGTCATTTCAAATTATACGAACGGTCATATAACAAGTTCGTTTACCTTCCAATTCAAATAAATACCTATTAAACTTTTCCTGTGTTCATTCTATAGTCTACTGCTTGCAAATGTTAAAAGCACGCGTTCTAATTCTCTGAAATACTACTTATCATTAAACCACTTCTAAAAGGCTAGAAACTCGCCTTATAAATTCGTCGAAACACGTTCTAACAGCTGCTTATTATTTCCAATAGTTATTCGTTGAAATACGCATCGTAAAAATATAAACGCTTTTAATGGTTAGTACTGAAAAATCCTATTACGTTATACTGCAGGTGTTCAGCTCGATCGAGTTTGTGGGCAGTATAATCGCACCCCAATTAATTCATTCAATACAAATCGCTATTCCTTGTTATAACTTCTTGGCAGCCTGTTATACGTTACGCTTCCTTTAGCTGAATGCAAGGTTGCAAACATGCTTGTACGTCTAAAATTTACATTGCTTTCCCATGCGAACATAAAATTCAGTAGAACTGATTATCATATTATTGAGCCTCTTGCTTTCTTTATTGCTTGCATTCTGGGAATATTTTGCAGCGGTTGTCTGGAATGTATTTTTACTTGTGTTCGCAAAATATTTCACACAATATAAGAAATGGGTTTTCGTTATTTTCCTCCGTCGTTCTTAATCTGTATAATACAAGCTGAGCTTTTGAAAGGATTTCTTCTCCTCATTATTTGATTCTATTTCTATACAACGTCCTTTGGAGGGCAAAGAAACGTTGTAAGTTGCGATTTTAAAATGCGTTGTTCTACGTAGTGTTCTAATATAGTTCAACTGCGTCTTCCATCATCCAGTCTATCAAAAAGCAGGCCGCATTTCCTAATCCTAAGATGGTACCAGAGACTGACAGCTTGTCTTAAGGTACAGTTTTCTGTTTTCTTTACTTTTGCTGTTGTTTTGGAAGGTAGAAACTTCTTTTGTTGATTCTGTAATTAGGTAGAGTAGTATTATTATCTCATGGTGGGTGACGTCACATGCGCAATAGGTTCAATTTAAACTTAAACCTCAAGATTCACAACGCTACAGTACAACCCACAAACATCTTGCTAGCAATGTGGCTTTAATACGTCGTCACGAATATCCCATTTATTACGTTAAGTAAAATATTGTTTGTAAGGACCCCGTTCATGTTGGCGGTATCTAGAAATTCATAAATATATGAAATAATTCCAGACCTCCATATAATATCGGAGCTTTTACTTGTTTTTACTTATAAACAATTCTAGGTTCGTAGTTTCTTTATCCGTAAATATTTGCTGTGGCAACAGTGCACATACTCAGCGGATCCCAATATTGTATATACCGAATGTGAACCGTAACTGTCATTGTCATTCTCGCTTTTATCAAGGTCTTATTGTTTTCAGTTTTCCGTTTTAATATTTGTATCAAGTAATAGTCATCAAAACAGTTTTTTTCAAAACTAACTGATAGTTAATTTCTTCAGCAATGTAAGTATTTAAAAAGAATGTTCGTTCAATGATTAATTATGATATTTTTTAGAGTAATATTATGAATAAGAAGGAGGTGATTCATAGTCAAGGACGACGGATTGTTTTTAATGTGTTTCAATATTTGAAACGCATAAAAGATTCGGGCGCCTCCAACCTGAACAATTTGCAAGAGTGCGTGGCTGAAGCAACAGGTGCGTCATTGCGGACGGTGCAAAGAATTGTAAAGGAAGGTACAAACAAACCACCCTGCAGCAAGTTCAGTTCACCAAGGAAAACCGTAAATAAACCAAGCCAAAGTCAACAGTGAATGGATTTGACGAAGAGATTCTAAGAACCGTTATGTATCGGTTTGCAGCAATACATAAACGTAGACCAATTTTGAAGTTAGTGTTTGACGAATTTAAAAATAATTGCCCTCATTACACGGGAAAATTAGGTTCGTTCAGAAAAATTGTTGTAAGAGCAGGGGTTTCATTGGAAGAGAACTGTAGATAACAGGACAATTCTTGTTGAACAAAGCAATATAAGGGCAAAGCGCACCATATTTTTGAAAAATCTTAGTAAGTATAAAGAAGAGGGCAGAAGCATTGTGTATAACGATGAAACATATCTGCACAGTTCTCACAGTGTAACAAAGTGTTGGGATGACGGCACCACCAAGGGTTTGAAATCGCCAGTTTCAAAAGGGAAGCGTTTGATAATTGTTCATGCTGGTGGAAAAAATGGGTTTGTTCCAAATGCAGAATTGATATTTAAGTCTGGTTTGAAAACTGATTATAAAAAGTGACTGCAAGAAAAGTTAATACCAAGTTTGGAACCAAATTCAGTGTTTGTGAGAGACAATGCGTCATATCATAATGTTCTTGTGCATCCTAATCCTACTTCAAGTTGGAAGAAAACAGATATGCAGAAATGGTTGAAGGAACGAAATATCCTCTTTCAATGTAAGGAAACCAAGCCTGAATTATATTCCAAAATTAAGGCACATAAACCTGTTCATCAGCTGTTTGTAATTGACCAGATACTGGCAGAACATGGTCATGTAGTATTGCGTTTACCTCCATATCACCCAGAACTAAATCCTATCGAGATGATTTGGGCGTTACTTAAAAACCGTGTCGCTGCATGTAATGTAACCTTCAAAATAGATGATGTATGAAAGTTAGCAGAAGAACATATAAAAAATATTGGAATCAACGAGTGGACTAAAGTATGTCTGCACGTAGAGAAAATTGAAAAGGATTATATGGAACAAGAAACTTTAATAGACGAGGTTCAAGACCTAATTATACGGGTTGATGATAATAGCGATAATTCAGATGGATACTTATCTTCAGGCGATGAGTCTGATGATGGGGATGAAAGTTTAGGATGTGAACCCATTTAAAATATAATTTATGTAAAATAGTTGAATGATGGTCTTTATTTAGCGTTGTACAAAATATGTGTCATAAATACATTTGTTTGTACATTATTGTTTATTATTATTACTGAGGTGTTGAAATAAAACTTGCTTAAAGAGGGGAGCAGTTTTTATATCAAATTATGTTCAGTAGTGCTGTTACAATCGATCACTTTTAAAGCTGAAACAATCAATGACTGGCTTTCAAAGTGATTGAATCATTTTACATTTTAATCCAATGATAATCAGTTCTGTTAAGCATGTCCATTCTTTGTCTCCAAAAGGGATTCTTATTGACTGTATTTATCTCGGCGCTTCTATCCGATCGTGTTAAGGTTAAGATTATTAATTATTCAAGGAATTATTTTATAGCTAGATTATCGATGAAGTGCGTAAAAAATATATTAATTTAACAAATATTTCTAAACTATAAATGAGGTTATGTAAAAAAATATATAACCTGACAAGATGCCAACCTTAATTACCTTTCTTTTCATACTATAACTGTTCCTCTTCCTTCAATTCTACAGCACTGAATTGTTGATTCTATGATCCATTAAAATAAAGCACGAGATATATGCAATTTATAATAATATTAATATAACAAATGATATAAAAACCTTTTGGTATTAATTAAAAATTGTTTTTGTTTTGTTTTTGTTAGTTATAACACCATGAGTGTCATTGTGTAAACATATTCTTAAAACGTTTTTGTAATAAATCTTAGTAATATTTTCGAGGTGGGCATTTGTCATTTTTATAGTGTTTATAGTTTATAGTTTATGTTTAAAACAAAAACGTCTATTGATTTGAAAAAAACAAATATGTAGTACTACCAAATTGTTTTTGTACTACTAGTGACTATAAGTGATAAAATATCTTGTGTACACTGATCCCATCAATCAACAATCTGGGGTATCACATCTAACAATAAGCTCAGATCATTTTTATAGAAAAGCAAAAATCAACATACAACTATTTGAAACACATTCCTTGGTTGCTCAACATTTTTTGCTCTGGCAACACTGGACGTGCAAGCAGTCGATGTTTTCTAGTTTCACTTTTTTATTTTGATTATTAATATAGCTCCTCCTCAGCGCAGGTTTTTTCAAGGTCACCCGCCATGAGATAATAATACTACTATACTCATAATTATCCAATAAATTTCAGACTGCACGTTACGAAATTCACGTTCACAATGCAGGAGCTACTATGTAATTATTCTCAAAGCCTCAACCAGTTAAACCAAAGCTTGCGTTAGAATACTTTTTACTGTTTCTCTTTTCTTTGTACATTAATGTTAATATCAAAAACTTGCTTACCAAATTAGTTAATACTTCGTTTATTTAAATTAGGGATTAAGTTATTTAAGTCTAATGTTACGTTCTGATTCTTACGAAGTATCACAAAGCAGGTACCAATGACTGTATATATTACTGTATTATTTCTTGTATATATTTAGGGTTGGAAGAATTATATAAGTATGTATATGTTATTTAGATTCTAAAATTTTATAATCGATATTTGCTTACATGCACATGTTTATATTATGTTATATGCAAATTGACACTTTGTTTACAGCACGTTACAACAGGACGATTACGTAAATGTGCGTTTTTGACTTTTGTAAATATTCTTTTTGGGACTGTATGTTTAACTTACGATTTGTAGTATAACTATCTACTGAGGCTTCCAATTTTTTAATGTGTGACCCACCCCACTCTACGACGTTTTTGAGCTAGACCGAAATCTAATTCTTTTGGATTTCTATTCTACTCTTTACCCTATTTTGTTGCGGTATTCGGTGATAGTTGTATAACCATCCGTGAGTAAACGTGCTCAATGCGATATTCAAACAAACAGCGTGCGCTTATCATTGAGCATTCCCTTTCAACGAAATCCTATGCAGTTGTTCGTGCACGGTTTGCAAATGCATATGAAGGTGTTGAACCATCAATTAATAACGCAACTTCATGAATTAATTACAAATTTCGAACAGAGTTTACTGTGCAAAACGAACCAAACAGCCAAAGTCGACAAGGGAGCGAACTCCACAAATAGGTGTGAGTAGAACAACGCTGCAAAGAGGTTTGGCCCAATTGAAGATGCGCCCCTACCGCATTTAGATGCAGCATGAACTGAAAATTCTGGGTTTATCAAAGCGTCGTGCATTCTCACGTTGGCTGCTTCGGTTAACAGCCAATGGAGATAATGCCAATGTGCAGCAAAAATTTTTCTTTAGCGATGAAGCATGGTTTTACCGTAATGAATACGTAAATTCTCAGAATTACCGCCTTTGGTCTGCTACAAATCCTCATGCGCACCGGACAACCGAGCTACATCCTGTGAAAGTAGGAGTGTGGGCGCCATTTTTCGGCGTCGGATCGTTGGACCGATATTGTTTACGACTACCGTCAGTTTAGAAGTGTACCAGGACATCATTACACAGTTTCTGTCTTTGCTGGAAATCGATGAACGCGATTGCATATTTCAACAGCATGGAACGACGGCTCATACTACGAACGCATCGATGACACATATTTGTAAATTTTTTAGTGAACGGTTAGTATTCAAGATCCTGTGTCCACTCCGTAGTCCCAAACTAACTCGATTGGACTTTTTTTGAGGGAACACTTAAAAAACAAATTTTTTGCAGTAACCCCGAGAAATATAGAGATATTAAAAATCAAAATTACCTTAGAAATTAGCGCAAGTACTAGTATACAATTAAAACGTGTGTTTACAAACTTACCTCAACGTGGTCGTCTCTGTCGAGATGAGGCAGGTGGACACTTTCAGCATTTGTTGTAATATATAGTAAAGTAAATTCTATTTAGCAACAACTTATTGCATTTTGTATTTCGTCCCGAATCTTCCACGCCTTCTCATTAGATGATCAAACGCTATCAGTTGTTGGTCGGTGGAAAAGGCGTTTCAATTACTTATCTGCAAAGTGTTGGATTTTAGCGGGTCTAATATATACGTTCTAAATGGTACGTATCTCGCAACTTTCTAGAAGGACTTTATTCACAAATGGTATTTTACGTACGTTGTAAATCGCATGTACTCCTTCGTTTCAATATCCATACTTTATTTACATATGCTTGTGTTATTAAGTATGGACTTTTATTTACGTTTTAAACTGCACGTATTTTTGAAATTTCCAGCATGATTTGTTTAACAAATGGTATTTCGTGCACGTTGTAAATTGCACATATTCTGTCGCCTCTAATATTCATACTTTATGTAATATGCTTGTTTTTAGATGTTTGCTTATACAAACTGGTATAAATTACACGCATTATTGACCTCTTATACGCAACTGCGTTTAGATTGAAAGAAATTTCATTTCACAGTAATTTTTCTTCAAACGTGTTGAATTTGTATTTGTTTTCAAGCTTAAGAATGGTTTAAATGTTTGAACGGAGTTTACTGTGCAAAACGAACCAAATAGCGAAAGTCGACAAGGGAGCGAACTCCACAAATAGGTGTGAGTAGAACAACGCTGCAAGGAGGTTTAGCCCAATTGAAGATGCGCCCCTACCGCATTTAGATGCAGCATGAACTGAAGATTTTGGGTTTATCAAAGCGTCTTGCATTTTCACGTTGGCTGCTTCGGTTAACAGCCAATGGAGATAATGCCAATGTGCAGCAAAAATTTTTCTTTAGCGATGAAGCATGGTTTTATCGTAATGAATACGTAAATTCTCAGAATTACCGCCTTTGGTCTGCTACAAATCCTCATGCGCACCGGACAACCGAGCTACATCTTGAAAAAGTAGGACTGTGGTGCGTCAGTTTTCGGCGTCGATTTTGTTTACGACTATCGTCAATTTAGAAGTGTATCAGGACATCATCACACAGTTTCTGTCTTTGCTGGAAATCGATGAATGCGACTGCATATTTCAACAGGATGGAGCTACGGTTCATACTACGAACGAATCGATGACACATATTTGTGAATTTTTTAATGAGCGGTTAGTATCGAATACCCTGTGGACACCCCGTAGTCCCGAACTAACTCCGTTGGACTTTTTTTGAGGGGACACTTAAACAAATAAAGTTTTTGCAGTGATTTCGAGAAATATAGAGAAATTAAAAGCCAGAATTGCCGTAGAAAATAGCGCAAGTACTAGTATACAATTAAAACACGTGTTTGGAAACTTACTTCGACGTGCTTGTCTCTGTCGAGATGAGCCAGGTGGACACTTTGAGCTATTGTTATGTATAGTAAAATTAATTCTATTTATCAACAACTTATTTCATTTTGTATTGTTTATGAACCACTAACAACTATTTTAGTTGCGTTTTAAATGGGCCACCCTGTACTTCTTGGAATTATTTTAATGTACTGCGTATATCCCCAGAATACAATACCAGAACCGACACTCTCAATCTTGAATTTTTGTGCTCATGTCCCATTTCGGCTATGTTCCTGGTGGTTATTTATTTTTGTTGCGCCCATAAATCAAAATATTTTTACTATGAGATTTAATTTATTTAGTAAACAATATAGTATGTGATCCTCGTGCTCTATTTAATATTATTCAGTAAATATATAAATTAAATAAAAGAATTAGAAGAAAATTGAGGTTATGTTTACAAAGAATTAATTAAAACTTTGCGCCAAAATAATCACCAAGAATATGGCCGATTTCTGCCAAGGTTACCCAGTTTTGAACATGAATATCAAAGGTGCCGAGAGAGTGTGTCGCTTCTGGTATTGTATCATAGCAGAGACCTAGTTATGGACATCTATGGGAGGCTTTGCTGAATCTTAAGGCTCAGATGATGGAAAATGGAGTAACGGGACTTGCGGTGCCCAAGCTAGGCTGTGGACTGGATCGCTTAGATTGGAGAATAGTCCGAAATATGCTAGAAGTAATTTTCCAGGGAACCAACGTCCAGGTCCTTGTTTGTTGTTATCAACCAGTTGCCTACCAGGACCAAGAAAAGAGTGTTGACTGTTATTTCCAACGACGTGGTGGGTGTACCAGAGGAGATAGCTGCCGATACTGTCGTCCGTCATCGAATTGGCGTCAAAATGTATTTACAGTTACGAGACGTAATGGTTTTAAAGAGGGAGCAGTGTTACGAGCTACTACTAGGCAACCCGTCAAACACGCAAGCGCCGTAAGCAATGTATGTACTACAGAGGCCTCGAACCTTCTAGCATATACCGGAGTATGAATCATCCATTTAATTCAGGGTATCTATAAGACCGCTGATGAAGTACAGCGTGAGTCTACATCTAAATGTCAAATATAAATTATATTGTATAAAGTTAATTATTTACGCTTTTAGAAGTCCAAGAGTAAATATAAATTTGTGTTATGTGAACGTGTATATTGTACTAATAGCTTGTAAAATACATAAATATACAAAAGTGTAATAAATAAATTATAGTAGTGTTTAGTGTTGCTAAGAAGACTTATAGTTAAGGAATTAGTTTAAGAAGATATTAGTGCTTGTAAATAGCATTAGTGTGATAGTGCTTCATTGTTAATTGGACTGAAAACATCTATAAATAAGGCATATACTGTTAGACTTGTGAACTGTGAGTAATAAATACTTTTATCACTACTTGTTTTAAATTAGTGAAACGCGTAATAGTAGCTTGCTACATTATTATATATGGTGTATTCAGTTGATTTACAGAAAATTATGCAAGGTTGAGTAATTCTTTCATTTAGGTAATAAACACATAATTACTATAACGTTCTAGTTTTTCAGGGGTCTTCTTGTTAATGCTTCCTAGCAACAGAAATAACATTTATTTACAAGTTAAAAATACGAACTAATTATTCATTAAAAGCGTGAGGCACAATGAAAATATTTACAAAAGTTTTTGTGTGCGTAACTATTGTAAATGTCTTTTGACACTGGAAGTTTGTAAAGTAATTGAAGGCATTTAACGTTCTGGATTTGAATGTTGCGTTTCACGTCGAGGACTTGTATCTGGTGTTGTGTTGAGGCTGATGTTCATTGTTATGCTGAATGCGATGCAGCACTTCGTGGCGAAGTTGTAGTTCGAATTTACATAAGCTTTGGTGCCCCGCGGCTGGTAGACGGAGATGCTAACCTACGAGCAACGCCCTTAGTTGGTAGAAATTGAAAAGAGCTGATGGCGGAATGTTGCCAATCTTAGCGTGTGTGTTGGCATCGCGTACTCTAGGAAGTGGTCGTGTTCCAGTAATGACTGCGGTAGGAGGGGGGAGGTTGATCTAATTGATGGTGGTTTTTCATTTCATAACGTTGTGAGAGTTCAATCGATTTTATCCCGTTAGATTTGGTGGTCACAATCTAAAAGAAAACCCTTAGTGCACGAGGAGTTAGGCGACTTCCGTCTTGCACTATTCTTTACTTCTCTCCAAAAAATTTAGTGACTACCTTCAAAAGAAAACAATTTAGAAGTAATTTGCTCTAGCTTTTGGGGCTTCTTTTATAACGTAGGTTTGTTTGAGTTGTACTTTCGGACGGTTTTATTTTATATTCGAAGGGAGTGTTACGAATTTATTATAGTTTGAGGGGTGTTTTAAGCGTGCATGCTATTTATTTGCATGCTGCGTGCTTATTGGTCAGTTAGGAGTATGGTTGGTTGCATACTCTTACAAAATCACTTTCTAATGACTACGTTAGGTAGTATAAAAAGTGATATATTTTTTTGGTAAGTGTACTCTTCTACCCCTGCATGTAATTGTCGTTGAAGGACTACAATGTGGGTTTTCTGAACTTATGTTGACTGTTTTTCAAGGTTCGTTTTACAGATATACTGGTTTGACCCTGTCGTTTATCTGGATTACTTTGTATGGTCCATTGTATGTACATTGTAAAGCATTTTGTTTGATCCGTAGTGAACAAACATGTGGTTTGAGTTTTTCAACTCTTCTATTGTGAATGTTTGTCTGTTGCTATGCCAGGTACCTTGGACTGGGTGTAACCGTTGTCAGTGGTAACGTAACTAGTTCACAAGTGCTTCGGGATGTGTTTGTTTTGTTGGCTTATACGAACTTGTAAAGAATTCTCCTGATAGGCATAGCGTTTTGCCAAATGCAAACTCTGCGGCAGTAGCGTTTAGTTCTTCCTTCCAAGTATTTCTGATTTCTAGTAGAACTAAAGGTAACGCTCTCTGTCTCGTAGGAGATCAATTCAGTTTTCAGCTATCGATAAATCGTACCACCATGTAATTGGAATGTGGATGAAATACTGTTGTGTGGATTCTTGTGAATCCGATCAAGGTTTTCAATCGTTTGAATAGTTGTGATTCAAACTGACAGCCTTGATCTGTTGTGACTCTGAGTGTTACGCCAAAGCGAGTAATCCATTGTTATATGAATGCTCTGACTGTCGTGTCAGCTTCAATATTTTGCAAAGGTATTGCTTCTGACCGTCTGGTAAAGAGGTCGATGCATGTCAATATTATAACGCATACCCTCTTTCCAATAAAACCTCGGGTAAATAAATAGTCATAAAACTTTTACCTCGTGATTCCAATTGAACGCGGCCGTCGATCTCCGGGAATAGGTTCCTGCTGTCTTTCTTGTAGATTGTAAATTGTTGGTTCAGGTATTGCTGCTGGTGATACTTCGCTGAACGATACGATAAGGATAGGTCAAAGTGGTAACGACGATAGTCGAAGCACCACGTCAGCACTTCACGGCAAGTGTTAAGGTAATATTCACTCTACGGAAGGCGGTACGGTAATGTTCTAAGCTAGTCTGCATTTCTCACATAAAACGCCTATCCCCTCCAACCAAAGTCGATACACTTTTTTGCGTTGGTGGGAACCAAACTTGTTCCCATGGAGAACCGTTGTGTCAGCATGCTTGCGGCTGCAAACGTGAGTCAATGACGTTAACAACCGTACGAATACCAACAAAGCATGGTTTTCAAGATGTCAGCGATATTGTACATTTTCGACGCCGAGTTCTAAAAAAGTCCCTAAATCTAAATTAATATACTAATTCATGAGAGCTTTATAAAATAAAGCGTAACAATATATATAGGTAACCCTCAGATACAGGTAATGGTCAGACAATGCCTATGTAGACATGCTCAAATATTGAAGATAGTGCTTTAAAATTTTGTGTTTCTGTGACCACGTGTCTTGTGACTTTGCCTCTTTGGCATTAGTTACAACTTCATGTCCAGGTGCGGCAGTCTGATTCGATGCCAACCCAATCGAATTTTTGGGTTCTCATCTTCGTAGTTGCTTTTATTCTTGTGTCTGCTAAATTGTGAATGCTTGCGAAAACCTCCTTTCGCAATTCTTTTGTTACGAAAGAACGAGCTATCGTTGTTGAAATGTCACCGAAAATTGTTGGCGGAATTTTTACCAGTCTGTAAGTCAAACTTGGGTTTTTAATTTCTCCGAGACTTTGAACTATTCATCGTTTTACTGTAAATTTAGTAGCTGTTTGAAGTCGATGTTATCCATTAGCAAAAGTGTGTCTGCAACAATGTTTTTTTCCAAAAAGTATAGAATGTGTGTCGAATATTGGTTTACATAATCCAGATATCTCAAATGTCTGGAAGTAAATTTTTCTAATTTTATATTTTCTATATCGTAAAATATCTATCTTCTAACTGTATGGTAGTTAGGTAAATTTCGAGAAGTTCTCGGTCGTAAGCTAAATATTTTATTTGGGTACTAGTTACTTTTTTTGAATTAAATGCTAAAGGTTGTTTTTGTTAATTGCTCAATTGAATTACCCCAGCGACAGCAAGGTCTGAAGCGTTTATTGTTATAGATATTTTGTGTCGGGGAATGAAATTGAGTAACAGCTTGTGCTGGCTGTGCCTTGCACTTATCAAAAGCAATGTTTGCTTTTCTTGTTCAATTGATTGACACGTTGCCTTTTATTTTGCCTTTCAGTAGGTCGATAAGCGTAGCTTGTAAGTTAGCTGCACGTGGTATGCAACTTCGGTAATTATTCAACATGCCTAAGAATCGTCTGAAGTTTTTGATTGTCTCAGGTTTTGTGTAATTCTGTATAAATGCCGAATTTTTCTGGTAGTTTTTGGTGCCATCTTCGTTAATGAGGGAGCCAAGAAGTTTAACTTCATCTTAACCAAAGATGCATTTAGCAGGGTTAATGCGATAGCACCATATTTGTTTATGACCGTTTCATTTGATGCGGACACTTGATAGTTCGTTAGTTTGAGTAATCCAAGGACCCTGCTTCTTAGATATATACTGAGGTCTGCATTAGTGTCGATTAAACATTCTACAGATGTGTTGCAATCTCTTATGTACAAGTGGCGAAAAATCGTATAGAGGGAATTATCCGCCTCTAATTCCTGCGTTCGGCGTTTCCCTGGAACGTGAAATTTCAAGGCCGTGTACACTTGCGTGCTGTGGATCCGAATTTGTAGTAGAATCAGCGCAAATAATTGGGTCGTTGCTGCCTTTGTGGGCTTTGGCTTCGTTGCCGTGCCCGAAACAATAGTTTCGAATGTCTGTGGCTGCGCTATTTAGTTGTAGCGCTTTGTGTACGCTGGATCTGGACTTTGAGTGCGGCTACTTCTTTTATAAACTTTTACCTTAGTTTGTATAATTGCAGAAAGCATTTCTACGTTGTAGATTTGAATATTGTGCTTCACGAGGAAGACCTGGATCGGGTACTGTGTAGAGGATGATGTCCACCGTTACGCTGAATGCGATACGGCACTTCGTGGCGATGTTGCAGTTTGAATTCACATAAGCTTCAATACCCCTGCGGCTGGTAAGCGGAGATGCTGGCATACAGACAACGTCTTTGGTTAGTAGAAATTGGAGCAATTTGCTGGCGGAATGTTCCCAATCCTGGCGTACGTATTGGCGTCAAATGTTCTAGGAGGTAGTCCTGATTCAGTGATGGCTGCGGAGGTGAATCGGTCCAAGTGATGGCGTGATCCGGTCCATAACGTTGTAAGAATTCATTTGATTTTATCCCGTTAGATTTGGTAAACACATTAAGAAGCCCTTAGTAGACAAAGAGCTTGGCGACTATCGTCTTACACTATCCTTAAGTTCTTTCCAAGAAGTTTTTTGCTCTACTGTTTGATGGCTCCATTTATATCGTGGGTTCGTTTGTATTGTACGGTCGGACGGTTCTATTTTGTATTCGAGGAATGTTGAACTAGTCTATTTACCGAGGAGTCTTCTAAGTATGCTGCTCCGTGGTGTAGTTGGTATGCGTGTGACTACTATGCCCTAGGTTCCGGGTTCAAATCCCGACACGGTTCGCTTGAAAAACGTTGGAGGAGCAATTTTCACAAAATACGCCCTCGTTCGGATGAGAGGTAAAATGGAGGTCCCGTGTGTGATTGTTGTCACGCACGTTAAAGCAAGGATTCGGCAAAATTCAAAATTTCCAGGTAAAAAAACTCGCTTCCTGACCAATGTAGTTCCTTCGGGTGAAGCGTCGCAAAAAAATCAAATGTAGGGGTCTTCTAAGTGCGCATGCTATTTTTTGCATGCTGCGTGCTCATTGACCAATTAGTTAGAAATATGGTTAGTTGCAAACTCCTACGTTACCATCGCACTTTAGGGTTTTGGTTATTTTGCTAGCGTTCATCAACAAATGATTTGTTTATGTGAATTGTTTCACAAATCGAATTGAAATTATCTGGAAAGCATATTTGTGTTGCAGGTGGTTTGTAGCAAGTATCTTGCATAATGAATTTGAAAAAGGATCGATTCTGTTATTTCATCAGCTAAAATGGTCTTACTAGGGTTACTGAAATGATTGTAAGCATACCATAATTAAATTACTTTATAATTATTCCCTTACTCTATAAATTTGGGTAACAATATGAATTAAATAGTTTCAACTAAAACCGAAAATAGTTTTGTAAAAAATGAATTTTTAATGCAGTATAAACTCAACTCAAAATTATGTGTCATAACTTGTTTGAAATGATACTCAGTTTTAACATGAAATAGCGACAATATTTGCAATTAACGTAAGTCCTGCGCCATTATTAAATGTATAAAATTGTAATGGGGTTCTTTTGCACGTTCGATGCCCGTTTGCGCAGCAAAAATGTTAAAAGTAACTTAGCCATGAGTTCCTTAAATATTAAGAATAGCTTAAATTTAAGTTGAGGAGAGCCATACCTATTTAATAATGTAAACAAAATCTAAATTATTATTTAATAATAATTCGTGATCCGTTATTCGAAATCCAGAAATAAAAAGTAATAATTACGGAACTTTTATCACAGATAGGCTGGATCGCACAACCAGAATTCGAACTGAGCGCAGTCGCGATTTAATTAAGTGGTGTTTAAGCTTTAACTGTGGTCGCTTAAATTAAGTAATCTTTTTCTGCGACATTAGTTTATCTATGCTTGCGATTCAGACTACTGTGCAATACATTTTTTAAATTAAGCCCAATTTATACTAAAACCTGGCTTAAAAATGTACGGTACAAACAGCCATGAAAGTAGTTAAATACAAATTTATGTGTATAAAAATCTGTATTTAAACATGCAAATTTCCAACCCAGCTTATAGTTATTTTTTAATATTTGTTAAGCCAATAGTAAAGGCACTTCTATAACTGGATTAATTAATACATAATACATAATATGCAATCAGGGTTAATAATTTTTAAAAATGAACATTATATATTTATATAAAATATACAGTTGATGGCTTGATACTTTATATTTTATAGTATAGTTTTTGCATTAATCCTAAGGCGTGGTTCTGTTTACTTTTATTTGGTAATTCATATTTTGAGAAATGAAGGTACATGATCTGAAGTACTCTCTGACATCTTTTGAAGTATGGTAAAAGTATTTATTTAGGGACCTTTAATTTTCAATATTGGTAATTTAGAAAGACATTTTTATTTAGTTTCTCCGGAAAAAAATAGCTGGAGAAGTTGACAGTTTACGTAAAAATCTTGTGTGCGATTTATCGAAAATCGCAAAATCCTATGGGATTAATAGAAAACATATATGGCAAACATGGGACAGAGTTTTTTAACTTATAGATAGCTTAAGGCTAAAAACATTACCCGTATTCCGTTCGTTAGTGTTGTGTAAGAGTTTACCGCGGTCAACTTAAATAAAAATGGATAAGTTTTGGAGTAAATCGAAAGTGTGATAATAACAATTATTCATTTTCATATAATGGCAGTCGAGTAATTTATAGTTTTATAATTTTAGTTGATTTATTGTTTTGTTAGTCCGATATTTTATTTTTAAATAAGTTTTTGACTCCCTGATCCTCGAAAATGGTCAAAGAAAAGCCGAATTCCATCCGTATTTATGATGATGAAGGGTTTAGGCGCCGGGCCGCATGTATTTGTGTTCGATCTGATTTGGAAACTGAGGTAAGCATCTATTAGTTAATAAATATAGTATGTCAAAATGTACGTTGTGGTTATGTTGTAACTTTGCACACATGCTTAGCTGAATGTTGTATGGTTGTAGAATCGACTTACATACCAGTTTTACTATATCCTTTCTACATTTGAAAAGTCATCAATAAAAAAATATTTTTTAAATTAGATTCAATTAAACAGGTGCTGTTGGTAACATCTTCAAGAAGACCTGATAGCTGGATCATACCTGGTGGCGGTGTTGAACCTGAAGAAGAACCTAGTGTAACAGCAACTAGAGAAGTACTCGAAGAAGCAGGCGTTCTTGGTAAATTAGGTCGTAGTCTCGGCGTTTTCGAGGTACCAAATTATTATTGAGTATATTTATATGAGCAAAGTACACTCTAATTTAATTAAAATGATATCAATGCGTTACAAATCTAACACTTTCAGTTTGGGTTTACATAAGACTACACAAAAATGCAAGGTTATTATTTTTTTTTTAAACAAGTGGATTTTGTAACCCCATTGCTGGTAACTGATATATCATGTAATGGTTCGGTTAACAGTTTATCTCTGGTGTAAAGTTGTTTGTCATTAAGTGTGCAGGAAGAATGTTAAGCTTAACAAGATAAATTATGGTTAAATAATTATAATTTATTAAAAAGAAGAGTGTGTTTCTAACATTCTGTAATGTAAAATCAAATTATTATGCTTAGGTTGTTGAATGCCTTTATATTTTGCCACTTGTTATTCCACGAGGCTTCTTTCTTTAGTGGAGATGGTAAAAACACTTTCAAATAACAGATAATAGTTGTTTTATACAAATACTCTGAGTAATTGTGGACATCTGGGACATTTTTCAGAAATGATTCTTTGTTCATAAACAAAAGAAAAAGTGCATTAACATATCAAACAAGTTGAAAATGCAAGGCATTGTCGCAACGAACTTCCAAATGTAGACTTACTTTAAAACAATTTAAAGAAATTAAAATTATTATGTTGTAATAATTATAAGTATTCAGATAAAATAAAAATTAATTCCCCGGGGGGTCGGGTATCCGTGGTCAGATTTTGTGGGGGGTACCATATTTCGACTCAGCTATGTTAGGGGAGTTCAAATATGTATCGCACATTAATTTTGGACCTATTTGAAATTTTAATTTTCCCGACGGAATATCGCGGGGGCACGGCATCCCCGTGGCCCGATTTCAACTGACATCAAAACTTAAGCTCAGGACACCGAGCTGAATCGATTGATGTATCACACATTGATGTCCGACCATTAGAAAGGCCTCGGACGGACAGACGGACGACAAATCGATTTCATAAACGAACGAAGTTCGTTGAAAATTTTCATTTGTGAGTTACGTGTCTAGTACTTTAGTAGTTTATTAGGACATATTAACTGATTTGATTAGTTGAACAAGTCGCATTGCAAAAATTACTTGATATTGACTTAAATGAATTATTATTCAGCATCTTAGTTTGTTGAAATTTAACATCATCAAGTAAGAGACAACTTTATATTTGGTTTATGACCTTACAAACTGAAGTTAATATTAATATCATCATGTGCATTAAAGATTTCCTAATTGCTATACATTGTTTAAATAACGGAACCGGTTGGTTTTATTTTATTTACTTAAAACTTGACTAGTTTTAAAGAATTTATTTCCTTTTCCAGAAGTTAAATGGTACAAATTAGTTAAAACATGAATTACAGTAATGGATTACCTGCTTCAGTAAATATATAAAAATGCCTTAAAAGTAATTAGCAAGTTACACCAAGACACCTCACGTTTAAAAATTAAACATCACAGTTTAAATATTTATAATAGTCAGGTTATTTATGTCTACAGATCATGATAACACGAAATATGTAAAACAGTTCAAAACCAAAATCGCCAATGTACTAATTTTAAGTATAGCAAAGCATTAATAACATTGTTTATCTTCTAGGAAACCTCATGAAGTTGTGTACACACTCTGGCAGTTTATGTCATCAATTTCTATCATTAAACTCAGTTCAACCATTTTGTTGAAAGATATTGAGTTCAGTACCTCGATCTGGTTGTCAAAGTATTTATATCGATCATTTCAACTCGCTAACTTTGATCACATTGACTTCGACCAGATTGAGCGCATCGAGATAAATATATAGTCATAACTATTATGGTAAGTTTCTTGATAAACTTTACAATTAGAGTTAAAAATGTTAATAACCATCTTGTATAGTTGTAAATCAAACGATTATTCAATTGCAGAAAAGGTAGAAATTATCAAATGGTATTATAAAAATAATGAGAAATTACAAGCAACAGTGACGACTCAACGAAATACATCTTGAATAAAAGTGTCTACTATTTATACACTAGAGCTGGTTGCCAAATTTAACAATACTGAAGCAGTGACAAATAAAAAGAAAGCATATGAAAGGGACCGAGGGCGGTTGCATGTAGTCATGAATTCTACACTTACTACTACGAAATTGTCTGTTGTATCTAGTGTATATGGAAAATTCACCGCTGATGATTTACTGACAACAATTCACTGTCAACAGTTCATCGTCACAATAATTCACCACAATAATGAAAGTCATTTATATATATTTTGTTTAATGTTATCATATCGTCGTTCACTCTGCGGGTATCACTGAACTAGTTGACGCATAAATTTAATTGTATTGATTTTGAATTATTTTAAAGGCACAGACAGGTAGCGATTAGCAGCCAATTGATCATTGTACATCTGGCAAAGGGTGCCACCTCTCTGTGCCTTTAAAATAATTTCAAATTAACACAATTAAATTTATGACTAGACTAGTTCAGTGATATCCACACAGAGTGAACGACGATATAATAACAGAGAATTTTTACTCACTCCTCTCCAACACCCAATACCTCTGCATAAGACAAACTAAATTCACCAAAAAATTATATAATGAACTATATAAACTCACAATTTACAAATCCATGCCCTTTTTAATATCATTTGCCTTTTATAAAACTTTTAAATCAAAATTACAATAAATATTCCTATCGAATTAACTCTTTACGAAGATTATATCTTTTTACACCTTTTTATAGGAATTAAAGCCAGCAAAAACAATTGTATCTTACCACGAATAGTTTCGTTGAACGTTTAAAGAAATATCCCCATTCTTAAACATAATTCTATGTACCAACCGAATTTTTGTTGACCTTTTACACAAAAATATTTTAATCACATGCAACTTTTATGCTCACTTTTGAATTCACATATTATGTAAAATTATAAATGCAACATGGTATAAATTGTATAAATAATTCTGACTTTATATTTCTCCTGTTTCTTCTTACTGTAGCTTCCTGGCCCAAATCAGTCGTTTGTTCAGTAGCTTACGGTCGTTAACCAACAACTTAACGTGTTAACCCCGTACTTTGAAATATTTCCCCTTGGAGTCGTTTGTCCAAGATTTGAAGTATTAACTCCAGTATTTAGAGTATTTTAACCATTAGAGTATTTAACCATTGAAGTAGTGTATTAACGTCGTAATTTGGACTACCCAGTGACTTAGAATATTACTTGAAGTCGTTTACTTGCAACTTGGAGCCTTACTTGGAGTGTTCCTTAGAACCGTTTACATCAACGGCAAAATTTTATATAAATTTATTTCAACGTGCACTTTACTGTTTCTATCACTTGAAATTATAAATTTTAACTGTGACTCAATTTTATTCACATAATAATTTGCATTCAACTAGCACAGTCAGCGCCTGGATTATTAAAAACTATCTTCTTTATCTGTTTTGTCAGTTTTATACAATCTAATTTCGTCCCGTATCTTCCACACGTTCTCATTGGATGACCGAACGCTATCAGTTGTCCGTCCGTGGAAAAGGCGTTCCAATTACTTATCTGGAAGGTGTTGGATTTTAGCGGGTCTAATATATACGTTCTAAACGGCACGTATCTCGCAACTTTCTAGATGAACTTTATTCGCAGATGGTATTTTACGTACGTTGTAAATCGCACGTACTCCTTCACTTCAATATCCATACTTTATTTACATATGTGTGTGTTATTAAGTATGGCATTTTATTTACGTTCTAAACTGCACGTATTTTTTAAATTTCAAGCGGGATTTGTTTAACAAATGGTATTTCGTGTACGTTGTAAATTGCACATATTCTATTGCCTCTAATATTCATACTTTATCTAATATGCTTGTTTTTAGATTTTTGCCTATACAAACTGGTATAAATTACACGCATTATTGACTCTTTACGCAACTGCGTTTAGATTGAAAGAAATTTCATTTTGCAGTTATTTTTCTTCAAATATGTTGAATTTGTATTTGTTTTCAAGCTTAAGAATGATTTAAATGTTCTAAAAAGATTGGATTGCTTTCGCAATTATTTATTTTAATGAATGTAGTGAAGTTACTACGGAATGAGTTTTCTTTAATTGATTGTAGCTTGTTATCGATTTTATACAGGGTGATTTGTATTTGTTTTTGCGTAATGAGTGAATTATGTACATTTTATAATTTAAATATTTGGTTTTTGTTGTTTTTATGATATTTACATAAGTATTCCTCCCTTGTGACTTATATGACCTTAAATAATCTTATTATCAATATATATATATATATATATATATACATATACATATATGTATATATATATATACATATACATATATGTATATATATATATATATATATATATACATATACATATATGTATATATATATCTGTGACAATGGTCGCACATTGGAGCGCCACTAAGAGTGCTGTGAAACGGCCGAGTTGAGGAATATTAAATACAAAATATTCAAATATCAATTAACAAACAAACAAAAAAATCCAAAATTTTATGCTTATGACTATTTGTTAAAGAACGCTTATCCAAATCTCCTTTGGAAATTTACAGCAATGGTATTAAATCTTTCCATTTCCATCTTAAATCTCCACCAAAAAGTACATCTTCTGTTTTTAATTAATTAGCTTTTAGAATAGCTCTTGTATAGAATAATGTTCAATCTTCATAGTACTTTTACAAAACCATTAATGCTTCATCAACTAATTGTATTTGATAACTTCTATGTTTGAAACTGCTGAAATATAAATTTCATGTCGTAAACTTATTTAAAGCTTACGATTCATTGCAACTTTACAAGGTCGATCTTTACTCAACGTTGCATATTGCTTGGCTTTATCAAGGATTGATCAAACTCGAATCTATTACTCAAACTTGTATGGTCAATATCGTAAAATAAAATGAAAATTGAACATTAATTACTTTCGTTTATATAGAAAATAATCTCGATATGTCATTATTCCATTGTACTCTCGAATCGTAGTCACTGCTGAATGATGTAATATTTTCAAGAATCCATACCGCTTCACGCTGCATCGATCCAATCAGTACCAAATTTATGATTTATGTTTTATCGTAAAATGCGCTGTTTATCCTTGTCTAATGCACGAGTTCAACGGTCACAGCTTATTCTATCTTGCATAAGGCTACAAAAATAATTCTTATTTATTTTTATTGCATTTTAATGTTCACTGGAGTTTCTCGAGCCGATATTTATCCATTAATTGATTTATATAATATTTCTCAGTATTTGATAACGAATTTGTCTTTATTAATAATGTACCCAAAAATTCTAGAATATGGTTTTATTTAAAAACCTTTAAAATGAAGTTAAATGATATATCGACACATCCGGAAGTCATTTCAGTTAATGAGCGGTTTGTCCTTGGACTTTGTAAATGCAAAAAGATTTGCATGGGTTTGTATTCTAATAATGTTAGTATTTTAAAATAGTTTTAAAGTATCTTTAACAAGAATGAATATTTTTAAAATCTATACTGGGGAATATGTCTTAAATTGACACTTCTGTCATTTAAGGCTAATGACACACGTTCTAATGCATCTTTATGCACATAATATTAATTACATAAATAATTGAAGCTCGCAATTGCTTTTTTTATCTTTTGCAAATGCAATTAGATTGATATGTTTTTTATGCGGATGTATTAAATGGCTTTGTATCTTCATGATTGAAACTCGTTTTTACTAAGTAATCGACCATTGAAATAAATTAATTTGAACTTTTAAGTTTACATCCGTTTTATGATCTTTTCAGTCTGTCATAAATGTAATGCACGGAAATTTAATCACATAATTAATAAGGGCTTTGTCTTTTAATGGCAAAGATGTGCTCATATTGTAGTGTAGCGCAAGTAAAATGGAACGAGCAGGTTTTATACATTTGTGCTAAATCTACAAAATGCTTAATTTTTTGAAATACTGTTTACGAGAAGCTAATTATAATAATAATAAAAGAAAATAGTAAATGGAAACGAAATTAATGTAATTGTTAATTCCTAACTTTGGTGATTAGCAGAGTAATAAAAACATCAACATAATTCAACATTAAATACAGATAAATAATTGTAGTATAGTTGAAGGCCGTGCAGGCATAATGAAAATCATGGTGGCTATATTTTTCATTTGTAAATGAAATTTACTGGTTTACTGCTATAAATGCTCTTTCTCATGTAACTATAATCCATTTCACGAATCAGTGTAGTGACGTCACAGACAGTAATTTTTGTTGCTAAATGTAATTTAAAACTATGTATGTGTAGTATTTAGGAGAAAATAAATGTTACGGGTTTGCAACGCGTTGAACTGTTGTTGTTAAGCACTTTGTTAAATTTCATTTTGCATCTGTCGGCTGTCATTTGCGATTTGTTGTTTTTAGCAATTTTACTCACTTTTTGTGTTTATTTTGTACTAAAACTGTTTTCTCCAGAACAAATTTCGCTTTTTGTATTGTTATTCCAGATTAACAGTGAACAATAGGGCAACATAGCAGCTGCTGGTCTATATCACTTCACTATACTGATTCGTGGAACGAACTATATTGTGTTGAAAGAGATAAACGTGATAATGTGTGAGATCTGTTATCAAATATAGATCTCTAGATAAACCCAGCAAAAATTTTTACAAACAAATTATTCCATCACCGATTAATATGAGTGGTGACAAGAGTCGTTTGTGCGGGTAGAACTGTTTTTGAATACGATAATGCACGTCATGGTTGTGGAACCCGCTCCTAGACGACAACACAGATGGAGCAGTATCAGTCAACCACAAGATGAGAAATGACACAGAGACCCTTGAAGTATTAACACTATGTGCACCCACGAGTCCAGGGACTTTCTCCCAGAATAGCAATAACATGGATCACCCTCAACAATAGTCTTGCATCTTGGGATATTTATCGTTTCACATTGCATTTCCTAGTTAACTTTAAATCCTCAACACAAATAATATTTTGCAACTCTATTTTCATGCTATTATGAAGTAAGAAATAAAGAAGTTTAATACTGTTGGTATTCACAAAAATACTCTTTCAGTTTGTGGTAGCTTAACAAAATTGTTAACTATGCAGTTTTTCAAACACCGTTGAATCTTCTATATAAAAATTATTATAAATATCACATTTTAATTCACAAATTAATCTTTTAAGTCTCTACCAAATAGTACTTCAGCATCATCGGTAAAAGGGACGTTTTTGGCATACAAATTTTCAAAAGAATATTTCAATAGAAACAATTTAAAACCATGTGCTGAGCCGTCCTGTTAACCATTCTAAGTTAATATTTAATTTCCCTTATTATTTATATCTTAGTCAGCTACACCGATGACAAAAATTAAAAAGATGAGAACTGTCAGATAGAAAAACGAAATGATGTGTGCAAAAATTCAACATTAATCATGGCGGTTTTCATGTACAAACTGGATGCTGATAGTGGATTGTGATACCTGAACAACAATGGTATATCGAGTGCATGGAGATAATAGTCTGCCAGTCATTAGATTCAGGTAAGAAGCCAAGTTATAGGGAAAAATTCCATAAATTACGTGCATTTATTACGGCTTTGGTATACAAGCACGCAGTTGCAGGCCTGCATTTATTATCAGAATATAAACTAACTTGAAGGTGTTGGTGAAAAAAGAGAATTCCTAATCCTAATAATTTTATCTTTCGTAAAGGACATCGACAGCTGGCAAAATCAACAGCCGAACCGGGTGATTGTGAATTTCTGGGTAGGTAAACTTGAGGCGCGTGCACTTACCCTTATTTGTTTAGATTTAGACAATCTGTGCCCTGAACGGCATGTTCTATTAGTAATAATAATAGGTTTTGTATCTATTCGAGGTTTTGTTTATTTTGTTTGATCACATGAAACACGGGAACTTTTGTTTACATAAAAGTCACATCTTTAATTGAGTAGAATTAAGACTTGAAGTAATTGTTGTTAGACCACGGTGATATTAAGTATTCTTATCTGTTAATTTCTTATAATAGTTTGACACCGTGGCATTATTTAGGGTAATGTTATATTTCCAAGTTAATAAATGGGTTTTAAATAGGCGTATTTCTTTCATAACAGCTCAATTTAGAGGATATTTCTTCGGGTCGTCCCACCCTCCCTATAAGAGATATTAGTCGCCGGATTGCCCGGAAATGTTCATTTGGCTGCCCAAAAATAGTGCTCGAAAAATAGCAAGCTTATGAGTTGTCGTGAAAGAATTATACTAGATAAAAAAAAAGTGTTTAAGGATTTACAAAAAAAAAAACACATCATTAAACTCTTGAAAATAAGTAATTAATTGTAATATGGCAGGGCGTAGGAGTAAGAGAAATAATAAGGGGGATGAAGAGGAGAGGGATGGATCTATTAGTGCCTTAACAAAATTAATGAAAGAAATTAGTGTGAGTTTACAAGAAAGTAATAGAATTTTGTACGAGAGTCTTGCTGTTTTAACGCAGAATGGTAATAATTTAATGAAAAATGTGAATGAAATGAAGGGATTTTTGGAATCTAGGGAGGAAGTAAATTTGCCTGTTCAATTAGAAACGTAAACAAAGGTGATGATTAATGAAGGGAAGCCAGTGGCATCGAGTAATGTGGGAAATCCTCATTACCTATCAATGTGGAAAGAACTAGGTGGTAATTCGGTACACTTTAGACCAGAGGGAGGTATAAACCCTGTAATGTTTATTAATAAGTTGTCATCATTGTTTAAGGAATGCCCATTTGTGCACCACAGCCATCAACAGCAGAAACTGCGATGCCCTTCCGGACACCTCTTGGGTGTAGTGTTGGTAACATAGTGTAAAATTGCACCTAGGTAAATTTTGAATCATTATTCAATTTTGTTCTATTTTTTTCATTTATTGTTAGATGGACGCACTCCTGCACTACTATAGTTGGCTGGTGCATCTTTATTTTGTTACGGAATTTCTGCCCTTTTTGGGTAAGCTCAAATTTAATAATTTAACACTTTAAACAAACGTAACAAATATTTGTTTACAATACATAGAAAAATCGTCTTACATATTTGAACAAATTTATAATGCCCATTGTTGCACAGATTATAAAGCCCATGAATGCAATAAAACTTTTGCACGTGTGTCTTAAATGTTTTATTTGTATTTGGTTGATAACTATTACATTAACATTTATTAGACAGAGTAACAAATTGTTTGCAGATTTTTTTTAAACATTTAACGTATCTAAGATTAACATTAATATGTAATAAAATTTTATAACATTTTGCACTGAAAGTTAACTTTATATTATATCTGTTGTTACATAATATTTTGTGCTTTATTTTATATAAATGACTCATGTTGAAAACGTGATAGTTTATGTAACACATTGTATTGTATTAAATGTTATCTGCAGTTAATAAGATGAGGTTATTTATTTGCTCATGTAAATATGCTCCTTATTTTATTATCTTTATTAAATAAGGTTTTACTTTAGCACACAGAAAATAAGCACCGAACAGAGGTATATGTAATGACAGTATCAGAAGAATTAGAAGAATGGGAAGATTCACGCAGTATAGGCAGGAAACGACAATGGTTTAGTATAGAAGAAGCCTTGGAGAAATTGGCTATGCATAAACCTGTGCAGCGTCATTATCTTCAACAATTGCTACGTTCCAAACTTACTTGACTGTGAATGCTTTTTTTATCAAATACAATATATTTACTGTTATTATAAAACATCTGTGGTTGCTGTGGTATAGTGGGTTCTTGTACATTTTGTATGCAACATCTTAAATTTGTAGTAATATGTTTTCTGCAATAAATTTACTCCTAATTTTTATTTGTGTTATTAATACACTTAAAATGTATTCACAATTGTAATTAGTTCTTTGTATGTGATGATTGCTTTGAAGTGCAAAATTGAGTTGAATGTAATTATTTAAGTTTATTAGGTACTTGTACTTTTCCTAATCTGTTAAAATTGATTGAGGATTTTTAGATATGTAGATACTTTCGGAAGTTTTACGCATAAATTTGCTCTATCTTCAGCTATTAACTTCCTTGTTGAAAACATACTACTAGGAGTAAAAACGTGTTCCAATTTCAGTATAGTTGTATTAGATGTCTATATCGTTACCACACTGGGAATTTGCAAAGCGTCAATTTTACAGTAGAGCCAAAAAATGCTTAAAAGTAACCTGATAAATCAAGTTTTTAATCAACGTTTCAGAGTTGATGGTATTAAATGTATGATATGGAACCAAAACAATAATGGTATAATGAATTAGTATCAAATTGTCCAAAAGGATAAAAAAGCATATTTGTGCATTTACTGTTGTGAAAATATTTGTCGCTCTGGTGAGTCCGATGTGACCATGATTTATTAAGTTTATTACTGTCAACTTTCATGATATATAAGCAGTACATACAATTAAATACCAAAATAGCATTCCTAACAAAAATTTACTCTATGTTAAGTAACCTGTAACAAAAGCACGTTTTTTGTTTTTAAAAAAACTACCTAACAATTCAATTTTTTAAAAACAAAGTAATAGATAACTATTATTTAAAATGAGTTAGTGAGATTTTCATTGATGTAGTGAGTGTCAGGTGGAGATATTCAAAAACGTTTAGAAAAGGTGGTTGTAATAGGAATATTAAACTCGATTCTGATAGACATAATAATGTTTATTAAATTCAGTTGCTTGTAGGTTGAAAATGTACCCCAATGCCAGCAAAACACCTCTAAAATTGACTTTTAACACATCCACATATAATTCACACAATTGCAGGATAGCAACAATGCATATCCATAATATTTATATACTGGGTATTTCACTCAAAACTTTTAGGAATTGTATTTTGAAAACAAAAATACATTTTTGAATATTTAATGTCGAATAGCAATTTATATTGATTTTAAGTTGTAATGTATCTTTAGACACCAAAACAGTCACCGAATTTCCCTAATTTAAACTTCCATTTGGTTACTGTTCTTTATAGCACTGCTAAGGTCTGTACTGAAATCTACCAGATAATTGATTGTACAAAAAAACGTCTTCATTCAACTTCAGAGATTTTGGTTTATCTAGTTTCCTGCCAGTATTACATTCAGTTTTAACAAAATTTTCTTAAGCGATGTTTCAGAATTAAGACACTTGATTATTAGTTATGAGGATCTTTATAATACTAGTTTTTGCTCACGCCAGCTTAATAAATACATGTGTGCATTAATTTAAGTTTATATCTTTGTGACTGTATAATTAGATCAGAATTTTTAAAGTGTTTTACTATACATACATAATTATAATTGTTTCTAATTATAAACTAAATACCATTGTGAAACAAGACAGCCCTTTGAACGCACCTGCGTTTTTGCAATGTCACGTGTTTCACGGTAGTTCAGTGTCTTTGAATAGAAACTACACTTCTTCGTTGGCTTTTGCAAGGAATGGTTGAGTTCAGTGCCGGTCCTCCGAACAATGAACAATAGTGCATCGCATTCAATCAACTCTACCCGGGGAGCATCACAACCACAAAAATTTGTCACATGAACAACTGGTGAGTCACTTACGTAATATATTTGTTTTCTTGTTTACATGCATACAATTGTTTGTAAAGTTCGTGTTAATTACGATTTCGTAGTATAGAGTCCACTTGAACTAATTAGATGTGCCAGCTCATTAAAATAGTAATATTTCTTTAAGGTGATGTGGGGGAGTGTAGACGGGTCTAAATGTAACATTTTAAAGGACTAAGTGTGACACCTACCACAATAGAGTTTAATGATATGTTACTGATCTAAATTAACAAACTTATAGTTATCTATATCAGCAAAATGATCATCTGTCAAACATTCAGCGGCGTGTTTTGGCAGTGGATACAATTTGAGGAGCAGCAGATAATTGATAGTTATCATCCCAGAGACTAGTTTTTAATTCTTATAAGAATTGTAATACATGATCAATGTAATAATTATCATATCCTAATGAATATTTTCCCATAAATTTTAAGTTAGCCCAAAAATGCTAATTGTCAAACACTTGCCCTGTTAAAAGGCTTACTACGTCAATGCCCAGCACATGCCTACCATACGAACGCTATTAATGCCGTGCCGTTAATAAAAGGTTAGATTTTAAAGTGAGTTAATTATGGATGCTGTACATATTGGTTGCACTGGTTTCCAACACTTGTTGGAAACTTATATTGAAAGGACAGACGTTTCGGTACACATCCAGTATTAAACACACGATTGTTGACTGGCATATTTCATGTTATGGTTCAAAAACACCATTAGTATGGAAGACTACTTCTTTCAATGTTGCAGAATGTCGGTTGGTTAATTTGACGAGCTGCTGAGTCGTGTGTGTGTGAGGTAATCAAGAGAACGACACTAATATGAAGAGAAGTATACTCCAGCTGAAAGATTAGTAATTACACTTAGGTAAGCTGAATTGTAATGTTAAAATAAACTATATACTTTTTTAGAGGCCATATACGAGGTAGGCCCGATAAGTACTAGCCTATAAAGGAAAAACGAAAATTTTGAAAAAGTGACGATTTATTTCTCAACATAGTCTCATTTTAGCTTGATACACTTGACTCGGCGTTGCTTCAACTTCTTTAACCCGTATGAAAGATACATATTCTCGAGGTCTGCAAAGTAGGCCTCCGTGGCGGCGATGACCTCCTCATTCAACTCAAATTTTTGACTGGCGAGCGACATTTTCAAGTTTGGAAAAAAAGAAGGAAGTCGTTGCACGGGGCCAAATCTGGAGAATACGGTGGATGGGGGTAGCAGTTCATAGCCCAATTCAACCAATTTGGCCGTGACGGGAGGGGTTGTGCTTGTTGTCCGGAGTGAGCAAATGCGGCACTCATCGTACCGACAGCTTTCTCGTGTTAAAAATTGCATGCAGGATATGACCCACGCGGTCTTTTGAGATGCCTACTGTCTCAGCTATCTCGCGCAACTTCAATCGGTGGTCTGTCACTACGAGATTGTGGATTTTTGTTATGTTATTCTCCGTGGTAGCTGTTAACGGGGCACCTTAGCGTGGCTCATCAAAAATCGACGTGCGACCACGTCGAAACTCGTTAAACCAATTTTTGACGGTTGCCATCGAAGGAGAAGAGTCACCGTACACAACATCCAAGTGCTCTTTGATTTTGCTGCACGATTTTCCGTTCAAAGAATCGAATCACCGACCGATATTGATCTTTTTCCATTTTTCTAAAATCGGCAGACACGCCTGCTTCCACACGCGGTCAAAACAAAACTACAAGTTCGATTCGGCTGAAATTTTGACAGTAGCCGTCTACGGGAATGCACTACACGATAGTAAATTTCTCTTGCGATAGTGGCGCCATCGGGCGGTGTAAGTACTTATTAGACCGTCCTCGTATATTGTAATTGATATACATTGATATTAAGAAAATACAGACGGACGTTATATAGTAGTTTTATAATATTTTTAACAAATTACAAATAAATAGTACAGTTCACACGCACTACATACAGCCATGTTGCCATACTGTTCAAATAAATAGATTTTTTAAAGATTTATTTGTCATGTATGTGTAAACATACCTAACTTTTGCATAATTAAATATTAAACTTCCTTTTTGTTCTTTACACTACTTGCAAACTCTACAGGTGTTGTTTATTACAACTGCAGTTTCTGCTTCATAAATGTGCCAGCAAATACTTTATTATATAACTGGGTAATATTTATATCAACTGAAAAATTTGTGCAAGTGGTTAACCCGATTTTTAATACGTTTAATGTTTATTCATCATTTAACAAAGAAAACGTAGGTATCCCTGAAGTGAAAATAATTCAACAACTTATATAATTTTTAAAGAATAATTTGTTTAATACATACATAAATACAACTTTTACATATAAAATGTTAAACACTTACATTTTCAGTCTTTCCCCTATTCAAAACCTAATAGGCACTGTTTATTATTGTAACTATTGTTATTATTTCATAACTGTGCCAGTAAACACTTTATTGTGCAAAAATTATATCAACTTAAAAACTTCTGCAAAGGCTAGGCTGAACACATGTCTAATGTAAACTACTTATGTAAAAAAGAAAACGTAACACAAGTAAAGCTAACATAACATATTTCATAAACTACATTGAATCTAAATCACTTAAAATGTTATCGCCATCATCATCTGCATCATTGAATTTATAATTAATGGCTCTACATCATCTCTTTCAAATACAACTTCTCTAGTCCACCATGTTTGTATTTCCATTTCAGTGTGCTGAATTTCATGAATTGCTTTAAAAAGACCATACGTTTCAATGTGATTTGGGGCATTTCTAATATACCACGGCGGGGGTCATCTTTGCGGTACTTAAATCCAATATTCCGAATAATTCTCCACAATGACGACCTGCTTCCCTTGAAAGTCTCACGATCAGCAAGCATCTACCATAATGAATCTAACGTAACGTGTTTCTCTAAAACAAGTGGCAATTATTCAATGAAGTAATAAGTGATTGATACTTACTGTTTTGGTACATGTCATAAATAACATCTCGAATTGTAGTTTCGTCACAAAGATCAATGTCAACTACTGGTTTGAAACGGGGTTTACTTCAAATAGGGCTCGCTGGAAGTACTCCTTGATTAAATTTAGCTATAGTGTTGTTCACTGTAGTGAGGCTTAAATTTAATGCGGCACTGACATGCTGTAACAAAATATAGGTATTACTAATTAGATAACATGTCTTTTACACATCTAACCTTAAATTTGAGCAAAAAACACATATGTTAAATGAATTAGAACAATAACAAATGTATTTTAAAAAAGATATATACAACTACTTACATCACGAACGGCATATAAAGGAAGTAACGGACCCCTATTATTAAGTTCCAATTCAAAGTACGCAGTAAGCATTAAAACCAGTTCTTGAGAACCCTTGTCTAAAGCTGTAGGCATGTTCTACACAATTAACCACAGTGCAACAATAAAAAAATTGTTCTGAAAAAAACAGTTTAAATTCCAATTAATAAAAATAATTTGTAAAATAAATAAGAACTGGGACTGACAAGACAGCTGACAGATATCAAATGATATTATAAAAAATTCGCAAAAGTAGTAGCAACAATATCGCTAATGGCTGTCAAAGGTTAGCATATTTTCCCCTAATATTATGTGAATTAGTTACGGATTACATTTGGCAATAAAAAATTCTGTTTGTTACGTCACACCACTGATCCGTAAAATTAACTATATCGATCAATTATTTAATAAAACAATTACAGTACATTGCAATGCAGTTCAATTTAAAAAAGTTGTATAATGAAAAGAAATTGATGTGTTACATTGTTATATTAAAAAATATTTCTTTTCAATTACTTGTACGGACATCATGCTCCATTAAACAAATTCAGAAATATTAAAAGTTTCACTGCCAGTTACTGTCAATTACTTTATGGATCCAGAGATCTTCGCCAGAGCGAGTAGATACCCATGGGGTTGAAGTAAAAGTGCTGCATGTTGAACCATGATCTGAGAACTCTGGGGTCAATGTTGATGAACGATTCAAAATTGTGTAATATTCAACTGGCGGTTGCATTGTAGTGGCATCTCTGAATACTTCAATAATTTTCATTCTAACATCAAGCACTGAAGATAATGGTAAACTGTCCATAATGGGAACAAAAGACACCAAAAATACCTTGTTACCAAACTTACCAGGACTTTTTTACAAGTTCCTCTCCGCCTTTTGAAGTTTGATACCATCTAGTATCAAATATGTTATGTTCTTGGAGGTAGAACCTAAAGCTTTTCCAAGACTAGTTTTCCTCTTAGCACTGCCTTGCCTCTTTAGGCGTTCTACAACTGAAGGACAAAGATCGTTGCTATTCTTGCTTTGTTATGAACATCGGTTTGTTATCATCAACTTTTTGTTGAATTGCACCATTACCTTCCTTTTGTTCTGGAGGGGGAATGTTAGTTGTTGCCCTTTATGTGCGGCAACAAAAAAGAAAGCTGTTCAAACAACATATACTGGGTCTTCTTCTTCTTAGCAGCTGGCACTTCTGTCCCAGTTTTTAAGTTGTCTTAATTCTCAAACAAAATTATTCCTCAACGATTTCCACCTCTTCATCAGATCTTTTCCTGAAACAAACAACAAATTCAACTTTTTCGAGTAGTACCAATAATTTGTTTATGTATTATTGTAAAAATCCATGGCAGAACGAACACCATTTAATGGCAATTTCACCGTATGCGCATATCCGAAACACCGTTTAAGCTATCACCAAATTTTATTCTAAATACAGTTTATTTCTAACAAGTATCTTAAGTAACTTAAAAGAGTTTCAATTTAATGTACAAAAGTTATTATGTTTATTTTTATTCGTTTAAAAAGTGAAGGTGGAAAGAAGGATATTTTTAACAACCTGTAGGTTAAGTGTAGTGAGCGAAAAATTAATAAAGGCAATTTTTAATTAATGATTTTTTAAGTTATTCGGCAAGTGGACTGAACTTCTCCAATCTTGAATTTGATTTTCAAATATGAAGGAAAACCACTTGAGTTATCGTCAAAGATATCTGTGAAGCTACTTGAACAGCATTACAATCAACTGAAACGCCGGCACCTACAACTGAAATGTGGTTTAAAAAGGCAAATGATTACGAACTGTACAAACTGTATTGGTGCAGTCAACAGTAAATACGTGCGCATTCAATGTCCTTCGGGCTCGAGTTCTCAGTACTTTAATTACAAAAATTTGTGCCGCATGTACGGCTCACAACCAAACTTATGAATATTCTATTATTAAATATAGTTCACATTTACAATAATAATTGAATTTGTTATAATTATTTTTATTAACAAAAACTGTCGTTGGTTGTAAAATTTCGATTTAAAGTCGAATAAATCGAAAAGTAAATGAGATATTGAATAGTGTATAGCATATTTGTAATCAGAGTAAAAAACTAAATAAGATTCATATATTATATATATATATATATATATATATATATATATATATATATATGTGTATATAATTAATTTTGGGTTTTAGGTCAGCAGAATTGAAGAGTTCTCTTTTTTATAAACTCAAGCTTTCGGAAATTTATTTTTCATTTTCAAGAGTACTAAAAGTAAATACAAATGAATTAGTTACTAGAACAAGGTTGACTAATAGCTAAAAATTATAATTAACTAATACTTACTAAAGTGAGATAAGTTACAATTGGAAGATCAATAATAATGTACAGTGTATAAGGGTATGGTATAATTAAATTTAAAAATAAAAATAATACTAATTATATCATCAAAAGGATAAAAAAATTTTGATTATGATGTATACTGTCTTTAAATTTAATTTTTGTAAATAGTTGTTATATGAGAATTTTTTTGTTTGGGAAAGGTATCTTTATATGTATTAATTAAACGCATTCATTGTAATGACATTTTTTGTAAATATATTACATTTTAAAAATATTTTTATCAATTTATTTAGTTATCTTTATAATTTTTTGTGTGAGTATGGTTGTAAGCAAAATAATATTATAACTTAATTATTTATTTCTTAATTTTTTATTTTCAAAATTTATAAAATCATGAGAACCCTGCGATGGAAAACGGTGGCGGCAGACAGACTGAGATCCCATTAACCAAACTAAGTTTGGTTGAAAAGTACTTTTCTTGAGTATTGTTAGCAGTGAGTGATACTCAGTACAACTTCATAGCAGTAGTGTTGGTTTATACAGTCGTGAAGGTGATTCAACTATCATTAAGAACTCTGATCTCTACAAAAGAATGTAAGCTGGTGAATAGAATATCCCAACTGAAAACCCCTTGCCATCAAAAGGCCCATCTGTGCCCCTTATTTTTCTAGAATATAAAGCTTTTACATTGACAAGCTGTGTAATGCGCCCTTATCCACAGAAAAAATTTACAAAGGAGTCTACAACTAAGGGCATTGCAGAGCCAGATGTACAATTGAGTACTCATTTGGGATTTTGAACAACAAATGGTGTGTACTGCACTCTGTTATTTGAGTTAGCCCAGAAAGTGCAACTACAATCGTACAGTGTTGCTGTGTACTATACAACTACAACTAGAAACGGGATGGGTTTATTTTCTAGAATCGTTTGACCTGTGAACTGAAGCAGGAGCAGTTAGTAGTCGTACTACCGGACTTGCTATACTCGACATGTTTTGTGAATATTTCAATGGGCATGGGGCCATTGCCTTGACAAGACAAGTACATTCTTCTAAATCTTCGTTGGGGATTAAACCACTCATGGTTTTTAAAATTATTTTTATTAACGTTTCGATCCATGACCTAGGATCGTTTTCAAAATAATAAAAACTTCAAGTTTGACATTTATGACATAAATTGAAGGTGACTTTGATTTATTGATGTTCGAAATATTTGGCCTTCAATTTGTGTTACGGCCTGGGACCGACTTTTTTTAGGTAGCCAATACGCTTAACGTGAAATCAGCTGATTAATTTTTATTGGTGAATTTTATATAAATTCAATAACTTGGGAATTGGAAAACATTTTTTAACATGTTTCTATTTATACAATTGAGAGGATGGTTATTAAAGAAGTGTGCGATTGTATTATTAAAAGGCTTAAGTAGTCGTTTTTTTATATTTATTTTGAAGGAGAAAATCATTATGATTTAGGCTATCTCTTTGGTAGATTTTAACATGGTTCTGAGGCGACCTTATGGCGGGTTTACACTTGTCAGATACCAATGTTGTTCTATGAAGGTTGTATATGGATCTGAGGCGACCCTATGGCGAGTTTACACTTGTCAGATACCAATACTGTTTAACGAAGATTGTATATGGTCTTATTTCACCGAGATTCAGTGAAGCGGGTTAAGCAACCTGTGGCTACCAAGATCCCCCAACCACAGGTTGCTTAACCCCCTTCACTGAATCTCGGTGAAATAAGACATAAAATTAGAAAACAATAGAAGGGAAACGAGCTATATACATGCTGTGTGAGAATTTCAGAGCACTATGTAAACTAGCTCAGAATATAAATAAGTGCAGGTACGTGTCCAACCAGTTTTGAGATGAAGATCCAATGATGACGATGATGAAACATATTAACAACCCCTGTAAAACAGCATTGGTATCTGACAAATGTAAACCCGCAATAGGGTTACCTCACAACCATATACAATCTCCGTTAAACAGTATTGGTATCTGACAAGTGTAAACCTGCCATAGGGTCGCCTCAGATCCATATACAACCTTCATAGAACAACATTGGTATCTGACAAGTGTAAACCCGCCATAAGGTCGCCTCAGAACCATGTTAAAATCTACCAAAGAGGTAGCCTAAATCATAATGATTTTCTCCTTCAAAATAAATATAAAAAAACGACTACTTAAGCCTTTTAATAATACAATCGCACACTTCTTTAATAACCATCCTCTCAATTGTATAAATAGAAACATGTTAAAAAATGTTTTCCAATTCCCAAGTTATCGAATTTATATAAAATTCACCAATAAAAATTAATCAGCTGATTTCACGTTAAGACATACCTAAAAAGTCGGTCCCAGGCCGTAACACAAATTGAAGGCAATCATTCATTTAAACTTTAAAAATTTTTGCTTAGTGTATTCAAACCAAATATTTCGAACATCAATAAATCAAAGTCACCTTCAATTTATGTCATAAATGTCAAACTTGAAGTTTTTATTATTTTGAAAACGATCCTAGGTTATGGATCGAAACGTTAATAAAGATAATTTTAAAAACTATGAGTGGTTTAATCCCCAACGAAGATTTAGAAGAATACTAAACAAACCACAACAAACATACAGGGAGTAAGACAAGTACACATAGACCCACGCAGCAGAGGCAGAGAATATCGACTTAAGAACTCACTGCTTTGTCATTTATGTAAATAATATACATGTATTTTGTCACTCTAATAAAAAATATATAACACAGCTGATTTCTTTTTTTAGAGTGATTAAATCGTTTCATTACACTTCGATATGTTTATGTGTACTGTACTAACCAAAATGGCATAAGGTATTTAGATACACGGAACTTATCCGTTACGTTATCTCGCCTCAGTAAATGCGTAGTACACATAAAAGTATAAACTTGTCTTTAAAAAAAAGTACCTGGCAGACCGAACCTTGCTCGGAGAGGATAATTAGCACAATAATAATAATAACCCCCAAGCAAATGTCTTGTGTAAGGGTAGGGTAGGTATTGGTTTATTCAGAGTCAAATAGATAAGGGAGATTAAGTTTGGCTGACCAGTAACTACAGCATAGTATATAATCTATATTTTCATATAGGTTATCAGTATCACAGAATCGGTCTACTGTATTTTTACACAAATAACTTACCAGGTTTGTTTTCTCATCGGATGTCATCTCGTCCCAGTTCTTCAACATTTCTGTTCCTACTTCAATCCAGCATTATACCTTTAGTTATTTATTAGCATATTCTTTACTTTATGTTTCATAGAGATTGGCAACACTACACTCAACACAAAGAATAAACTTTTCTACATCAAACATTGTGCAAACAAACAAATTACTTTCACAAAATAATACCACCAAATCAAATGTGAAATGTCTACACCTAGAGCTCTGCGTTGCGACTGCGCTGGCACTGGAATTGCCCATATAGTGTGATCCAGTGCTAGTAGCGTCTTTGCACTGATACCTGTTTACATGACGTTTGCAGTGCCTCTATAGTCTTAGCATTACTCAAAAAGTGAAATTCTGCTAATTATATTACTATGGTAGAACGCTAACTTAATAATAAAAATTTTTTTTGGAATTTTGTTAATTCGACCAAAAATAGTAATAACTTTTTAATAATTTTTGCCGGCGCAGATGTTCCTAAATGATCTTTTAGCAGGTAGTAGTATTGCTATAGCTAATCTATTTGCATTAAAATGTAGGCAAGTTTATTCTGTTCAAAATTTAAATAACAAGTGTAATTTTGCATTAAATGACCATTTCATTTTTAGAAATCTCTGCAAAGGATATTGAAAATTGTATAAATCAGCTTAATACCAACTTGGGTCCAGGCCCTGATGAATTACATCTACTTTTTATTAATACTCCCTGTATGTTTTTGTGGTTTGTTTAGTATTTTTCTTAATCTTCTTTGGGAATTAAACCACTCATAGATTTTAAAATCATCTTTATTTACGTTTCAATCCATGACCTAAGATCGTTGTCAAAATAATAAAAATTTCAAGTTTGACATTTATGACATAAATTGAAGGTGACTGATTTATTGATGTTCGATATATTTGGTTTGAGTACATTATGTGAAAATTTTAAAGTTAAAAGAATGATTGGCTTCAATTTGTGTTACGGCCTGGGACCGACTTTTTAGGTAGCCAATACGCTTAATGTGAAATCAACTGATTATTTTTTATTAGTAATTTCAAATAAATTCAATAATTTGAGGTTTGGAAAACATTTTTTAACATGTTTCTATTTATACGCCACACAAATTGAAGGCAATCATTCTTTTAATTTAAAAATTTTCACCTAATGTACTCAAACCAAATATATCAAGCATCAATAAATCAAAGTCACCTTCAACTTGAAGTTTTTATTGTTTTGACAACGATCCTCGTCATGGATCGAAACGTAAATAAAGATGATTTGAAAAACTATGAGTGGTTTAATTCCCAAAGAAGATTAAGAAAAATACTTTTTATTAAATCTTGCTGTTTAACCTTGATAGAACCGAATGAGGTAATTTATAATCTTTCAATTGCTTTTGGTGAATTTCCAGAGGTATGGAAATTAAGCTCTGTAGTTCCCCTATTCAAAGAAAGTGACAAAACCAATATTAATAATTACAGAGCTATATCTAAAACAAGCGTCTTTGGTAAAATGCTAGATAATCTTGTCGCCTTTAAACTATGATCCCATCTCAATAAGTATATAATTGAGCAACAATATGGATTTATGCCTAAAAGACCAGTAACAACTAACATACATTTACTGTGAATCAATAATTATAGCATTTTCATATAACTACTCCTTGGGCTACATTTACATTGATTTGGTTAGAGCATTTGATAAAGTAAACGACAGCATATTGTTAATTTATAAAACTGGACGTCGCTGAAATATCTCTTTATTCTTATTATTTTCAATCCCATGTGCAAAAATTATACATTTATACTTATAATAATATATCAAGAGCAGTGAAGCACACCATACCCCATTACAATATATTTTTGACAGATGACAAACTATATAGTGGTATAATTGCAACTCATAGTTACATTAGAAGACCGCTTAATATTGATTTAACGTCTTAGATTATTTTACAACTAAACCTATATACTTTTGCACTTATTATAAATTGGATTGTTATGGAGTAATTGGCGTTCTACTGAAGTGGTTCGAATCGTTTCTTTGTGGTCATCGAGCAAGAGTAAACAAATATAAAACGAATAACTTTGGATGAAATTCTTGTTTCTTCTAGAGTACCCCAGGAGTCACACTTGGGACCATTATTATTTTTGCTCTACATTAATGAAGTCTTTAATGTTATTTTACATACTAAATTGTTGCTATTTAAAATAATTATGCAAGATTCAGATTGTTTTGCTCTCCAACATGATCTAATAAACATTGAAGCTGCCCTTTAAGAAATTGCAATGGCATTTAATTTTTCAAAATGTTCAATTATTAGGTTTAGTAGAGGTGGCACTCACGAGGCATTTGATTACCAATGCGAAGCAGGCTTCTTAGGAAAAGTTAAGGCCATTAGAGATCTTAGTGTATATTTTGATTCCAGTATCAGTTCTCATAGTCATATTCATTGTTATATAGAAAGCTAGAAATGTTTTATATTTCAATAAATTAATATCCAAGGATTTTAAAAATCCAACTACTTTTATAATAACTATTTATTATTCGTTTCTATATCCTATACTGGTATATGGTTCGGTAGCCTGGAATCCATTTCTTTTGGTTCAGTCTGATAAATTGGAAACCATATGTAGAGGTTTTCTACGTTATGCTGCATCTCGCATTGACATGGCTATGAAATTTAGTAATTATGACTATAAACTCACTACCGCCAAGTTAAATATAAGTACATTAAATTCTACCAGAGATAGAGCGGACTTAATAGTTCTCTATAAATTATTCAACAACCATATCGATTTCAAAGTTCTACTTGGATATTACGATATCTTCCGAACAGAAATATTTGCTTTGCTTACCCTATTATTAAATATAATTTTGTAAAACATTCAAGCATATTTAGGTTAAGCAAACTGGCAAGTAATAATTATCTTTTGTTTGATTTAGTTAATACAACTGTATATACAATATCTTCTCAATCAAAACAGTTATTAAAATTAGAATAATTGTGTTAATTATATTATACCTTGTTAAGTATTGTGTAAAAAGGACCTTTGCTAGTTAAGTAAATAAAACAAAAATTAGTATACTTTAGTTTATGTTTAGGCAAGAATGGTTAGAAATTATATACGCAAAAACAACAAAGAGAAGTACATACACCAAAGACACTCTGCAAAGGGTATTAAACGAAATTTTAACAGCTATATAATATGTGGCTTACAAGAAACATAGCATCCCACAAATAGCTTAGTTACCACCAAAAAAGAATTTGGAAAATTGTTACGTGCCGAAAAATTCGGCACTCGACATTCTCAATTAAGTTTTAATATGTGAGAATTTCGCGCCACAAATTTAAAAAGACTTGTGCGCGTATTTCCGTCAATTCAGATAGGGCGTTGCACGAGATTTTTGCGCCGACGCAGTGGGCCAAGAAGGTGGTGGGGGATTTCCGATATACGCGCTGGAGCTAGCCTCCGGGATGTGAAGAAGTGTGGCTGTCTTGTATCTTATCGTGCCTTTTTTGTGTTATGTAGATCCCTTTTGCCCTTATCTTTGATTATCATTCCCTAAACCAGTTTCCTGTCGTTCCCTACATATAGGAAGAAGACAATCGAATTTGGATTCAACCGGGCTCAAGAATTCCCACGCCCGAGAAAGAGCAGTGAAGCAGCTGACGCCCGAGAAGGATCGACAACGGAGCCCCGCTGTACCCATCATGGAGTAATTCCGCAAGAAACCCAGCAATTCATGTGAGTAGTATTTTCATCCATTTTTATGTGTTGCAATAATTTGCATATTGTGTGACATCATCTATAAATTGCTCGTCATTTCTACAATTATCTAACATGGCTACCAACTGACGTAGTGTCTCGCGTACCTCGACGGCGGGGATGTAATAAAGTACAACTATGGGAAATGGAACAGTAATTTCTTATGAAGAATAAGTGATACTTGCAAACTGCTTAATAATAATGGAAAAATGGGATTGAGGATTAATGCGGTGTTATTTTTCATATTGTTGAAAAGTAGGTTATTAGAAACAATTTGATGACACCTTCAGGGTGGATCTGAGTTAAAGAGTTACCGTAGCTTGAACTGTGAATGAAAAATTTGATAATTGAAATACAAACAGAATCTTAACAATATTTAATCAATTCTGCAATCAAAATACCGATAACAATTCCTATAAAAATGGCCAGTATTCAAGAAGCAAGAGAACGAAACTAATACATTGACTGGTATGGGTCATTAAATCTAAAATAAACACAAATCAATGCAAACTGATTGTTTATCAATTCTAAGAAACAAACGCCAGTCGGATGCTAGCTACGCACAATACAGTTTTTATTATCTTTTGTCACGATGTTCCCACAACGAAACAACTGATTTTAAATCGTAAGACGGCAGCTCAATCCAATGCTTACACACCAAGTTTTGATTGGCAATTTATGCATATTTTTATAGGCACAACGAAACAAAAGAAAATACCTAATAAATACTCTTAAACAAAATTCCTTGAAACGCCATTGATAATCAAGATGCTGAGGTAACCTTACTTTGAAGCTGGTAGTCGATTGCTACAATTAACATAAAAGATGTGGTTCAATTCCAAGTTACTTCCTCAGTGGGTTGACTTAACACATTGATTTATAACACACACGAGGGAGTTATTCTGAATTATCTTGTTCGCACTTATACAAGCAGGACCCAATCGTGCTCTTTAACCTAACAACGTTCAAGCATTCATTGATCCTCGTTCCCACACTACTTCCACCTAATCGACAAGCTTTTAAAAAATCCCCACCACAAAAACTATACTACCATATGCTCTTCTTGGCACTTAGGTTCTAATTTACATACAATACTAGTCTATTTATGCCATAGAGGGAACACATGCATCATAAATATGAATGATAAAGTGATAAGCTTATTTTACATAATACGTACTACTAATTATTATTATTAAAACAGGACGTGCCGGGCACATCACCCCCAGTGTAATTCAGTATCGAAAAAAAAGAAAAGATACCAATTCAACTTCATGGCTTTTACATACCATGCGTTGGAATTAAGTAAGGCCTTAAATTATATATATTTTGAATTCTCAGAGATAACCCGGTGGCATCCTCTATTGATAGGTACGGATTATATTTTAATATTTCGGTTACAGTCGCTGGTCCATGATATAAAAGAAAAACTTGTGGGTTTTAATTAATACCTTGTCCCCCAACCTTAAACTGAGTTAATTTTATTGTATTCTGTTTGTGATGAAGATTTCTCCTTTTCACTTTTGTTGCTAACCGTTCTTTTGCTAATTATATAAAATCAGGACTATTGTATTTGGGTACACTACCTCTGAAATAAATTAATTTTGTCTCGAGTGACCAAAGTGCACCTTGTACGGGATATATTTGGTATTTTCATGAATCACCCCATTTAAAAACTTCTCAACCTCAGGCAATACTTTTGCACATTTTGTATGTTTTTTAAGAATTAATGAACGTAAATGTTGCACATCCTCCATATTTTCTTTTTCTGCGGGGTTTCCATGTGGGAAATAGAGGTATGGCTCATCTCAACTCTTACTTTTATGTGTGCATGTGTAATGAAATTGGTTTTATGTTAATAGAGGTTTAGTTTACGTGAATTTTTATTTTAACTTATTTAGAAAATAGGTAATCAGGATTTGTAAAGGATATACAGCTACCCCAGTGCCAGTTATATCTGGAGGAATTATTTTATTTTGACAGAAAAACAATGAGGACCAACTTTAGAAAACCAAAGCAAGAGAGTTTTATGTGGAATAGCAGTCTTCCACATAGAAATGACATCAAAAGCTTGCGGTGATAAACTGTTTCGTGCTGCTCGATTTTGACAAAGACAAGATCTTTCAGGATAAGTGCAAACATAAGACAGAATTGTTGAAGTTAAAACTTGTTATTTATTGTTTTTGTATTTCCAAATTGTTCTTTATATTTCTTTTTCATTTATCCATAGGAACCTACTCTTGCACCACTGCAGTTAGGCGACTCACCCTATTATTGTTACATAGTTCCTGCTCCTTCATGGCAAATCTAAATTTAAATTGTTTTAATGCCTAATTCACCCGTAACAATGCTCACACAATACAGGCCAGCAGCAACTTAACTAGTTCTTTGTTAGTGTAAGAGTATAGTTCATTTATATATGCTTTACATGGAATACGTAACCGAATTTGATGTTCATTTTAAGTTGAAACAGTTTTTTTGACCGCTACACTATATCAACGAATTTTAGTTCTAATAACTCAAGTAAAGTCATTAAATTATGCGAACCATTTTTAAAACAAACAAGTATCGATATTGTATGTGCTAACCGCCATACAGAAACTTAGTTTGGTTGCTAACATCAGGCACAGAAAGTTAATACAACTATTATCAAGGCCAAACACCTTTCCTGTTTAGTGCATAGCACATTTGCGCCCACTTTTGCCAGAGCTCTCGTAGAGAAAATAATGGAACCACTGAAGGTTCTGGCGTGTAACTTGCGCCTAGCTTTTGTGCGGAGTACAGCCGTAGTGCGCTAAAACACTAGGCTTTGTGATTTCAATACAATGTGTTCTTTTGGTAATTGCTCTTTTGATAATTTAACTTAGAGAAGATGTTCGTTTGATAAATTTCCCTTCTCATAATTACACTCTTCATAATTTTATTTTTAATAATCTTCAATATTTTTGTTATAACGTTCCGTTTAAAAGTCGATTTTAAATGACTTCTAATAAATAACTTCGTTTCGATAATTACTGAGATAAACTCATTTAATAATTCTTTGGACATTTGTGTAAATAACACAGAAAACAATTCTTTTATGATTTCGTAAAATTACGATAAGATATGTTTTTCAACGCTTCGTAGAATTCGTCAACTAGATTTTTATATTATACTTAACAACTTTAAGAAGTCGTTTTGTAGTATTTGGTTTTACAAAACTAAAGCAGCGAATAGGCTGTATTTAATAGAAGATAAAATTCTACTCTTACATCTGTGAATGTAAAATATGAACGTCCTTCAACCGTACGATGGATAGTTGGATTTTGTGTTATGTTATGGAAAAGCAATAAGTTGTAATGTAAAAGAAACGTTCTACAAAGTAGGTAGAAATTTTTATGGTTTATAAATTAAGTCCGAAGATGCTTTTGAAAGTATTGGAATTTTGTTGGTCCAGTTCGTGCATATAACAAAAACGCATGGAAGTTAGCATGGTCCAGTCCAAGGGTCACGCAGCTGTTCGTGTTCGGTGGAACATGTGGATTTGACGTCACTTGTTTTCTGAAAATGTATGTATAAACACCTGCCCTAACATGTTGTGAAGACAACATGTAAAGAACACCTGCAGAGCCAAGGTAAGAGATTAAATTATTCTTGCATCATGTCTACATTTGGCGATCTTTAATAACAGGCTGCTTCAGAAAATATTTTTGTAATTATCTATTTTGACAAATCCATTTCGCATATTAAAAAGGGACGTTAGTAAATTTTTGTTGACAATATTAGTTCAATACAATTAGTTATTAAATTTTATAAAATAATGTGAACTTAAAGAGTTCTTATTGATGTTTCATTTACGCATGATTTCACTTACAATTTTTAAATAATGAATTAATAGAGAAGTAGTTAAAGTTTTATAAAGTGTAAACAGAAAAAGCAGATCTGACATTTCTGGTATAAATTCAAGTTAGATTTTTGTAATTAAAGTAACATTTGAAGTCTTGATATTTTCTTTGTATATATAATTCTACCTTATGAATTGTATTATCTTTTCTTAAACATAAATTTTATATCTACAATTTTTATGAAAGTACAAATTTTAATTAAAGAAACAACATTTAATTTTGTTAATTAATTGTTTTATTCTGAACAAGTACGTTCAGAAGCAAGGTAACAAAGAATAAGACCAAATAGAATAAAGTGGTAAACCCAATTTAATAAGGAGCTTTAATAGCCTTTTCAGTATTTAAAGAACAAAACCTGTGTTCATATTATTGTTGCCTGATTAATCTTTGTTTTTTTTAGATGAGGTAGCAAGAGAAAACTTCTAGTGTCCTCATTTTAGTATATTTAATTAAATTTTCTTTACAGCTCCTGCGTCAGCAGTTAATACAGTATTCCTCCTTAAGGACGCCCAAGTCCCCCTTAAGGAAACCCTGTGTTTAAAATTACAGACTTGGTGGCGCCCTGTTTAAACCCCTGTTTTGTCGAGAATCTAGCCCTAGTAATAAAATAATGCTTTGTAAAAAGAACCACGACCAATCCTCATAACCTCTGCCCAAGGAATAGACCCCTAGCATAGTCGGAAGATAATTGCGTTCCATCATTTTAAGAGAATCCTTCCTTAAAGGTTACTGGTCACATTTGGGGATATAAAAATAACCCCTAACTATTTAACCCCATCAGTAAAGAAAAACTTGTTATAAAGTAAGAAATGTATTTCCAATAAATTTTAGATTTATCATACTTTTATTATACGGACACATTACTATTAGTTCAATAAATATTAGTTAGCATAATTTCAAAAGTTTGCTTTAAAAAAATGTATTCTGTAACTAGTTGAAGTTGAGTGCGCCGCATCGCATGGTAAGCTAGACACTTGCATATATATGTATATATATATATATATATATATATATATATATATATATATATCCATTTCGAATGGACCTGCACCTTGACGAAGTTCTAAATTATTAGAACAGGTGAAATGGCTTGCGTGTTCTAATGAGCTAAAGAGCCAAACTACAGGTCCAACCAAAGTAGTAGGGTCGTTAGTGAGGAACCAGACTAAGACAGGTCCCTGAAAGAGGGCAGCGGCTCTTTCGGTACTTAGATTGGCAGAGACCATAGGGGTCGGTATGGCAGTCTAAGACACACTACCGCGATGTGGAAGGCAACGGGAAACCACCACATTATCTCCCAAGTACACAGCGTACTTAAATTGTAATAAACATGATGGCATTCTCTGGGGTAAAAAATTCCGGAGTTAAAATAGTCCCCCATTTGGATCTCCGGGAGGGGACTACTTCGGAGGATGCGATCAGAAAGAGAGTCAGAAACATTCTGCGAGTCGGAGCGTGGAATGTTAGAACTATGAAGCAAGTAGGTAAGCTAGAGAACCTAAAAATCGAAATGAATAGGTTATCACTAGACATAGTAGGGATTAGCGAAGTTCGGTGGACAGAGGCGGGGGATTTTTGGAGTGGAGACTTCAGGGTAATTCATACAGGAGCAGAGGAACGAAAATTGGGTGTGGGGATAGTTATGCGGAAAAAGATAGGATACTGCATAGAAAATTACTTACAAAAGAACAAAAGAGTACTCATGGTTAGATTAGAATCTAAACCGGTAAACACAGTAATAATACAAGTATACATGCCCACCTCTAGCTACAGTGACGAAGAGGTAGAAGCCATATACAAAGATATCGAAGACATATTAAGATACGTAAAAGGACATGAAAATTTAATAATTACGGGGGATTTTAATGCCGTGGTAGGTGAGGGTAGGGAAGGAGCGGTAGTGGGTTTATTTGGTATAGGCACGAGAAACGACAGGGGAAATAGGCTGGTAGAATTTTGTGACAAGAACAATTTAATTATCACAAACACATTATTTCAACATCATGCTAGAAGACGATATACGTGGAAGATGCCAGGAGATATAGGAAGATATCAAATAGATTACATTCTTGTTAGACAACGGTTTAGGAACCAAGTAAAAGACTGTAGAAGCTACCCAGAAGCAGATATAGATACTGACCACAACATCGTAATTATGAAGGCCGCACTTAAATTTAAGAATATGAAAAAAAGGAGCGGAAAAAAGCACTTGGACTTAGAGAAACTAAAAGATAAAGATATTCAAGAAAGATTTGAAAAAAAGTCAAATGAATTGCTCAAAGATATCGGGAAAATATCTGATACTAAGGAAGTAGAAACAGAATGGAATAACATTCAATCTAGCCTAGACATGGCGGCCAGAGATATTCTGGGCTATACACAAAAGAAAATAAGAAACCATGGATAACAAAGGATATCCTGAATTTAATAGAAGAAAGACGAAAATACAAAATAAATCAGACGAAACAGGAAAACAGAGATACAAAGCCATAAAATGGGAAATTATTCGAAAATGTAGGAAAGCCAAAGAACAGTGGATTGATGAAAAGTGCAAAGAGGTACAAACGAAGATGGAAATAGGAAAGACAGACGAAGCATACAAATTAATTAGAATGAATTTTAGGGATATAAAACCGTACAGCAAAAATATAAGGGACGCACAAGGAAACGTCATTATAGAAAACGTAGAAAAGCGGATAGATGGCAAGAATATATAGGAATTTATATGCAGGAGAGGAACTAACTGCATTAGAACAGGAATCAGACATTGAAAATGAGGACTTGGGATATCCTATACTTAGAGATGAGTTTGAATTAGCATTAAAGAGTCTGAAAATGGTAAGGCACCGGTACAGATAAGGTGCAAGCAGAAACTCTAAAAGCCGCTGGACAAGCAGTAACAGAACGTCTCTTCCAACTTGTAAGCTATATGTATGAGACAGGCGAGATACCCAAAGATTTCAAACGTAGCATCATAGTAACTATACCAAAAAAGAAAGGCGCGGATAGATGTGAAAATATTCGAACAATAAGTTTGACAGCACACGTGTCAAAAATATTAACTAGAATTGTGCAAAGACGAATGGAAAAACGGGCGGAAGAAATACTAGGAGAAGACCAATTTGGGTTTAGGCGGAACAGGGGAACACGGGAGGCTATTTTAGCTCTGAGAGTAATAATGGAGAAAACAATAGAAAAAGGGGAAAGCGTGATATAGGGTTTGTAGATTTGGAAAAAGCTTTCGACAATGTAAAATGGAAAAAAATGTTTGAAATACTCAAAAAGATTGGAATGAGTTATAGGGATAGACGAATAGTACATAGCTTATACAAAGAGCAAACAGCAGTAATAGAATTAGAGCAGGAACGTAGAGAAGTAAACATTAGGAAAGGAGTGAGACAGGGATGTGCCCTATCCCCATTGATTTTTAACTTGTACATAGAAGAGGCAATGAATACGGTCAAATGCAGGAAGACATTTGGAATTACTATGCAAGGACAAAAAATTGATATGCTTAGATTTGCAGATGATATAGCGGTATTAGCGTCTAGCAAAGAAGAGTTAGAATCTGCTCTTAATGAAATGGAAACGGTTCTAACAGAGAGATACGGTATGAAAATTAACAAAACTAAAACTAAAGTTCTAGTATGCAAAGGTGGGGAAAATAAATCAAAAACAAGAATACAAGTATGTAACACGAACTTACAAGAGGTTAACGATTTCTGCTACCTAGGAAGCCAAATAACGCAAGATGGAAAAGCACAAAAGATATAAAACAAAGATTAGCACAAGGTCGTGCTACATTTAACAAGAAAAAGCAACTACTGTGCTCAAAGACCACAAACATAGAAACAAGGAAAAGATTGCTTAGCACAGCACTGTACGGATGTGAAGCCTGGACAGTAGGAGAAGCGGACAAGAAAAAGGTAGAAGCCTTTGAAATGTGGTGCTACAGACGTATGATGAAGATATCATGGACAGACAAAGTTAAGAACGAAGAGGTACTAAAAATGGTAGGGGAAGAAAGAAATATGTGGAAAACGGTAAAAAATAGGCCACATACTACGGCATGAGGGAATAGTGCGGAATATACTAGAAGCATAGATAGGAATAAAGAGAAGAAGAGGTAGACCTAGGTTAGACTACTGCACACAGATAGTGAAAGATGTAGGCTGTAGGAGTTTCAGGGAGATGTGTAGGCTAGCCCAGAATAGAAATCAATGGAGGTACGCATCCAACCAATCCCAAGATGGATAAACTAATGACGAAAACATAACTGTGCTTAAACATGATGATTATTATAAGTAACTACAAGAATTGGTTGGGCAATATTCTCGAATAATGTTAAGTGTGAAAGGATTTACTGGAAAACCATTATTTCGGCAAACGTCTAAGTGTTGGGGATCTTGGTAGCCACAGGTTGCTTAACCCCCTTCACTGAACCTCGGTGAAATAGGGCATAAAATTAGAAAACAATAGAAGGGGAACGAGCTGTATACACATGCTGTGTGAGAATTTCAGGGAACTATGTAGGCTAGCTCAGAATATAAATAAGTGCAGGTACGTGTCCAACCAGTTTTGAGACGGAAAACTTAATGACAAAAAAATAAGCACAGATAAATCTGATGATTAGTATAAACAACTAGTTGTTGGTTGCGAAATATCTGCAACTAATGTTGACTGTGCGAAAAGATATATTGGAAAATATATTAAATCGGTAAATGGGTAAGTGTTGGGGGAACTTGGCAGCCACAGGCTGCTTACCTCTCTTCACAACCACTGAAGGTAGGAAACATAGGCTATATAACTGTAAAACATTAGAAGGTGACCAAACTGTATCTAACAAGAAAGAACAGCACCTATGAGGAAAGACAACAAACATAGAACAAGAAGAAAATTGTTGAAAGCATATGTGTGGAGCACAGCACAGTATGCCTATGAAATACGGGCAGTATGAAACGCAGACAGAAAAACGGTAGCAGCTTTTTGAAATACTGTGCTTCAGATGTATGAGGACGATAGCATGGACAAACAAAGATAATAACAAATAGGTTATAAAAATAATAGGGGAACAAGGATATCTGGGGAAAAAGAGAAATAGAAGGGCGGAATACGTTCTAAAGCATTTTGGGGAATAGTATGGGATATATTACAAGCAGATATAGGAAAAAGAGGTAGATGTAGACCTAGATCAGATAGTGATAGATGCAGATTTTGGAAATTTCAGGGAAATCTGTAGGTTAGTTTAGAATAGGAAACAATGATGGTACGCGTCTAACCAGTTCCAGGACTGAAGACCTAATGATGATGATGATATATATATAGCCTCGCTTTAGTAAGTAACAGCATACCTTTATAATTTTACAGTATTATTATTTCTGTATATTTTAGTATCTTTGACAAAGGATTGAATATATCCGAAAGCTTAGATTTATAAAAAAGAGTACTGATTATTTAAGAAGACCTGAAACCTACAAAAAGAATACCATTTTATTTTAAAAAGAATACCATTTTATATATATATATATTCTTATATCAGCCCTAATTTACTTTACTTTCACTTTGGGGCTAATACCTTCTTTATTTATTACACTTTAACTTTAAACAAAATTTGTTACACGACTTTTGTCGTCGTCACAAATTTACTATTTAATGTATGACTTCAAATCGAGGTGCTTTAGCAAACGTTTGGTTGGTTCTTTTTTTTTTTAATTACTATATTTTATATGCCTCGACTATTTGAAACTTTAATCTCAGGGTTTTCTCACCTACTCACCGTGAGTTCAATCGTGAGTAGATGTGCACTACCCAACCAAACTGCACCCTAGTTTGTTTTACCACTTTTTTAATGTACTGAATTTACTATGTATGCCAAATTTTAATAGATCAAAGTTGCCTGATGCCAAATTAATTTATGTAACTATTTATGACTTTAATTTTTGACGTTATGATATATTTACGGTACTTACCAGAAATATACCGCGCTGAAGGCCTTCCTTTAACTGCTGGCTCAAGTTCGAAATCGCCGTACGCACTTTCACAAAAGATTCTCCAATTTTGTCCGCTTGCGTACTGCCTTCAGGTGTTCTTAAAAACAATTTCGATGACCCAAACCTGAAATAATTTTACCCCAATTTAGAATTTAGCAAAAAAACCGTTGTCTACTTCCCCTGCGTTAATTCTTCCTCTTCGTATATCGATCTCCTGTTCCTCTGCTTCGTATCCCACTTAATCCTCTCTTCGCACAATCCAATTCAAACCCGCTGTCCTAATACAAATCACTCCTAGTCCTGCTATTCCAATTATCCATACGATGTCCTTACTGCCGTTTAATCTTCTCAAATCAATCCAAAATTTCTTATGTCGTCGATGCCTTCTTTATCCACTCCAAAATCTTCTTTAAATACACGCTGACTTTCCCGTTGCACTTTTAAACACTTTTACTTCTTTTATATATTCGTCGTCTTTATTTACTTTCACCCTTTACTAAATAATACTCGTTGCTACACCTATAAACTTTTATTTCAAAATATTTTACAACTTAACGCAGGTTTCATAAAATAGGTCTTTATCTGAACAAATTCGAAAAGGTAAGTCCCTTATTTATTTTGCTTAGTTATTAAATCAACAAACTTAGCTTACTAGAATAACATTTTTAAACATATAACATCCAATAACAAATCATCTTTCTTTCAGTGTCCAACATACCTTCGCTACAGTCTTTATAATAATTTTAAATTTCTACTATTGGTCCAAAACACTTCACTAAACTCCAATAACCTTTTACATTTTGATTCGCTTTAAATTTTGATTTACAATTCGTCCAAAAGTTTGATTCTATAAAAAGGAAAAGCCAAATAATTTATACACGACCTGGACGCTTTGTTATATTGCAGATATCCATAAATGCGTTCGGCTTTCCGACGGCAAATGTACTCTCAACTGGCTCATGAAATATCAACTCAGTATAAAACCTCAAGTACCGTGCATTATATCAACGTCATAAAGTCATGTTATCTACCTTTTGGCATATAAGTTTCAATCTGAAATGGTACATACTTTAACGTATGTAAAGTATAGCAAAATTTATAGTTTTTAAATTATTAAATCTGAAATATTGATCCTATCGTTTGGCATACACCCCTATTAATACAAATATACCTTTAGAAACCTTATACCCCCCTTTACATAATAATATATATATATATATATATATATATATATATATATATTGCTGTGATTCTCGTTACTACGGTGAAATCTCCTCTGATATTCGATTTCTTACCTGAATATCGCCTCTTGAATCCTTCCGCATCAGCTGCTCACCTAGTTAAAACTTTCATCCTCATTCATAAAAAAAACAAACACATTCCTACCACAAACATCAACGTTAACTCAATTTACATTAATATTGACAATACATTAAAATTTCAAAATTAAATTTCAGCATCATAAAATTTCAAGTTCATATTTGTCCTCATTTTAATTTGCATCCGGAATTAGAGTCCTTGTAGGATGCATACTAATTAAGTTAACAATATTTGCAGACCTGAGTCTGAATGAAAGGGAGCATCTCCCACCCCTTTACGTTAATTTAACAGGTTAGTCTAATTGAGCTCAAAGACAGACCCAAATTTTCATCATAATCAAAAACATAAACCTGATAAATACTCCTTTCTACTTATACAAGAAAATTTTACCTTAAAATTCAAAATTTGTTGTTTATATAAATTTACTACTGTCCATCTTTATCAAACAAATTATAAAGATATTCAACACACACCAAAACATCAAAGATCGAACAACAATGCATAAGTTACCTGAAGGTCACTGCACTCGTGGCTCCAATGTACATCGTCCTTGCTAATCCCACCATTCCAGCTGGTTTATGTTTACGTCTTCGGATTTCTGACCGCCTTCAAAATTTTTCTACACCACCATTCGTCTAAAAAGTTTCAGGGCTTCTCAGGAATTCATCTATGTATATCTAAATCTTGTTTTGTGGATCCAATCACGTTTACGAATAACATTTGATTACTAACACTATCGAAACATAGCACTGAAATTCATAATTCTTTCACGCTATACCCAAAACTGCTTACTACTATTTATTTATTTATCGTTATTAATTTGGATAATTGGTACAGTAATACCCGCAAATATAACTAGACTTTATTACCTTCATTTATCTTTTCTAAGTGCACTAATGCATAATAACTGTTATAGTAGCACGTAATTACCATCTATTCTGCTGGACATATCGAATAAAATAAAAAAATAAAGAACAAAACTGTAACGCATAAAATCAAAAATAAAAGAGAACTAAACTCCTATCAGCACGGGTTTATATAATGGCTCGCTTGCAAGTCGAATTTGTCCCACGATGGACGATTTTAAGAAATTCGCATTCTATTTTCCCTTCCGATGGCTCGGCACAATGATTCTACTGAAATTTGCACTCGTCTCGCAACACGTCCGAGAACAACTAATTAATTTTACATAGAAATTGTTATGTTTCCACCTCTCCTGTTTGCAGCTTATTTCAACCTTAACCCCAATCTAGTCTGTTCATTCTATCTACAACCTGTGCTCTTGTTTTACACATTTCCCCTCATTTAACTACCAATGCATTCCATCTCGCTTGTCTCTATACCACAAACTCGCTTTCTTACTTGCACTCATATAGCTTAAAGCTTATCAACTATCATATACATCGTTATTTCTGCAGGTGCTCTGAGTTCTAATACGCTGAAGGCTTTTGTGTGCCTTCCCCACGTCTTTTATAATTTCTCGATAGTTTTAGTACTTGGAATGATTAAATTAAATACAAATCGAACATTTTAACTCTGCTTCTTTTTATAGAAAGCGTCTAGTGAATAATTTAAATCCCTTATTTTTAACGAAACGAATAAATTCTTATGCTCCACGGTTTTAATAGTGCGTCTAATCTAATTAAATTCTACATTACTTCCTTCTACACGTTGATTATGATTATATACAAACCCTACATTCTAATTAAATGATTTAAATCTACACAGTAGGCCTTTAATTAAGCGTACTATTTTCCACTGCTTTGATATACATGGTGTTTAACATTATCTAAACAATATAAACCCTATGTTTAGAAGTAAATGACGAATTTATTCAATATACCTTTAAATGAAGCGTATTATTACCCAAAGCTTCCTTATACACGGTGATTAAAATTATTTGCTGTCGTTAATTAATTTTCTACCCTGGTCTAAATTTGAGTAATATATATATATATATATATATATATATATATAATAATGATATAAATAACCATTATCAATGTAGGAGAGCTTTTTACTTGCAAATACTCACGATATTACATATCCTGACAATATTGCGGGCAACATTTAAGTAGAACCTCCAGATCCCCATGCGGGCACGGACGACGAATCGGGAGATGATGACGGCGGCGGGTATGTTTTATTTATTTACAAATAAGTTTATTATAAATTTCTTGTATTTTGCAGATTAGTTGATAATCTTCATCTCGACAATTGTAAGTGGTGGCAGAAATATGCCTACCAAATAACGAAAGGCTTGGTGTATACTATAACGAGTCTGAAGGGAAAAACCTATAAACATTGTTAAAACAAATGTTCCAATAACTACAAAAATGGATTGCAGAGCGATTTGACGGCGGAAACCTCATCTGAAAATAAATGTAGATTCTTCTTGTGGTAATAGTACGGTTTCTAACGTTAAAAGATTTTTGCAAAACATAAATGGAATATACAAATTACCACACCAAATCTGATTAAAAAATTACAATACTTTCATGGACAGAACTGCTCTTAGATCAGAACATGGTCTGCTATCGCTGGGCAATTGTAACTTGGTTACTATATGTTGTTCTACAAAACGGTTGGATTTTATTCAACAAAACTAACAAAAGTAAATTATCCCAATGTGGGCACGGACGACGAATCGGGAGATGATGACGGCGGCGGGTATGTTTTATTTATTTACAAATAAGTTTATTATAAATTTCTTGTATTTTGCAGATTAGTTGATAATCTTCATCTCGACAATTGTAAGTGGTGGCAGAAATATGCCTACCAAATAACGAAAGGCTTGGTGTATACTATAACGAGTCTGAAGGCAAACCTATAAACATTGTTAAAACAAATGTTCCAATAACTACAAAAATGGATTGCAGAGCGATTTGACGGCGGAAACCTCATCTGAAAATAAATGTAGATTCTTCTTGTGGTAGTAGTACGGTTTCTAACGTTAAAAGATTTTTGCAAAACATAAATGGAATATACAAATTACCACACCAAATCTGATTAAAAAATTACAATACTTTCATGGACAGAACTGCTCTTAGATCAGAACATGGTCTGCTATCGCTGGGCAATTGTAACTTGGTTACTATATGTTGTTCTACAAAACAGTTGGATTTTATACAACAAAACTAACAAAAGTAAATTATCCCAATTGGATTTCGAAAAAAATAACCAAAACATATTTTGCAAAATATTGTGCCCTTTCTAAAGGAGCCGGAAGACTATCCGCATCTTCAGCATTATCAGCTAATACGTAAATTTCCAATGAGATTCGATTTGATAGGTGACTACTTTGTGCAGCACAAAAGAAAATAAAAAACCAAAATGCACTCTAACGACCTGTAAATCGGTTGGGAGAACAATGTGTTGTTATTGCAATGTGTCTTTATATATCGACTGCTTTATACTGTTTCATTTCCGTTAGAGTGTTATTTGTGTACTATTTATTTTATATTACTTATTTTGCTAGTTCTACCACGTTGTAGTATATATAATATATTACTTCTAAAGGTATGTAGATTTTTATTTTATCGTTTTAAAAATAGACAACTAACTGTTTGATTATGCGGTAGTTCAGATGCTTAGTATTGCCATATGGTAACGATGTTTATCTCATAAACGGTAAATGTTAGAATTTTGGTTTCGTATATTTTTTTGTTAGCTAATCGTTCCTAAGACTATCAATAAAAACAGTAAATTCAAAAAACTGAAAATTCTGCATTAATGGGTTAAGGAATATATTCAGTTTTTTCATTTATACAATATAAAAATGTCCTCTAATTTATGCATGAGAATAGAGCTTTTATGTGAACAAATCTTATTAATGCTAGAAATGCAAATGTCCTTTAGCGTTAGAAAATTTATAGTACGGCTTTCGATGAACGTAATGTTTGTACACAAAAAAAAATGAAATTCGTGCACTGGATTAATTTTGAACTTTTATGCACGTTTCTGTGAAGAAACACGACTCAAAAAGAAGCGTACGCTGAAATGGATTAACGCAGGAGTAGGTACTCACAGATACGGTGTCACCTGAGATCTGTGTTTATAATTAATACAAACGCGTGTATATTGGAAATCCATTAACTTGATTTATGTAATTGTAATAATAATATCTGTTTAAATAAAAGATAACCATCTTTGTAACAAATATATTATTTTAAGAGCACACATTAACCACCATTTTTACTCGGCGGCCATCTTACATTCATTCATACTAAATTACATATTTATTATCAACCAATCACTTGCGGGTAAAAACAGGAAGTTATAAATCGTAAATATCGAATTCAAATTTGAATGTTACGAATTTCACAATCTGCAGGTAGAGGTTTCGTTGGATTGAAGCCTGCATACGGTTCTAGATGTGGCAGGTCAATCAATGCAGGTGCCGTGTATTGTGAAGGTTTCTTTATCGGCGATATCAGGAGTGGAACGGCATAATGATGACGGATTCTTCGTAGTAGGGATCGAAGCTGGTGTGGGGTCCAGACCTCTGTTCGCTTCAATACTTGTAAAATATTGGGCAACAATTATCTTAAACGTGTTTTGAAATTAATACAAGCAGATGTGTACAATACCTGTAATAAAAATATTTGATACCATTATGCTTTTTTTGGCATCCAAGCCTTATTTCAATAATTAATCATGGTCGATTTCCAATCTTAAATTGGGAGTATATTTCTCATCTTAATTTAGCTGTATATATAGGTTATGACCCATAAGAATACGGTTTGGAATTCCCATGCTCCATTAAGGATGATTAGGAATAGCTTATTATTATATTATATACTTTGTTTGAATGAAATGTTAGATTAAGCGTTTCTCAAGCTTTGAAAAATGTGCTTCAACTAATAAGTACGTGTGATGTAGAGGAGGGATTTTACAAATTAGTATGAACGAGTGCCATGATCTGAGAGATTATTCTAGGCTATCTTACCGAACAGACGAGTGACAAGTCAGTGCGTTTAACGCAGTGAAGTACCTGTGAAATTCCTACATGTCCTCTTTTAATACATTGTCCGTTTTCTCTGTTTTAAATGTTGTAGGTTACCAACAATACTTCGCTGCAATTTGCTGAATAAAGGCCAATTAACCATCTGACCCGGACGTACGTTTAGATGAACAATATCCGTAATACACGGATCGAGTATTTGACTCTATCTTAACCTAGCTATCTAAATTAAATAAAGGTACGCTATTTTATGCTGTTAATTATTATTCTTCTTGTATTGAAAATCTGTGTAATATTGCTACGCTCTCTGTATAACCACATTAAGAACTAAAGTACGTTTACCTATATTACTGTTTATACCTGTCAAATTGACAACTAAAAATATGTGAACGAAATGAAGTCTAATACATATCACATATTGTTATTGGGAATCTACAAAAACAAATACATAAAATACAACATATATTAAAAACTTTTCTGTGGTACATATGTTTAGATATTAGAAAAACAATTAACCACACTAACATTATATTCTTGAATGCAATCCTCCTGAAACCACAATAGTTTCGCCTGTAACATACTTTGCATCATAACTTGCTAAAAATGCAACGACTCCTGATATATCGTCAGTGGTACCAAACCTGAAATGAAACTTCATATAACATCACAAATTTGTATGCATATTTAATAATTTAGAATGTACCGATGCAGAAGTGTTGAGAGAAAGACAAACATCACAAAATTAATTAAATTAATTTGCTTGTGCCACCATCTGATAGAACTCTATGAGTAATATCAAAGCATTACTCTACAGCATAGGTTCCCAACGGGGGCGGTACCGCCCCCCAGTGGGCGCTGTAGCTTTCAAAGGGGGCGGTAGCGAGTACAGGGGCAAAAGGGGGGCGTTAGGAGGATCAAGGGGGGCGTTCGTGACGTACTTACCTTTTTAGAAAATAAATATATTAAAATACTTTGAAAATACCTAGTTGGCATGAATAGACAGTTTATTTAGCTATCTAAAATGTCTATGTTATTGTTATCGAGAAAATATACTTTAAAACATTTAATTCAGCATTAGGTCTATGAATACCTAATTCCGTTTAATATTGTCCGCAACAAGTCTTTGCAAGTTGATAAGCAAAGACGCGATATGACTTGCTTACAAAGTGCACCGGCATCGCAAACAAGATAAAACATACAAGTTGATGCTTGTATGAAATCAAACGTATAAAAGGCAGGGATAGCTCTAGGAATGTGTTATTATTTTGTGTGCTTCAAATAATCCATGTTCGTGAGTGATAAGTTATATAAGTCATTATAACCATTAATTTTATAATTATCTATAAATTCGTTGAAAAGTTAATTTATTTTAAACCGTGGCAAGTTTTGGATTTCAAAATGTCTGAATCTAAGAAGAAATGCCGGCAGTACAGTCTTTTGTATTTGAAATATGGATTTACGCACTCTCCTGTAAACCCATCATTACCCATGTGTTTACTTTGCCAAAAAGTTTTCTCAAATGAAGCCATGAAGCCTTCTAGGCTACAAGAACATTTAAATAAAATGCATAATGATAAAAGGACAAAGATTTGTCCTATTTTCAAGAACTGCAGAAGAAATATTTGAAACAGCCAACTATATCAAACCTATTTGCGTCGTCTTCTAAACAAGAAGATGATGGACTACGAGCATCATATAACATTTCATTGTTAATCGCAAAAACGGGAAAACCACATACCATTGGCGAGGAACTTATCTTGCCGGCAGTCAGAGAGGTAATAAAACTGTTCTTCATCATAAGACATCGGCAGATGTCATCAGAAAAATTCCTCTGAGTAATAACTCAGTGCAAAGGAGAATAGACGAAATGGCTCAAGACGTTGAAATATCATTATGCGATTACTTAAAAACTTGCAATTTTTCCATTCAACTTGGTGAATCCACTCTACCAAATAACGAAGTACTGCTGTTATCATATGTTCGGTTCATAAAAGACGAACAAATTTATCAAGAGTTATTATTTGCAAAAATTTGGAAACTGATACAAAGGGAGAAACGATATTTAATACCATGAGTACGTTTTTCAAGAGAAAGAAATACCTATGCATAATATTTTGTCGGCAGCTACTGATGGTGCTCCAGCAATGACGGGACGTCATAAGGGTTTCATAGCTCATTTGAAACAAGCAGTACCAAATGTACTCGCTATACATTGTATTATTCATCGTCAGCACTTGGTTGCAAAAATCTGAACGAACGTTTGCATTCGCCGCTTCATTACGTTATTAGAGCAGTAAATACGATTAGAAGCAATTCATTGCATGACAGATTATTTAGCCAACTTTGTAGTGAAAATGATGAAGATTACAATCGCTTGCTGCTGCACACAGAAGTTCGTTGGCTCTCAAAAGGTACTTGTTTGAACCGTTTTTCAACTGTTTGATTCAGTACTGGACTTTCTTGAAAACAGAAACGAAAAATTGCGCGAAAACCTGATTATACATAAAATGACATCGCTTATTTGACAGACTTGTTTAAAATATTTAATGAAGTCAATTTACAATTGCAAGGTGACGAATTGAATTTAATTAAAACAAAAATGTCATAGCTGCTTTTGTGGGAAAACTTCTTCTATTCAAACGAAATCTAGGGAGAGGTGAATACAGCCACTTTCCCACATTATCAGCAGTCTCTGCAAAACATGAAGATTTACTTACTTACTGCCAACACTTGGACGTTCTTCATGTTGATTGTGTGGAGCGATTCCAGGATATTTTAAACATGAATATACCGGGTTGGGTTTTAGATCCTTTCGCAAATGCAGATACAGCAGAATCATCAAATTTAGAAGAGGAACTCGTAGAACTCACAACTAACGAAGAACTAAAAGTAAAATTCAGATGGATATCAAGAGTTCTTGCTTCAAAAACCAATACCAGTTCTTTACCCTGGATTGTGGTCAAGAGTACAGATATTTTTAATTGCATTTCCTTCATCTTATTTGGCTGAGCGTGGGTTCAGTGCAGTAGCTAATTTATTGTCTAAGAAAAGGAACAGACTGCACATTACTGAACGTGGCGATTTGCGGCTGATGTTAACGAAATTGGAACCCGACATTATCAACTATCTCATTAATTTTTTCTTCTTAATCTTTTTTTCTGTTCATTATGTATTCATATTTAAGTTTTTAATAAACAAGTTTGTACTACATTTGATAGTCGTTTTAATTAAGGTTTACTTTTGCGATTTTTAATATATATACCTTGTCCAACGCTTTAGTGAACGCTTGTAATAGCAGTCAAAAGTGCAACGTTCGTATATGAGTATCTATGTATATATATATATATATATATAGATAGATAGATACTATGCAACAATATTTGAATATTCGTTATAATGCACTATGATGAGGAGGGGGGGCGTTGAAAGTTTTTTTCCAGTAGAGGGGGCGGTGGTTCAGAAAAGATTGGGAACCTATGCTCTACAGCATACTCCCAAATTTTTTTTACTCAGTAACCCATATGTATCTATACTTTGCTACACGAGAAAATAAAACCATGAAAAGCATAGGGAATCAAAATCCTCAATTTCATTGGTTGAAACTTGAGACACATTTACACTGCTTAAAATTTAAGATTTGGTAGCAGGATGTGACAAAAAATACCACTGACGGATATTCATTATTTTAACATTCCATAAATTTTAATTTCAATTAATATTGTATAGGATAAACTTGTCATTAAGTCAATAAAATAAAAGTTGGTGGAAAGAGTATAACAAAATTTTGCAGTGACCAGATAGAAAGATTGACTGATGTGGTGCTTTGTAGTATCGGGTAACAAAGTAATGTTTGTTAATTTTTGCAAAATAGGCCGATAGTCAACTGCACATAAATTTCTTGTTGCAACCCATCAAAAATTGTCTACAAGTCACGTATTTCCATCGTAGATCTTTCTGATATATGAAATATAGCATGCACTTTCTAGTTACTTCTAATTCGTTATATTTAACTGTTATACAAAATTAGCTTAAATGTAAAACTAAACCTTTTTTTAAGAACAATTATTTTATTCCTTTAAGAAATATTTAAGTGTACATTTAATGTTTATTTGATGTGACATCCAACAAATATATTATTTAAAATGTTCAATTTTTCTTCATTTTATCATACCTTGGTTCCCATTTCAGCTTGCATCATTTTTAACAAATTTTACTATCAGTTGCTCAGAATAACCTGACATTTTTGTCAAAAAGGAAAAGAAAAGATTTACTTTTTGTATCCAAAATTGAGGTTGCCACGAAAACTATGAACATAATTCAAACCAGTGCATATGTAGTTACGAGCACTTATAATTTCATACATTGCCATAAATTTGTTTTCATTTGACTTTTGATGTTCATTGGGTTTTATGGCAACTGCTATTTTGAATGCAAAGAGTGAACCATTCCTTTTAATTAATATGAGGGTATATTAAGTAACCAATAAATAAAATTTGTTAAGAATAAAATCTCCTGTACCTAATTATATGCTATCCGTTCGAGCGTTTTATAACTACAGTCCACGGTTCCTAATTATGCTACCGAGAAGTGATTAGCTTTATTTAATTTTGACCTAACAAAATTTAATGCTGTAGAATAATTTTTATTTTTGTAAATTTATAAAACCTTTTGAGTATTTCAACGTTTCGTCTTATTTGTCAACCAGTCCTTGTGTTGTAATTCAATAATGATCATTATGAATATTAATGGTTCCGAGTTGGGACTGTGTCATTTTATAAACTAAGTCGACGTTTTGCCCTCTTTTGTAAGAGGCTTCATCAGGACAAGAAAAGAAAATAAATAATAAAAACAATAATAATAAAGATACGAATGATAATATTAAGTAGACAAGTTAAAGTGTAAAGAGTATGTAAAGTTACTTCTGAACTAGCAGACTCACCAGCCCATTTAAGCCAAAAGATGTCTTGTAGCAAAGTACTTTACTGGCCGTTCCATCTTAACTTAGTTCAATTGGTGACCAAATCGCGGGATAATAAGTACGAGGGTTGAGAACATTGCATAATTTTAATTAGTAGCTTTATTTACAGAGTTTTCTTAACATTATCATTATATTATACGTATTTGTTTTATACACAAGTTGTTATTTGGAAAAAAAATGAGTGATAAAGAAGGGGACGAGTCCCTTCAGAAATTTATGAAAAAGTTAACAATAATTTATCCAGTTTTGTAGGGCATTGGTTAGGTCATGCATTTAGGAATTTAAATGTAAACTCAAATCAAGGGTTTTTAAAAGTATCGTCCGTTTTAGCCGATAGATGAGGACAGTTCAACAAGGTAGAAGTTTGAGAGAAAGAGAGTTTTACTACTGTGGAAATCAGAGAATCTTTGGTTTCCAACAGTAATATGGAATATATTCAGCCTGGAAAGACTCTCCCAATTGCATTCAATATTATTTGTGAAAAATCTAGAGGGTATGTGTAATGAGGTGGGAGTACCCTAAGGGAAAAGTACTTTTAGCAGTTAACTGTTTAAGGGGGTTGGCACAAGATTGGGCAGACAATGAGTTTGCATCCTCTGAAATGTTTAAGTCACAATTATCGGCACGTTATTGGAGTGGAGATCAAATAGGAAACAAAGTACGGGGTGTGGGAAAGGGATTCTCGCGCGAACTATATTCTGCATACACTAAAGAAAGCAAAATATTTAACGCAACCGTTGACAGAAAAAGTAATTATTGATATGGCAATAGGTCATTTTGATTTGGAAATAAAGAGGTGCTTTAAACTCAGGATGATGCCCATTTAAGAAGAATTGATTCAACATATGTAGAACGGCCTACCAGTATGGGACAGAGTCAACAAAATACAGGGGATAACAGTATTAATAATAGAAATAGTATGTCGTCAGGGAATTGATGAGTTAATAGAAATATTGACCAAGCTCAGTATAATACAGGTGAACGTACAAGGGAGGATTGGAGACAGGACAATTGTGGTGATCCTACCAGGCTTGAGGGTAATCAATTGGTTTAGGGGAGGTAGCCACGATTTTTAATTCGGGGTGGAACTCTAAAGGCGAAGGGAAATGTGAATACGTCAGAGTGAAGGCCGTGACAGTGGTGCCTACTATAAAAGTTACGCCATGTGGATCGGTTGAGGTAGAAGTACTTGTAGACTCTGACTCTCAGATCACAGAGATATCAGATAGACTATACAAAACATTGTTGGAGCACAATGTGAAATTCCCAGTATTCCATGTAAAAATGTGGTACTTGCTTACAGGCATTTGGGGAAATAAGAATGCGGTCGTTAAGTAGCAAGTGTATTTATCCATTCAAATAGGGAATGTTGCCCATTTTTATTTGTTCCTAATTTGGTGTAGGATATGGTGTTGGGCTGTGACTGGATGTGAGACCATGGCATGCATGATGGTTGAATTTTTGACAAATACTATTAGGGGTTCTTTAATGGGATGTCTCAAACATCTTTATACAGTTACATGTGAAACCTAATTAAATATGTCAAGTCTGGCATTTTCAAATTGAGGGACTATTGGCAACTCAATAATTGAAATATGGACTTATGTGGACCATTGCCAAAAGTAAGAATTAAAACCTAAAAAGTGATCAAAAATGATCCCTGTGATTTGCCACATTTAAACTTTACATTAATCAAAAAAATCTAACTTTTCTTAATACCACTTATAGTTGCCTTATTTTTGACAATACATAAACCTTTAATACTTCCTAATGCTATCTGCAATTCTACAATTCATTGCTGTTTTTCCATTTTTTCTATAGTTCTTTTGATTCTCACTTTATATAAGGAAAAAATATGACGCACCCCTGACTAATTTATATTTTAGTGAAAACTTCAAACAACTTTTAAAAACAGAAGACAAATCACTGACACTCTTTTCTGAAAATAAACAATTGTGGTTTTTATTGTTTTACTTACTAAGCGTATTTCTTGGGTAGGAGATGATGGCAACTTTTTCGATATTTTTGATATCAAAACTGCAGTTAAACTTTAAAACTGCAACCATTTCTTATTTACCTCGATACTATTACAAGAACACAATGTGTAATCTGACGATTCTTGACTGTGTAACATACCTGTGGTAAAAAGGAATTAAGTTTTATTTATTTATTTATTCAGCTACTTCTCAACAGCACAAGCCATTGCAGAGACGGTAACAGAACATAAACAATTAATAATTTATGGCTAATATAACATTAACATAAAACATTAAGATTATATTACAATCCAACATTTTAATGTAATGTTGATAATCTTTTTGTCTCAAGACATTGTAAATAATGTATCCTTGTTCCAGCAAAAGTGGTGCAAAAATATCCAAATCTAAACAAAGTAGATTAAACATTTTGGCAACACTGACTAGTATCGACTAACTTGCGACTAGGTTATACAACAGTCCCATACTATACTTTGATGCCATTATTTATATTTTTTTCTAATCTCAGGTATAGTGGAATTAAACAAATCTAAATCAGCACAAAATAAATTAAACATTTTGGCAGAACGAACTAATGTTGGATGCATTATATAGTTGGTTCTAAGACAATCATACATGAAAGTATGAGCGGTTCTCATTGATATTCCTGATGGTACCTTTAACGAGATTGTACTTAACAGATCAGGACAGTCAATATCTGCATTACAAAGTTTATATAAAAATAAAATGTCAAACACGAGTCTTCTTTACAGAGGTTGATACTATTAAAATTATTAAGTAATGGTTCATATGATAGAAACAGAGGATACTTTCCGTCCTGCTTGAATAGTGCATGTTTCAGAAATCTTATCTGAATACTTTCTATTATAACAATATTGCTGATGTAGCTAGGGGACCAAATTGGGAAACAATACTCCAACTTTGAAACTATTAAAAAATATGATGAGTGTATTAATATCTCTAAATTGCTTACAATTCCTTATGATGAATTCTGTTGTAATATATGACTCGTTGATAATTTGCAGAATATGTGCTTGAAAATTAAGAGTAACATCCAAAGTAACTCCCAAATCTTATATTTTGAATATGGGTAATATTGGTTTATCATTCATTCAGTGCTCAAAATTTGTATTGTTAATCTTACGTGAAAATTTGATATGAAAGCATTTATCATAATTAAAAAGAAATTTATTTCTTATTGACCAGCTTAGTAAACTATTCAAATTATTTTGCAGCATGTCGCAATCCGCCACTGATGTAATTTGTTTATACAGTTTAATGTCGTCTGTAAACAATAAGATCTCGGATGAGATTTTATCAACTATATCATTAATAAATATTAAAAAGAGAAGAGGACATCATTGTACAATCAATTTTGGTAATTTCAATAATACCGATTACTAGTGTATTACTTTCTTTATTAGTCCAATTTACAGCGTACTTAGAAAATCAGAAACGTGATTACTATATCAAAGATTTTGAAAAATGTTGCTGCTTTTCTTAAAACTTATATGTATGCATAGAAGTTTATTATTCTACCTTTTAAACGAACAAAACCCTGTTCAAATTTCAAAAGCTCTCAATCAATTCACATCCAAGTTTCATGGCATATCAGCTTTCTTGGCTGGTAGTTATTCATCAACACCAGTGTTCTTTCCCAAGTTAGATTCTATCAATAATTCATTGTCCGAATTCTTCAATTAACTGCTCTTATACGATCACATAATTTTCAATTCATATTTGTACTGATTATGCCATCTCTCTACTACATTCTTTGTTTCTTCTGTGAGTGCTATAAGTACCTTAAAATTTTCTTTCTATATTTCAGAATAATTTTTTCCTTATAAAACTGCATCACTTTAACTAACCTTCAAGAGTCTTAACTCTCGAATCAATAAAGAGTTATACTCAAGTATAAGCGATTCTTCATTCTTTCATAGTTTTTAAATATACTGATAACCTAAAGAATAATATCTTCTTTTAGCCAATAAAAACTTCCCTAGTTTTTAAAGCTAGAGCGTTATTTAAGCAAACATTAGGTAATACAAAAGAATTAATTAATTTCAGTTAGTTAAATGAGCTTTAATCACAAAAATACCCTCAAAAATGTATAGCTTTGGTAGTTAACATCAATGATATAGCTATTTTAATGTAATATTAAAATTGGATGCAGAAAACAGGAAAGTACCAAATATATTAAATACAAACAGTAAAGATCGGGACTTTACACATCGTATTAATTTAGAATAATACTGACAGATTTCGGTAACTACACCGCTTAGAAAAGCTTATTCATAAATATTCACATGAGTTTAAAAATAAACCATTGAATGATGGCATTGGACCAACGTACACTACAACACCAATGGTCATAAAACCCGCCACGGAAGGAATTAAGAGCCCACACAAATTAAAAAAACTGAAACCATGGTAAATTACCCCAATAATAATATACTCATAAATTTACAGTCATAAGAAATGTGTTGCAAACATAAACAAATGCGCTGCATTCAAAAGTGTGAGAATAAGATGACCTGGACAAAAAGAATGACACTGAACTTGACAATAGGACAGCTTTAGATGCCTAATCCATGTGAACGAGAATAACCGGGTAATATTCTGGGACATTATAACTTATAAAAACCCACGGATCATAGAAAAGGGAGTTTTCTATCTTCAGTTGTTTGAAACCAAACAGCAGAACAGACCTAGGCAAACATCGTTGTACGAAAGGGTGTTAAATTAGATGGCAAAAGTGATAGTATTTAAAATCTTAGAATTGTTAGAGAAACAATTTCCTAACATCAGTGTAAATGAGGAATTTAAAAATACCGTTACAGGTGAAAGTGCCTCTGTGTTGGAAGCTTTCACTCATTGCTAAGTTGGAATATTAGATTATCTACAACCCTTTTCCAGTACTGAACGGTCGCCTGAGCTTTGTACAAAACCAACGAACCTATAAGTCATTGAATTTTTGCTTTCCACCTGTTACATTTCATGTTGTATATTTAATAATTGTAATTGGTTGTAATCATACGAAGGAATAAAACTTTATTATTAAGAAGACTTGTTACATTTGGCGCACATTTAGTTAAAGCGTATTGTAAACAGAAAATTATTTTATGAAAAAGCACCACAATTGTATATGCATAATTTAATATACCAGTTAATCTGGTTGGATGTCTACAATAGACAAATTTAAGATGTTCTTTTTCTTATAGGTACACGTATATTTGGCCAATTAGACGTAGGACTTAGTTTGTTTTTTGTTATTTAATGTGATATTAATGTTTGATAATATAGGTTAGGTGAACAAGACGGAGTTTTATTATTATTTGTGTTTATTTTACAATAGTAGAAGTACCACTGAATCTTGGTGAAATAGGGCATATAATGAAGAAACAACAGAAGGGGAACCAAGCTGTATCTAGGTGGTGGGAATTTTAGGGAACGGTGTAGGCTAGCTCAGAATAGAAATAAGTGAAAGTACGCGTCCAACCAGTTTCAAGACGGAAAACTTAATGACAAAAAAACAATTTCACTTAAATCTGATGATTATTATAAACAACTAGTTGTTGGTTGTGAAATATCTGCAACTAATGTTGACTGTGAGAAAGGATATATTGAAAAACTATTAATTCGGCATATGTTCCAGTGTTGGGGTATCTTTGTAGCCGCAGGCTGCTTCACCCATTTCACACACTACTGAATATCAGGGAAATAGGGTATATATTTGTAAACAATAGAAGGGAAACTAAACTGCATCTAACAAGATAGAGCAGCGGCTATGTTTGGAGACAACAAACATGGAAACATGGAGAACTCTGTTGAAAGCATATGTGTGGAGCACAGCACAGTACGTCTATGAAATAGGGGCAGTAGAAGAAGTAGACAGAAAAATGGTAGAAACCTTTTGAAATGTTGTGCTTCAGATGTATGAGGATGATAGCATGGACAGACAAAGTTAATAATTGGTTATATAAATAGTACAAGAATAAAGATATCTGCGGAAAACAAAAAAAAATATAGGAGAAATAGAATAGCAAGATAGGTTCTAAGGCATTTATGGGGAAGAGTGCGGGATATATTACAAGCAGAGATAGAAAAAAAGAGGTAAAGGTAGACCTAGATCAGACTATTGCACGCAGATAGTGAAAGATGCAGACTGTGGAAATTTCAGGAAAATGTGTAGGTTAGAACAGAATAGGAAACAATGAAGATATGCATCTAATTAGTTCCAGAACTGAAGACCTAATGTTGATGAGAAAACGTGTACACAAGACTCCATCAACCTACATTGCAGAGAGAACCATTAAATCATCTCTCATCCAGATGGGTTGGTGCTAAAAGGCTTTATTATACAGATAGTTCAAAAACCTTTCCAGATAGGGATTAGAGTATTTAGTGAAAGTGTCACAATTTGTAAATCCCTCAAAAGATTTGCATTTGCCTTTATAAAACCCACCCCATCATCTCTAAAAGCTAGTTGGTGTACTTTTTGCTATTAGGTCATTTTGCTTTTGCAGAGTAAATTAATTCAGGTACTAAATGTCGATTCTGTACGTAACAAGTTATTGTCAAATATATGTCCTTATTTTATCAAATATTTTCTACAATGGATGCAAGGTATTTAAAATCATCTTTTAGCTGTCAACCTGCTATTTTAATTCCACAATTTAATTCTCTTTATTCATGCACTTATTCAACATCAATGATTTAAAACTAGTCTAAATTAACTTACCGTTTCATAGGAATTTGTGAAGTCAAGAAGTCTGTCATATCTTCATTTGAAGTTATCTGAAAGAAAAGCAACAAATTAAAAATCTGTGTTCTTGCATTAAATACCACACACATTGCTTATGAAAATTCTACTAGTCATTGTAATAATCAATATTAGAATGAATATTCAATAACTAATACAAAACTATTTTATCAATGGCTATTAAATTAGTTAACATGTTTCGTTCTCATTTTCTATTAATATAGATATTAATACATACAAGAAGCTATGCACCGACTTGCAAACAAACAAGACTAATATTTGTTATAGTTCTTTATGTGCTGGTTGAATAAATACTCGAAAATTTCTTACAGCAATCTCAAAAATAGGAATATTGTAATCGATTCTGATAGCGTTAGTAGTGCTTATTAAATTAAGCTTCTGTTGCTAATCAAACAACTATATATTGCTTGTGTGTTGAAAAAAATGTACCCCAATGCCAGCAAAACACCTCTAAAATTGATTTATAAGACATCCACAGATAAATTCGTTACAACTGAATGTTAAGGTTTCATATATGTATATAGTAATTTCCCTCAAAATCGTAAAATAATAGTTAACTGCATATTGGTACAAACAGATAAGTGAATACATGAAGTTACTGATAGGTTTAAGAAGCAACGGAAATAAAAGAAGGGTCGGAAGGATTGCCAACAGAAGCAGACACGGGCGTGTTATGATAGCTATAAAATTAAATGGGTAAGGGAAATTTAATAAATTTGAGTGTACAAGTTAAAAATTATGCACCCTGTATAATAGATTTCACAAATAATTACTCTTGATTAAGCAGGACATTTAGAAAATATAATTTCAAATTAGAGCAGTTAGTATAAAGCAATAAAAATTAATTTTCTTAAAATAAAGTGATACAATTTAATACAATAAAAACCATTAAAATGAAAGTTTCCATAAATCTAACAATGTAATAAATATATAATGAATGCAGGGCATCGTGCAATAAACTCAAACCCCAAAACCAGAGAGTTATTTATGGTAAAATACATATTAGGATGGAAGAACTCAGATTCATAAATTATTTTAAAACCACAAACAGGGAAAACTGATTTCAATGTTATGCATTTCTCAAGTAAAATTAAAAGGGCTTTTGTATATCATTAATTGGAAAATGAATTAATTTAAAAAATATATCGAAATAATTGCAGCTATAGTTTAGAATATATTCAAGGTACGGCAAAAAACAGGTTACTACAATGCTGTTGAATACAAAGAAAAGAGCTGATGAGTTAGTGAAATCCGCAGAGTTAGATTACAAATCAAACATCATCATAAAATATATTAGAATTTATTCGATTAATTTTGCTGAATACAGAAACATACACAAACGTTAACTAAATAAATTACATGCTACCACAAGTACTATCCCAGGATTTATTCCATAAACCCAATACGAAGACTGTATCATAACAAAGCCCTTGAACTGAACATAAGCAAGAGGAGGTGGGAGTCTTTAAATGACAATATTTCCATCTGATGGAGAATGAGAATTAATTATTCGCAAGCCAATAATACAAACAGGTCAAAATGTAATCTTTCGAGTGCGTAATATGGAGGTAGCGTGTACTGTTAGGTATGAGAAAGAAAGTTATAAGTGAACCAAACACAGTTTCAGCAAAAAAATAATATAGACGTTCCTGCAGGAACAACAAGCGTGGCGTGTAGCTAAATTTTGAACTTAGGCATGCATGAGCAAGGTATTTTCAATTCGCATGTTTGTAGAATTAGCATCATTATGACTGGTTCAAGGGGCTATGGACTTAGAGAGTCCACCCTGCCCTTAATTTGGAATTTTGGGGTATGTTGTGTCAAAGGAGCTGTTGTTTACAAGCTGAGAAAATAAAAAATACTAATGGTTATTGGAAATCCTGGAATTAAACAGTGAGTAATATTATGAGCTTTAAATGTAACTATTTAAAAATGTATACATGAATTTTTAAATGTCAATGATGTGCATTTATGTAGTAGGAAATTAATTAAAGTAAAAGTGATTATTTTGCTGAACAATGATTTCCCAACGAAACGAGTGTTGGTTAAATTTAAGCACAATGTTTTCATTTTAAAATATTAAGAAATATGTATGCATTTATTTTAAACTAGTTTGAATGGCCAATAAAAGGATAGAACTAAAAAGCCGGAAACAGGAAAATTTGGAGTAATAATAGGATTATTGATGGACTAGATTCAATGTTTTTTTTGAGATTTCTTTTAGCAATACTTGGCCAGTGCAAGATTAAGGAATTTAGGTTTTTCTTTTAAGGAAAGTATATTTGTACTTTTATTGAAATTATTTTATATTAATACAGATTGAATTTTATTTTAACCTGTTTAAAACTATGTAAATAGATACATTTGTAAAGAATATCCAGCAACGTCAGTGATGAAATCATATTTAGAAGACGTTTTATTTTTCAATTTTATTTGATTTGACTAAAATTAAGTGTTTTAAGGTATTTGAAAGAAAGGTAAAATACTATCTGATAAGTTTAGGAAATCGAAGCAAAGGAAACCTATGCATAATAACCACTTCTGTGTAGAGATAATATCAAAGATGGTTTGGTGCCCTTCAATTATGACAAGTAGAAGAGCCTCTCAGGGCAAGTGATAGTGTAGCATAGTTTTTTTTTGTATTTCAGTCATTTCGTTAATTTTTTATTTCAAATTTTTATATTTTCTATTATAATTTGTTCATAGGTTTTTGTATTTTTGCCATTTTATTTATTATTTTTATTAATTTTTTTATTTCAAATATTTCTATCTTCTGTTATAATTTTTTCATAGTAACCCCCTCCCACACCACTGCTTTTACCGACGCACTCTTATATTGTTATAGGTTCCCCACTCCTCCAGGGCAAATCAAAATTTATTAATTTACCATATCATTTTACCTGTAACAAGGTTTAAGTTGATAGGGTGAGATTGGAAAGAATAAAAAAAATGTTGAAGTCAGCAATATTGTTTAGCACTGAAATGGGAGAAGACGCTTAACAGCCAAAGGTATCACAAAGAAAAAGGCCTAAATATAATTTTAGTAATATTTTTAAGGCACAGGTGAGCATACTCCACCATGATAATAGTGTGATAAAAACTGCTGCAGTTTTATAAATTTTGTGTGGAATTATTCCTACAATTCATAATTGTTCAATAGTTTTTTAGTTCTGTAAGTACAAAAATAAAACTTTTTGCACAATATAATTATTATGCAGTAATGTTTTCTATGTTTCTCATGTTATAGTGGTCACTTAAGCATTGCCAGAACCATTGTATTTATTAATATTTAGTGTTTAATTTAAAAGAAATAGAGTTTGGCTGAAGGTATATTGACTCATATTTTAAAGTTTTCGTGCCCACAACCCTATGAGATCATAGATAAGAAAATGCTTTTTCAAAAAATAAAACCACTACATGCATAGTAGTTACAATGCAAATTCAAAATATTTATATACCGTGTATTTCACTTAAGACTCTGACGAATTGTATTCTTAAATTAGAAAGACACAATTGAATTCTATAAAACCGCATATTATTTGGTCTTTATAAACAGAAAATGTGTTCCTTTAAATTCAAAAATAAAGATGGTGGTATAATAATAAAAAAATTTATAGTAGGAATCTTCTAATAAAGTGCATCTAAATGAATATCAAATTTGTAGCAAATTTTGTTATATGCAACAATTTTAAAAATCTAACCATTTGGAAGGTAACAGTTTTAAGCACTTCTATTTCTAAATATGGATATAATATCGAACAAACATGATTGTGTTAGGTTTAAACGATTGAAAACTAAAGAGATAAATATACAATATCAAAACTACAACAAATGTTCAAATTTATTTCCATCTGATCAATTGTTTATTAACTTTGAACACGATTATATTCTGTCTTACTGCACAGGGTGGTCAATCTCTACAGTATAAATTGAATTATGACAATTCTCCAAAGAAAGGTGAAATTTTATTTACTGCATTTCAAAGTATACAATTATCTTTTTATTGTCATAAGGTGATTTAACAGGTTTATAATTCCAATTGGATTCATTATAATACTGTGCAAAATGTACTCCAGTAGCAATTAAAATTTGTAGTTACTATTGCATTATCATTAAACTCTGTGATGCGCTGTCGAATCTACTTTCTGACTTTTTTTGGTAACCTCTACATTTTTCAGCTAAGGTTGCTTTATAGAAGTTCCAAAAATAATTGAAATCACATGACATTCAACCTAATCACCAATTAAAACAGGTATTCAGAGATAATACCTCAGGATATGCAAGTACTTACTGCACCCTTTCCATAAGTTAGTCGGCAACATTTATCTAGATTATAGAATGTGGGCAGTGTATTTTAAGAACCACTTTGCTAAATATTCACCGGATTTTCTATACTAGAAATAGTACATAATAACCATTTATAAACAATGTGTGGCCGTTACAAAATCTATTTTTTCCAGAAAACGCAAAGTTAGATATAGTTCTAGTACCAAATTAGCAACATCAATAAAGTAGACTTAATTTAGATGCAATTTCTTATTTTCCTTAAAGCTATTCTACCATAAGTGGCATAAACACTTTAAGACTTCATTGTCGTTTAAAACGGGAGCAGTTAAATTGTTTTCTGTATCTCTCAAACCATCCTCATTGTAATTTCTAAAGCGGTAATGTATTTCAAAATACACACAAAAATACATATTATTTAGGATAAAAAACTTGCGAGCTGTGAAGCATTTTCCCCCTATATTAAAATGCCTATACAGTCATTTTTTAAAATGTATAAATTCCCCTATAAAAATAGTCATATTATGTATTATTAAAACTATTAAGGTGAAGCGTTTTCAACTCCTATTTTATTATACAATATTACCGTATATCCACACACTATATTAATATTGACGCTTACTTATTGAATAAATACATGTAGGACTTGTTATTACATACCACATAATGGTCAAACATTACGAGCCATACTTCCTGTGATCTTTAAAAACGTGCTTTAACATACGTTTCTTGTCATCAGATGAATTAGGCAAGAGGTAACGAAGTCAGTCATGTTCAGATAACAATTAGGCAAGAGGTAACGAAGTCAGTCATGTTCAGATAACAGAGTAGTAAAGATGACATTTTTAATCTTGAAGCACAACTTGCAAATTGCCTTAAAATTTTGTTGAAGATTGGATGTAGGTTCTATAACTTTCTCTAACTTTCAATTCTAAGCAATGCACAATTAAGGAATAATATAATTAGAAGTAACATAATCATGCATTTACATTATTAAACTTTTGCATAATTAAATAATTAACTAAACAGTGGATTTATCTACTTGAGAATCATATAGACTGTCGTAACGGCAGTTGTTATTTAGTGTAGAGTAACCATCTGTTTTACATGTTGGAAATTATGGAAAGGTGTAGAATGCATCTTGTCCTAATGCTTGATGTGATTATATACAAAACTATTAATTACAGGACTTAAGATCTTATATTTTATTCTAATAAAGCTCACCCTAAAGCCCTGATGTTTCTGGAACATGCGAATTTTAACTTGTTTCTGCTTTGTTAAAAAAAGATTCTTCGCCTGACAGGTAAGTGAAATATGTTGCTTTATTTGTTTGTCAAACTGAAAACATATGCATGACGTTTGATAATCACTAGAAGTATTTTTTTGTTGGGCATTTATTCTCAAGAATCTTATAAATATACTTATTACACATTTATTTTAAATGTTCTAGAACCAGGACCATCCTCAAAACTATATTAAACGTAATGGGCTTTTGGTACTAACTTCTAGAAAGTAACCATATGACACTTGGTAACTTTAATTTCCTTATGTTGCAAATTTGATTCTTAAATGTAAACCTTAGAATTCGCTGTGGTTGTTAAAGGCAACTTTTATATTAGGTATTTTTTTACACAAGAAAGTATTTCTGTAAATAAAATTTGAAGTAAGAACTTTGTTTTAAAAACTTATATATGAACTTGCAAGAAACACATCCGACTTTTATATTGGAATTACTGTAAATTCCATTAATAATTTAAAGACAAGATTTGGCCATGGTTTAAAAGTGATTATTAAATATTTTGTCTTTTAACATGAAATGAAAAAGATAAGTCTTGTTTGTTTTAATACCTAAGGCTTGAAGAATTTAATCTTCGTAATTATTTGTTTAAGAATAGAGTGGAACCAGATTTGAAATAGTTCAGTAATATTAAACAGTAATTTAAAAAACATTAAACAATGAGATTTCCTCAAGGACACATTATAGACATGTTTGCTTTTTTTTTGTTCAATAATGAAATTTATTAATCAGTTAATATATGTTTTTCTATGCAAGTACACATCTTTCATTGTGCTGATCTAGATGTACAGGAGTGGCTATGGTAAAATCTTGAAACCTTCAGAGGTTCACCTAAATATTATTGCTTATTTTATTATTATTCCAAGACGCAAACTGTTGTTTTCTGTTGTATTAACTTTTTTCTATTTCAAACATACCCTGTTCATAGTCAACCTTTTTGTTATAATACTTATCTTAATGTTCCTACATGATCCCTAAGGTTATAACAACTAGTGTTTAAACAGGTGTGGTGGCATCTAATTTTAATTCTTTCACATCTTAGTTTTACAGTAAACCCCCCTGCTCATCCTCTAACGCTGGAGTAAAATCCAGAGCTGGCAATACACTTTTATCATCTTAACAACAGGCAAAAGTGTTTCAAAAGGAAAGTTGTTTGCGATTCAAGTTCTATGATTGTTTTCATATATCATTTATTTGAAGATTTTATGTTACAAAAAAATTAATTTAATTCCATAAAAATACTGTTCGAGAGTTAAATTAACAAGCTACGACATTCAAATACACGGTTTAATCTTAACATGCAAGTGGTGTGTTGTATCAAACTATTTTCGTCACTTGCCGTTCCACGAGAAATTGTCACTTGTAAGGAATCGCCTTCAGGTTTTCAAAGAGTCAATATGTGGAAAATATTACAATCAAAGGCCGACATAAGGCTCGCAATAAAAAGCAAACCTTGGTCTTGGTGAAAGGTATTTAATGAACAAATTCAAATATGCAACTTTTAATCTACAAAAATATGCAACTATTAAATTACAAACTCTATTCAGATATCAAACAATTATACGATTAAACAATCGTACTGTAAATTATCAACACAACAAAATTACGTTTGATGAAAATGCTCCTGAGAAACGGTCGCAGTCAAAACGTCTGATAAGGATTGCAAAGTCCTCACCTGTATCGAACCAAAAACAAGTTGATAAGTCACCGTAAAATGATTTGTAGTTAAACCAGACGAGTATAAATCCATAAAAAGTGAAACTGAAGCCTTCCAAACTATTAACCACAAAAAGGTAGGACTTCAAAAATTGATTTACAATTGCTCCCAAATATCCTTAATAATAAGTAAAACTAGTGAGCGTGTCAACCTTCGTCTTTAATGGTTCATCAAGATATTCCTTATAACTAGATGCATCATAAGGTACGAAATTAAAGCTGATAACCTCACGGTCGATAGATATTTTTAATATTTCGATAACAAAACCAGTAAATTCAAATAGAATGAATAGGTATTTGACCTTAGGAATAACGTTCTCAAAAAGAACACAGCTGGTCGAAAAACAATGATGCCAGCGCTTGCACACAGTGGCCAGATCTACTTCAAAAGTAATATTAAAGAGGAAAAAGCTTAATAAATGTTAGAATATGAAAAGTATTGTTACAGAGCTTGTTTAGAAGCAGGTGAAAATTGTGTGTATTCATGATTTTATCATGAAGAGATCACATACCCATGGCTATATCACATACATCGAAAACATTTTTGCATTGTATTTATTTTATATTTCTGTCGAGATTATGTGTGACCTCATATTTTTGATGTTTACTAAAAAAGTGCGTGTTTAAGTAATTAACTGCATTGTACGATATCATTATATCCTGGTCGAGGGATTTAGTATTTATTATACCTGCACGTGTTAATTTTTATTCATTTTACCAAAGATTGTACAAAGTTCTACTGTTTTTGAGATAATTGTTGTATGGAACATGCATATTAATAATTTCACTGTTATTTACTTCTTTAATTATGCTAAAAGCTTAACTTGATCGTGGTATGAAGATTTACTATTAGAAAGGTTCTGTTTACCCACTTACCTGAGTATTTACTCACTCCTACATCTTTGTGTTCGCGTTCATAATGCGTAATATTGAAATTTATTTTACTTTTTGCAGTTTTTGGATATAGTTTATTGACCTGACTTATGTTCAACTATGTATTTTACCATACTCAACTTTCTTATTTCGTGGTTTGAATTTATCACCCTTCATAAATCTAAAAATTATAAAAATGTCCAGTTTAATTAACACTATTCATAAAATTATAATATGCCAGAGTACATCCGTATTTATTTCGTCCGTTTTAGATAAATGTTCTCTTTTTTCATCTAGTTTCTATTTAACGTAATGCAAACGCGTTACATACTGTATGGGCTGCGATGTCGGTGCTAAGAACATTTTTCTTTTAACAAGAAAGGGAATGCACAGTTAAAGTGGATTCAGAACGTTATGTGCAAATGTTAGATTACTTCTTAGTGCCTTCTTAGTTCCAGCAGGGCAGAGCCATGCCCACACGTCTAACACGTTTCTGCCACAAGTGTGATTTTGTACGTGGATGATACAACTTTCTATTATCAGGGTTCTGATATGCAAAACTTTTAATTGAAAGTAAATACACTCGGGATCAAGCATCTAACTGGTTTGTCAATAATAACCTTTGTTTAAATGAGAATAAGACTACCCAATTGTGTTTCACTTTAAAAACAAATGACTATAATATATCAAACTCTGTGAATTTTCGTGGTGTTACTTTGGATAATCTGCTGAGCTGGGACTGTCACTGTATAAGTTGAGCTCTAAACTTTGCAAAACTGTTTTTTCATAAGTTCTCTCAGGGACTCTCTATCTTTAAATATATTAAAATCTGTTTATTTTGCCATGTTTCATAGTCATTTAAGTTATGCAATCGAAGTTTGGGGACATTGTTCAGCTGCAAATCGTATTTTCGAATTACAAAGGCGAGTGGTCAGAGTTATGGCACACTTAAGCTACAGAGTCGATTGTCGAAAACAGTTTATTGCATTCAACATACTTACCTTTCCTGTGCTTATATTCTTAGTTGTGTAGTCTGGATTAAGAAGCATATTAATGACTTTGATGTTCATGCCAATGTTCACCATTTTGATACACAGAGCAAAAATAAAATATTGGTCCCATATCACAGAATAAATAGAAGTAGATACGGTCCCAATTATTATGGATTTAAATATTTTAATGTTTTACACAACAGTATTCCAACATTACCATTAGATAAGTTCCAAAAAAAAATTAAACAATGTTTAATTAGTAAGGCCTTTTATTCAACCCAAGAATATATCGAGAATGCACTACAATTGGTAGCTTAGGGCAAACTTCGCATCCACACTTGTTTCCTTGTGATATAAAATTTTAAGTTATATGTACATGATAATTACTGTTATAGATTGTTATGTTCAGACCATTGTGTTTTATAAGCATCTTAAATGTAGTAAATAAATAAATAAACCTTTTTCCTTGATAATTGATCTCCAGACAGGCGACATAAATTAGCCCCAATGGAGTAGTCATGATTTGTTTTCTATTGACTACTTCTTATTGAGGTACGTAAGATATAAGGTTTACGTCAATAAGCCGACTTCTTTGACGCAGTGGAGAGAAAATATCGTTAAGGAAATGGCAACTATTATGGAATCTAATGCCAAGCTCTCATGAGAAATTTTACTGTTCGTTTAAATGAGTGCCGTGCACGTGATGTTTTATATTTAGATGAGATTGTTTTTGAGATTTAAATTTACAAAATATGTATTTGAAAGAATAATAAAGGTTTTATCGATAGAGGTGTTCTTTTTTAATATAGATGCATCAATAATAAACTTTTTTTTGAGACGCTTAGAAGAACTGAACTATGTATGTCTACTTATTGAACTATATGACAGATTAAATTAATTTTATTTAATATTCCATGTCAAAGTAGTAACGTATAAACAAATTCAAAATTTTGAATTTTTTACATTGTTATAGTCAAAACAAAGGTGAAGGCAGGTAGTGTGTTAATCGGAGTTTTCAAACTTTCTTCACTAGCACGTTGTTATACAGTTGGTTGACTGTATTATTATACAAATATATCTTTATTATTCCATGGAATTAGTTGTCGGTATTTTGCTTTCTTTATTGCTTGCGTTCTAGAATAGTTTCCCCATTGTCTGGAATATAGTTTAACTTGCTTTCACAAAGGATTTAACATTCTATTGTTGGGAATAATTTTTTTATTACTGCCCCTGTCATTTTCAAGCTGTATAAATACAAGGTTCAACTTTTGAAAGGTTGTCTTACTTATTCGACTGTTCTGTATCCGTTTCTAATGCTATACTACGTCCTTTGAGCGTTGTAAAGTCGCGATTTCAAAATGCGTTTTTGTACATAGTGTGCTAGTATAGTTAAGTTGTTGGTTCCAGCACTCAGCCGTACACAAATGCAGACTGCATTTCCTCATCCTAAGATGGTACTAAAGAGAAGCAAATAGCTTAAGGTAGTATTCTTCTGTTTGTTTTACTTATGTTGCTGTTTTAGAAGATAGACACTTCTTTTTGGTTGATTCTGCAATAAATTGCAGACCGTACGTTACCAAGTGCACCACTCACAATGCATGAATGATTATGTAATTATTCTTAAAACTGGCAATAGAGCACTTTTACTGTTTACTTTTCTGTGTACATTAATGTTAATGTCAATAGCTTGTTAGTTAATAAACTGTCATTCAAAAATTTGTGCACATCTACGCTGTTGTGGACAGGACAACCATCCATCCCCACCAAATTTCTTGATTATTTCTAGCAATTTCAGCCACAGCCGGAACCGTATCCTCTTTTAACAACTGCAGAAAACACTCTCCTGTTAAGTTTTCGTATAAGAAAAATGGCCAAATAATGCGACGGCCTAATATTCCCATCCACACATTAAGTTTTTGGAGATATTGGGTCCTGGATTGTATAATGCTGTATAAATTGCTAGTAACCCATACTCTGCAATTTTCCACGCTTGGTTCATTATGCAGTGTGAACGTGCATTCATCTGTAAACAAAATATTATTCAAAACCTCCCTATCTGCTGTACATTTTTCCATCATCTAGAACCATAATACTCCTTCTTTCCAAATATGTTCACGCAACTCTTGATAGCATTGGTATTTATAAGAGCAAAACTTGTGCTTTTTTAGAATTCGCAACACTCTAGTATGATGCAAACCGATGTTTTTCGCTATTTGCCTTAAACTTATATTTGGATTTTTAGCTACTGCTGCCAAATTGAAGGTGTTGTCATTTTCTGGGTTTTGTGGTAGGTTCTAATCGTAATGGTTACACTTACAATTATTTAATAATGAGCTTGTAGCTTCAAACTTGTGCATTACTCTATCAAACGTTGCACTAACTGGAATACGCCAATTTCAGTATTGTATGCTGAACAAGGCACTTACTTGACAATAACTATTTCCTGCATAAAACCACCTTATTATTTTCACTTTTTCTTGTGTTGAATACATTTTAGTCAGATCAAAATTCAATTAATAATTATAAACCATAAACTTAAAACAGCACTGACATGTGTAAATCAATTCTCATGTTGTTTGTTTTTAAACTTTCATGGCATCATCGATTTTTTTAAAATTAGAATTCTATTTCTTTCATTTTTCGGTTCTGTAAAATGAAAAATTGTAAACAATATGTGTGAATATAGTTTTTTTTTTACAAAGTATTCAGTTTCACTTTTTTCTAGAATTATCAGAGAAGCAAATAATTCAACATTAAAGTTAGCATTTAAAACCCTATGCTGTGATCTATTTTTTAAAATTAGAATTTTTGTTTCTTCTACTTTTTCGGTTTCGTAAAATGAAAACTTGTGAACAATAATTTGTGTGGATGCAGTATTTTTTTACCTACAGAATATTCCTTTGCTCTTCTCTAAAATAATTAGGGAAGCCGATTTCAACATTAATGAGTTAGCATTGAAATTCCTATGATGTGTCTTTCGAACCACCACCCGGTATATGTTTTTGTTGCTTAGCAAATTACCTTTAATTCGTATCTAAAAAATCTTTTGAAACTATTAAAATAATTCAAGTATATTTACATGACATTTGAACTATTAATTAATCCAAATTTGTTCGTTGAAATATAGAGATTTTTGTAAAGCATTTGACAGATCTGTAAAACGAAGTCCATAAAATGATATAAAATTTGTTATATTAATCATTTAACTTTAATGGTTGAAATAATTAAATTTCATAAAAAGAGTGATATAGTTTGTAAAATAGATGCATTCCGTTATATGGGCAAGTTTTATTTGAGACTGATGGACTAAGAAAACAGAATAAAATTCCTTTGAGAATTAATTTAAGCTACTTGTTAATAAATCGTTAGGTAAGGATGCTGAATTCACTCTTGGAGTAGAGTATCTTCAAGTCCTGGAACATCATAAGAATCCTCAGGTATAATTTTATTTCTATTCAAGTTAGTTTTTTTATTTGAGACGCAAATTGCTGTAAGTTGTGTCTAAAAATATTGTTAAAGGTTCCTACGCCTTCCTTAGTGGCATAGCCTCGTCAATAATTTTTATATAGGCTTAGTGGCAACTGATATAGCCGTATTTGTCTCCCCAGGTGGCCTCATCAACCGTACCGCTGAAATTGGAGTTCATAGTTAGATAGGAAGTCGTCAAAGATCACATTTTATAAATGGATAACTCACATCTGTTGTTGGATCTTTGAGAAAGTCCTATTCTATTTAGTTTAACTAATTATCTTGGTTATGTTAAGATATTTACCATCCAGGAATATAACGTAAACGAAGTTTATTTAACTTACATTATAGGAAAAATTATACAACAGCATGCTACGATTAAAGTTTCAACGTTCTGGCTTTATGATCGTTCAAATAGAGCTTTGACACAAGCAAAATAAAACTTATGATATTATATTAACAATCTGAAGTACACATGCAATTAAATAATACTTACATAACTAGCAAATTTGGTTTTGACTACTCCAGGAGCAACACAATTAACTCTTATATCTTCACTGGCCAGTTCTTTAGATAAAACTTTGGTAAGTCCAAGTAAAGCTGTTTTACTAACCGAGTATGGTCCTAATAACTACAACAATATCATTACGAAAATGTTAACTATTGATAAATAATACTTACAGAAAATGGATTGTATCCTGCAATTGAGGATATAAAAATTAAACTTCCACCACCGCGTTTTCTAAATAGAGGATATGCTTCTTTCGCTAAAAGAAATGACGCTTTAACATTCACTTCAAAAATTTTATCCCAGGTGCTTTCAGGACACTAAAACTTTTTGCAAACGAATTGAATAATATGGAGCAAATAACTTACCTCTAATGTGATACCAGCATAAGGATTAGCAGCAGCATTTGATACTAAAATATCAAGACCTCCCATTTTATCAGCCTACAACAAACACTTATTTGAGACAACAAAACATTTATCCTGTAGAGTAACATTAATAGTGCCATGTTCCCATTTTAGCAGTCCAATTATGCTGCCTTAGAACAAATTATACCAAAAGTGCAAAAATCAGATTTAAATAAACCATATTGTTCTCCAGTTAATGTAATTCTATAGTAAGTCGATAACTAATCTCACATGATTTGAAATGTTTTGAACTTGCCTGGCTGTTTGTTAATCAGCTTAAATAATCGATTACAAATATTGCTTAAAATCAAAACAGATTTGTGAATATTGTTATAATACAATGGCTATTTTTACTTTTATTTGTTGTGTTGTCTATTTTAATAGAAATAAGAGTAACTGGGTATAAAAACAATAATTATAAAAATATTATCTTAAATGGGTGCAAAATGACTAAACAAATTAAGGAACTTGAATAGGGTACTATGTGTTATTATGATATAATAGTGTTGGTAGAAATATGGTTTTTTATTAATATTCTAGAATCAGAAATTACTTTACCTTCATATAATGCGTTTAGATTCGATCGGTGCAGTTACATTGGTTGTAAAAAATAAGATGTATTCTAACAGCAACCCATAAACAATTTATAGTTGAGCAAATTTTTGCTGATGATATTGAACAATTATTTGTGAATGTTTTTTGCGATACTGTTAATTATATAATCTGGTCAGGGTACATAACGCCAAAGTCAAAGCAAGACATGTATTTGAAGCATTGTCAATCATCAGAACAAATAGTACAAAACTTTCCAAACAGCAAACTAATTCTTTTTCGTGACTATAAAATTCATGAAACCAAGTGATCTAACAATAATATATCTCTGAAGGTCAGATGCCCATTTAATTTATTTGGTACTGAACTGGCTGAAGCTTCCATATTCCTGTATCGTATTCAATCAATTAATATTCCTAACGAGTAATATTTTTTTTTAGATTTCTGTTTACTTACTGTAGTGATGTAACAGTTACCAAAGTCTCGGATGTATTATTAAATATCCGTAAACATCATATTGCTTATGAATTTACACTATCTTATGATAAAACTCAAGATTATCTCTAAAGTATGAAGAGATTTATTATCGTGATTACAATAATTCTAATTTTGATGAAATGAATGATTACTTAGTCTCTTTTAATTGGACAGAATTGTTTATATGAGTCATGGTATATTAAGCTGTTGATATATTTTATCAAATACCATATCATGAAATATTAAAGTATGTGCCTCCGAAAATGAGTAAATTAGATAACTATCCAAATAGTTTACAGCGGAATTAAAATATCTTGTTATGCTAAAGAAATTGGCACACACGCAATTTGTAAATAAAAAAAAACAAACAAAAATCATGCTATTTTCTACTTTTTTTCGCAAATAAAAGAAAAACCAAAGCAATTATGAAAATATGTTGGTACGTGTCATCTCTGCATGTAAATATTTTCGTTCGTACATAATTAAATCCTACATTTCTTGTGTTCTTTTCACGGTCATATAAGTATTCATTAAAAATTTCGAGTATTGCAATCTATTTTATTTTTGACATAGCGTTTAAATGTGGTATTTGGGTTATCAGAACATTTATTTGCAGAAATATTACTTGTGGTGAGTCGATTATCAAATTGTAATTCGTTCTAAGTTTTCTAATGTTGGGGGATTCAAGTTTTTGTTGTCTAGCAGTTACTTTGGATAATGCAAATAACGTAGTGCATACCATTTCAAATTGTAAAAAGAAAAGTTATATCTTAGACTTGTTTGTTACTGTCTAAATTACCAAATGTTTCTAATAAAATTTACATATATACTTTAAATAAATTTCGTGAAGAGTTGACCAAAAATAGTTATTACTTAACGTACATTATTACTATTTAGGTGGAATGTATTGGAACAATTGAAATTATAAGAATTCGAAGAAATACGTCTGAAACTTCTACAATGCTTTTTTGCAAGCAATAATGCTGGCATATTCTAATATCCAACAGGATATTCCCATATATTCGAAGCAACAGTATGACGTGCCATGTGGTCCCACATATGTCGAGTTTAAAATGTGATCCAACCGTGAATTATCAGAACCGTCATGATCACTCCGTGATAAGCTTGAAACCGGAATGTCATGCTAAGCCATAAGTCTCGATATTTTTTCTTAGCATCATTTTGATGACTTCCCTCGTGAAAAATTAGGTCTGGATTCTTTTCTGTAAGTTTTTAAGTTACTCATCGCATAACAGGAGATGCTACGTTGTGGTAATTGAACTTACTTTGTTCAAACCATCGGAATATGTTAATGCGACAGCTGGTTTTGGTTGGGTATGAATTACAAAATAAAATTTTGTATATAAAAATCTAGAGTTACACGATTGTTAAGGTGTGGCGTTATTACCTAACTTTTTTTATCTGTTACAGCTACTGCAAAATGCATTTCGGTCAGTAGATGGGTTTTTCCTTTATTGCTATTGCTTATTATTACATTATTTTTTATATATTTATTTATCGGGAGTTACTTTTTAAGGAGTGTTTTTGGACACTAAGTAAGTATAGTATAAATATTTTGAACATAAACAATTTAAAAATTGTAGTAACGACAAGACTGAGAACAATTCGTGATGTATTTTTTGTTATTAATTCTTGTGCTAGGTTATAAACTAATTTGAGGTAGCTGAGGATATTAATTATTTTTGCGACGATTTTGACGGGAAACAATCCACTATATAAATTTGTTTTGCTGTATTGTTTAATTTTGTTTTGTGTAGATATTAGAACTGAGGATAAAAATTAACGATAATTAAGGAGGACACTAACTAATTATTTTTGTCTAGATTTTTGTACAGTGTAAAACATCTGGGATATATTTTGGATAAATGTCGTTTTCTATGCGGGTTGATTTGCCTTTTCTTGTAACATGTATTTTAAATTAAAGGTTTCGTAAATAAAATTCTCTTTCTAAAGTTTTCTTTTTCTATCTTTGTGACCCACCCCACTCAACGACTTTTTAGCTAGCACAGCTTCCTTTGGATTCCCTTTTTTTTTTGTTGCGGTATTCGGTGCGGGTGATTTTCTTTACTTACTTTATTTTTCTTTCTTGTCTGCACGAAATGCCGTAAAAATATAAATAATAAAAGAAAATATAATTTTCTCCAGTACACAAATTAATACAAGTCAGGTTTATTACTAAAAGCCACGGTTGCTACCTAGATCTCAGGTGTAGTCTTCCGGCTGAAGTTTTTTCGACACGATCCGACTGTCCTTATTACGAAGCACAAGATAATTTTATAGATACGAGAGGGACACACATACAAGAAAAGAAATTACTTCACCAAACTCGGAATTTCGCGCACGTCCGTCCCCATCAAATGTCGATAGTGAAGTCTTCTCCTTTAAGAGGCTCAGTTCTCATGATGTATAGTCTCTCCCATCATTTTTCACGTGCCCACGACCAAACTGCAAATCACAGCAGCATTCTTGTAGCCTGGGGACGTGACTGTATGCCGTTTACAAACTATAAATCACGAATGGAACTTAAACGTAGAAGTTTAAATTAAGGATGAGAAAAGAAAACTTTCCCATACTAGGTTTAAAAATTCCCTAACATTAAATAGTAAAATAAAATGTGAAGGTTTATAAAAAAAGGCGCAACAGTTTCAAGCATGTGTTCATGGATTTAATGTCATGACGACCGGGCAATAAAGTCAAGAACTCAAAGAGTTGACTCCACAAATATTTTGGGATTTTAATTTGTGTTACGAGAACTGCTGATAGCTGGAAAAATTTGAAAGGCTGGTGTTTTTGGACATGCTTAAATTTTAAATATGAACTGCACATTAAACTATGCGTAAAATCGAGCTTTTTTGTTTATGGTATATAATTATGTACATGTAGATTTTAAATGTAAGTTGTCAATGATTTGTATTTATGTGGTAGGAAACAAACAGAACATGAAAGTAATTATTTTGTTGGAATATGAATTGGCAATGGACATAGTTTTGGTTAAGTTTAAGCATAATATGATCGAGAAAGGAAGTTCGGAATATTTTAATATATTAAGAAATATGTGCATATTGATTTTAAATTGTAAGCTTTATTGGTGGGATTCAGTGTTGGTTAAAGAGTAAGAATTTAGTATTATTAATGGACAAGTGAATAATGAAAAGGAAAAGTTGGCACTGCAGTTTTCTATGTATTGTTATAAAAGGAATTTCCAGAAAAGGGATCTAGAATGCTTTGTGTAACAATATTGGAAAATGGAACAATGATGTGATACTATTACTGATTGATTTAATGTTTTTCTTTAGGATTTCTTTTAGTAATACCTGCCAGTGTGATATTAGGAAATTAAATTTTTTACTAAAATATCTGTATTTCTATTACAATTATTTAATGTCAATACAGGTAAAGTGTAGATTGAATTTTATTTGGACTTATTTATAAACTAAAACACTGATAAATTTGTGAAAGGATATCAAGTCACCCCAGTGATGAAGTAGTATTTGGGGAGAAGCCCCTTTATTTTACAATTCTCTTTAATTTGACCAAAATTTAATGAGTGCTTTTAAAGTGTTGTAGCACAATGTAAAGTATAATGTGATAAATTTAGGAAATCAAAAGCAATGGAGACCTATCCACTTTCGTGTAAGGATAATATCAAAAAGGATTGCCGATGCAAGACGCTCACGTTGGGCGCCAAATTTTCAACGGTAAAACGCACGGGCAGAAACAGAGGAAAGCAAAATAAAGGTCCGCACGAATAGCGGTCACGTATAAAAGGATAAAAAAAATTTAGGAAAACAAACAGAGAGAAAAGCGAAGTTAAGGTCTGCACAAATAACGGTCACGTATAAAAGGATACAGAAATTTAGAAAGACTGAGCTTACTACAAATGCTGAGAATGTAGTGGTTCACATTGACAAAGAAAGGACATCGCCACCGAGTTTTTATTTACAAAGAAAATAAAAATGTCTATTTACGCAAACAAAGAAAAAGATATTCTAGGGACAATTTAATATTTCGTATTGCTACATGTAAAACTAATCAGTAAAAAAGTAATGCTTATACTTTCGTATAAACAAGCATGTTAAGTAAAAAAATAATTAAATGCAGAACAAATTCTAGAAAGCATTTTAAAAAAAAAGTAACAAGAAGCACTAGCAAAGCTAGTTTTTAAACAGGTTTGGTAAACAGGTTTTGTCTGTCGGAGCAAGGTGATTTGAGTATATCTGTGGTTCATTTGTTACACACAAACAACACCCACATCAGGGAAGGTAAAACATCAAAACATCTTTATTCTCGCACCCTGATGAAGCATCACAAAGGTAGCCAGATCATTAGCGCTGCGACCATACTGCAACATTGAGTCTATGCAAAAGAGCAATTGGGTCTACGTAAAAAAGCTAAAAAATGAGGACCCTACTAGTATTAATAAGCACGTAAGAAATGCATCGACGCATATAGGATATAAGCTTCTTGTAACAGACGTGCATTGCTCTTGTAATAATAGAATCAGTCAAGCAAAAAATACATGTTAGCACGAAATGCAGAATAAAATTGAACTCAGTTAAAAAAATGATATGATAATCGAATGAAATATTTGGGTACCACATGTCAAAAGAACACGTTTCAAGTCTTTTTAATGCATAAATAGATAAAAAATCAGAAAAATTGAATTCAATTTGCCTTTGTTAATCACTCATATTACTACTTTTAAATAAAGCAAACCTATCCTTTCAGAAAGCAAAGATTGTTGATAACCAAATTCATTTGGTATGTTATATCAAACAATAAAGATAAATTGAGGTACTTTGAGTTAAACTAAATACACTAATAACATTTTACAGTGTATCGAACAAGTACTTATTTCAATTGTATTAGAATTAATTTTGTAGAAACAAATCGACTTAAATTATAATGTGTGATCAGGGACGTCCTCTTTAACGAGTAGTTATACAAAATATCGAAGCAGAGGTGTCACAATATTTGAGAACATTGTAAATTGAATGAAAATTTTTAGGAAGGGTAAAAGTGAACGTAACAAACCTTTCAAAGTGGTTATTGTAACATAATTTTGTATTTCAGCCATTTCAAATGTATATTTTTTCATTATTTTTTTTCTCTTGAAACCCACTCTTGCACCACTGTAGTTAGGTCACACCCCTAAAATTGTTATGAGGTCCCTGTCCGTTCAGGGCAAATATAAATTTATAATGTACTGCTCAGTTTACCCGTAACAACTTCCAACTTTAGAAGAATAAATGGAGTTTAGTTCAAATGCTTTTAGTTGCATGTAATGTTTAAAATATTAATTTCTGCATAGATTTTATTGTAAAGATCGATAAAATTTACCATGTACCGTGTATCAAGTGATCACAGGATCTAAGATTGTATTAAAATAAATAAATTATGTTAGACGTTCTGTGCTTTACCTCAAATTTTTATAGCTAACCCCAAACTAATAAATGAAAATATGGTAAAATATAAAGCAATACAAGGTTTTCTAAAAAATAAAACCTAAATGGTAAATAAAATGTAAATTCAATTTGTATAGATAAATATAAACTAAAATTGAAATTATTAAAGACGTTTATATTATAAACTTGTTTCGACATTGGTGAATTATATTAGTATGTATTAATGAATTGTAGATCATTTTAAACATGTATGCATGCATATGTATATGCGTGTGTTTAACTAGGTGTGTTCAATAAAGCACTGAACACCCATTCCATGACATATTTAAAAGTGACTTGTACTAAATAGTATTTCAAAATAATGTAGAATAATTACCTCATCAAAAATTCGTTTACGATCTACAGCATTTGCTACATGGCAAACAATTCCCTTCACTTTTAATCCTTCTGATAGAAGTTTAGCGACAGCAGAATCTACATTTTGTTGTTTTCTACTACTCACAATGACATCAGCTCCTTCTTGTGCTAATCTTTTAGCTATTTCAAATCCTATCCTAAAATACAAAATGGTTTAAATGAGTACGTATAAATGATGTTAAAAACACAATTAAATTATATTGATATTATTTACAACCCATTCCACGAAAAATAAAGGTGTTGCTAATTTTTACACATTAACAACACACATTTGTTGTCTTATGAATAATGCTATTGTATCTAGAAGCAATTATTTCTCTGAGCTACTGCTGCAAATCTTTCTTCAAGAACCATTAACATGTACCATAAAACAAACCAATGTGCTAAGGAACATTATTAACTGAATTTGTTAGAGAAAAATCATTCATGCTTCAACATCCTGATAATCTAAGGTTTCTAATAAGCCCTTTTTTGCCTGTTTCGGCAATATTTTTTTAAAAATCTTTAAATACTTATGAATTTATTTCGTTATTTGTTGGTACAGTTAAATAACTATTCACACAAAACTTGCGAACAAACAAATCTTAGAAATAAATCCATTCACCATTACCCTGCTTTAGGCTATTTAGGTAATAACTTTTAATGATAATTTATTCAAATAAGAACATTTTTCAATTAAACTATTTTTATTACATTTATTTTAAACTTTGAATAAGGTAATTCAAACTGTATTCAACACTACCAACAGTAACAGTCGAATCATGCCATGAGCTAATTGTTTTTTGGATCAGTCGGCATGCAATAAACTGTCAGGTTGAATGCTCGGATTTGTATAGAAGTTATATGCATTCACCAGTCATGTTCAAATACCAAGCAAATATAATGTAATCTACAATTTGCTTTTTGCATGGTAATTGTTTTCTTTAGAATCTGAAAGTATGTCATAAAAGCATAGCTCAATTTTCGTTGGTTTACAAATTATTAAGGTTTAAAGAATTTTTAAACAGAATAATTATAATAATTTTTATCAAAGAAAATATTTGACTAAGCATAATGTAAATTAGCAATTGGAAAACAAAAATTGAGTATCATATTTGTTTTACGATTTCTGCACAAGGGGTGCTAGATATGTATCGTGAATAAATAACAAAAACAAAACTATAGATGTGAAAACTTCTTTACTGTTTTTCAAAATACTCGCCACGATGATTGATATACTTTTGCATACGTTGGAACCAATTTTCATAGCATTATTTCCGTTCCGATAGAGATATCTACAAAACATGGGTTTTGAATGCATCAACCGCCTTTTCTGGTGTTGCAAATCGTTGTCCACGCAATTTGTTCCTCACGTGTAGGAACAAAAAAAAATCATTAGGTGCCAAATCAGGACTATTCGGCGGATGACCCATCAATTCCATGTTTTGAGTGCTCAAATAGTCACTTGTTTGAGCCTATGTGTGAGAGCTCACATTGTCATGATAGAAAATGATTCGGCGTCGTTGGTTTATTTTTCTTATTTCTTCAAAAACTTGTGGCAAACAAATGGTTGTATACCAAGCAGAATTAACTGTTCTATGATCCTCTAAAGCAACAGCAATGATGTTTATTTATTCCAAAAAAAAAACAGGCAACCATTTTTTCCTAAGTGCTTCGAGCGTGGACAATTCATGTTGGATTTCGGTCATCTTGGAAGACCCATACAGTCGACTGCTATTTACTTTCAGGTTATACGAATAGATCCAAGATTCCTCACCTGTGTAAATGTTATACACTGTGTTTGATGCATCGCAATAATATTTTTTGAGCATTTCTTTGCATCAATCAACATGAGCCTTTTTCTTGAGCGATTCTCAAATTATGTGGGATCCAATGCACACATAGCCTTTTCACAGCTAAATGTTCATGCAATATCAAATGTATATTTGTCAAACTAATGCCTAGGGATGCCTGAATCTTATGAAAGTCACATGACGATCTTGCATGATCAATTCGTGCACAGCATACATGTTTTCTGGCACAACAATCGGTTTTGGCAGACCTTTAAATTCATCTGCTAGTAAACTACAACAACAATTGAATCACTATACCAACGAAATACAGTGGTTTTAGTTGGATTTTCTTCCACAAAAGAATAAAAAAGTTAATTCAGGCACTGTTTTGAGATAATCCACGCCGGAAATCATAAAAATCACCGCACGAAAATGTTCACGAGTTAAGTCCATTTTTTTTTGGCCAAAACGAAATTTTCAACTCAATCAAAACAAAACAAATAGTGTTCATATGGCAAAATGTTATAAGTATGCATACTGTCAAAAATGTCAATCTTTATGTTAAAAACGTCAGATCGCACCTAGCAACAATAGTGTTGTTAGTTCCCAATATCAAACACCCCTCGTAATTACTCATTACTGTGATTCTAATTTATTTGTATTTTAACATTTGTAATTCACAATTCAATCATCATTTTTGACTAATAAAAATTATACATATGACATTATTTTTGTTTATGGCTTTTGCAATGAAAAGGCATATGAAACAACAACAAAATATAGATTTAAGATATTACATAAAAAAATCAATAAAATTAATAAATAATTAAAATCTCACATTAATATTTTGACATGAAGTACAATAAACAAGAAAGAAAAGCTAATCAAAGTGCTATCTGAGAAGGCAAGTAAATCGAGCAGGGCCAACACAATAATCAAAACCTTTTGAGGAACATACACCATTCTTATACTTGCAAAATGTCCGTGGCCTCCAAACTAAAACCATTCAAATATGTAACTCGATTTTAAATTGTAATTATGATGTACTAGTTCTGTGCGAGATGTGGCTCACAATTGATTTTCATAATAATAAACTGAGTAATAGTGCATTTTGTGTCTACTGTTGTGATCGAAGGTATCTTCAACTTCAAACTACTCGTGGAGGGGTATTTATTGCTGTAGTTACAATACTTTAATCTGTAGTTCTAACTAGTACCAATACTGTACATTTTGAAGATCTTCCGGGTTAAGACACTTTTGGGCAACTATCTCTTAATAGTGTACGGTGTCTATTTACTCCTAAACTTTGATATACATGAGCATGCACTATTTATTAATAACCATGAAAAATACCCTCGCGGCAAAGTTGATTATTGTAGGCAATTTTAATCTGTGGACTGGAAGAAAGATTTTTGGCACCTATTGGCAGCTTAACCCTGTAAGAAGAGGTTCTTATTGATAATAAATATACTCTGTATAGGACTAAATCAGTACAACTACATAACAATTTTCAGAATACTTTACTTGATCTACTCTCTTAGTATGAATCTATAATAATTAAACTTATTGTAACATCTCTATCTTTAACCAAAGTTGACGATTTTCATCCACCTCTAGAAGCAGTTCTTGAATTTCCTTCTATTTATATAATAAAAAAGGAATGTAACAGAGAAAACATTTGATTTTTAAAAAACCAATTTTGTTGGTTTAAACTGCTTTTTCAATTCGTGCGATTGGTGATTTATTATACACAACGTAAGCCTAGATGAGGTAGTGACAACATTTTATTCAACTATTTCACCATGTGAGTATGTTCCCAGTAAAGCGATTTGTTACGGTATTCCATGCAGACAAGAAAAAAAGCAATAAAGTAAGTAAAGAAAATCGCCCACATCGAATACCACAACAAAACAGAGGTTAGAATAGAAATCCAAAAGGATTGAATTCCGGGCTAGCTCAAAACGTCATAGAATGGGGTGGGTCATACAGAAAGAAAAATTTAAAACCTCAGTAAGAAATTTTATTTATAAACCGTTAGTTAGACATAGTAAAAGAAGAATATTTACATAATCGTCCTGTTATAACGTGATGTAAATAAAAGCGCCACTTTGCATATAACGTACTATAAACATATACATTTAAGGAAATATCGATTATAAAAAAGTAGAATCTAAATAACCTGTACACATATACTTACTTAATGTTGCAAACCCTAAATATACACAAGATGAAAATTAGACATAAAATATACAGTAATTTTATCTGCTAGGAGAAGTGAACTTCGTAAATTAAGAACATAACAGTAAATTTAAATAACGTAACCATAACTTAAATGAACCAGGTGTTCACTTACTCTAATTTAGAATTTGGTAGGCAAGTTGTTGACGTTAACATTAATGTACAAAGAAAAGGAAACAGTAAAAGTGCTCTATGCAAGCTTCGGTTTATACTAATTGTGACTTGGAAAATAAGTACATAATCACTCGTGCACTATGAACGTAAATTTGTAACATGCAATCTGTAATTTATTGTGCACCACGAGTAAGAAAATTACAACCCTTTAACAACCAGCAAAATAAGTGTCTATCTTTTGCAGCAGCATCAAAAGAAAAGAAAACAGAATAACTGTACCTTAAAACAAGCTGTCTGTCTCTCTGGTACCATCTTAAAGAATTTAGAAGTGCGGGCTGCACTTATCGATGAATGGGATGCTGGATGAACCAATCTGACAAGACTGTAACACTAAGTACACTAAAGCATCTTACTATCGCGAGTCACAACGTTTCCTATCAGTAAAAGGATGTTATATACTAGTTCTCAAAAGCTCAGCGTGTATTTATATTTGCTGGAGAACAACAAGGAGAAGTAACATGTTTGCAATTTAACACAATTCCCAGGGATAGAATGTTAAATATTCTGCAAACACCGGTAAAAGTATATTCCAGAGAAAATATCTGCAAAATATTCCAAGAAGAATAGCCAATTAACGCAAACAAACCGTCCTTGATATGCTATAAAGGACTTCCGTTGACTTTTGTGTTGTCCGCATGAAAAACGACATCTGTTAAAATGATCCGGTGAGATAGCAACCCTGCTGCAGCAATATGGAGGGAAATGTATAGTAGGTTGCCTAACCTTATAGAAACGAATGCAATTTGTATATTATCGACCTACGATATGGAGAATAAATTAATTAGGGGACAATTTTACTACCCATAAACACAAGCGAGCTTAACAGGTGCAGATAACAAAATACCGTGTTGATTATTTCCTAGTAACCGAGTAGATAACCAAACAATTAAATGTCTTTTAATGATGCGAGAAATTTTAATCTTTCAAAGAAAACCATAAAGTATTTGCTGCAGCTGTTAGAACATGTTTCAACAAATTGATAAAGCAGAGCTTCTATATTTTACAATGCAGGCGCTAGACATATTTCAAAGAATAAACTGTTAAAAGTGGCTGTGAGAATTTCAGGGAAATGTGTAGACTAGCTCAGAATAGAAATTAATGGAGGTACGCTTTCAACCAGTCGCAAGATGTAAAAACTAATGGCAAAAATAATAACTACTTAAACATAGTGATTATATAAACAACTGCAGATATTGGTTTAGCAATACTCTCAACTAATGTTAATTGTGCAAAAAAATTTAATGGAAAACATTAATATGGCAAATGTCTAAGTGTTGGGGATCCTTGGCAGCCACGGGCTGCTTAACCCCCTTCACATACCACTGAATTTTAGTGAAATAGGGCATAAATTAGAAAACAATAAAAGGGAATCAAGCTGTATATAGGCTGTTGTGAGAATTGCAGGGAACTGTTTAGGCTAGCTCAGAACATAAATCAGCTGAGGTACAAGTCCAACCAGTTTCAAGACGTAAAACCCAATGATGAAAAAATAAGTGCTCTTAAATCTGATGATTATTATAAACAACTACAGGGGTTGGTTGTGAAATATTTTCAACTAACGTTGATTGTGCGAAAGGATAAATTGGAAAAACTATTAATTCTGCAAAAGTTCAAGTGCTGGGGAAACTTGGCAGCCAAAGGCTGATGACCCCCCCTTCACATGCCACTGAATATCGGGGAAATAGGGTATATAACTGTAAAACAATAGAAGGTGACCGAACTGCATCAAACAAGAAAGAACAGCGGCTATGTACAAAGACAACGAACATAGATACAAGAAGAAAACTGTTCAAAGCATAGTGTGGAGCACAGTACAGTACGTCTATGAAATAGGGGCAGTAGGAAAAGCAGACAGAAAGAGATAGAAGCCTACTGGAATGTTGTGCTTCAGATGTATGAGGATGTTAGCATGGACAGACAAAGCTAATAACAAATAGGTTGTAGAAATAGCAGAGGAATAAAGATATCTGTGGAAAATGAAAAAATAGGAGAAACAGAAGGACAGGTTCTAAGGCATTTCTGCGGGATGGTACGGGATATACTACAAGCAGAGATAGGAAAAGAGAGGTAGAAGTAGATCGAGATTAAACTTTCACACACGGATAGTGATAGATGCAGACTGTGCAAATTTCAGTGAAATGTGTAGGTTGGTTCAAACTAGGAAACAATGAGGGTACGCGTCCAACCAGTTCTCGGACTGAAGACCTAATAATGATGAAGAACAATAATACCTGTTTGTATAATTTTTAATCTGCTCTATATTTGAAAAGAACTGAAAAAAGTGCAACTTCCTAGCTTTCTTTAAATACAACTGGTATCTAGGTATACTATATCACATTCCACTGCAGTTACAGTTATAAGTTTTCTCCATATTAACATTTGAAAGTTACAAGCAAAATTCGTATGAATACTGTAATAAGTCTTGATAGAAGTTATATGAATTTACAATTGTCAGCTTCTGTAGGTGAATATGCAAGGCACATTTTATGCAAATTTGCTGCAAGTTTACAAAGAAGTTAGTAAACTGGTCGAAAATCTATCAGAAACTTACAAATGAAGGTTTTCAAGTGTGAGTTTAATGTGTGGCTGTTTCAAGCTTGACAAGTGTTTGTTGCAAGTAATATTCAAGTTAACAGCGAAACTTGCACTTACAAATGCAAGTTTGTAATAAGTTTTAATGAAATTGGCTTTGCTTCGTGGGTAAGTCAAAACTACTTTTTATTAATTACATTCAATTTGACTACTGCCAGAGTTCTTACTACACATTCAAAAATGATAGTGAAATTTTTTAGTATTTGTCAAGAACAAATACTCTGGCAGAAAAGGTTTTTTTCGTTATTGTGAACAACAAAAAAATAGAGTTATGTATTCCCACAAAGGGCAATTTTAACTGAAAAAAATAAATAGCCCCTATCAAGTGTGTGATGAAACGAGGAATTATAACTAAAGAAAAATTCACTCTAGAAAAATCTGTAATTATATAAACTTTTCATATAAAAATTATTAAAGTAGCAATTTTCCAGAGGATTGAATGGGCTTACAGCATTAACATACCAAAAATAAGTCCTTTTACTCTCGTCATGACTAATAATTAACTGCACTGCAGTAAGGTCCTTACCCATCAGTTGATGCTGTAACAACTGCAATTTTTCCTTCTAAACGTTTTTTCATTATGTGGTGATGACTTCTTACATGATTAATAATTGGAGTAGTAGTTTTTAGAGTTAATTTACTGAACATTTTAAATGTGTATGGTAAAAGTTAAAGTCAAGTAAAATTTACATAAATGCTAAAATTATACTGCAAAATATGTCCAATCACTAAAATAAATACTTCTTATCTACTGAGAACAAAGGTTATAAAAACCAAAAATTATTAAAATGCAACATAATAATAAACTACACAGTGATGGATCAAGGCAACTCTTTTTCTTTCAGAACACGTCCTTCGAAATTAAATATAATTTCATTAAAAAGGGATTGACAACATATTCCTGAATAGTAATGGATATGACATAGAATAATAATACGCTTCGCAAAGAAGTGACACGCTTTAAAAATCCTTTGTTTTTCATGTACCAAAAATACGTGACCTTCAGCCATTATTCTGTAGGTACACAGATGCAGCGGGAAATTCAAAAACGTTGAATTAGAAATTGCTTTAAATATTTAAATTGATTATTGTATGCAAAACTGCTTAATTCAGGCTCTAGCGTAACAAAGAAACCTATTGAAGTGAAATTACAACGTAGAACAAGAACAGTACATTAAACTTGAAGAAGTTTGAAGGATATACCACAGAATAATGGCGGTTTTTATACACCCGCAAAGAAATTTGGTCATCCTAAAAACGCCAAATGTCACTTCTTGTTATTATTATTCTATGACTCATTCAAAATAAAATTCCTTTCAGCAAATCTGAGAATTATACATTTTCTGCTTATTAGATGGATGGGCGGGTTATCTGACTAGATGTCAGACAAAATCCATCATATAATTCAGTTAATTGGTAATACAACATACACCGTGATGTTTTTCTTAAAAATCACATTTACAAATATCATAACCATAGAATAATAATAACAAAAAGTGACACTCGTCGTTTTTAGGGAGACCAAATTTCTTTGCGGGTGTATAAAATCCGCCATTATTTTGTTGGTATATCCATAGAATAATAATACACTCACGTTAGTGTAGTGTATTATTATTCTGTGGTATATCCTTCAACCTTCTTTAAGTTTATTGTACTGTTCTTGTTCTGCGTTGTAATCGTACTTCACTATACTCCATTCCAGTTAAGAAGGTACTGAAGAAAAAGATAGGACTGAAATTTAGCGATTCTCATTGGTGGATGGATGAGTCAAGTGTACACAAGTATAAATATCCCGTATGTTTGTGTTGGTTGTTTGAACATTTTTAATATAAGACAGATTGTCAATTGGCATTTTGACATTTGCTATTGCCCTTTCATATTTTCGTTTTTGTTATTTATTGTATTTTGTTATTAGTTTGCCTTTGAAATTTTGCTCGGCCTTATTAATTTGTGTTAATTTTATATTTAGTATCAAAACAGTTCTTGTCAGAGCTATAAAACACCAGTGTCTTCATAATAAGGTAAGCATGTCTCATTAAAGATAAGCATATAATACTAACAATGAATTCTTTTCAGACTTTTATTTAATTATGGATCACCAACCTATTAAAAATCCGAAGGGCAAACATGTTATGAGCGGGCAAAAGCTTATTGCCTATAATATATATTTGAAAAATTCCACAAATGCATCCAAAACGCAATCTGTGAAGCAAACTGCGTTAGAAGTGGGTTTAGGTGTTTGATCAATGTGGAATATTGTAAAAGAAATGGAAACTACTGGTACTGCTTCCTCGCCAAAGACTACAAGAGTGCGTACAACAATCTACGACGAACTTGAAGAATTTGAAAGATGTGCGATTCGACGGCATGTTCATGTATTTTACTTTAGAAATGAATTACCAAATTTAGAGAAAGTATTACATGCAATAAACAATGATGACTCTTTACCAAACTTCAGTCGCACATCACTTTATCGGGTAATGATGAAATTGGGTTTTAAATATGGAAAGCGTAGCCGAAAACAATTTTAATTGAAAACCTGAAATTATGTTGTGGCGAAGAAAATATTTAACTGCAATTAAAAAGTATAGAGCTGAAGGCAATAGAATTTTTATACTGATGAAACGTGGGTGAATGCTGGACATGTAAAAACAAGGTATGGCAAGACACCACTGTAAAACAGCAAGGCAGGCATTAATCGAAGGTTTATCGACTGGTATACGAGATCCCTCTGGCAAGGGCAAGAGATTAATTGTTGCGCACATGGGTAGTGATATGGGATTTGTCAATGGTGCATATTAAAACTTTCAATCTAGAAAAACAGGTAGCGTATTAACACTATAAACAACTTAGGACCCTGAGTTCATAATTATCGTTTTAGGAGATTATCACGAAGACATGAACGGTAAAGCGTTTACAACTTGGTTGAAAGGTGTATTACCTCTTCTTGATAATGATAGTGTAATCGTGCTTGATAATGCTCCTTATCACAGCGTCAAAGCCGATAAGGTTCCAAATCAAAGTTGGCGGAAAGAACAAATTTATAATTGGTTAAACGCAAAACACATTGAAGTTACCAAAGAGCTATTAAAAGTTGAATTATTAGCCTTAGTAAAGCAGCACTCTCTAGCTCACCCGGCACCTTATATTGTTGACGAAATTGTAAAACGCTCTGGCAGAACTGTATTAAGGTTACCCCCATACCACTGCAATCTAAATCCAATTGAGCTGATTTGGGCTCGAGTAAAGCAGCATGTACCTACCAACAATTCTACTTTTAAAATTAACGACGTGAAGGTGCTTCTGGATAAAGGAATTGCAGCCATAGATAAAGGACATTCGGTTAATTGTATTAGCCATACAATTAAAGAAGAAGAAAAAATGTGGAAATTGGATGGCATTGTCGAAGAACTTGTCGAACAAATTGTAATAAATGTTGGATATGAAAGTACAACAGACGACGAAGATACCTCTGGGGATGATATGGACGTAGATTAAATATAAATTTGTGATATCATTGTTTTTATATTTTGTGATGTGTTTAATTAAAAATAGCTTATATATTGTTCTATATTAATATTTTATTTAAACTTTAACCAAACAGGTAGAAAATAAAGTTCAATAATGCTTGATATGTTTTAAAACCGTGTTTCTTGGATGTATTTATTCAAAACCTCAATCTTGCAAAAATATAAATAAAAATCTGTATAAACATCGATGCATTGCTTTAATTTCAATCATTGTTAACAAACTTACAACCTTTCGAAAAAATAAAACTGACAGAATTTTATTAAAGCATTCTATAACTCCAGGTGAATGTTTGTTTCTACCATAATTGTTAAGTAAAGACTAAGGGGCAAATTCACAAAGCACACTTAAGCCACACTCATACTTAAGTAATGCTCTATCTCAATTTTTGATATTCGGAAAAATACTAAAAGTTGAGATGGAACATTGATTAAGTATGAGTGTAGCTTAAGTGTGCTTTATGAATTTGTAACGGGCATTTTTTTATAGCGTAACATTTTACGCTCCCTTTCTGTTAGCGTACTTAAAAATACATCGTTTCTTTGGGATCGCTGTTTGTATAAAGTAAATACTTTTGAATAGTTCAGATTTGTATGCAATTTAACTTGTGTGTATTAATTTAAAAATAGATTAATTGAAGATTGATTTTCATTACTAAATAAATTGCGAGGAACGAATGTTAAATAGGATTATCGTAAATTACTTTCCAACTTATCGAAAAGATAAACAGTTCGTAATTAATTAGTAGATATGATGGCTGCATTCATTTATTGGATGTTCCTTATGTGGATATACAAGTTTAGAGAATAGTCGATAAGAGTTTATGGTAACAACGAGTTTATATAAACAGATTGGAGTTGTAGTTTGTTCTTCGTTCCTATATGTTGATATTACGTTAAAAATACTGTTTCCTTGTTGCTTTACTAATTGTGCTTTTAGTTGTTTTTTCTCGTGAAGTAAAAGTTGTTTATTAACTGTAGGGCAGTGTAGTTCTGATGACTTTTGAAGGAAGTATGCTTTAGCGGTAACGTGCTTTGATTGACCACAAGTGCGGTGGTAAGGTGATTGACGGACGGTTTTAGGGATGCGCGTTGCTCTACTAATTGTTTTTTTTTGTTGCTTTTCTGTTGGAAATAAAAGTAGTAGAACGTGTTTTACTCGACCGCACGGGTGTTTTACGGAACATTGACTTAGTGATACGCGTTGCTTTATTGATTGTGTTTTTTTAGTTGATTTGTCTTTTTATATTTGAACTGTGTGTGCGTTACTAATTGTTTTTAGTTGCTTTTCTTGACAAAATGACAAATGCTTTAAGGAGCATTTGACGGACTTACTTTAGTGATACGCGTACTTTACTAATTTGTGGTTTTAGTTGTTTGTCTTGAGAAATAATAGTCGTAGAACTTGCTAAACTGACCGATTCTTTCTTTAGGATTAATGTGTGTGCGATCTAGTCTAGTGTCCCTTTGTTTTATCAGATTAGTGCATACTTTGGATTATTTAAATACAGTGGATACTGTAGTTTCTGAATTTTTCTAACACCAAAGAATCTAAAATAGATCATTGCTTGCGCGAATTTCGTTATTTGCGAAATACAACAGATTACCGGTTTACAAAGGTATTGGTTGAAGTTTCTCACTGCTTTTTGGAGGTTTATGAAAATAATATACATTTGATCCCAGTTGAAATTAAACTAGTGCTACGAAATATTTCGAAATTATTGTCTCAGGAAATAGAATTAACAAGAAATTTATCAATGCTACATAGTTCCGTCGCGTGATGGTGTCTGCTGCTAACCCCAGTGAAATGCGTAGGTGTGATTAGTGTGACGTGTGATAAGTTCCATCAACACCCTCACAGTCCAGGGTAAAGTGCTTCGTTAGTACAGGACATCGTGAATCTCACACTTCCGTTGCAAGGAAGCGTTGCTGAAGGACTTTTGTAAGTTGAACTATTTCCTACTTGTTATTACTTTAAATATCTATCCGTTGCTTTACCATATCTTTGTCGTTCTGATACCTTTTACAAAAGACTTGCATGATATTTTAAAACATAAGAAAAAGAAAGAAAGAAAGAAAGAAAGATCAATACTACTGAATTACTCATATCAATTGTGTCTTACCTATTTATCTTTTGTTAACATTTTGTCTGATTTATGTTTAATTGGTGTGTGAGGAAACGTTTCTGCTACTCCCCAATATTACCTCACTTTGTACTAAACATTTTTCTGTATTGCTTTTACCGTTGTTATATTATATAGTTTATCTAAACAGTTTCTTTTTTTTACATTCTACAAAGTACTGAATAATTTAGACTTTTCATTGCTGCTATGCTTATTCTTTTTTTTTCATGTTTGCTTAACTATTTTTCTTGCAGGTATTGTTACTAACTCCTTACTGCCGCATACATTATATGTTGGTCTGCTTTCTACAATCCCCCCTACTCTCGGATTGAGCCCGGGCATTTGTTTGACTTTCTTTGTGTTACGCACGGCTACGAGCCAACGTGGCCACGATTACCGTAACAAATTTGCCCCTAAGTTTCGTCCGTCTTAAACTTAATGTAGTTCCAAGTCCAATTTTATTTTCTGAAATTTAATATCAAATTACAAATACTCCTTGTTATTATTTAGACAACTATCCTAGGAGAAGGATCGAAACGTCAATAAAATCATTTTCAAAAAGCAATGTGGTCTTATTCCTTAAGAAGAACACCAAATTGCAATTACTGAATGCAATAATACTTAAAAATTAACTAATACAGTCAGCCATTTGCATTGTTATTTTTGAAAAACTATCGTCACAAAATAGTAAATATACAACTGACGCCGGCAATTTTTCAAATACAGCAACTAATAAATTTTTGATCTGTGTAAATCTGAATCAAGCACAAGCGCCATCCACTACCTTCTTAACTGGAATGGAGTATAGGTTTCTTTATTACGTTAGAGCTTAAATTAAGCAGTTTTGCATACAATAATCAATTTAAATATTTAAAGCAATTTCTAACAAAACGTTTTTGAATTTCTCGCTTGCATCTGTGTACCTACAGAATTATGGTTGAAGGTCACGTGTTTTTGGTACACGAAAAGCACGTAATTTATGAAGAGTGTCACTTCTTTGCGAAGCGTATTATTATTCTATGAATGGGTCTAAATTAATTAGTATGTGATTTATGGTATAGTCAGGACCGGATAAGCTGGCGTTAGATCGTTTGACCACAGTAAATATATTTTTTTTTGTATTCTGCGTTAGTCATAGAGCAACTTCAAATAGAGGAATTTCTGTACAGAAAACTGTTGTTTCATTGTTAGGGTCCGGCCCAATCGTTTTTAGCGCTGGTGTTGTCATTTTCTCCAATCTCAAAACAAGCAGCAGCCATTGTTTATATTACCTGTGATGGTTTCATACCTGTTAATTTAGAGCTTACTCTAAATAAAGATAACAACAATTTGAAGTGTGGCTTAAATACATTAAAAAATGCTGTGTCCTTAACTACGATGATACAGATAGTAAGCTATTCAAAAAACATTGTTCTAATGGAGCATTTATATAGTTTTGTGGAACCTGAAATTACATAGTCGACAATGTGAATGTAATTTTCTATTAATAGGTTTTAAAATGTATATTATTAATAATAAAATAATAAGGAAATTAGTACATATAGTGTTCTTTCAATACCATATGTATTACAAAAAATGAAAAAATATTGGATAGTATATTAGAGTTCCGCTAGGTGCCTTATTCGAAATAGTTGACGGCCCATTCACTGGATGGCGTAAACACTTATATAACTTTAGAATTGGAGAAACACCTCTATTTGTAGCCCTTTGGGGCGTTAGTTTATGTCATTGAACTAATTATACAGGGTGTCCAAAAAATACGTGTACAACGTAAGAACAGAGATTCCTTGGCTCGAAATAGATCGATTTGAGCCAACTTACCTATTATACAAGTTGCTTCATTTAGCCGCTAGAGGGCTTCAAAAATCGTGAAAAATATTTGATATTTTAAAATAACTCGAAAACGCGTTGATAGATTTTGACCATTTTTGAAGTACGAGTTTCTACTTTCAATTGACATCTTTTGGTGGTGTACGCAATGATTTTAAAAGCTTACGAGTGTCCCAAAAATGATGTATTGTATAAATATCCGACTATTACCTTTTTCGTGTTTATACAATAACTACCAATTTTTTTTATCAGTAGCCGATTTAATTTGGAAACTTTTTTGTCTCATGTAAAATTTTGATTAGACGAGCGGTTTGACAGAAAAAAATAATTTTAAATGTCTGTTTTTTTATTTTTATTTCATTGTTTTGTTTATTTTTATTACTATCATTCTGCAATATCTTTTAAAGAGTTGGCTGCATTTAAAATTCGTCTATACAATTCTTCTTCACTATCAAGTGGAGACAAATAAACCTTAGATTTTAAGGTACCCCACAAAAAATAATCACAGGGCGTCAAGTCCGGCGATCGTGCTGGCCAATTTGTAGGAGCATTATATCCCCTTCCGATCCACCGATCCGGATATTTTTCGTGTAAATGTTGTCGAACAGCTAGAGTAAAGTGGAGAAGAGCACCATCGTGCATGAACCACATGTCTTGGCGAAGTAACAATGGCAGATCTTTTCCAATAAATTCGGCAATGTTTGTTGTAGAAATTTGAAGTAATTGTCTCCGTTTAATCGATTTAGTATCACAACAAGACCAATAATAAAATTATCAATAACTCCAGCCCAGACATTAATCTTAAATTCATGTTGATAGTGAGCCACTTTAGTTGCATGAGGATTTTCTACAGCGTAAACATGTTCATTATGTATGTTAGTAATACCAGATCTTGTAAAAGAAGCTTCATCTGTATATAAAATTTTGCGACTGAAATTTGCATTTTGAATTCTCTGATCTTGAATAAATTGACAGAAAGCTAGACGCCTCTCTGGATCGATAGGCAAAAGGTCTTGTACCTGTTGAACGTGGTATGGGTGTAATAACTGTTCCTTTAAAACGTCATGAACAATACTTTTAGGAACTTGTAGTTCAAGTCCTAAGCGTCTGGTGCTTATTTTTGGGTCTTCTTCAACTCTATCCAAAATTTGTTCCTCCAAATCCGCAGTTCTTGTGGTACATTGACGTTCTCGATCCGCATTTCTTGATTGAAAGCTACCATTTTCACGAAGACGTCTTTCAATATTTGCGAATGTTTGGTGGTTTGGCATTCGGCGATTAAGAAATCTTTCCCTATAGACTCTGACGCTTTCACGACCATTGCCTTGACAAAATCCAAAAGCATATTCACCTGTTCGTTGTTTGTGTAAGTACTCATAATGTAAGATGAAAGATGCAAACTTTTATTGAATTAAACAGAAATTCACGAGTTGACAGGTAAACTGAGGTTAAATGACAGTCAAATTAAATAACAAATAAAAAGCAAAGCGAACTACTAAAGTATGCTTTTTGATTTGCCCCGTTTCATACTTAATGCAGCAATGATGACGAAAGTATGCAGACATTTGAAATTATTTTTTTCTGTCAAACCGCTCGTCTAATCAAAATTTTACAAGAAACAAAAAAGTCTCCAAATTAAGTCGGCAACTCATAAAAAAAATTGCTAGTCATTGCATAAACAGGAAAAAGGTAATGGTCGGATATTTATAAAATACATTATTTTTGGGACACTCGTATGCTTTTAAAATTATTGCGTACACCACCAAAAAATGTCAATTGAAAGTAGAAATTCGCACCCCAAAAATGGTCAAAATCTATCGACGCGTTTTCGAGTTATTTTAAAATATCAAATATTTTTCACGATTTTTGAAGCCCTCTAGCGGCTAAATGAAGCAACTTGTGTAATAGGAAAGTTTGCTCAATTCAATCTATTTCGAGCCAAGGAATCTCTGTTCTTACGTTGTACACGTATTTTCCGGACACCCTGTATAAATGGTTGATGTTCTTGTTGACAGATAACACACAAATTGTAACAGCTGTTACATGCTCACTATAATAATAGAATAATATAAAAAGGTAAAACTAATGTTAGAATTTTTCTTTAGTAATTAGTATATTGAATATCATTAAATTAAACTTATAATAAGTACAAAATATTAAAACTTTCTAATCAATTATGTTTGGATAATGCAACGCGTTAGCATTTCAAGATGAATTCAAAACACATAAACTGGCATCGCACCATTCTATTCATTGGAGTTAGATACCACAAATTTAGAAACTAGTTCATTGTTAAATGTCATTGGTCACCACTCAAAAGATGGAGTAGTTCAATACGACTAATAACGTGTTTTCACAAAAGTATTTTTATGATTGTTGCAGTAAATTCGTCCCGTATAAAATAATATAGCTTTTATTTATCTGTGGTGTTAGCTTAGAATATTCACGACCGTATGATGTTAGCGAAAAATTGTCGCTTGCACTAGACGAATGGCTCTTAGACATAAAACTATTATGTCACGGTTTGTGCATAAGGATCGCGGTTATTTGAACACGTCATCGTTTAATGCGCGGCTGAAAGAAATACTTAACTGAAGTTGGAAATTGTTCATAAAAGAGTAAAGATGGCTAATTTTTGTCTTGCTATAACAGTTATAATTTTGTGGTCGTATGTTATAAGAAGTAGATATGCAGTAAGCAATATTTTAAATAAAGTTTCAAATTGATGTTTCATGCGTGGTTTGACAGTATTTAAAATAGAGTATATTTGCAAGACTGGATAACGTGTTGGCAAAAAGAATATTTTACATATGTATACTACCAGTATTCGTTTAGGTTAATTATACATATTTTGTGGTGGAATGTTAATTTATATATAATATATTTTCGGAAACATCCGTTATCCCTCTAAGAAACTGAACATTACAATCTCAGGATTCCTAAAAATTGAACACATGTGCAGTAGCTATTTTATTAAAGAATCTAAAAATATACAGTAAAATATTTCCAAGCCAATTATGATATGACATTCAGTTACAGCATATTCGTACACCTGATGACGTGATACAACTAAGAAAAATATTGCTGAAGAATTGGCATTTAGCGTATCGCAAATGTGATAGCATTGGCGTTTATAATGTGACGAACTGACGACAAAGAAGGTTATCACCAATATATGGGACACGCAAAAAATTGAAATTGACATGTTTTGAAAACTGTATTGTTAGGGTACCTTTAGTGCTATGGAGATTTGGTGATTTGGATATTTGGAGAATGATCCTATTGGTTAAAGTGATCACGTGACACCGCCGAGAAACGTCAAAATCACCGAATCTCCAATCTCCCAAAAGTTGGTTCAAGTTTAACTTTTCTAGCTATTTTGAGATCGGAGCATGCGCGTTTGTTCAGAAAAGCACGTGATTTGTTTGTTTTGTTACAACCTTAACCTTACCTTTTCGTTCGACGTTATATAGTTTGCGTTTTTTGCCTATTAAACATATTGGAAATGAATAGGAATTCTGTTATTTCTTTAGATACTCATAGCTTAGTAACAAACATCGAAAACTTAACATCCAGTAACCCAAAACAATAACAAATATCATCTGTCAAATTTCTCCAAATACCCGAAGCAGAAAATACCCAAGATGATTAAAAGCGAAAATATCTAATTCTCCAAATATCCAAATCACCAAATCTCCATAGCACTAAAGGTAGCCTTATAGCATTTTCACAGTGTTTACATACCTATTTATCCGTATATCCGTCTAACATTTATAGTCAAAACCATTTAAGCTGACCTATGACTCAACGCGGTACATTATTAGAAATGATAATGTAAACTGCATTGTCTTTGTCAGTATATGTAACTACTCTGCGCTAAAAAGGATGGATAGGAAAGAAGTACGTCTTTTAAGGATTAGTATGGCAGCATCAAAACGTATGTCTGTTATAACTAATATTTATGTATTATTATAACCTATAAATAATTTTAGTTTCCTGTCACTTTTGTTGTCTTTTCACGTAGTTTTGCTTTTTGTTGTATTTACGTTTTACATTTAGCTCAAATTGCAAATATATGTTTTCAAAACTAAAAGGATCTCTTACACATTTTAAAAGGTAAATACAGATGCAATTAAACGTAAAATTTATGAGATGCACTCGAAAAGTAATACAAAAATTAATCGTAAATAGTAACTGATTTTTATATTTTTAGGATTGCATGTAACTGCAAAACACTCCAAAAGAGCTTGCTACTGCCGGCATATATGATTTTAAATTAACTAGCTTAAGAAGACTTTTACCTACCTTAATGTAGTAGAGCAATAGTACAATAAAATAATACAATACCGTTTTGTTTGTTTAATACTAAATTTGATTAAATACAAATTAAATATTTTCAAATACACTTTTATATGTACAACCATACTTGTTAACCATTTAAAACAGTAATAATATAAAATCCTGAAACTACAATTTCCCTGATAATCGTGTGAATAACAGTCTCAATTCCAACAGTAATCATTAGTCTTCAGATATTATCGAATCAGTTAGAACACAAGCGTCTTTATACTTAATGTCAATATAATATCTTGAAAATTCACTTTGTTTTCAAAAATCAACAATATTTGCGACACCATGCTCCGAACCAAAATATCCGGTTCTGTTGTACATTTCTATACCAAGATTTTATCTACATTCCTGAATTTCCATATTATATTATTAATATCTTCATTTAAACACAATTCATCTAAATAAAATATTGGTCTATTTCCGTTCCAAACTTCCAATTTACCTTAAATTTTTTGGTTTAATTTTTATTAAAAAAAATGTATTCTATATTTATGTTAACGCCATTGTCAACTGCACATCCAACAAACATTTTTTATAATTCGTAAAAATTAAAAGATCATTTATAAAAGCCTTGGGACATCTCAGCTCATTTGTCATAATATAAACTTCATGCGCCATTTTGTATAAACAACTGAACTAATCCGAATGCTAGAAATACGTTCTGATTGCATTGATGCATATGCTTTAACAAGATGCGTCATCGGTCAGCTTAACTGGTTTTGACTATACTTATGTTATTTGCTATCGAATACAATATTGTGCGCATGCGCCACGCAACGCGGATCCTCATGCATAAACCGTGACGTAATAGTTTTATGTCTAAGAGCCACTCGTTGCACTAGTTCGTTTACCTAATCGCTGTTTGACAGATAAAAATTCAACGTTATAAAGTGAGGCTATACCGCATAATACTATCAAGAAGTATGGCGATTGTTTCCACTTCTATGTTGAAGAAATATAGCGTCGAAATTTCTGATTGGTTATCGTTATTGTAAGTAAGTGTTGAGATTCATATATACGTTAACGTTATGATTCATTTTTATGATTAAGCATAAGGCAGTTACATAAAATAAAAAGTGTGCTGCCGCAAACTCTGTATATTATAACATAGAATAATACCACTAACGCTAAAGAAACGGCACAAGAAATTCCTTTACTTTTCTTGTACAACAAATACATGACTGTCAATTATTATTCGGAAGATATACAATTCAGTGAGAAATTTAAAAAAGTTGGTTTACAAATCGTTTTAAAAATTGTTGAACATTGTATGCACACTACATAATTTATGCTCTGCTATAAAGTCTATAGAAATTATTAGATGAATTTCAATAAGTGTATTGCATAGTCAGAGATATTATTTTTAGTCCCCTAAAAAAGTCCAACCATATGTTAAGAGTCGCTTTAAGTATGCTGTTGAATTAAAAACATTTTTACATATAATACAATTACACCAAAGCAATAACATTACTGAAATCAATTTATTGGCAAGGAATTCCTTTAAGTACGATTGCAAAGTAGAACAAGCATAATCCAATAAACTAAACTATAATAAACAATATCGATGGATCAATAAAGAAACGATACTAATCTACAAGAACACTTGCACGATTTGAATAAAAATTCATTTTTATTTAAGAAACGATAAGTGTAAATTTTTGCGGTAATTTCGATAACTACTGATGGTAGAGAAAAGTGGACATGTATACGAAATAACATTAAAATAAACAAATAATGAATTACTTCAAACACTTACCTTTGTGGTTATAACGAAGCAAAGTACATTTATGTTTATGCGGCCGTACAAACGGATAACAATAAGAACAAACTGTAGAATGCGTCCGTGTTTTACGGGAAACAAAAGTCGACCTTTCGATATGGTTCTACGTAGAACAAGTAGTAATGCGGCCTTCTACAACGAAAAAACGATACTACCATGCTTCGTGTGTTTTCCAAGGTGATAAGAATGTTCTTGCACAGACGAAGAGCAGAATTTATCAATATCGTGGCACTTTGTACAGGCAACATGCTTGAAGTAATACACAGTATTTTTCAATAACAATTAATATACCGGGCGGACGCAAATAATCAACAAATATCAAGAGAAAATAAATTTAATTGTAAATTATGTACAATATAAACAGAAGAATACGTTTATTTGTTTATTTTGTTGCAAGCCGCTGTTAGGCAACCCGTCAAACACACACAAGCGCCGCAAGCACTGTATATTCTCCATGGACCGGGAAGCGTCTTGCAATTTCTGGAGGATGAGTCATCTTTTTTAATTTGCGGTATAAATAAGACCAATGATGAAGTACAGGGTTAGTCTATATCAGAATGTCAAATATAAATTATATCGTGTAAAGTAAAAGTAGTTTCCTTTTGGAAGTCCAAGAGTATACATAAATGTTATATGATGTGTCTAATGTACATGCAGCTTGTAGAATACATAAATAAACAAAAGTGTAATAAATAATAGTTGTGTTAGTGTTATTAATGGACCTACGGTTAAAAAGTTAGTTTAAGGAGATATTAGTGCTTGTAAATTCATTAGTGTGATAGTGTTTCATTGTTAATTAGACTTAAAACATCTATAAATAAGGCATATACTGTTAATTAGACTTGTGAACAGTGAGTAATAAAGACTTTTGTTATTACTTGTTTTAAATTAGTGAAACGCGGTAGTGTTAGTTCGCTACAATTCGATGGAATATTTTCTCATAATGATGGAATAATGCATAAAATATTTTGGTAGTAAAAATCTTTTTAAAACTGAAAGATTTCCTTTATTGATCATCGTAATACAATAATTTCCATAACAACGCATTTATTTACAACTTACTGTAGATACATGCTAGTAATAGTAATAAATTCTACCTGACCGGTTGGTTTATTCGAGCAGCTAGCAGTATAAATATTTATCGAAAGAATTAAGAATTTAATGATCCACTAGTCCTAAACCGTTACTCGTTTAAAAACCAAGACAGTATGAAAATTACGAATAATGTAAGCATCATCTAAAGGAAGTTGCAAGATACGGACTGTCGGTGAATCTCTTGAACGAAACCCGCAAGCTTCCAATACAACAAACATTTTAAAGCTAAAATAGTTCTATTGACAAAAGTAAACATCGGCTTTGTAAAATTATGCCCCAAAAATCATCTACAGTTCAGCAAGTCTGAAAATGTGGATCATGTACGTTGACGACAACGAAAATAATAAAATTGTTGAACTATTACTGGACACTGGAGAAACTAGAGCAACTGTATGATCTTATGTGACACTATAGTCCGGACTAGCTAAAAATAAAGCGATAAAAAGTATAAGGTAGGTTTGAACTTCACTTTGATTGGTTACATCATGGGACATGATTACGCAGCTTAAAATAAATACGTTTGTGTTGAAATATGTGAATAGTGCCGTTGTCAGTTTTACAATAAAAGCGGGTTATGTAAAATAATGTTGATTTATTTTCACTCGAATGAATTAAACCCCTAAATTTTAAAATGCGAAATGAGCTAGGTTTCCTGCTCTCACATTTAAAATAAATTTTACACCGTGTAAATCCACCTTGCACCTAAGCACGCTCTACTTTATTCTTATTTGGAATGGACTATAGTTAATGCCGATAGATCTCAGAACTTCCAGTAGTAAGCACATTATTATTCAGGAGTACAGATATTAACAAATAATAAGATATTGAAAAATGAAAATCTGTACAATATAAATCATATAAAAATATAAAAAGAATACCAATGACACCCCAAATAAATTTATGTCAAACTTTGTGTGAGAGTATACTCTCACAACCTTGCTGACCCTTTTAAAAATATACTTTTTATTAAAGGTATCTGTAAATTGTTCTTTGTTATATAAATAATTTTTAAGTTTTGAAATAATTAAAGCTTATATACTCACAATAAAACTACTGAAATTAAATGCGGTTTTAAATATCTTCATAAAATCTTTTACAAAAAAAATCACAAATCTTTAAAAGCTTATTCTACCTTTTATCTCTTATGCTTTGAATAATTCTGACTCGCCAGTTCTCAAAACCTTAAGTTTTCAATACAGGAAATGTAAATGCTCCATAATAAGAATCTCTTCTTTTTTTGCATCAGTAAAAAGCTTTCTTCACGACGAGATTGTTTCTTGAATAAAATTACACAAGACCTTCCCAGCACAAAGATAAAAAGTTAATTCACAACAAATTTACTTGCAGTGGAATTAACTTATATAGAATTTAATTTAAGTTGCATAAAACTTGAACAGAAGTTGAACTATGATTTGAAGTCAATTTCTTAGAATTGGCAAAAATTACTTAACTACAAAACACTTTATCAATTATAATATTTTATTTGCACTAATTTTTATAAGTACAGTTATTTGTAAATTACTTCATTTGTTCGCGGAAAGAATAATTACTTTAGTTGTATATGTAACTTCACATTCAGATTAGAAATAACAATATCTTCATAAACTGCGTTGTACTATCCAAGTATGAGACTTGCTAGAAATCACGTAATTATAACCAATAACAAACGTTTCAATTTACAACAAAGCATACGATTCGTCATTTTCATTATTCTCTTCAAACGTTTCCTTCATAAATAGTAAATTTGTTTCAATATTTATTTATTTATTGAAATTACATATATCACTTAAATGCCAATATACTAAAAAATAAAGTGTGATTGGGCGTGAATGCGCGTGTATGTATATGAAATGTTTATATCTTCTCATCATACAAATGTTGGCTTTTATTGAGTGGAATAACCAGCACGTACGTGAATATTTTCTTCTAGCACTTTATATTGAGAATTAGTGCAAATTTTTAGCGAAATAAATAGCTTTTACTTATTAAAATTTTTGCATGGATGCTGAAAGAATGATGTGTTAAGTATCCATCTATTTACCTAATACAAAACGTTAGTATTTATCAACTTACCTTGTGTAAAAAACGACCTAAAATATTTATTTATTTAATACTTGGCATATATCCGTAATTTTGGGCGTTGCTTCCTGTCTATAACTGACATAAGTCAAAAACTTGCCAATGTCATATATGATTGACAAAAATGCTAAATGTAATTGAAGGTTAGGTTTATGTATAGTTTTGTACACAATTTGGATTTGTAAATTTTCCAATTATCGTCATCGGTCTAGGTGACGTAATTGGTAAACGCATGATCCCGAAAAGACTAAAATACAGGTTCAAGTCCTGTTCAGGATATTATATTTTTCTTCTTTCAATTACTAGCTCAATATATATAGTGTAGTGTCAGAGAGAGCTACCAAGGGTTCTAAGGGTTGTTTAGTAGAAGGTAGTGTATGCCAAGTAAAATGATACATATATCTGATCACATAATTTAAAAATGTATGTTTGCCGTACTTTACATATGCTAAAGTATTCAAAATGGTAGTTAAAATGTAAGTGCCAAGAGGTAAATTAAAATGACTTGATGACGTGATAAAATATACAGTGCTCAAGGGTTTATACTGAGTTAGAATTTAATAGGCCATTGAAAGTACATTTGCCGTCCGAAAACCGGATGCGTCTATGGATGTCCACTATCAACCACGCCGATCCAGGGTCATGTGTGATTTATTTTGGCTTTTGTTTAATTAGAATCAACTTTTGGACGAATATGTAATTTCAAAATTATAAGTAATAACAATGTCAAATGTGATTGAAGGATTGTAAAATATTTAGAACCAATACTAGAATATTATGTGTAAACTATGAAAGTGTAAAAGGACATAATTTATGGTATGTGCGACACAAACTTAGTGTTTTAATATTATTGGACGATTTTAGTTTATGTAATTTGTAATGTAGTTGGCAAGTAATGTTATAATTATCACCTTGGAAAATAAACAAGGAGAGTTTTATTTTGAATATTTTTGGTATAAAGACGTATTTTAAAGAACTGCGCTAATTTGTGTAAAGATGTTGAAGATTAATAAACGTGTTTGATTTGAAATAGTTTGATTATTAAAGAAGGGTAAAGAGCAGCATCGAAACATAAATAAGTAATAGCGACGACAAGGAAGAGTAAAGATTTGTATTAGTGCGACGGCGAAGCGACGAATAGTAAGATAGATTTGGAACGATATTGATAAAAACAGAAGGCATCGGATTGGAATTGTAAGAAGGAAGAATATTTGGGATTGATTTGGATACAGATTTATAGGTAGCAGGGCATTGAGTGGTTATAAAAAGGGACGAAGATTGATTTTGATATGGATGTATATGTAGCGGGGCATTGAGTGATTTTGAATAGGACGACGATAGATTTGGATTGAGTACGGATTAAAGGCGGACGTATTAATTTGGAACAAGAGGAGAGAAATTAGGAGAACACGTAAGAGCAGCAATTGGAAGTGGAAGAGTCAACGCAGAAACTACGACGGAAGAATTAGCGCAGGGGAAGTAAAATAAACGGGTATTTTAAATTCTAAAATTCGGGTCATTTATTTCAGATATTGGGAGCAACTAAAATTAAAGAAAGATACCTGGAGGCGAAACGACAATTCAAAAGGTTAGTGCAACCGTGTAAAGGCGCATACGGCGACGAGGATTTTGAGCCAGCAGTAAGAGAGGCCGGAAACAAAGTATAATCCAGGTGAGTGCTGTGAAATATCTTATAACGTCAAAAGTCATAAATTTGTGGTATTAAATTAATTTGGCACAAGGCAACGTTGATCATAAAAATTTGGCATATACAAAACTAGATTCAAAAATTAGTACTAAAACAAAAGAGAGTGCAGTTTGGTTGGGCATTGCACATCTACTTACCACTGAACCCACGGTAAGTAGGTGAACACCCTGAGAATAAAGAGTTCAATTAGTCGAGGCATTTTAATAACAATTTTGATTAAATAACCAACCAAACGTTGCAAAAGTACGGGGCGTGCAATAGGTGTTTGCACATCATATACAAAAAAGGCATTGAAATTTATAAGGGGAGGCGCTAAAAAAGAGTGTGGGGGGGTGGTATAAGAATATATATATATATATATATATATATATATATATATATTTGTACGATATCGTCACTCGTCAGATGTATAACAATCAATTGCCTGCTGATCGCCACCTTTCTGTGCCTTTTCCAATTAATCTCTCTCGCTTCTGTATATTTAAAACTGTTCATTTGCTATTTAAATAAAGCAATTTTAACTACTAAAACTGTAATATCTTACTACGTGATATAGTATCACTGGCTAGACGGTCTTGTGACGTTTTAATAGCAACTCATCAACTGCTTATTAACTATCCCCTTGATCCGCTTTCAATTAGGATATATATCCGAGTCGTCATGTGACGTAGGCATCTAGAATAATCGCATTAAATGTGGTTCTTGTTCCCGATTTTTCTAATTGGTTGTTTTTCCGGAGGTGTGTTACGCAACATTCAGCACTCGGTCGTTCTAATAGCCACAGGCTACACTAATTAATACCGTTTATTTATGCGTTATTATACCTTTCTATATTTAAGCTTTATGGCTGTAATCAATCTTATTTTTAAGACTTATTCGGCTTAATTGTATGTACGTTTACCTTCCTTATATGATAGCTTCTATTAATCTACGGTATTTCGTCACTCACCTTATGTTCCATTTAAGTATTCGATTATTCTAGAATAGTCAATGAATGCGCTTTCAAGTTATTTTTCCATCAAAATATAATCATGCCCCTTTTCTTAGAATATGCGATTGATATTTTAAAACCCAGTAAAGTACGCTCTCGTCGAAATTTCTTATCAAATGAAAATATTGAAATATAATACATGCGGCTTCCCGCAAAATGGAATTCAATGCGCTTTTCAACGATAATTGAGTTTCATAATCTTTTAAAATTGCTCATTTCAAAAGAAAACTTTTACAATGATGACGCTTTTTTGCAATTGGATACTTAAGAACTAAATGTAGATGAAACTCTTTGAGAAAACGTCCTTCTACTCGCAAAATGTATCATTGTTTTATTTAAAAACACCATTCTTTGTCATTAAGAGTAAAATCTCTTTCAATCACGCGTCTCTAATACATGTTTAGTTGATATACTAAGGTTTTTCCAAATACGCTTTTCTACACAACAAATTAATATTTACATAATTTGAATATTTTCTTAAATTCCTCAAAATTTGCTCGGGTTTTCGGCGTCGTATCATTACAAACTGTATATATTTCATAATGCATTCATAGTGCTTATTTATAAAATTATCAATGGGATTTTAAAATTATTTCTATTTTATCTGTTATGATGGTTAACATAGGCGATGCGTCAAAATATTATTTTTTTATAATATTCAAAAATCCTTTTCTAAAACAATATTACAGAATTGCATTGGTATTTTAGAAATTAGTGAAGTTCTATTGCTTGTGGTCATTTATAAAAGTATCTAGGTGCGACATTTTAAACTAATTCTATTTTACAAGGCGTGTTTTTTAAGTAAAGGCTGTTTGAAAATAAAAACCTAACGAAAGAAAATTTTCAAAAACCAAATTTATTTTCAGAATCGACATATATTTTTTTATTATTCAACATAGCTGCCAAGTTTGTTTAAACACTAATCGTACCTTACAACTAGATTTTGAATACCCTCTTCATAGAAACTTGCCGCCTGCTGTGGCTTTCCGTTAGGAGTTTGGGGACCCAACGGGAGCACAGTTTCTTGAAGTTTAACTTTTCAGAAACAATCTTGTACTGCACTGACCTCGACTCTTTTGGATAGTTTTTTGAAAGAGTGCTTATGGTGAAGCGTCTATTCTCAAGAATTTTCGCTTCAACTGAAGCCACCATATCGTCTGTGATCACAGCTGGCGACCGGAGCGGAGCTCATCATTGATGTTGGTGCGGCCATTTTTGAAGTTCTTGACGTACATTGCCTTTACACATGGCAGTAGCTCCGTAAACTTCGCAAATTTGCAGGTGAATGTCTGCAGCAGACAGATTTTGTGCCGTCAGAAAACGGATCACTGACCTATCTTGCACGGGACGGGCGATTCGATAATTTTGAATGTTGTAAAGACACAGAACAGACCGTACAGGTTATCTACGCAGCTGCAACTGAGCACAGTTGTTCACAAGGAATGCCAAGACACTATGCAAACACTCGTTGCGGCGCGCGCGCCACCTATTAGTGAATACAACAAAATGGCTCTTACTTGCCTCGTATCTTTTAAGACCGTTAACATAATCGCTGCGTGAAAAGTATTATTTCTATAAGATATACGTACCTTTTTTCTTTGAAGCAATATTGTACGTTATAGTACCATTTACATAAATATTTTTAGGAGTTAATGAAGTTATATTTCTGTGCGAAATTTATTTAAAAACTGCAAAAATTGTTATATCGGCATAAAAACAGCTGAAGATTCGTTCATGTCACAATATTTAATTCATACCATGGCAAGATGTTGAAAATGCCGTTCCTACGCTATTGTAGCAACAGCCATTTTCTGGTGCTTTTGTATTTTAGAAGACTAGCTTAACCTAAACTTGTTTGATACTGTTTATTTTACCGCCGCTTCGTTTATGTTTATTTTCGTGAACAGTTTAAGTAACCGCAAATATTGTATTTTTTATGTGTAAGTAAAGATAATTTTTATACTGTAAGTACCAGAAACACTTAGATTTCCGTACTACATGTAAATGCAACCTGAGTTTTACAAAATTTTATTAAATGTTACAATGTTTTACATTTATATTCTACTTATTATTAAAACATAGTTTCAGCCTGAGGTATAATAGCAGCTAAACATATCCATATTGTTACTACATGATTTGGAAAAGGTAATATTTGAACAGCTGAAGCAAATTCTCTATCTTTACCTTGATGAAGATGTATTCTGCTGGATTTGATAACTGATAAAATATTCCAAATTGTTGTGTAGGGCATACCAATAACAAAGCCATGTACCTGTAATGCTACTTAATAATATATATATATATTAAATTGACAATTCTAACAAACCGAATTTGTTAAACAAACGCTTTGTAGGTTCATAAATAATTCTGAGTTTCTTCGTCCATACATAATTCCTGGTTCACATTTTGTGATTATATTTTTAAATGTTCTTGACAGTTGTTGATGCCAAATTGTTTGCTCATATTTACGTAATTTTGATACTTTAGCTCGAATTTTTTTTTCAATATACAATTCTAGTTCTTGAACACTCGATGTTGGACAATAAATTAACTTTTGTTGACATGAGCTTGTTGGGGCTGTGACTTGATTATTGAATAAAGGCCACCAATCTGATGTTATAAAATCGAAACGAGTTAGATGTAGTTGGTCTGTTCTTTGTATGTTTGCCCAAACCTACAGAATAAGATTAATAGGATAGTGCTTGACATTATTACTTTTACATTTTGTTCATTAATAACACAATAAATTTTATGCAATGGACAATGTGCATCAAGTGTGTCATATTTTTTAGCAGTTATAATATCGTACAAATAATGTTTTGTAATATTGGTGTCTTTGGTGTATTCTCGTGTTAATACGTATGCTGTTGAACCTTGTGGAAGACCATAACCAAGAACTAACCATGCTTCGATATCTAAGAATGTTAAATAACATGTAAGCATGATTGCATGGTCGGTTACTGAACCTATCATTAATTTTAGTACTTGCTGAAAATTTTAATATTATGTTTAGTCATATATTTAAATTTTTTACTTACTCCAGTTGATAACCACACATTTTCGTAAAACTTATTATTATTGTCTGTGAATGGGATCATTGATACATAACGTGCACATTGCTCTGCTGTTACATCAAATCCTTCAGCATTAAGTTGTGGAGGTTCTAAAGCTTTAATGTATCTTGTAACACAAGTTGTTTTACCATACGCATCTACACACAAGGCACTAAATTTTCTGTTTGGATATTCATTATTATAAGCTTTATTCCATTGGATTATGTACTGTTTCATAAATTGCAATTCGTTACTCTCTAATTCCTCCTATAAAATAAGTTAAGATTTACACTTTAATAAAGTTAGGAAGTGTTTTCTCTGTGATTTGTATAAAGGGGGAATTTTGACTTGTCATTAGGTTAAATTTTGGTTAAATGGCATATTGAAAATTTTTCATTTTGTATTTGTATTTAAGTCAATCTTAAAAATCTCATGGATTTTATGTAGTGAAAAATAGATCAATTTGATGAGCCGTAAAAACAGTAGAACGTGTCTGTGTTTTTCTCTTTACAAATTTCAATAAACATAACTAAAGTAAAATCAGAGTTGCCAAAAAGTTTTTGTAAAACGGCTCGTTATTTTTTGCTTTAAAATTAAAAATGATTAGGGAGCAAATCATACGGTTTATGTGGCTTCTTTTGGTTGCTAAGCCATCTCAACTCGTCATTTTTGTATTAAACTGAGAGACTCATTTTTCACTGAAAACTATTGTCGATAACTAATGCATATTTCTATACCTACTTCTAAAAATAGATTTTGTTGTCATTAACTCCCAGAAAATATTTTTATAGACAAGTGTTATTTTGATAAATCTTTTAACATTACAATCTGTGAAGTTGTAACTAAAATCTTAGTTTACATTTGTTTCAACATTTAAGTAATGCATCTGAAACTTGTACTTTATTTGTCGACGAAAATCATATACCTGGTCATATGACTTGTGTTGTTCTTTCGTTTATTGTAGAACATTAACAGCTTTAACTTACCATATCTTGTGTTAATTTTGGAATTGAAGGATGAAATGAAATACTTAGCGACAAACATATGGGGTCCATTGTAATGGTTCTTGTACTGGTATTGCTTGCATTGATACCATGCTCATAACCCAATAAATGATTCGGTTGTGTAGAGTTAAACAGTCCCTCCATCTGCAAAATTTAATACATTTGATAAGGATTATAGAACAGCTAGGTTTTCATAATGAGTTTTTAACAAACTGATTTGTTAATCGTTAGTTTTTATATTTATACTTTTAGTGTTTAATGACCTGTAACGAGGGGATTCTCTAACAAAATTATTATTTCAATCTTATTCCTGTTAATATACAACAATAATGTGTAGCATTTTGTAGTATTTTATATTTTTTTTGTTTGGATGTAAAGAACATCACAGGGACAATGAAACAAAACCATTACATGATCATTTGTGTTTGTCTGAATCAATATGAATTACATTTATTGAGAAGTGTTATTGGAAAAAGCAACATTTATTTATTTATTTATTCTTATTGAAATATACAGGGCAAGCGTTAATTACATATTTCACATAATCAAACGTTAAATTAAATATTAAATTTTATTAACTTAAAATCTACACTGTTACAAAATTAATATTAATATGCATTTATTAGGTGTATGTGTGAATCCGGTTTTTTAAATGCTAGCGTGCGTATGTCTGTGTGTACGTGCATGTTGTGTGTGCGTGTGTGGATGTCAGTGAATGTGTGCGAGAGTGTGTGTAGTTCATGTATTTAGAGAATAAATGTCTAGCCTTGATTGAAACATAGTTGTTGTAAAATTGTTTTAAATTTATATAAACTGCTGGAGAATAACGACATTGAGGTATTTTCTGGAAATGAATTGTACATAGATAACATTTTTATAATTGGCGAGTTACGTCTCAATTCAGTTTTAATATTAGGTATATAAAACAGATTTTTGAAGCGACCAGAATGTGCAGGAACAAGAAATCTATTTTACCTAATATATATGGACAATCAATATAACAATTTAAGACCTTATACAAAAACAGTTGTATTACTTTTCGTCATTCTGAAATTTTGTCGATGTTTAACAGTTTTCTAGCATTGCTGTAGGAATTGTGTCCAATAAATGTTTTAAATTTTTTATAATATAGATATTTAATGAATTTATTTTGAACTATTTCAATTATTTGAGAATGTATGGCTGTTCCCGGATCCCACATTATAATCGCAAATTCCAATTTTGAACGCACTAGTGAGTTGCACAACATTTTGATGCATTTGGAATTTGTAAAAGACTGAGTACTTCGAATAATAAAACTTAACATTTTATTTGCAATAGCATATTACTTGTCTCACTTGATTTATAAATAGGTGTAACTTTAGCTAGCTTTTACTGATCCGGGAATACCTTTGTTTTAAGAGACAGATTGATATATCGCATAGCGGATGTTTCACAATATCAGCACACCCTTTCAATAAATATGAATGTAGTAATATTTAAAGTATCTTGTTAGTGGCCGTTAGTAGTGTTTAATAAAATTGTCATGTTTAGTTTATGTTGATTAAAGCTTAATAGTTGTACGATTAAATTCACAACAATTTAATCAACATAAACTCTTTAACAAATGAACAGATATCTTAAACTTGAGAGGTTTGAAGCTGATCCCTCTTCTGGAAAAGACTTTGAATCCGAATGGGTCACTAATTTCTATGGGATGCTTTTATTGCCGGTCTATCCTCATCCACGATATGTCAAAAATTAATTGAAAATATGTCTCTTGGTCTTGATGATGCCCTTAATAAAGCTCGTGCTTTAGAAGCAGCTCAGGTTCAATCCGACGACTACACACTACTGTCCTGTCCGTAGCAGCAATAACCCAACTGACAATTCTGAAAAATGCGAATCAAGTCGGAGTTCGGAGATATCAGTGCCTTTAACGTCTGCGTCGAATAAATCGGCCGCAGCTATGAAACAAGCTAAAAGAAAGACTCCCGCTAAAATGGAGAACCAAAATTTCTACTATTTTTGTGGAAACGATAGACATTCCCGCCGTCTATGCCCTGCTGCTGGCAAGAATTGTTTGTCTTGTGGTAAGCGTAGTCATTATGCTAAAGTTTGCAGGAGTAGAACAAGTAACAATGTCCTATCTAGTATTGTGTGTGCATTAGGAATAGAAGCCTGTATAATTTCTACTTGTGTAGAAGGGAAGCCTTTAAAAGCCCTTATTGAGACAGGAAGTTCGGCTAGCTTTATTAGTAAACATATACTGAGGTAGGTAATGTCTACGACTCCATTCCATCAAGATGTCACCATGGCTTCATCGTCTTTATCAGCAGAGATACGGGAGGTTTACCACCTGACACTCGATATATATATATATATATATATATATATATATATATATATATATTATATATGGACGCAAGATTTCAAAGGTTCTGTTTCGAGTTATGGACAACTTATGTACGGATATAATTATCGGTCATTATCTGCCTGAAAGTTATTCCTCTCTAGAAGTACAACTCGGCAGCGCTGCACCTCCTCTTAAGATAAGTTGCTCTACATTAACCAGAGCAAAAATACAACCCGTAAACCTTTTTCCTCATCTACTCTCCGCATGTAAACCGATAGAGGTCAAATTGAGAAGGTATACCAAGTTACTGCTTTTGAAGACATCAAGCGTATCATATCTATGTCGGCGCTGGGTGCAATAGATCTAAAAGTGCCCTTTACTGTAGAAACAGATGCTTTGGATTCGTCGATAGCAGCATTGCTTACACAAGCAGGAAAGCCTGCTGCATTCTTTTCGAGGACTTTAAGTAACTGCGAAAAGAACTATCAAATTCTATTTAATTACAGGCCAAAAATCGCTATCCTTTAAGTTCAAAAACAATGCGAGCAAAAATAAAAATGACAAGATTCAACGTTGGTGTTTAGAGCTTTCAAACTACAATTTTGATATAAAGTATCGTCGGGGAAAGGCCAACATGTAGCTACCCTATCAAGACAAACTTGTGCTAGCATTTCAAACGACTTGTTACAAATACACCGGTCCTTATGCCATCTTGGAGTGACTCGTCTTATGCATTGGGTACGGTGTAAGAACTTGCCTTACTTTGCGGATGACATCAAACGTGTGGTGTCATCCTGTAGAACTTGCACGGAAATTAAGCTTCGGTTTAATAAAAGTGAAGGTACTCTTATTAAAGCAACTGCACCATTTGGAAGACTATCTTTGGATTTCAAAGAACCCCTACCCAGTGTTACTGCAAATAAGTACCTTTTAACAATAATTGACGAATTCTCAAGATTCCTGTTTGCCTTTCCTTGTAAAGACATTATTACTAGCACTGTTAGTAACTGCCTAACAGAAATTTTTAGTATGTTTGACATGCCTTCAATGAAACATTCAGGTCAAAGTACGTCGTTTATGTCATTGGAGCTAAAAACTCTCTTACACTCGAAAGGCATTGCTACCGGCCGTTCAACGAGAAACAATCCTCTGTGCAATGGCCAGGTGGAATGCCTAAAAAGGACGCTATGGACGACCATCCACTTAGTCTTAAAACGAATGAGTGACAAATTTGTGGGAATCTGTCATATCGCAAACTCTTCACAGTGTCAGGTCTCCATTATGCACAGTCACAAATAGCACACTACATGATCGTATGTTCAACTATCCCAGGAGGTCTTGTGGACAATCGATGTCATCATGGCTGCAAACTGGAAAAGTATTATTGAAAAAGTTTACTGGTGCAAGTAAAATGATCCAACTGTTGAGGAAGGAGACCTAATAGAACCTAGTCCGGTATACAGCTATGTCCGATTACCTGTCGGGCGACAGCTAACCGTGTCCAACCGCCCCCTACCTCCAGTGGGAAAACAGCCGGATGCTGAAGCTATTAACGAAAGAAAGGGAGATTATGTAGAGACGCAGGCCCCTGACCAAGAAGACATCCATCAATATGATATACAGCAAATGCAAGATAGTGTTCCAGTTAGATTACAAGACGTTTCTAACCCTTTGAATGTTAGTCCTCATCAATCTGAGTCAGGAAACCCCCAGGATAGCTGCGTGATTATTAACGTTAGTGGGGGAGAATGTAGTAATATTTAAAGTACCTAGTTTGTTGTAGGTAATGTCACTAGTAGTGTTTCATAAAATTGTCATCATCATCATCATCATCATCATCATCATTAGGTCTTCAGTCCTGGAACTGGTTAGACGCATATCATCATTGTTTCCTATTCTGAACTAACCTACACATTTCCCTGAAATTTGCAGTCTGCATCTATCACTATCTGATCTAGGTGTACATCTACCTCCTTTTTTCCTATCTCAGCTTGTAATATATTCCATATTATTCCCCAAAAATGCCTTACAATATATTCTGCCCTTCTATTTCTCCTATTTTTTTTTCACAAATATCCTTGTTCCCCTACTACTTCTATAACCTATTTGTTATTAACTTTGTCTGTCCATGCTACCGTCCTCATACATCTGAAGCACAGCATTCCAAAAGGTGCTACAGTTTTTCTGTCTGCTTTTCCTACTGCTCGTATTTCATAGGCAAACTGTGCTGTACATGGTTCGCATAGGCAATCCATCTTACACGTTCATCATCATCATCATTAGGTCTTCAGTGCTGGAACTGGTTAGACTTGTACCCTCATTGTTTCCTATTCTTAACTGACACACATTTCCCTGAAATTTGCAGTCTGTATCTATCACTATCTGATCTAGGTCTACATCTACCTCCTTTTTCCTGTCTCTGCTTGTAGTGTATCCCATACTAATCCCCAAAAACACCTTAGAACGTATTCTGCCATTCTATTTCTCCTATTTTTTTTCCTCAGATATCTTTATTCCCCTACTATTTCTATAACCTATTTGTTATGAACTTTGTCTGTCCATGCTATCATCCTCAAACATCTGAAGCACAACATTCCAAAAGGCAGGTACCGTTTTTCTGTGTGCTTTTCCTACTGCTCGTATTTCATAGACATACTGTGCTGTGCTCCACATATATGCTTTAAACAATTTTCTTCTTGTTTCTAATGTTTGTTGTCTTTCATCATAGGCGCTGTTCTTTCTTGTTAGATGCAGTTCGGTCCCCTTCTTTTGTTATACAATTATATACCCTATTTCTCCAACATTCAGTGGTTGTGAAGGGGGTAAGCAGCCGATTTAATATTTTTTCCAATATATCTTTTCGCACAGTCAACATTAGTTGCAGATATTTCACAACCAACACCATGTGCTTATTTTTTCGTCTCAAAACTGGTTTGACACGTACCTACACTTAATTGTATTCTGAGATAGCCTACGCAGTTCCCTGAAATTCTAACACAGCCTATATACAGCTCGGTTTCCCTTCTATTGTTTTCTAATTTTATGCCCTATTTCACTGAAATTCAGTGCGGGGGGTTAAGCAGCCTGTGGCTGCCAAGACATTTGCCGAATTAATAGTTTTTCAGTAAATTCTTTCACACAATTAACATTATTCGAGAATATTACCCAGCCAATAATGTAGTTGCTTACAATAATCATCATGTTTAAGTACAGTTACTTTTTTCATCATTAATTTATCCATCTTGGGACTGGTTGGATGCATACCTCCATTGATTTCTATTCTGAGCTAGCCTACACATTTCCCTAAAATTCCTACAGCCTTCATCTTTCACTATCTGGGTGCAGTAGTCTAACCTAGGTCTACCTCTACTTCTCTTTTTTCCTATCTCTGCTTCTAATATATTCCGCACTATTCCCTTATGCCGTAGTATGTGACCTATCATCCTAACACACCTATTTTTTACCGTTTTCCACATATTTTTTCTTCCCCTACCATTTTTAGTACTTCTTCGTTCTTAACTTTGTCTGTCCATAATATCTTCATCATTGTCTGTAGCACCACATTGCAAAGGCTTACCTTTTTCTTGTTCGCTTCTCCTACTGTCCAGGCTTCACATCCGTACAGTGCTATGCTCCACACATATGTTTTAAGCAATCTTTTCCTTGTTTCTATGTTTGTTGTCTTTGAACACAATAGTTGCTTTTTCTTGTTAAATGTAGCACGACCTTGTGCTAATCTTTATTTATATATCTTTTGCGCTTTTCCCATCTTGCGTTATTTGGCTTCCTAGGTAGCAGAAATCCTTAACCTCTTGTAAGTTCGTGTTACATACTTGTATTCTTGTTTTTGATTTATTTTCCCCACCTTTGCATACTAAAACTTTAGTTTTAGTTTTGTTAATTTTCATACCGTATCTCTCTGTTAGAACTGTTTCCATTTCATTAAGTGCAGCTTCTAACTCTTCCTTGCTAGACGCTAATACCGCTATATCATCTGCAAATCTAAGCATATTAATTTTTTGTCCCTGCATAGTAATTCCAAATGTCTTCCTGCATTTGACAGTATTCATTCCCTCTTCAATGTACAAATTATAGCACATCCCTGTCTCACCCATTTCCTATTGTTTACTTCTCTATGTTCCTGCTCTAATTCTATTACTGCTGTTTGCTCTTTTTGTAAGCTATGTACTATTCGTCTATCCCTATAACTCATTCCAATCTTTTTAAGTATTCCGAACATTTTTTTTCTATACTACATTGTCGAATGTTTTTTCCAGATCTACAAACCTTATATAACGCTTTTCCCTTTTTCAATTGTTTTATCCATTATCACTCAGAGCTAAAATAGCCTCCCGTGTTCCCTTGTTTCGCCTAAACCCAAATTGGTCTTCTGCTAGTATTTCTTCAGCTCGTTTTTCCATTCGTCTTTGTACAATTCTAGTTAATATTTTTGATACGTGTGCTGTCAAACTTATTGTTCGAAAATTTTCACATCTACCTGCACCTTCCTTTTTTGCTATAGTTACTATGATGTTACATTTGAAATCTTTGGGTATCTCGCCTGTCTCATTCATATAGCTTACAAGTTGGAAGAGAGGCGTTCTGTTACTGCTTGTCCAGTGGCTTTTAGAGTTTCTGCTTGCATCTTTTCTGTACCAGGCGCCTTACCATTTTTCAGACCCTTTAATGCCATTTCAAACTCATCTCTAAGTATACTATATCCCAAGTCATCATTTTCAATGTCTGATTCCTGTTCTAATGAAGCTAGTTCCTCTCCTGCATATAAATTTCCTATATATTCTTGCCATCTACCCACTTTCTCTGAATTTTCTATAATGACGTTTCCTCCCGTGCCCCTTATATTTTTGCTATACCGTTTTATATACCTAAAATTGATTCTAATTAGTTTGTATGCTTCATCTGTCTTTCCTACATCCATCTTAGTTTGTACCTTTTTGCACTTTTCATCAATCCATTGTTCTTTAGCTTTCCTGCATTTGCGAATAATTTCTCATTTTATGGCTTTGTAACTCTGTTTTCCTGTTTCTTCCGATTTATTTTTGTATCTTCGTCTTTTTTCTATTAAATTCTGGATATCCTTTGTTATCCATGGTCAGTATCTATATCTGCTTCTGGGTAGCTTCTACAGTCTTTTACTTGATACCTAAACCATTGTCTAACAAGAATGTAATCTATTTGATATCTTCTTTTATCTCCTGCCATCTTCCACGTGTATCGTCTTCTAGCATGATGTTGAAATAATGTGTTTGAGATTATTAAATTGTTTTAAAATTCTACCAGCCTATTGCCCATGTTGTTTCCTCGTGCTTAAACCAAATAAACCTACTACTGCTCTTTCCCTACCCTCACTTACCACTGCATTAAAATCCCCTGTAATTATTAAATTTTCATGTTCTTTTACATATCTTAATATGTTTTCGATATCTTTGTAGATCGCTTCTACCTCTTCGTCACTGTAGCTAGAGATGGGCATGTATACTTGTATTATTACTGTGTTTACCAGTTTAGATTCTAATCTAACCATGAGTATTTTTTTGTTCTTTTGTAAGTAATTTTCTACACAGTATCCTATCTTTTTCCGCATAACTATCTCCATCGCAAATTTCCTTCCTCTGCTCCTGTATGAATTACCCTGAAGTCTCCATTCCAAAAATCTCTCAGCTCTGGCCACCGAACTTTGCTGACCTCTATTATGTCTAATAGTAATCTATTCATTTCGATTTTTTGGTTCTCTAGCTTACCTACTTACTTCATGCTTCTAACATTCCACGCTGCGACTCGCAAAATGTTCCAGACTTTTATTCTGACTTTTCCGATCACATCCTTTGAAGTAGTCCCCTCCTGGAGATCTGAATGGGGGACTGTTATAACTCCGGAATCGTTTACCCCAGAGAATGCCATAATTTTATTATAATTTAGGTATGCTGTGTACTTGGGAGGTAATGTGGTGGTTTCCCGTTGCCTTCCACATCGCAGTAGCGTGTCTTAGACTTACATACCGACCCCCATAGTCTCTGTCAATCTAAGTACCGAAAGAGCCGCTGCCCTCATTATCATGTTTAGTTTATGTTGATCAAAGCTTAATAGTTGTACGATTAAATTCACAACACTTACTATTCACACAACGCCACTACAATTTATTCGAAAATATTCGACACACTTTAACATTCCATTTTATATATTTTGTCGAGAGACCCTAGGAACGCTGTTTACGTGATCGCGGCCATCTTTAGATTGCCAATTCCAAACACTTTGATTATTGTAGAATTTAGTGCTCATAGCTAACAGCTTTTATTTAATTAGTCGCTCTAAAATGATAATAATTGCAACATAAAACATGCCTATAGCTCAATTTTGTTCAAAAAAATACATATATTAATAAATACTTGCAAGGAAATTGTAAATCCTTAAATACATAAAGATTGTATTGCAGTTTTAACTCAGTGAACTTTTAATCGGCAAAGGCCCAGGTTCAACATATTTTAGAATGACAATTGTCAAAATGAAAATGTAAAAATTTGGACATTTGTAGTAACAAATATTAATAAACATTATACTGAGCAAATTATATTTGTTTGCTATGTACTATTAATAAGGAAAAAGTAGGGTATTAAAAAAATGTAGGCGATGTTGTGTTAATATAAAATGATTACAGAGTTTTTTTAATTGCTGTCGCTTCCTGTTCACGTATCACTCATAATCAACTGATATTTTTAACCCATCAAAAGTCATATCTAGTACTTTTTCATGTAGGTACCATTCACTTATAAAAGTTTTAGTATGTTAAATATATTTTTGTCGTAAATCTTAGTGACATTGTTGTAAAGCTTTGCTCTACATATCGAATACTTTGTCATGGTCATTGGCATGGCTTCTGATATGCTTATTATAATTACCTTTTGTATGTGCCCAAATTATCTCTATAGCGTTAAATTGACAATTATATAGTGGTAGGCGCAGAACATCATGGCTATTGCTTCGTAGAAGCCCGTCTACTTTGTAACACTTTTGTGGCTTGTGAGATTTAACCAAACTTAATAATTCACCTTTAGGTATCTGCATAGTATACTGAATATTGTGTATAATAAACCATTGAATTATATCAGCTTTAGTCCAAGATGCTGCTGATACTGTGTGAAGTAATGTAGAATGATAGAGTGCATTGTCTAACAAGATGAATGACGTTTATTCTAAATTGTTTATTAACTTCTCTGCAACCCACTGTAAAAACCTATTTCCATAATAATCGCTACTATTTGATTTGGAAACAAACAACCAAAAAGCAACTTTTTCCAAATCTTCCTTTGATGCAGTATGAACTACTATAAAACGTTTGGAGCTAATTAAAACACTATTTGTTATGTAAAAATGTTTACCTCTTGTACTGCCCGTACTGAAATTAAAGGACTCTCATTCAACTTTTCTTGTTCGAAATATGCCAATAAGTTCAACACCAACTATTGGGATTGTGCCCTTAAAGTTGTAACTTTTGTTAGCATTTTGCAATATCGAGTTCTAATAACTCTTTTTCATTAAATTGACAATGAATACAATGAAATAAGTAAAAAAGAGGAAGCGTGTTAATGTTTAATGCAAGTAGGGTTTTAGTCCGACAGAAGTGAGACTATATTATTATTACTGCCAAATTTAGAATACCATTCTAACTAGTTGAACTTCTGTATATCCAAAACAAGTTATGACGTACAATACCAGTTTGCTGTATTTATATGCAGCACAATGCATTTACGTATGAGTATTACTGACGTAATACGCATCATTTACTTGATGTCTTTATTGTACTCGTTTGGAAATTGGTATATTTTTGAATGTATATATGTCAAATAATAGTTATGTGATGGTTTCCTTTTTGGTTCTGGCTATAAAAACCAATATTAAGGCAAACTGATTTTATATGCATAAAATTGAGTAAATCCTTACTGAAAAAAAGGTTTAAAATAGTGTATAAAGGTTGTTAACGTATATAAATAATCAATTCCAAGTTACCATATGTACCGAAACTTCTTAGTAACAACTGGCGGTGTACATATTACCAGAGAATATTTATCAACCTGTTATTTGCGGCATCTCTAGTCATGGGTAAAATAAATGTCAACAGATTTCAATTTTGTTGCCTATGGTTTCAAATAGAAATTAATTGTATTGATAACTTCGTTTCTAGTGAAAAAAGTGTGTATTGTTAGTTGTTAGAGAAAGAACTCGATTGACAAGGTTTCTTTTGTTTGCTTATTGTTAACAATCATTCTGAAAAAGTACAGTAAAATCGATCATTCTCTACCATCCAACACTTATTATTTAAATAGCCTGTGTATAAAGGTGCAACAAATTTTTGTTCAAGTCAATTCTTTTGCATTATAAATTATTTCTACTGTCAACCAGTAACTATTGTGCATGCTCATGATTTGGTTTAAGTGTACATAGGTTTGAAATTTCAATAAGCAATCAGGTTTTTGAAAAAAGTGCATTGAAAGATGCTTACTTAAAAGTTTCTATACTACGAATAATGTACATAAATTTATTGAAAACCAAATTTTATTGAAGTTGGTTGAAAACTGATTTATTAATAAAAATTAACCATAAAGATTCCAGAACTTTTTAAAATTTTAATTCAATAAACCAAAAAAAGTATTTGTTTTTAATAGTTTAAATTCTAATCCATGCATTAAGTAGAAAACAATCTTACCTTATTATTTAAAAATGCTGAAATTGGTACGTTAACGTTACCCAGCCAATTTAGGACCTTTGTTTCACTCGTTGAGGTATTGCATGAAATTTCATCAAACAGTTGAAATGAAACAGAGCCATTGAAACAGTTTGGACTTAAATAATTTACATTTTTGGACCTAAAAAGCATTTTGATATTTACCCTATAATCATTTTATAAACTACATACTCTAGTGGTAAAATAAGCTCTTCATTCCAAATCGGACTTGTTCCTTCCATGGTAGATGTTTGTAAGTGCACATTCTTATATTTAACAACAACAAACGTTTTAGGTAATTTGTCTTGCGATGTTGAAGTACTTTGCCGCTTTGGAATATTAAAGGCCGATTTAACTAAAACAGTTAGTTTTGCTGGCGTATTCAGTGTAATGTCTGCTGTTTGTTTTGAGGATTTGTGTGAATTTGTATAATTTAATATACTAAATGTTGGTTGACGTTGCATCCAATTTATTAAGCTTGTTATAAAGTTTTTTATGAATTTCCTAGAACATGTATTAATAGTTTGAATAAATAATTATAAATTTATTTCATACTGTATAAGCGGTATTAATTTTTCGTCTACAACATCTTCATATATTAAATTTCTTTGATTGCTGCGACATTGGTGAAAGACTTTTGTATACACTTGTTTTAAGAATTTCCTTCCCAACAACCTCTTTTTATCAATTTCGTTTTCATTGTAATCGTCAGTTTCTATTATATTATGCTCTTCATTTATTCGCGATGTGTAATCATCTAATATTGTCGCAGGTATCCCATTTCTTCTGTTTGGAACTATCATACCAACAAACTCTGGTTCGTTGTTATTTCTTAATATTAAGAGTTGAAAACGTAAATTGTCCTTCACTTCTTTTTCATTAAGACTTAATGGAAGTAGACCTGGATTCATTCTGCCTTAAACAAACGTGAAAAGAAAAGTTGTATTAGAGATCATATTAAAGAATGAAACACCTAGAAAATCTAATATAAATATTATCTATTTTGTTAGGATTTTATTATTTGACAAATGTTTGATTTTAAAATATATAACATAGCTACTCATTGTTCATTTTATTGAGATTTGGATTATACTTTTGAAGTAGATGATGTCTTGAACATTTGTTGTCTAAAATAAACACGAATCATAATTATTATAATTGTTAATACCCTGAATCACATTTTTCATTAATATTTTTTTTAAGTAAGTTTAATTCTTTGGGCATTTGTAACCGATATATACATAGTGTTTTTATTTCAATGTGCTATTTCAGAGTTTATTAAGCATACATCGCTTACAAAAAGCATTATCATGTGTACACTGTTATTTGAATACTTTCTCGGAGTTTTATTAATATTTTATGGCACGTACGTCTTGTTTTTATAAATACGTTCAAACTTTTGCAACTGAAATTTACTTGATAATTTGAACCAATCATCTTGTTGACTGCATTTGATAGGTTATAAATCGGTACACTTTTCATTCAATAACTTCAACTTTAATTATTCAAATTCTTCCATAGTTAGATCTTTTCTACTCAGACTTATCCTGATCTAAAAATAAAATTTGCTACATATAGGCATTGCATATTGCAAAGCATAAAATTGCAAACATGCATTACGATAACGAACAGTTTGTATTTCGCAGTTTGAGTTCCACTAGAAGATTCGAACTTTCATTATGCAGTTGCACTTTGCAGTGATTTTGTGATTGTGTATATTGACAGTATGTTACCGCATTTATGTCAACAATGCACGTTTTAAAGTCATTTGCCTGGAGTGGAATACAAATTAATACAGGAAATAGAAGCTGGTGTAAAAAATTTAGTTTTTGCGGAGAAACACAACTTGCCAATAACCATCGTGTTAGCAACCCTAAAATATCCAAAGTCTATAAAAAAAACAACATAAGATCATGACAAAAGCAGTAATACAAAAATCTTGAAGGTGGCTATGTATGAAAATGTAAACGAATCAGTTTTAGATTTATTTAAAGCAACCTGAGAACAGAGTTTGCCTATTTCAGATGCAATAATAAAATTAAATGCTCTAGACGATTAGTTACTTGGCAGGAACAATTTTTAAAACAAGTGACTAGTGTAAGATGACCGAATTAATGGAAAGGTAGGTACACAAATTGCAGATTTTTGAACTGTGTACGTGTTGTGACTTTTGTGTTATGTGTAGTTTTGAAATTTGCAAAAAAAGTATGTGGAAAAAGGGCCAATGTTAAAGATGAAGACAACAAAAATATCAGAAATGGGGCATGCTCGGTGCTGATGCCTGACAAGTCTTATTTTTAAAATTCAAGTTGCCATTGGTTAAACATTGCTCTTAAAGTAGAATAAAACTGGGTAATAAAATTCTTTATCTACAACTAATATATAACATACGTATTACATCTGTGGTTCTTGCAGTATAATCTATATATTAATCACGCTAGGGAATAATGAAAAGTAGAGGGAATAATGTCTCTTTATTCCCTCTTATAGACCAACTGGAAAATAATATTATTAAATCCCAATACCTTTGAAATTTAAAACAAACTTCTCATGCCAAATATCAAATACTATGTCTCAATACAATACACAAACAACTAGCCGTGTTGGTTTTCGCTAATTTTTTGTAGAATTTCGATAATTTGGAAAGTCAAGTTATATAAATTACGCTCTCTTCTACTGATGCTTAGTTGTAGATAAAGTGTAGTATACAACTCGCTATAATGGCTATTATTCCTTCGGATGATTACTACACTCGCTCGCTTTGCTTGCTCGTGTAGCAACTTTCATTCTCGGGAATATTAGCCTTTATTGTAGCCTCGTTGTATAATATATTATTATTATATTGAAAACCGCATTACCAATGCACAAGATTTGAAACTAAAATTAAAACGAAGTAAAATTATTCCACTGGATGGAATTTAAGGTATAGTTGCTAAATCAGCCTAAAGCGTCATTATTGTTATCGAATTTTAACGAAGGTGGAATGGAACAAAAATGCAGTATTCCTAAATTAAAATGTTGAGTAACTATTATAATCTTGAATTATTTAAGCAATGTAAAGTTTATTAAGCAGTTTATGGAAATTATACTGCTTTAATTGTGTTGCCTATCCAAATGTTACAAGATAAAACAATCACTGTATATTTATTTCGTTCTTACAAGTTCTTTATATTAAATTTACAAATACCAAAAATTGAATACTACAATTTTATAGATATTTCTAAATTAAAAGTATTCATCTTGTATGTTAGGAATGATACAGAAGGAACAACATCAACAGCAGTTACAGTATGCTGGTAAATTGCTGCTGATGTCATTAAAACCAGGTTGATTGATTCACTATCCAGTCTGTACTGTGTGAGGTTAGAGAAAATGACTATCGGTGAGAATATTAACAGCGGAAAGCAATAGATTATTTGTATATTTTTCAATTATTACTTAATATGTTTTGATCTGCACTGTTATAATTCAGGATAAATAGAAATAGGGTTATTGTAAGAAGGGCCAGCGGCTTCCAGCAAATGAATTTTTTATGATAGTTAACTATAAAGATAAATATGTGCAAATTAAAGGTGAACAATTATAGATACATAAAAATTTATTAGTCAATCATATAGGATGAATGGATATAATCTGAAATTTGTTTAATTGCATGGATGAAATATGAATATTCTTTGTATATGTTATAGTTCAATGCCTATAATCTCGAAAGACTCCTTCGTGATGTGATGCTATAGAAAACTACACCAGTTGCTTGTGTTCACTAATTTTTTATTAACTAAAGTGACATGGTCAGCACTAAACTTGTTTTTTAACATACATGATAGCAACCTGATATCGTATCGATTACTCTCGAGTAAGTTTGTTGTGATAAATCTTTGCTTTTTACATCTTTATTACATAAGAATTTATGACTCTTTGTAAAGCTCTTAATTTTATTTTTTATGCCTTTAAAACCTTTTAAGCCAGAAAAATCACATTTACCAGAAATCAATAAATAATTTTCATTGAGAGGTAAACAATATTTTCAAGAACAATCAGTATTGTTTGATTGACTTTAATTTTCTTTTTCTTTTCTGCGATAATCTCATTCAGCAACTAGATATTTGTAAATTGATGAAGGAAAACTTTTTCAATGGGCATCAATGCATCATAATGGAAAGTTATTTAGAGACTGATTAGTTAATCTCAGAGCACATTTAGTTCTGTAATGTCTCTCAATCTAATCCAGAAAGTTAAGATACAAAAAGTTATGAAGCAATAGGGCATATAGTGCATTTAAGGAACAGATTCAGTAAGTGCTTCTCCCATAAATGAGCACTAAGTGTAAATAGAAATATTGTATTGGTTGGCCGGGTTCACACAACCACTCAAATTTTGTATCGTTAATCTATATATGTCAATCAATTTCCCATTTTCGTTCTCATTATGTTATTACTTTTTTGTGCTTTTTTGTTGTTTTTGCTCTAGTACTTTATCTTTTAAAAACAGTATTTTTAAATTTTTACTACAATTGTGTAGATCACTTGCAATTAATTACATGTGTATAGATCAACAGAGTCGTTTGCACTTTAAAACTCCCGTTGAAGCATTTTCTGTTGACGATAAAGAGTGGATCTTAAATACTTTCAAAGTTTGTCACGAACAAAATTTCAACGACATGACGGAAAATGTTGCATTTACTGCAAAAGCATCAGGTAATGTAATAACTTTGTAGGACATAATTTATTCATTATATCAAATTTGTTGGTTTACTACATGAGTACAAGTAGACTCATGTATTACATTCACCAAAACCGTACGATCGACAATAATCAATTTTGGGCAACATTGACAAGGAAATTAATAGTCATCTTAGACATATGGACTATTCCTTTTTGAAAATAATGATCCACCTTTGCTAAACAAAGTTTTATATGCCACGTTTGAATACTACAAGATGTCTCAATTAAAACGAAGCACTCATAACTCTCTTGAATAAAATTGGTTATAAGTAAATATATAACGTAGCAGAATAAGATTATAAACACGTATTGCATTATAGTTACTTTTAGGGGTCACACAATAGGGTCCTTAAGGAAAGTGAAATAGTCTCATGGAGACCACGCTAATTACACCAAATAAGGAAATGCAGGAGTGAAGATGAAGTTGCAAGAAAAATAAAACATTCAAAATAGTAGACATTCGTCCCTTGTTTCAAAAAGCTGTTGCAAACGTAACAGCAGACAATGGGGAAAATTCTATTTGCCACTTTCCAGATTTAGAATTAAAAATGTAGCAACTTGACATTGTTATCCAAATTGTAGTGTGGTCCTTTATCATACATTTAGGGAACGATAACTTGTCTTCATCATCTAAAGAACAAGGAACAGAAAACTAATACACTTCCATGTATACTTATTTCTTTATTAAAAAATATTAATATTTATTTTGCTGTAGGCACTGTTCAATAAAGTATAATTACCACGATTAAAGTACATATTATTGTAATAGATTTTAACTTTCATAAATATTATAGTAATAATAAATTAGTCAGTAACATCCACACCCCCCCCCCCTGGTTTTCCTTGTTACCCCAATTTGCGTTAGTCATTGTGACAATAATTAATATATGCTGAACTAGGCATGGTTTCATAAAAATGCTTTTTGATACACTATTCACTTGTACTTGCTTTAACTACCACATCATTTTCATTATGTTTCTCATTAACATATTGTACATTATTCATATTATACTGTAAACTTCAGGGGATCCATTTTATTGTCTTTCTTCGATAACATTTACATATATGTTTATTACTGTTTAACAAACAATGCCGCCACTTAATACCATACCATACTCATAATAAAATTAAAGAACATATCCTCCAACAGCACAGGATATAAATTGATCAACTAACATATTGGTTCTCGGTGCTAAAACAATATGAACAAATACAAGCTCTAATTAATATTACCTCTGTTACTGAAATGTATCTGAATAATAAAAGGTTCTTTTACATATATTTTCTACGGTATTGAAAAGTTAATTGCAAAGTTTTTGAGTTTATTCGAACACATAATTGCAACATGGTTTTGAGCAACCAATCAGAACAATGAAAATATATTCACAATTATTCGAAATTACTATTTAACTGATACATGTATATTCAGAACCACAAAAGAAGACCATCCCATGATTATTGCTTTAATCTAGAATACACGTATATACAATCTAAGATATACAAATTTCTCTATGAGTATAATAAAGATAGCGTGTTATGTCAATGTAATTGCTTTGTACTGCATAAAAATAAAACAATCCCTGTATTATATGTAGAAATTTGTTTCATATATATAAACGTTTAACTGGCTAGAGTATTATTCGGAATTTGGTGGTAATAATAATATAGCTTCAAAACTTATTTCGTAGCTTTTAACACGCTTCTTCATTTGTACTTATTTCATTGTATTCATCGCCAATTTAGTGAACAATGTTAAGCATATTAAAATTTTTGCCTTGTTGTGCCATTTGATAGTGTTGGCATAAAGTATACTCAAAAACTAAAAGATTATTACATAAAAACTAGTCTGCTTATGACACTCAATGAGTGAAAAGGTTATGGACCCAGACCAAAACATGGGCCTTTAAGTTTTTAAAATAAAAAAAGGAAAAAGTGCAGTATAAAAAATGGCAGTAAATTACATTAGGAATGTTCCAAAGTGAAAAGGTCGTGAAAATTGCGATGATCGGGCATTTGCAGCAGAAAATTTCTTAATACTGAATGGGTTGGCAAAGTCCACAAAAGGAAGTAATCAAGATGTAGATATAGATGCCAAAGCTAAGACGAAATTAATTCTAACAATTGATGCATCTTTTTATGTGCATATTAAAGAAGCAAAAACAACAAAAGAATTATAGAACAAACTGAAATTGATGTTCGATGATTCTGGTTTTACCAGAAAATTCAGTTTACTTCGTGGCTTGATCTTTACACTCCAATAGACATTTTATATGCTTTATCCAGACCAGATAAGGAAAGATGCAGACGAGCAATAGAAGAAGAAATGCAATTGGTGGAATCCTCAGGGAATGGACCGTGGTGGAGTGCAAATCGGTGTTTAAACAAAAATTGATAGTGAAAATGGAAGGAGTTATAGAGCTCGATTGGTTGCAAAAGGTTTTATGCAGAAACCAGGTATTGATTTTGGAGAAACTGTTTCACCTGTAGACATTTAACATTACGGTTGCTAATTGCAATGTCGGTACAATTAGCTTTAGATATAACACATTTAGATGTGAAAACTACATTTTTAAATGGTTTTTTGGAAAATACTGTCTTTATGAAACAGCTGGAGGGTTTTATTGAGCCAGGTAATGAAAACCAGGTTTTAAAATTAAATAGGGCTATTTATGGACTCAAACAATCATCCAGAGCATGGAATAAACGAGTAGATAAAATGTTAATTTGTCTGGGGTACACAAAATCAAAGTTGAAGAATTGTTTGTATTTCAAAAATCAAAATCATAAAAATTTATTAACTCTAGTAGCTATATATGTTGTTGATTTTTGATTTTCTCTAAACTCTAAACAGAATTCTTGAAGGTGCAATTAGGTACAAAATTTAAGATAAAAGATTTAGGTGAGGCTAAACAATGTCTTGGTATGAGGATAAACATTGATAAAATTAGAGGTGTTATAACTTTAGATCGGGAACAGTGTGTTACTCAGTTGTTAAAAAGATTTAACATACTTTAATGTAAAACCACCAACTCCTATGTAAATCAATATAATTTTGGATACTACTGTTATTCAAAAAACCGATGCTCCATATCAGCAGTTGATAGGAGGTTTATTGTTTTTGGCGGTGCTAACGAGGCCAGATACCGCATTTAGTGTAAGTTTTCTGAGTCAATTGAATAATTGTCACAATAGAACACATTGGGAATATGCAAAAAGAATTTTCAGATATTTACGATTAACAAATAATTACTGTATAAAGTTCAAAAAGCGAAATTTAGAGTTAGAAGGTTTTGTAGATGTCGATTGGGGTAGTAATGTTCATGACAGAAAATGTTACATAGGTTTTTGTTTTAAACAGTCTGGCGCTGTAATTTCATGAGAGAGCAATAAACAAAACAGTCGCTCTGTCTAGTACAGATGCTGAATATATGGCTATATGTGAAGCTTTCTTTTAAAGAAGCTATCTATTTAAATAATTTACTTTATGAATTAACTAAAACTAAAAGTTGTATTGTACTATATAATGATAACCAGAGTGCACAAAAGTTGTCTATGAATCTGGTGTTTCATAAAAGATCGAAGCATATTGACGTACGTCATCATTTTATAAGAGAGGCTATTGCTAATAATCTAGTTAGAATTGAATATTTGCAAACAGCCGAGATGCCAGCTGACATACTTACTAAGGCTTTGTGTTCTGTGAAACATAAATTTATAAATGATTTAGGTATTGTTTGCGAAAAATTTTGATATAATGAGGATGTTAAGCATTTCAAAATTTTTGCCTTGTTGCGACATCTGATAGTGTTGATGTATAGTACTTAAAAACTAAAAGATTATTAAATAAAAACTAGTTTGCTTATGACACTCAACGAGTGAACGTGTTTTATTTAACAAAAAAAAAACACTTCTTGTTAGAACTTAATATTACAAAATGTCAGCTAACTGTACAACTTCGAGGGCACGAGCTCAATAGTTTGACATATTTCGAACAAGAAAATCAGAATTGGAGTCTTTTAATTTCAGTATAGGCACTACTATAGGTAAACAGTTTTACATAACAGCATTGGTGTCAGCAAGTTAGTCGCATTAAATTGCAGCGAATGGTTATTCTAAATGTGGGTAGTCCTGGAAAAACAAGGTCTTGGAAGAAAACATTTGAATCTTCCAGACAGCTTTCAAATGAACATCAGAGATACTTTGAATAGAATGTATGCCTAAAGTAAGTTTAATATAGCTATACAGTAAACGACAGCATAATGTTTAGTGTTTGCAGAAAAGCTTGTCCAATCATTAAATGTGGAGCTTTGAGAAAAAATATTACATTAAGTAATACAATTTTGAGACGTGTATTGCTTTATATTCGATTCACACTTAAAACATTAGAAAGTCGTGAAGGTTTGTTGAAAAAAACAAATATTGGTAGTTTAAGAATTAAATTTCTAAGTGCATATAAAAACAATAAAGACTTCAATACAAATTAGCAAGATGTTTTTATGGACAAAATTTCACTCTTTTTAAAAGGAAAACCAACAAGATCATGGTAAGACAATAATATTAGAAGTATGAGGCAGTCAAATGGGTATGATGGAAGACCCTTTGTAATAGGTTCATGCTGGATCAAAGGAAGGTTTTGTAGACGGTGCTTCCTTGTTGCAAATCGAATAGTAGCTATTATCATGGTGAAATAAATGGGAATACACTTTTACAGTGGGTTGCAGAGTAGTTAATAAACAATTTAGAAGAACCATCGTTAATTGTGTTAAATAATGCACCTTATCATTCAAAATTACTCGACACAATACCAACAGCATCTTGAACTAGACATATAATTCAATAGCTTACTACACACAACATTTAGTATACTATGTAGATGTTTAAAAGTGAATTGTTCTAAGAAGCCACGGGGCATGAAGTTCTGCACCAACCACCATATCATTGTCAGTTTAATGCAATAGAAATTATTTGGGCATATAATAAGCACCTAGGAAGAGATAGTTATGGCAACAACAAGGTGTTTGATATGTGGAACGAAGCTTTACAGTAGCGTCTCATTTATGGCAAAAATGTATTCAACATACCGAAACTCTTATAGGTGAATGGTACCCAAATAAAAAAGTAGATGTGGCTGTTGATGAGTTAATAATAGAAGTCAATCATTACAGTTATACATTAAAAGGAATTAAAAAACTAATGATTCAAAATTATTATACTGTAATCTAAAGTAATTCTTGAAGCAAAAATAAATCCTGGAACATTATTTATTTTTTAATCTAATTATTTTAAGGTGTCGTTTAGAGCCAATAATATTTCTGTGAAAACTGTTTAGGAAGTCACATTAGTGCTTCTAATTACTTACATCCATTTTAAATAGGTGATACCTAAATCTCGAGAATTATAATACATTAACCTAACTCACATTTCAAGAGCTGCCGTGCTTGAATTAAGATGAGCAACTTTTTCCGTATTAATACATACGTAATGTGAAGAAATTTAATTTGTTTGGTACATGCTTCAAATAAAATATGGAAACTTGTGCGTTTTCATTTTGACAATTATTATTTTGATATATGTTGAACCTGGGCAGCTGTCAAGTTAAATTTAGCTGAATTAAGATACCAATACAGTCTTTGTGTATTTAAGGATTTACAATTCCCTTGCAAATACTTATTAATATATGTATTATATAGAGTGATTCACAACTTCATAAAAATATTTTAATCGATGCTTATGAATGGAGCATAGGTTGATGGTTTCACAAAAAATTTTTTTTTTAAAAACTAAAATTGTTTTGGGATACGCATAAAAATATTGAGGTGGCTAACCACACGCTCTAAGTAAAATTCTTTGGTGAGTGACTGACCTCCAGTATAATATTTATGTTGTATGACGTCTATTGTAAAATTTTATGGTATGGTTTGGGGTTTACAGTTTACAAATTGATGTTTTATTATTAGTGATGCTAATAACACTGACAGACGTTTCAAATAATGTTTATTTGTTACTCATTAGTAAACTGCATTCATATTGATTTAGGCGAATACAAATGTTCACGTGATGGTCTTCATTCCTGGTTCCAACTATATTGGTAGTTACCGCAGTGTGTTAATTTGTTAAACAAGCTTGTGCTTAATTTGTACTATGCAACTAAAGGCCATTATTTTAATTATTGAATATGTTCGTTAAATGGACTGTAGTGAGGTTCACATCTATCCTATTGGAGAGTCTTGAACCACGTTGTCAAAATTTTCAATGTAACTTATTAACAATTTGTTATGTTGGACAAACTTATTTGAAAATTGTTCCACAAATATTGCAAGGATGCTGCCATGATACTTTTTTTAGGTAGTTAACAAGAATAAATGTTTTAGTAATATCTATGTATTCCAAGCATGCGTAGTTACTGTCGCTAAATACACATGAAAACGATAAGTATAAGCTAAACTAACATCTATACTCTTCAACCAAGCATTTATATGACAGAGTATTATCACAGTTGATAACTGCAGGAAGCATGGGGTAGTATAAATAATAGTAATTATAGCAACAAACAAGATAACTACATACTAACTTCACAATAAATTAATTAAAAGTTTTAATAATTTTTTTTCTAGTATGTGTAAGATAAAAAAAATAGAATGCAGTTTGTCAGTGTGTCCATTTGTTTATATATACTTCTTTACCCCATTACCATTAAAAGTATATTTGAGGTAACGCATACTACTTACCTAAAGTATTTTGTTGTCCGTTGTAAAGCATTTTCTAATCCATCTTTATAATTATTTATGTACTCATATAATACATAATTCTTTGGATCCTGTGGATCAGGTTGGTGGTTATTAGTCCATACCATCAATTGTTGTGGATCAAGTTCACCTTTTTCATTAAAAATGTTATTGTATACTTCATTGTTTTCTTGCTGAGAAGTTTCCCAGGAAACTGAACAACTTATTGTACCAGACGTGTTTAATATTTCACTGGCACAGTCGTTTTGTTCATGAATTTTATACAGTTCATTTCCACTCCCTACACCTTCATGTGTATAATGGATAAGTTCTTCTTTTTCAAAATATATGTTTTGAAGCTTTTTATTTATGTGTGATGTCCCTATTTCAATTGATGCTTCACCTATTTTGCGTTTTAACATAAACTTATTTTTTTCATAAATTTCAATAATGATATTTTTTGGTATCGATGCGGTTTGTATTGAAAATGTTTCATCAATAAGACAAGTGAATTTATCTGTAAGCTGTATTGTTTCACATTTACATATCTGCAGTTGATTGCAAAATAGTTTTAAATATAATTTTGTAACACCCACTGCATTTCTACGTAAAGTTTCTTTTTCATTATTAGCTGCTTTTGTAACTGGATTATCATAACTTATGGTTAAGTGTAGAATTGGTTCCCCTGGTGCTTTGCAACTCTCATTAAAGATATTTTTTACTTCTTGCAAAATGTTATTATAATCTATGTCTTGTGTTGCTTTACCTATTTCTAATATATCATCGTTATTTGGTTCTTCTTCTGAATGTATTATATCTTCTTGAAACTTGGCTAATTTATTTTTACTTTTTATTTTAAGTTCAGATACTATTTCATCGAATGTTTCTTTTAATTCTATTTCTCTCTGTAATTTTTCTTGCTCATAATCACATTTTTCTTTTCTTATCAGAAGTTTTATTTGAGTATTGCTGTAGTCATTCTTTTGACGAATTTGTTTAATTACTTTCCATGTTTGTAAAATTGTTTTTAGGAGCGAACGAAGTTGTTTCCCTTCTTCAAAGTACATTGTACGTAATTGCTTTATTGCGTTCTGATCTTCTGAATTCGTAAGGTCTCCAGATACCGGGTAGACATTTTTAGCATTTCGTAGAGCTTGCAGATGTTTGTTTAATCGAATAAATTTGTTTGTAGATAACTTTTGTTTATAAATATCATAAGAGGTGATTAATTTTTGTTCATACACATGTTCAGAACTGAAAAGCGGATGATGCATAAATTTTAAACTACCTATATGTACATTTAAAACTTTGTTGTAGCTTAGTTTCTCAGCTTCTGCTTGTTGTTGTAATGCTGTGGCAGAAATATATTCAGTTTGTAACCAAGGATTATTGACATCATATGCTTGCGGTTTAAATGATGTATTTCTATATGGATTTTGAACCATTTCTAAATCGCCTTCACAATTGAACCATCGTCTAAAACATATCAAAATAAACAAGTTTTTATTCTAATTTTTATGATGTATGTTTATTGTTTTTTTTTTTTAAAGTTTACTTTGCCGAAGTGAAAGCTTTTATTATTAATTGTTTTTAAGCAGTATAGTGTTGAAGGAAATACACAGGTATTCTTTTACAAATTGTCAAGAAAGTACTACTTAGTGGACAATTCTGAAGAGTAAGCAGTCATTCTGTCTAGGTGCCAAATTCACATTTGTCTAACGTTAATTGAAATTGCATTTGCTTTCTTTTAGGGATATTAGGAATAGTTCTATAACTTTTAATTTCAATTTAATGTGATTATACATTGTGCTTCTCTTTTAATGTGTGCGTCCATTGATAGGATCATCTTTCACTCATTATATTCGATAGTTTCAAAAAGCATGTTATTCATTTTCAATAACTCCTCTCATATAATTAAAGGGGCATATACACACTCTTCTGTTTTGAACGGACCTGCACCTTGAAGAAGTTTTAAATTACTAAAACGGGTAGAATGGCTGGCGTGTTTCAGTGAACTAAAGAGCTGAACTATATATTTAACCAAATTAGTGGAGTCTATAGCGAGGAACCAGACTAAGACAGAACCCCTAAAGAGGACAGCGGCTCTTTTGGTACTTAGAGTGGCAGAGACCCTAGGGCAATGTGGAAGGCAACGGGAAACCACCACGTTACCTTCCAAGCACACGGCATACTAAAATTGTTTTAACAAACAATGACAATCTCTGGGGTAAAAGATTCCAGGGTTAAAATAGTCCCCCATTCGGATTTATGGGAGGGCGCTACTTTGGAGGATGTGACCAGCAAGTTCAATAAGAAGAACCGGGAACATATTTCAAGTCAGGGCATGGAATGTTAGAAGCATTAAGCAAGTACTCAAGTTAGAGAATTTGAAAATTGAAATGAAGAGGTTAGCAATAGATATTGTAGAGATTAGCGAAGTTTGATGGCCAGGGGCGGGAGATTTTTGAGCAGAGACTTTGGGTAATTCATGCAGGATCTGAGGAAGAAAATTTGGGTGTGAAGATAGTTATGCATAAAAAGATAGGCACTGTGTAGAAAACTACGCACAAAAGAGTGATCAAGCACTCATGGTTAGATTAAAATCTAAACTGGTAATTACAGTAATAATTCAAGTATACATATCACGTCTAGCTACAGAGGAAGAGGTTGAAGCGATCTACAAAGATATGGAAGATATATTAAGATTCGTAAAAGGACGTGATAATTTAATAATTACAGATTTTAATGCAGTGATGGGTACAGTGAGGAAGAGGTAGAAATGATCTACAAAGATATTGAAAACATACTAAGATTTGTAAAAGGACATGATAATTTAATAATTATAGGGGATTTTAATGCTGTGGTAGGTGAGGGCAGAAAAGGATTGGTAGTAGGTTTATTTGGTTAGGCACGAGAAACGACAGGGGAAATAAGTTGGTTGAATTTTGCGATAAAAACAATTTAACCATCACAAACACATTATTTCAACATCATGTTAGAAGAAGATACACATGGAAGATGACAGGAGACATAGGGAGATACCAAATAGAATACATTCTTGAGAGACTGTAGATGCTATACAGAAGCAGATGTAGACATTTACCACAACATAATAATCCTAAAAGCCACACTTAAATTTAAAGGTTTGAATAAAAGGGACGGAAAAAGGCATTTTGACTGAGAAACTAAAAGATAAAGTTATCCACAAAAGATTTAAGAAAAAGCCAAACGAAGTTCTGAAAGATATCGGGAAATCTATGATACTAAGGTAGTAGAAATAGAACGGAATAACATTAAATTCTGCATAAACGTCACGTCCAGAGATATTCTGGGATATAAACAAAAGGAAAATAAGAAACCATGGATAACAACTAAACTACTCAATATTTAGGTGTGATCGTAACTATAAATTCACTAATACAACTTGGGGCGAAGAAGTATTCATTGCCCTATAAGCATCAATATTTTTCGAGCCAATAGACACCACTAACCTATGTCAAGTTGTTCCCTCAATTGATGTTGTAGGCTGCGGGTGCAGATTTACAGCAATTACTTTATCTATTTTTGTATTATACATTCCACCAAGTACAACTGTAAATGATTTTATTTCTTCTTTTGAAGCATTTGAGGAACTATGTTTTTCATGTATGCGTTTACTGATACTAGGTGATTTTAATGTTCCACATTTTGTTTGGGCAAATACTACTGATACAAAATCAGCAATCTTAAAATTTTTTTATCTATTTTAGACCTAAACCAATGTAACGTCATTCTGAATATTAATAATAGGTTACTTGATTTGTTAGTGACGAATGTAATATGTTCAGTTTCTCGTGATGATATTCCTATTGTACCAGAGGATGTGCATCATCCACCTTTAATTGTTACCTTAGAGACTCGATCACGGTTTTCTAGATTTCCTGTTAACATGTCTGTGAGTAGCAAATACAATTTTAAGAAAGCAGATGTACTTAATTTATATCATGCTTTATCTCAAATAAATTGGGATTTTCTATCACAATTTGAGGATGAAAATTTGGCATGTACAGCATTTTACAAAGCTATATGTAGAGTTTTTGAATTACACGTTCCATACTATATTAAGCGCCCTGGTAATTACCCTAAACGGTTTACTAAAGAAATAATCGATAATATTTACTTAAAGTTCAAATTCCGCAAATGTTTTAACAAATTGCACTTAACTTGTGATTTGACAAAATTTAAACAACTAAGAAGATTTATCAAATCTCAAATACAGAGAAGTTATAAAGCATCTAGACCAAAAAGAATTTTGGTCTTATATTAGGTCAAAAAATCTGACTCACAAATCCCTGGTATGATGAGACTTGGCAATACTATGTATAACTCAGCTAAAAAATCGTTGATGGCTTTAGCAGTCACTTTGCAAGTGAATTTTTATCTGCTACAATTTTGTTTCAGTTCTTTGACAATATCAGTCCATGTAGTACACCTGATATAATTGTTAATACTATTTCAAAGGACATGGTACTGACCTCTATTAAAACACTAAAGAATAAAAATACAACTGGCTTCGATCATGTTCCCTGTTTCTTAGTAAAGAACTGTGCCACTATTTTAACTAAACCTCTGAGTAGTGTCTTTTATATTTCACTTAAAACTAACACATTTCCGAACAAATGGAAGATTGCAAGAGTTTGCCCTATTCATAAAGGTGGAGATACGACTGATATAAATAACTATCATCCAATAAGTATTTTATCAAACTTTGCTAAAGTATTTATATTGTGTATCTATAAAGAAATATATCCACTTGTTAAAGTACTTATTTCTGATAACCAGCATGGTTTTATGTACAATCGATCAACACAATCCAACTTAACTGTTTTTACTCAATATGTTTCCGAGGTTTTAGATGCTGAAGGCCAAGTAGATACAATATATATGGACTTCCGTACATTTGATAGTATTTCTCATGTTATACTTGCATGGAAGTTGGAAAACCTTGGTTTCAATAAATCATTACAGTTGTTTATCAAATTGTATTTGTCTTCTAGGAAGCAGTACGTTGCTTATAATGGATTTCAATTAGAATTCGTGGTAATAACTTCAGGCGTTTCTCAAGACTCTCATTTGGGACCCTTAGTATTTATTCTTTTTACAAATTACTTATCAAAAATAATTACAAGTGAACATCTATTTTTTGCAGATGATGTGAAAATGTTTGCAAAAATATCCACTATAGATGATTGTTCCAAACTTCTGAGTGTCATAAACCAAGTTGTACTATGGTGTCATAACAATAGTCTTAACCTGAATATCTCCAAATGCAAAATCGTTACTTTCTCTCATAAAAAACAGATTACGTGTTTTAACTATACCATTGAATCTATCGATGTACCACGGTATTTTATGGTAAAAGATTTAGGAATTAAGTGTGAACCCCCATAGGTTAAATATTCTAAAATCAAATTTTATTTTGTTGGTGGTTTAAATTTACATGGCGAATACGTGAATAAGCAAGGCATAAAACACAAAGAAACAGAAAGAAAACTACGAAAGCGTAAGAAATAAATATAGAATATCAAAGTCACAACTATCAATTGACATTTAACAGTAAATTGTCTACGCCACTGATATACTGAACAAACACGCCTATTTATAAGCAATGGACTAATCTGGCACCGTTTTAGCGGTGTGCACATGATGACATACATGCTCTTCTTAAATAAATTCTACTATATCTAAAGTTAATTTTTTTATTTGAGATTTTAGTTCTGGTGGAATTTTTAACCTGGAAGCAAGGTATTGCCTTAAAAATTACACGTCTTTCACCGAAAATATTCTGAGGACATGACATATTATTTCTTGAGCTAAAGGACTAGATTCTAAATTTTCTAGTTTTAATTAGAGCGTAATCTTTCATCGAAATCAATAATGCCAATTGAATTCTTCAGTTGCAATGATAAAATCTTCACTGCTTCAGAATTTATTGGTTGTTTCACATTTAGTATCACATGAACATGGAATAATTCAATAAAAGAGAACCTCTCTCTGTTACAGTGTGTAGATTAGTTCACGTTATAGAAGAGAATTCTATGTGTATAATAGCAGCAATCAAGTTGGCACTGTGAAAACAGACAAGCTTTAGGAAAAAAAAGTTCGGTATTAAATGTGCTTCATTCTATTAGAAAAGAATTTTTAAATATTTTGGTTGGTTAATGATAATTACCAATCATTTGGAATTTGTTAGTTTTGAAAAATAAGTTATTTAACTCTATTTTGGTGGACTATATCATAGCACTTTTCACATAAATTGTTGTGTAAAAGTTTGAGTAATGTCTTACATTTTTTCTTTGTATATGTTTTTAAATAAGACGTTATTTATTAGGGTTTTTCACTTTTTTAATCCTTGTTTCTGAATTCTTTACAAAGCCTTTTTATACTTAGAATTAGTATTACTAATTATGTTAAAGCACGTTAACTGGAACAAAGTGTTCTTTGTGTATGCATTCACATATCATTCTGATGTAACTGTGGGTTGCATCAGTTGTCATTTGTTGCCACCAAAGGTATATGTGAATTAATAGCTAGTCATTAGTGTATTATTGAAAAATTTAATACTACACTTATACAGCAAGAAAATGTTTTGTCATTTACGAGGGAGTGTTTTATGTATTGCATACTGAGACGTAGAGGGCGCCACTAATCTATGTTCAGTACTAAAAGTTAACCTTCTTTAGTTAACCTAAATCTAATGTTTCAGTGCGATACATTTAGTGTTGTAGTTTCGATGAACTGTCAAAGTTAACAAGTTAATCGAAAAATGGAATTAAACCATGAAAAATTTTTACGCCATAATTTTGAATAATTTTTAAAGACAATTATCTCAACAAGAATGCCTCGTTGAGTTTGCTTCTGTTTTCGGCAATGATTCACCACATCAGTCAATAATTAATCATTGGTTTATGGAGAATTCAAATGTAGCAGGATTAGTCTTAGCGACAATCCAATAGCAGGTGCACCAAAAACGACAGCCACTCAGGAAAATGTTGATGATGTGCGCAAGCTCAACGAAGATCGACATGTGACATATTGCGAAATTGAGGCGTCATTGGGGATTTTATAGACTTCAATACAAAAAATTTTACATGAAGAATTGTGTGTAAAAAAGATTTCGTCTTTGGATACTATATCTGTTGACTGAAGAACAGGAAGCAGATAGGGTGAATTAGTGTCAAAAATTCTAGACCACTTTAATTCAGGCATCTCTAAAAACATGTACATCCTGAGTGGTGATGAATCTTGGACTTACTCATACGAGCCAGAAAATAAATGCTAGTCGTCTGTTTGAATGTTCCAAGATGAAAAAATCGATAAAAATCATCCTTCTCGAGCGGTCTCTAAAAAGATGATCGGAATATTTGTCTTAAAAGTAGGTCATATATTAACAATTCCTCTACAATATCAAAGAACTGTTACTGCCGCTTGAAATACAACTATGTTTCTGCGTCATCGCAGAGCTTTGAAAACCTACCTCAAATGGCAAATCATCCTCCACCAGACAATGTAAGTTTGTACACAGCTCGTAAGACAATTGAATTTTTAAAGCAAGAAAATGTCAAATTAGTAGATCATTCTCTGTACATTCCCTACCTAAGACCCAATGATTTTTATACCTTTCTGAAAATCAAGGACGTATGGTGTGGTCAAAGGTTCCAGTCGTCAGAAGAAGTGGTTGATCCCTTAAAAAATGCAAGTTTAACTGTACCAACAAATGAGAGGAATAAATGCTTACAGAGTTAGTTCAAGTGCATGCAAAAGTGCATTAATCTTTGTGGAGAATCTAAAAACAACAAAGTTTTTAAAAGACAACCCTTGTGGTAATTTATCTCTTTGTCATACCTAGTATTCATAAAATTTAAATTTAATTAGTTCATCAGTTTGTAATTTAAAATATTTATCTACCGCGTGAGGGTATCCAATTAACAATAAATAATAAATAACAGGACCTCTAACACCATCGTACCCTCACGTTTCGGGACGTTGCCTCGCAAGCTGCAGCAGTCGGTGAAGGGGGGGTTCATTAAACAAACACACTGAGACGAAAATTCGATTGTTTTATTGAACGAGCTACTAACTAAAACTTCAACTAATTACATATGCATAACAAAATATAAAGTAAATAACCTTATGTACAAAAGGGCGCCACCATGGGAATTAACCGGCCCATGGACCAATCGCGGTAATAGCTCTCGTCGCACTTTGTTCGTGGGCGATGAACCAAAATGGCAGAACAGAAAATAAGTCACTTATAGTCTCCGGCTAGCACAAACACAACTTAACTAAACTTAACTAACAAACATATTTTGAATAGATACAGTTCTAGGTGTACACACCCCAATAACAAAAATTTATTAATGCTACCCTATTCTAATTAACTTGCATAGTGCGACGACCCTTTTAACCATGGGGTCATCTACACCATGAAAAATACGACCTTCTCAAGGGTCAAATAGTACCGTAACTTGACTTCGGGCCTGAGCTTTGCATTCTCAGGTAGTCTCGTGGATTAGTGATTAACGACCTCTGACACCGTCGAAACACAATATAATAGAAGACCCTTCTAAAACGATGCGGTCTCCAAAGCAATAATAAAACGGATCAATTTACTTGAACTGGGCATTCACCGGAATTGTATTTTATGGAAGTCGACAATTACTGTTTTAAACAAATAACTGACTTATGCTGCATAACACAGCCTTGAGTTCATAGTAATATCACATATACTAATTACTTACTCAGAGAAATAAATAACTTAAAACTTAACGGCCCGCACTTGACTGCAGAGAAATAAACACATCACTAGTAACCGTTAGCTTTAACCTCTAACGCGTCTGAAATAAACAACCCCGATTCCCACCGGCTGGCCTCCTTATATACATTTTGGTTAATTGAAAAATAACCCCTTTCTTGACGCTCTTACTCGGCTTAGGATGCGCCGGTCGTAAATCTTTAATTTTAATTAAAACTGTCAATGCCTAAGATAACCACAACCGTAGCTCTCAGAATTGATTTTAGTTGAGTGCTCAGCTAATTGAAAAATTGCTTCAGACCACCCTGACATAAATAGGATCCTAAAGCATGATTGACATCTAATCATAGATATGGACTAATTTGACATGTTTAGTGCCCTTAAAGTAAGTGCCTTTAGAAAAATTGATTAACTCTTGGATTAGATCTTTCTGGGAACTTCGCTGAGAAGCTACTTGGGTGATCCTGCAGCCGCTACAATTCTAATAATTAGCATGCTAAAATTAAACTAGAAACTAACTATTTTTAGGAATACTAGAACTATTAGAGCTTATTAAAACAGTATGTTACACAGCCCCCCTCGAAAAATTGAAATTGCTCTTAGGAATTTCAAGAAAATTGAAAAAAAAAAGAAAAAATGTAGAAATTAACACATCCAACCGCAATTATGTTTAAGACAACTGAGTCTTTTCAGAAAATTGGCGGAAGGAAAAATAAAAATTGGAAAAATAAAATATTAGTGAGGTTTTAGGTCTTGGACGTGGAACACCCTAGCGGTTTTCCGTCCATGGAAGATAGTCTATAAGTGGTAGAACCTAAAACTTCCATCACCTTTGCTTCTAGGAACTTCGGGGCTAATTTTTATTGAAATGTTTAGAAGCATCTGATAATATAAAATTGCGCTTCCACACTAAATCCCCTACTTTGAAATTTAATGGTCTGCGCCTTAAATTGTAGCGAGTGCGTATTACGTTCATACGCCAAATGTATGTTCTTCTGAACTTCTTTAAAGATGGGCGATAATTCATTAAGGTCTTGAACCAATTGTTCTCGAGTATCAATTGCTAGATCCTCTGGATTTAAATCCTTTAATTTATTATAGAATTCCCCGGACAGAGGAACCGTGCGTCCAAAAGCTAAAAATGTTGGGGAATATTTTGTGGATTCATGAACAGCATTACGAAGCGCATGGGCAATTTTGTGAATATTATCGTCCCAATTCTTATGAGAATCTTGAATGTAACTGCGAATGGCAGCTCAATTACCTTGTTAACGCGTTCTACATAATTAACTTGAGGATGGTAGCTGGCGTTAAACCAAACCGAAGGTATTTTATAATTTGTCATGAGATTGGAAAATAAATTACTTTTAAATTGGGGCCATTATCTATCATACAAATTTGAGGTACCCCATATACCAAAAATACAAAATTTTCCAGGTAATTACAAATTTGTTTTGTTGAAGCGCTGCATGGGATGCAATAAAGTGAATTTTGTAAACCAGTCAGTAACAACTAAAAGGTAAGTATTCCCCAATTTCGAGCGTGGAAAGGGCCCCATTAAATCAATCGACAAACATTGAAACGGAAATGAAACTTTTTTCTCTTTGCCCATAAAACCATAATGGTTGAACGTGCTGGATTTGCTTTGGCAGCACGTAACACATTTACTAATGTATTTAGAAATATATGACCGCATTTTAGGCCAGTAATAGAGCTCTTTGATTTTTGTATATGTTTTAAATACACCCAAATGGGCGAAACTGGATCATCATGGCATTCTTTTAAAATTTGTGCACGGCATGATTTCGGCACTACTAACTTCCACTCAATTAAATTGGCTTTGATATTCAAATTATTCGGAATAAACTTATACATTTTATCATCTTCTACTCTCCAATCGGGATATAGATCTGGATTTTCCTTAATATTATTTAACATGTTTTTGTACCAATCCTCGACCTCGTGTAAAGAAAAATTTAAAGAATTAATAGCATAGGCTCCACTAGGAGCTCGGGATAATGTATCTGGTACCACATTAAATTTACCCTTCCTGTGGATAACTTGAAATCAAATTGTTGGAGTTTCACACTCCATCTAGCTAAACGTCCTGCAGGATCTTTTAAGTTGTGGAGCCAAATTAAAGAATGATGGTCCGTAATGACCTTAAAATGAGTTCCTTCAATATATGGTCGGAATTTTTGAATAGCAAAACACACCGCCAAAAGTTCCCGTTCTGTGACTGAATAATTTTCTCTGCTGAATTTAAACTGAGAGAAGCATAAGCAATTACATGTTCTTCGTCTCCTTCTCCTGAGTTAAAACACAACCTACGCCGTAATTTGAGGCGTCACATTGTAAAGAAAAACTTTCGAAAAGTCAGGACTCCTTAAAATAGGAGCCTTTGTAAGAACATCTTTAATTTTTTCAAACGAAATAAGAGCCTCGTCCGTCCATTTAATCGCTTGCGATTTTCTCTTTCCTTTAGTAAATCATTAATAGGTGCTATAATTGTGGCAAAATCCAAAAAACGCCTATACCAAGAACACATACCGGTGAAACGTTTTATTTCAGTGACTGTCTTGGGTTGAGGAAAATTTACAATTGCGTCAATTTTGCTGGGTCAGTTCGGAGACCATCTTTATTCACAATATATCCCAGATATTGTAACTCTGGTTTACAAAACTCACATTTTGAACTGTTAATTGTTAAATTAACGCCTTTTAACTTCTCATACACTTCGTTCAAAATTCTAATATGCTCCTTAAATGTGCTTGAAATAATAATTATATCATCTAAATAAACAAATACTGATTGGGATAATGAAAAATCAAAAATAGAGTCCATGAGCCTCTGTAATGTGCCTGGAGCATTGGCCAAACCCATCGGCATTACATTATATTGAAATAATCCGCGCCTTGGGACAGTAAAGGCTGTTTTTTCCTTGCTTTCGTCACTCAAGGGCAATTGCCAGAAAGCTTTTTTTAAATCGATTGAACTGAGATATTTCGCATTGCGTAATCTATCAAGAATGTCATTTACAAACGGAATGGGATACGCGTTTTTTTTTGTAATTGAATTTAATCGTTTAGCGTCAAAACATACACGAAATTCACCTTTTGCTTTTTCTTTACTAATAGCATGGGGAGTTCCACGGGCTATTGCTTGGGCTAATAATGCCTTGTTCAAGCATTGCATCAATTTCTTTATTAGCATGTTCCAGCATCGCCGGTGATAATGGGTAATACCTTTGTTTAATTGGTTCAACGTCTTCCGTTGTAATATGATGTGAAATTTTAGTGGTTCGGCCTAAGGTAGGACGATCCAGGGATTGAAATAAAGAAATAACCTTGTTTAATTCAAATTTCTGGTCTTCATTTAAATCGGCCATGACTTTAATGAAATTTAATTTATTAGTTTCCAGAATGAGCATAAAATTCATTTTTGAAAAATCTACTTTCAATTCAAATAATTGACAAAAATCAATCCCTAACGTTAGGGTACACTCTATTGAGTCGGAAACTAAAACATTTAAAGACCGAGTAACCCGTTTATAGTCAAGGGCAAATTAATTGAACCTAAAATTGATTGTGCAGTGCCAACGCGGTTGTTAATATAGACGTTTTACATTTTAATTAATTCTAACTTATATTTATCCAATAAACACAAACCATGTCTGCCTAAAATAGAGGTATTCGCGGAATCCAACAGTGCAGTATAAGTTTCCTTAAATATCTCGATATTAATATAAGGTCTTGTATCATCTTTTACTTTATAAAAATTTGAAAAACCTTAGATGATTTACAAAATTCTTAACTTTTACTAACCAATCCGACCACGTCTTTTGTCAGCAGCAATATTATTAAACGAAGAAAAGCAACGGCTGACTACGCGCTTTCCTGTCCTTAGTTTTTGAATTATTTGAGCAGTTTGGACAATTTGTGGGACGTAACTTCCAACTGCCCACAAGAATAACAAAATATTCCGCGTTTCTCCGGACAAGTATGAAACGAGTGACCTCGTCTTTTACAGTTGAAACAAATAGTCGAAAATTTTGCTGTGTTTTAAAATAATTCGAAACGCCGGACCGTGGTAAATTATTATTAGAAAATGAACTCTGTCGAACTTGACGTTCTAAGATAACTGGTACGTTGGCAGAATCCGAATGTTCCTGTTTAATAAAATTTGTAGGCTTAATGTCTTCTAAAAGCTTACAACGAGAAATCAAATGGGAAATGTCAGTCACTTCAATTAACGCCAGTTGCGTGGCATAAAAAGTCTGTAAATTTCTTTTAATAATTTTATTTGTTCCCTGATTGGAATGGAATCTTCTAATTGAGAAAATAAATTTACCATCTTTGAAATATAAATGGTAGGTGATTCATCGGCGCCTTGCCGTCTGGATTTAATTAACATTAAAAGATTCTCTGCATAATCGGCTGAAAGAAAATCTTGTTTCAATTTAAAAATTAATTGTTCCCATGAATTTACTGTACACCGCGTTGCTCTATACCAATCCAATGCTGAACTGGTGAAAAGATCAATAGCCCCTTCGAAAAGGTCATCTGACGAAACTTTTCTTGCAACTTGCAGTTCTTTGACGCGTTGAATAAAATCTAAAACCGATATAGAATCAGATTCACCAAAAAATTGTAATCCCCACTTGTGGATCGGGACTGATGTCGTTGTTTTATTCAAGGACTTAATTAGCGTACCTAAATCATTACTAGAAATCGAAACCGATGGGGTATTAATGGAAGAAACCGCTGATGCTTCAGGGCATGAACCCTCTGCTGTTGGTGTTATTGTAGGATCTTTATTACTGCTAGCCGAACAATAAAGAGGGTTATCGTTAATCTCATTTTCCCCGTTTACCTGTTCTAAAATCTCAAAAGCTCTAATGCATTTGGAATGCAATTCTTTCTGTACTTCTAAAAATTCAATATCGAAATTGACATAATTTAGTCTCTGTGTTACATGCATTAATTTCGTGTTAAGTTTAATATATTCTGTCCTTTTAGGAAGAATGGTAAAAGAATTTAAACAGTTTTCTAATTCAAAATCTTAAGTTTTAATAATTCAATTTCGTCCTTTTGAACGATTTCAATTTTCTCATACTTAGAAAAAACATTACTGTCGACTTTCTCAACAACGAGTTTTCTACGCAATAATTTTCGCTTTTCTAACACACTTAACTTTGTTGGTTCAACGTTCCTAATTAAAAGTTCATAACTAAGCTCATCGCTTCTTAAAGCTTCTACCACATACATGACTAAATAAAAGGTAAAAGCCAACAATAACGAAACTTGTTCCTAAATCACTAATATTAAACTGTAATTCTGCCTAACACTAAATAGAAACAAAACAATCTAAAAATTCGTCCGTGTGTTGTTTACCATATTTACAATTTTAACCACGTTAATGCGCCAGTGTAATTTAAAATATTTATCTACCGCGTGAGGGTATCCAATTAACAATAAATAATAAATAACAGGACCTCTAACACCATCGTACCCTCACGTTTCGGGACGTTGCCTCGCAAGCTGCAGCAGTCGGTGAAGGGGGGGTTCATTAAACAAACACACTGAGACGAAAATTCGATTGTTTTATTGAACGAGCTACTAACTAAAACTTCAACTAATTACATATGCATAACAAAATATAAAGTAAATAACCTTATGTACAAAAGGGCGCCACCATGGGAATTAACCGCCCATGGACCAATCATGTAATAGCTCTCGTCGCACTTTGTTCGTGGGCGATGAACCAAAATGGCAGAACAGAAAATAAGTCACTTATAGTCTCCGGCTAGCACAAACACAACTTAACTAAACTTAACTAACAAACATATTTTGAATAGATACAGTTCTAGGTGTACACACCCCAATAACAAAAATTTATTAATGCTACCCTATTCTAATTAACTTGCATAGTGCGACGACCCTTTTTAACCATGGGGTCATCTACACCATGAAAAATACGACCTTCTCAAGGGTCAAATAGTACCGTAACTTGACTTCGGGCCTGAGCTTTGCATTCTCAGGTAGTCTCGTGGATTAGTGATTAACGACCTCTGACACCGTCGAAACACAATATAATAGAAGACCCTTCTAAAACGATGCGGTCTCCAAAGCAATAATAAAACGGATCAATTTACTTGAACTGGGCATTCACCCGGAATTGTATTTTATGGAAGTCGACAATTACTGTTTTTAAACAAATAACTGACTTATGCTGCATAACACAGCCTTGAGTTCATAGTAATATCACATATACTAATTACTTACTCAGAGAAATAAATAACTTAAAACTTAACGGCCCGCACTTGACTGCAGAGAAATAAACACATCACTAGTAACCGTTAGCTTTAACCTCTAACGCGTCTGGAAATAAACAACCCGATTCCCACCGGCTGGCCTCCTTATATACATTTTGGTTAATTGAAAATAACCCCTTTCTTGACGCTCTTACTCGGCTTAGGATGCGCGGTCGTAAATCTTTAATTTTAATTAAAACTGTCAATGCCTAAGATAACCACAACCGTAGCTCTCAGAATTGATTTTAGTTGAGTGCTCAGCTAATTGAAAAATTGCTTCAGACCACCCTGACATAAATAGGATCCTAAAGCATGATTGACATCTAATCATAGATATGGACTAATTTGACATGTTTAGTGCCCTTAAAGTAAGTGCCTTTAGAAAAATTGATTAACTCTTGGATTAGATCTTTCTGGGAACTTCGCTGAGAAGCTACTTGGGTGATCCTGCAGCCGCTACAATTCTAATAATTAGCATGCTAAAATTAAATTAGAAACTAACTATTTTTAGGAATACTAGAACTATTAGAGCTTATTAAAACAGTATGTTACAAGTTTTATAAATATGTGTGTCATAGAAAAAAGTTCCAGGTAGTATGTATTGATGTGTTCACATGAATTAATATAAAAGTTAAATATCTGTGCTTCAGTAACTAGCGTATTTGTGTGAAAAATGGTTGGCTACTAACATTTTTCAAACGGACCGTGTCGTGATTCGAACCTCGAACCTTGGGCTACATTTAGCAGTATTTTACTTGGTTAGTAATTTCAAATGTCTTCGGGTGTTGTCATGTTAACATGCCATCTTCTGATTAAATACTGGGCCTATTTAAGGAAATTTATTACAGGAAATTAAACATCTGTCTTTTGACTAGTTACTTGTACACTTTTTTCAAAGCAAATAAATTCATTTTCACTTAATGTAAGCTCTTTCTTGCATGTGAAAAGTTATTCAGATTTCTTTCCCTTTAATTAGACTTTTACAAGATTTTTATATTCAACAGTAAATTGGGAACTTCTTTATCAATTGATACACAGGGAAAGTGATATGTAATTGATGCCAGAGAACACAGACAATAACTAAATGTTCTTTATATAAGTATATATGCTAAATTTAGTTAGTTTGTAATCCAAAGCTTTTAGAGCTGATTCTACAAGCATGCATTTCCATTAGAAAATTAGCAGATAAAATATAAAAGTCATTTTTAAATTACCTACAGCTATGCAGTTTGATAATCAAACAGTAATGGACAATGAAGTAATTCATGCTTATCCTTACTACATACTGTTTAATGATTGCGTAAGGTCACTATAAAAAGAATATTGATTATATATTACTTGTCCTCTCTAGAGAGTAGTCGCTGTTCCAAAATATTCAAGTATGCAGATCCTATACTTGATTTTGTTTCAATATAAAAGCCTTCTTTTTCTAGATGTTGAGACGCATCTGAATTTATTTTTTGTTTAATTTTCATGTATTTGCTGGAATTTAATTAATAGTAGAAACATTTAAAAAGATATTTTTAACATACTGTGACGCATACCAAAACATTTCGGTTTCAAATTGCCTGAAATTTATTTTTGATTTATACGGTTTTACACACTCCACCATAGCAAGATTTTTGTTATTTATGTCTGAGATATTAATTAAAACATCTGTAGATTTATGAAATTCTGCAGCATCAGTAGGATTATCATTTTCTTCAAATTTCTGAAAAAAGAAATAATAGCAACTTTTCTGTTTTAATAATTTTTGACTACCTCTTGTGTTGTATTTTCTGTACAAAAGAAATTGTACCCATCCTTAATTGGAAGGCTGGCCATTTTATAATTAGTTATATGTTGTTGCGGTACAGCTATTTTCTTTTTTTTGATTTGTTCCTGAACGATGTCTTGAATAGCATTGGTTCCACTGGCTTTAGTCACAGATCTACTAGCTTGCTTTTTTACTAATTCAAATCGCTCTTGAAATTTTTTTCTATGTGATATTGCATCAGTTTTACTATTATGTTGGGTTTCATCGCTTGCAATATCTGAGAATTTTTCTGTTACTTCTAGTTTTTTTGATTTTGTAAGTTTGGGTGTCTTTGTAATAGGAGGAACATTAAGCGACTTTGCTATAAAAAGATGACTTCTATCAGTGCCTTGTTTCTTAAGATGTGTTGGGGAAGATACTGGAGATCCTACCTTGTTATCACATACTTTTAATTTAGATTTGATATATGATTTAGTTGATGTAGTTGATGTTGATGGTGAAGGCAACTCCAACAGCTCTATTTCCTAATTTTAAAATAAATTAAAAAAAATAACAAAACAAGGTACTTACTTCATTTGATGCCATTGAAGTTATATTGATTATTTTAATGTCACTTTTGTTTGTATCATTGTTTAGTGTAACTTGGTTACCTATGAATAGTGTTTTACATAAAGCAGGTGCTACATTATACTCAGGGTATTTATAATTTTTAATAGCATCTCCAATATGAAGAAGTTGTTACCAATTTGCAAAAGTCTAATTATAAATTTATATTATTTATGATATGTGCATATGGGAATTTGTTTTACTGTATATACACTTCTTTGCTGATCTAGATGACATTGTATTTAATAATTTTATCTAATAATTTTGATAATCTCCTCTATAAATCAGATTTTTAAATGTCTTCCGGGTTGTGAACTTCAAGGAGGAACATAAGATTTACCATAAACATTTTTTATATAATAATTATTTTGGGTCATTTTATATTTTATAATTTTGATCAGTTAAGTTGGCGTATGACTTATCAGATTAGTTATTGTTGACAATTGATATATGAGCTGAAAACTTGTAACAAGGTTGTATGTCCTTATAAATAATATTCTTTTAATTTCAATTAATTATAAATGATTTGTTGGATCTGTAGTTAATGGTGGGTTTTAAATAATTCTAATTGTTTTGATAATGCTATTTACGATGTAATGATTGCTGGAAGACTTGTGGCTTTGTTATTATTACACTTATCACCAAACAAACGTGGTTGTACATATAGATACTGTATTTCAGGATATTTATTTCTTATTTAAATAATTTCAGGAATAAACAAACAAACCGGCACTTATTTTATTGTACTTCTGCTTAAGAGTTAACATGGAAGAAAATATAAACAATAAATCCTGGACTGTAATTCAATTGAATATTCATCCATCAATCTGAAATTAAATCCTCTTTGTAAGAATCATCTTTGCTGTTTGAACTTCCAAAATTGATAAACAAGACTGTACCCTATTACACAAATTTTTTTCGTTTCTCACCAGTTGATCATACATTTTTTTATTTCCCACCAGTTCATCATACATTTTTCTACATAGGAAATGCATTTTTTGCCAATGTTTGCGATCTAATGTTCCATATTGTTTACGCCATATTAATCGTGCATACTCGTCCTTGTAGTGCTCATTAAATCTTCCAATATTTTTGTCTTAATGGTCATTGAATTATCCCATAGTAATTTGATTGGTTTAAATTGGCAGTTGTAGAAAAGCCTTAATACGTTATTGTCACTTTGGGATACAATTTCATCTAGTTCGTACATTTTTAGTTCAGAATTCTTCTGTATTAACTTCAATAATTTTCTTTTTCACATTGACGTATCGACAAATATGTTATATTGTAACACAATTAATTTATCTTTATTTAAAGAAGTGTCAGGAATCATTTTCATGGTTTTTGATTGATATGAAGCTTTACCTCACACGATTAAACTTGGGACTGTTTAATTTTAGTAATAAACATTTTGAATAATATTGTAATAGACACGGCCATGGCAAATGCTTATTTATTGTATAAAAGAATAAATGGAAGACAGTCCAGAACACTAAACATACAACTGCCTATATTTAGAAGACGAGTTGCTGCTATGTTCTGTAAACTAGAAAACTTTACTGCAACCAGAAGAAGAGTTGCAGCTTCTAACATCGAAAAAGGCAACATCTGCTTTGTACTCAAGTTGAATACGTGCTTCATTATTAGATCGAAGTTCAAGAAACGCATCTGCTAAACATTGAGGCTCTTCTGGTATGTTAGCAATTTCATATTTAAAAGGACCTACAACCAACTGACTGCATGTATGTAGATCAAGATCTAGAAAATAATCAAAGAACCATTCTCTAGGTTTGGTAAGATACCTCATAACTGTATGCTTGATGTCATCAGAAGTAATATTTTCACAATTTCCCAAAAACAAAGGTAACTTTGAAAAAGAAGCTATCTTGTTCTGTTCTACTTTCTATGTCGAATATAAGCTTTAATTCAAAGACTGAAATCTTTTCTCTGGCTGAAATGAATTCATATTTATCCATTGGTCACTACATTGTTATAGACACGGTGGTTATAACGATATTAAAACGGTAGTTAAACTTTAAAGTTCGATAATTACTACGCCGGTAGCATGGTATAAGAGACACTATCACAGTTGGCAGCTCGACCCTTATACGGATTTCGGCGCGTCATACTGGTGATGTCATCGATATTGCACAATAATTTGCATATAAAAATTAACATTTAAAGATAAACGAGAGTCATTTTGGCAACAAATTAATCCCTTTTAACACATATGAATAAAGATTACTTACATAAGTGATCAGGTATCCGGCGGAATGAGAGATCATCCGTCGACGCCCTCAACTGCGTCAGGAACGGCTACAGCTCGGCTCGCCTCGGCTCGCTGCGGTAGACATGGAGGACATCCACAGGCGTGAAGTTCGAAAGTCCTTAGATGGCGATAGATTTATACCTATGTAGGGTTTTGACAGGAAGAAGGTAAAGGTAGACAAACAAAGAGATAATTAGAGAAGGAACTACATAGGTAAACCCTAAGATAGATACTTTACCAGACCATTACGCGCACATCACTTCACGAACCCCGCAAAAATGGCCACGATTCCGCGCGTCACGGAAACACGACACCCCCTTTTTCTAGTATTGTCCTAACCCTCTAGGGATATGCGCACTACGCAGACTCCTACTATTTGACATACGGAAGCACCGCCCAGTTCATTTAAAAAGGTTCCCGCGTCTCGCGTATTTGAAAATTTGGCGGGAAACTTCCGTACATTAAAAACTAAACTAAAACAAAATGTTAAAGTGCAAATTCGATTTGCACGTAACAATCGCGACAAAGCCACAAAAGAAAAAACTTAAAAAAAAAAGAAAAAGTCTGTTAGCACAGTAACAGCTTAAAATCTAAGTCCTAACTACCCTACATAAACCCTAACTTAAAACCTACAAAATGTTTATATAAGGCGCCACCTGGTTTTTCGACCGATAACACGTCTACCGAAGTACCAGGAAACGGAATAGGTAGCCCGATAGTCTTTGACTACACTAATTACCGACAGCACAAATTTGTCGGGGAGCATGAAACACTACTTAAACTAACATGGGTGCGACAAGTCGCCTAAACTACCTAAGCCTATCTAAACTTATCTAACTAAAGCTAACATAAAGTTCTTATATGCAAACACACATGAGTGTTGCATTGAAACTATTCTTCCTTTGGCAAGAAGTGCCCAAATTTTAAAAAATGTTCATGAGAGTGCGTCACCTTGCACTCCAGCAAATTTTGTTACTGGTACTTTGGTTTCCTACGATGCACATTTAAAACTTGTCCATGACATAGTTGTGAATCAACAAATTTACCAAAAGTACCACCTACTAAATCCTTATATGCTAACCTGACAAATTACATTTCTAAATCGGGTTAGCTTTTTCACTTAAATTTCAGGAGAAAAAATAATAATTCCCACGTCTGGTCATATATACCACACGTTAGGACGATAAAAAGATAAGATAAGATCTCAAATTGATGTTACAGATAGTAGATAAGGTAATGATATTAAGCTTAAGTTGTTATCCTCAAAGGTAATGAATAAGATAACGGCATTAAGCTTTAGTTATTATTTGAGATACTCGATAAGATAAAACGATATTAAGTTAAAGTGATTATAAGAGATAGTAGGTAAAGTGACATAAATTTAAAAAAGTTATTATTAAAGATAACCGATAAGATAATGCGAAATAACTCGAAGTCATTCCTAACGGTAGTCGGTAAGATAACGAGAAATTAAACCAAAATTATTACTAACGGTAATCGGTAAGATAACGATACTAAACTAAGGTTATTACCAAAGGTAATCAATAAGATAACGATATTAAACCTAAAGGTATTATCGAAGATAATAAAGAAGACAAAGATATTGGCCTAGTTATTACCCAAGACAATGATAACAACAAATAGAGTGGCTCCAGTAGAGCCGTTTAAATGGGATTGACCCGTGCCCTCTAAAAAGAGAAACCTGTGAGGCAGGTCCGTTCGCAAGAACAGCACGGGGGACCGGCAAAGACCTTTGGGTGCATTCCTGCACCCAGCGTTGATCGATATCGGTGAACTATTCACCCGATATCCATGCGGTATATACGATATACTCATTCACTCACACATTCACACACTCATACATACCTTCACTGCCAGAGCCCATGCACTGACAGCGGCACCGCATGACCCCACGAAAGATTCGCAGAGACATGGTCCAGGTGTCTGTGGAAACCTCCCGCGCAACCACACGGTGACTAACAGAAATGAAAAGGCAGTAGAGATAGGAGAGGTAAAAAAAAGAAGGAGGTTGGTTTTTTGGAGTGCATAAGAGGCACCTCCAGGTAGAAGAAAGTAGAGGAAGGGCTCGCATTGAGCAAAAGCGACAGAGGGAAAGGTGGATAGCAAAGCGCTACTCAACCAGCCAATGTGACTAGTAGCTCGGAATGAGGGAACATCATTCTTATATGGCAGACGGGTGTTCCGGGACAAGAACAGGTCCACCGAGAGAAGAATAAGGCATAGCGGAGATAGCGGGTTAAGAAAAGTATAGTTTTGGACAAGCGTCCAAGAGAAAGTAGAGAGTTGTCCCTGTTAAACACAGCGCAGTCTGAAGGACCACCTGCGATATTGATCCGACAAGATAAGATATATCATTTTTAAAATTCACTAGACTCTTAAGAGAACTAGTACGATCATTTTCCTAACGAGTACATTGACTACGATAAGAAAATCAGACAAAAGTTGACACGACAACTTAAAAGTATCATTACAGATACAAACACACAAAAACAAACTGTTTTAAGGTAGTTTTTTTAAAACGGTAGCACCCTAAACACACAAAATGCCCAATTATAAGCAGTTAAATACAGATACACTGTCCCAATATGTTAAAACAACCGGAATTTAATAAGATAACAATAAAAGCAATAGCACCTCACCACAAAGTTCAATAAAAACAATGAAAAAAATGTTTATAAGTTATGTAGATTTAGTAGAAAAACAAGAAATAATGATGTAGTATAATGTAGGTGACTGCAGTAATTCAGAGGAAAAACACATGGAATAGATAATCCTAATTTTTTGCAACTGCGAATATGAACTATTTCTTTCAATGGCATAGGCCGCGTCTCCTATGTGAGCCCAAAGAAGAAAGCATTCACTCAACATCAGCTAAAACCAATCATAAAAATTCAATGAGTTATTTCAACCAAAGTTACGACAATTACCACACAATTAAACCATATAAGAGAAATACTAAAGACTGAACAGTATGTAGTAGGAAAAGTTGAAGGGTTAATTAAATGAAACGACAGAGTTATATTGGGGGGTGTAGAGAATAAAGTGATATATAAGTAAAGGTATGGTCAAAGAAAAGTCAACCAAAAGGAAAAGATAGCTAAATTAAGATAAGTAAAGTTAAACGTGTAAGAAATTATATACTATATGAGAGAAGGAATAAGTAATTAAAGTTAACTAATTAGTGGTGGGAACAAAAAATATTAGGTAGATGGTGAGGGGCATGGAACATGAAAAACTTAAGTAGCATTTGGGTCGGCAGAGAATGGCTTAAGGTCTTTAATATGCCACCTGCCTTGGCGTTTTCCTTCAGCATCCTGAAGTTCGTAGATAAGGGGACTAATGACACGAATGACCTTACAAAGAATGAATTTAGGGGCTAATTTTGAAGAGAATTTCTTAGATGCATCCGATAAGACATAGTTCTTTTTCCAAACTTGTTCGCCCAAGGCGAAGGAAATATTTCGTTTACGTAAGTTATAATGGTCCTTGCTTTTTTCGTAAGCTTTTAACAAATTTTTTCTAACGTCGTTAAAGATAGAAGGTAATGACTGTTGGTCCTTGTCCCAACGTACTTTATCGTCAAATTCAATTACGTTAGTATCGTCAGGCACTAAACCATAGTAACTCCCATCGATTGGGGTATATCTTCCAAAAACAAGAAAAGACGGAGTGAATTGGGTTGCTTCGTGTTTAGATGTACGCAAAGCTTGAGCAATTTCAAAGATATGTTCATCCCATGTGGTATGGTCTGAATTAATATAGGAAGAGATAGCGGTAATTAACACTCGATTTACTCTTTCGGTAGGGTTTACTTGGGGGTGATATTTTGCGTTAAACCAAATTTTTTGTACTTTATAACTTTTAACGAAATTCTGAAAATCTTTAGAGATAAATTGTGCACCATTGTCACAAAGGATAATCTGAGGGACACCAAAGATAAGAAAGACATTCTGCTCTAGGAATTTAATTATTGCTGCGGAGGTAGCTTTACGTAAGGGTTGCACCATAACAAATTTAGAAAACCAATCGGTAACCACTAAAAGATATTGATTACCTCTTTTCGATCGGGGGAGAGGTCCTAATAAGTCAAGCGATATTAATTGAAAGGGATAAGATACACGTTTAAAGTTACCCATTAAACCAGGGCGAGCATCTTGTGAACTCTTATGGGAACCACAAATTTTGCAGCCCTTAATGTAGCGACAAACAGATTGCTTAAGTGTGGGCCAGTAATATAATTCAGATATTTTAGCGAGAGTTTTTGTAATACCAAGGTGTGCAGCAATTGGATCGTCGTGACATAATTTGAGCACCTCACTGCGGTTTGCAGTGGGCACGACCAGTTTCCATTCAGGTATATTCGATATTTTATGTGGGGATGAGGATACAAATTTATATAGTCTATTGTTAGTTACACGAAAGATAGGAAATTTGTCGGGGTTATCAGAAACTTTTTTAATCATATTGAGGTACCAGGTATCCAGAATTAAATTTGGAAGGTTAAGAGAAACAACATCTCGAGATAAGGCATCAGGTACGATATTTAATTTGCCAGGCCTATGCCTAACATCGAAAGTAAATTGAGATATATGCAAGTTCCATCTTGCCAAACGACCTGCGGGTTGTTTCAAGTTATTAAGCCAAGTGAGTGCTGCACAATCAGTGATTACGGTAAAGTGTGTACCTTCGACATATCCTCTAAATTTCTCGATGCCAAAGATAATGCCCAATAGTTCCCGTTCGGTAGCAGAGTATTTTTGTTCGGCAGAAGTTAAAGCACGGCTCGCATAGGCGATTGGATGTTCTAAACCATTGCTTACCTGGAATAACATTGCACCTAACCCAGTAAGGGAGGCATCGGTTTGTATATAAAACTTATCATCGAAATTTGGAGAAATTAAGATAGGTGCTGAAGTGATTAATGTTTTAATTTGTTCGAAAGCCTGTTGGGATTCTAAATTCCACTCGATAGTTTGGGATTTCTTTTTATTTTTAATTAAAGCAGTAATGGGTGCGGATATAGTTGAAAGATTGGGTAGAAAAATGCGATAATAGCTAATCATTCCTATCAAACGTTTGATTTCGGTAACAGTTTTAGGTGTTTTAAATTTAGTAATGGCATCAACTTTAGCAGGATCTGCTCGTAAGCCTGTCCCATCGACAATAAAACCAAGAAATGTGAGGGATGAACGACAAAATTGAGACTTTTCCCAGTTTATCTTAAACCCTGCTGCGTTTAAACGTTCTGCAACTTCATTTAATGTGGCGATATGTTCATCGAAAGAACTTGAGATAACTAAGATATCATCTAAAAACACAAAGGCACGTTCTTGATGTAAGATAGGACCTAACGTTTGATCCATAGTACGTTGTAAAGTTTGTGGAGCGTTACAGAGACCAAATGGCAAAAAATTATATTCGAAAAGACCTCGGCCTGGAACACAAAAAGCAGTTTTTTGGCGAGAAGATAAGTCGAGAGGTATCTGACAAAAAGCTTGTCTAAGGTCGATAGATGAGATAAATTTTGCGTTTCGAAGCCGGCTTAAAATTGAGTCAGTTCTAGGTAAAGGTTAAGCATCTGAGACAGTCACAGAATTCAACTTTCTGCCATCAAAACAGACACGCCATTCGTCATTCTTTTTTCGAACTAGTAATACGGGAGAGGTCCAGGGTGAATTTGAAGGAGAGATAACACCAGATTCTAACATTTTGTCTATTTCAGCATGTAAATGCTTTTGTAAGGCAGGCGATAAGGGATATTGACGTTGCTTAAAGGGAAGGGCATCACCTGTAGAGATAACGTGTGTCGCAGTCGTAACGCAACCAAGTTCGGAGGTATTAAGTTTGCGAAATTTGTCGATTGTAGCGTTAAGAGTTATATTTTGGGAATCAGTAAGAGAAATTTTGTTAGATATTCCTGTAGATGCACAGGAGTTCGTTTTAATAGAGGTTTGCCATGAAAAATCCTGAAAATAAAGTGACAAATTAAAAAGTTTACAGAAATCAACGCCCAGTAGAAAGGGATATGCTAATGTAGGGACGATCAAAAATAAAACGTCACGTTCAAGAGATTCTACTCGAATTTTTAACTTAAGGGAACCGGTTACATGTATTTGATTATCGTCAGCTAAATTTATGGAAGTTTTTTCGGGAATAATTTGAATTTTGATATTTTGTTGAGATAGTTGATGTAAACCTTCGTTATTTATAAGAGAACATGAAGAACCTGTATCCAATAAAGCAATTACATTTAAGGAACCAATTAAGATAGATAAGTGTGGACGGTTATCGAAGGGTTTTTTAACAAGTTGTGAAACGGTAGCAGTCTTTTTATGATAAAAGGAATTGACGGTTTGTAACCATTTAGACCACTCGGCTGGAGTAGTATAGCATAGTTCCTCTAATGAAGGTAAGGTATTTTGTACCACAACCATAGCAAAAAATATTTTTAGGGTATGTGCAGACAGTATAGCTATGTCCACTTCGCTTGCAGTTCCAACAGGTAAGTGCGTTATTAGTTACGGTAGGAGGAACGTTAAGGGTAGATAGTTTACGGGAAGGTCGAACTTGGCAAGCTAAATCAGGTTCTAGAAGACCAGATAATTTCTCGGGTGGTGGCCGATATTTGTTAATTCTTGACCTCACTTCTTGAAGAGAACGACATAGGTCTTTAAAGTGGGCTAGCGAAGATATGGGCTGTAATGCCAAACGTTCTGAGAAATAGGGGTTTAAATTTCTAAGTAATTGATCGATAATTTCGGATTCGGAAGGTTTTTTGTCGAGTCTGCTATATAAAGCTTCTAATGAGGTAATAAAAGACACAACATTTTCGTCGGGACCTTGGGTTCGGTTACGTATTTCGTCCCAAAGGTCGTTAATATAGCCATAAGGTAGGAAGTCTCGTTTTAAACACGCAACTAACTCCTCCCAGGTAGAAATTTGGTGTCGTATGTTTCTATACCATATTAATGCTGAGTTTGCGAACAAGTCACCAGCTGAGACAAATAGGTCGTGATCGGTACACCCGCGAGAGATTTTAAAATCATTGATACGATCAAGAAAGGATAATAAAAAGACCTTCGAATCAAACCCTTCAAAAGTGAGACCCCATTTGTATACAGGTATAGGTTTTCCTAATGGTTTGGGTTCGGCAAGCACAAGATTTGAAAAAGGTAACGATATATCTACGTCTGCATTTGGATTAAGTCTTTCGAGAACAATCCCTTCAAGCAATAACACCTCGGACAACAAACTTTGTTTAGCTTGAGTCGCTTGGTCGTCGTTATATAAAGATAATGATTCGACACGGTGTTTGACGTGGGTTATTCTTGAAGTCAATCTCCCTAATTCGATATTAGTAGCACTAGGATCCGTTCTATGTATTATATTCGATATGTCATCTAAAGATAATTTAATTTCTGATACGTTAAGGGGCCAGTCGCCAACAGGGTTCTTTAAGGTAGCAACGCCTTTCGATTCTTGAGCCAAAATAGCCCTGAGCTGAGATCTCCTATCATTCTGATTAGTCGCTGCGATAATGTTCCTACACTGCAGCTCGTAGATCAATTCGAGGGATTTTAAATGTGAAACGTTCATTGTGAATAAAATATTCAAGACACGATATATAAAATATAAAATAGTTAGGCAATTCGGGAGGTAATAAAGGTTACAGCTATTTTAAATTAGTTTGGTACGGTATTTAGAGGTAAAAACTTGTTAGAAACGTCACCGATATAGAATAATATGCTAATGTTAAAGCGTTAATTAATAAACACACTAAGGAAACACATTTAGGGTGTATGATAGGGAAATCAATGTTCAATTAAATACATATTTTGTAAATAAATACAAAAGGCCCTTCAAAATAGAAAAAACGCAGGTGATATGTTATTTAATCTATAAAACAACAACCTATAGTCAAATCTTCTTAAAAGATATAATAACCGATTAGCATTGAAGTTTCAAAAACGGGAATGGACAAAAGTTATATTTTAATAGGTAATTATGTAAATAACTGTATTTAAAGACATAAGGTAAGGTAAATGCTTAACAAGGGTATATATCCTTCATAAGTTGCAAGAAAAAAACCCTTAATTTAGAAAATGCATCGGTAAGGTAAATTTTTTACAGATAAAACGAGGCTATTTAATGCATTATTTAACCAATAACCACAAAATCCATACTTTAACGTTACATAAAAAGGATATTAAAAGGCAATTTATTTCAATAACGTTAGTAACATAAGGCTTCTTTAAAAATGAGTTTAAATATAGTTACAGGTGATTAATTGAAACAATATTTTTTCTTTAAACAAAGTAGAGAACCTTAGGTACAGTTTTTTTTATTATTTACGGCAAGGGTTCTATATTTAGGAAAGAATTTTGTTATTAAATAGGCATTTTTTAAAATGTAACATACAAGAATGCATTTAAGCTTCAAAAAAACGGGCTTTTAAGGTTAAGAAAACAAATAAGGATTATATTTTAACTGATATAAGGTAAAAATGCAATTAAAATATTTATTTTACTTACTTGAGAAAAAAAAGTGAGGTTATCCATACATCTTTGGAGTTTATTTAGGCACTACACACAGTATTAGATAAATAACACATATTTGCAGATAAGTGGAGTTTTAACTTCATTATAAAACTACATTAATATAGATAGGTTAGCAATTTGATAATACGTACATGTTACAAAAACAAAGTTTACATTGTCAGCCTAATCTGTCAATTACTGAAGATAGTTCTGGGGGGTTTTCCAAAAGTACCAACATGAAATCAAAAAGCCACAGATATCTTAGGTAACATGGATAATGAATTTGTTAAAATGATTTAACTGAAAAAGCTTGTTTAAAATTAATTTTTACCTTCCATAGGTACAATACCATCTAATTACCCACGTTGGGCGCCAAATTGTTATAGACACGGTGGTTATAACGATATTAAAACGGTAGTTAAACTTTAAAGTTTGATAATTACTACGCCGGTAGCATGGTATAAGAGACACTATCACAGTTGGCAGCTCGACCCTTATACGGATTTCGGCGCGTCATACTGGTGATGTCATCGATATTGCACAATAATTTGCATATAAAAATTAACAATTAAAGATAAACGAGAGTCATTTTGGCAACAAATTAATCCCTTTTAACACATATGAATAAAGATTACTTACATAAGTGATCAGGTATCCGGCGGAATGAGAGATCATCCGTCGACGCCCTCAACTGCGTCAGGAACGGCTACAGCTCGGCTCGCCTCGGCTCGCTGCGGTAGACATGAAGGACATCCACAGGCGTGAAGTTCGAAAGTCCTTAGATGGCGATAGATTTATACCTATGTAGGGTTTTGACAGGAAGAAGGTAAAGGTAGACAAACAAAGAGATAATTAGAGAAGGAACTACATAGGTAAACCCTAAGATAGATACTTTACCAGACCATTACGCGCACATCACTTCACGAACCCCGCAAAAATGGCCACGATTCCGCGCGTCACGGAAACACGACACCCCCTTTTTCTAGTATTGTCCTAACCCTCTAGGGATATGCGCACTACGCAGACTCCTACTATTTGACATACGGAAGCACCGCCCAGTTCATTTAAAAAGGTTCCCGCGTCTCGCGTATTTGAAAATTTGGCGGGAAACTTCCGTACATTAAAAACTAAACTAAAACAAAATGTTAAAGTGCAAATTCGATTTGCACGTAACAACATTCATACGCTTAAAAATGTTAAATAAATATACAAGATGTGCAACTTACGAGGAGTTTTTAAACTTGTCTGCAAAATCAAGCATAATAATTTCATGTTCCGTTTGAAAACCCATACTTGATTCATAACATTTCCACGATTTTCACCTTATTTCTGTATAACAAAATAGGTCTGTAATTCAGTTTCACAGTCCTGGCATAATTCAATAAATAGTCACGGATTTAATGCATGCCTTTAAGTGCATCAACAATCTTGATTACAACATGCATGACAGCTTCCAGTGTATGTTCCAATTATTTCACAAGTGCCTCGCGATCGATCATACACTGGCTAACTTCAATTTTTGGATATTTTTCTCATGTTAGTCAAAAAACCATTAATATGATCTATCATAGCTAGAGTTGCACCAACAAACAGCAATGCAGTTTTCTCGCTTTAAATTAATGCTTTGAGTATTAAAGTATTCCTTAATCTTATTATAATTATACACATCAATTTAAGGGCGCTATGGCATTTATACATACCACTAGAATCAAAAGTCCTGGGAAAATGCAGAAAACATATATGTTTCATCAACCTCAACCCCAAAGAAAAGAAACAGAGTTGTTGGTCGATTTTTAGTTTAAAGCTGTAAAGAACAATAATTTATTAATCAAAAATGAGACCACAATTTGTGATTCTCCACCTAAATATAAAAATTCAGTATTTGACTAAAATTAAAGGAAGTCTTGTAACAATTTAAAATGCCACTGTTCGTTTTCATTATTTTGCGTAATTTGGTTCAGTAATATTTACCCTAAGGATTCATGCAATTTGAGTATTTAGCATGTAATCATTTTAAGGTAATATTAGAGTGATGTGTGTTGTCTACTTTTAGGCGCTAGTATTATATGTACTTGAAATTTATTTACTCTTCTCTGGCATTTGATCTTAGATTGGCTGCCCTGTGTGTCATTTAGCTAGGAAGCCTTGTGTAGTTTGGAATTCTGGGAATTCAAAACTTTCCGGCCGCCCTTCAATCAATCAAGATGTGGTCTTGCATGGAAAAGGAGGACATTTGTCAAATATTAATGCACGATTGCCTTCGAGTGCACATTCCAGTTAATTTAGTTGTTGTGTAGAGAGATACCGTTGTCAATGTGCAAACAAGATGGTACAGAGTAACAATTAATAACAAAATTTATGGCATAAGTCATTAAAAATAAACCAGTTTAAGAATATGCATGATCGTACATCAAATAAAAGTTGCAGACGAAAGAAGAATGAAATGATTTTGTATAGTGGTTTGTATTCCATTCCACTTGAATGATATTTTAAATGATAAAATTTACGTGTAAGTATTTTTGTTTCAAGAATGTTGAAAATCAATTTGCAGTGACGTCACAGTTATTTTTTAGTGTTTTGTCAGCAGGTGGTGTGTAGATGGCGAACAAGTTGAACAGCCTTAGGACAAACCAGTTGGTCATCATGCGTTGATCTTTTGTAAGGAGTCACTAGTTGTTTGTTTACAAAAGAAGTAAATCTCTTACCTTTCAGTACTATTATTGTTCATCTTTGGTCTAGTAGTAATCAGAAACTCAAAATTTTTGCGGACTAGAAAATCATACGTATGAGACGTGAGGCTTCATTAAATCAAGTAGTCAGATTTAATTAGGAACTTTAAGCAAACTTATTCTTTACATTTGGATATGACCTTGTTATATAAAAAATTAATTTTTAATATATTTATATATAGTATTTAAACTTTAAGTAAGTTTATTACTATTTATCCTTGTGACTATCAGTTATATACCAAACCTCTCTATTTTCTATACTTTAATCTGATATCACTAGGTGGAGAATTTCTTCTTTTTATTCCAAGCCCAAGGTAATATCGGATGGAAAACGGCTTTAGACAAAGAAAACTCTTAAGGGTTAAACGGCTAGTAGAGTGTTAGCTCTGGGTAGATCATGAGCATGGGTCATGGGTGAATAATTGACCAAAAATACCTTTAATAAGTGCCACCGTATTTTTTAATACAAGTGCCAACAAAATTTAACTGTGTTTGTATAAGGGGAATGTGGAAACCTTATCTTAACACCACTAACATAGCCATAAAACTTGAATTTCACTCTTTCGGACACACTTACCAAAACCTCAACCACCAGTTGCCAAACAGATGTCTCAGCTTTACCTGTGAACAAACAAAAACACAACATGGACACCATTTGTGTCCTCAAAAGCATATGCCAAAAATATAATAAGTGAATTTAAACATCTGTAAAATACTAAAGGGATTCATTTTCATTACACACTCTTTTTACTTAAGGAGGACTTGCTCTAATTTTCTTTTTTTTCTAATTTAAATGTTGAATAATAAAACGTCTTTCAAAAGAAACAAAAGGAATTCTATTTATATAGAAGTTTGATTATATACATGTGACTGCAATATATAGGATTACGTTCTTGTCATATTTTTTTTATAAAAAGAATTTTAGTGTAATTTAACATTCAAAATAAATATATATAAGTGGATCATTTTTATAAGAATTAGTTAAGCAAACATGTAATATATTATTTGTTCATAACACATGATTTTATTTTTACCATAATCATTGAAGTACTTCATTGACCATTTACAACAAAGATTGATCATAAAAAACAGCGATTATAAAATGCAAATACTCAAATTTAACTGTAATCTACTAAAAAAAAACACGCGAATTTCTACACCAATAAAAGAGCTTTTACATGACCTGCATGTCTTTAAACAAAATGTAAAATTAAATCAAGACTGCATCTGGCGTCTAGATTAGGAAACAGAATCTATACTATTTTTTATCTGACATAAGTTGTCATTCTAAATATCTTAAAACACATTGAATGCGTGTACAAATAACTGACAAACTAGATATTTATTCGTTGTGTTACTAACTTTAAAAAACTACTTTATATTTTGTTACTCTAATAATCAACGTAGGAAATTTCATAATAATTTACTATATTTTCAAAGTTATGGAAAGTTTCAAACACTCACGTGCATCCAATTGAATTGCAGGTGCAAAATCTTGACGTCAGCTGTTGTATTTTTCCAGCGTATTAATCATCGGTAAGTTTGAAGTATCAAGATTCTTTGTAGGATAAATTATTGCTATACTGCGTAGTTAATAAATAGAACGAAACCATAACTGCTTGCTTTAAATTACTGCGACGAAAATTTATTATAATTTAATATTGAAAATTGTTGTTGTAGATATGTCCATAAGATATTGCATGTCTTAAACGACGTACTCTATTCGTTCCATATTCTCAATTAATTTTCTTCTTGACTCTATTAGACGCCTCGTGTTTTAGTCGGGCCATCTTGACTTTATCTCTAGTCTACAAAAAGCGACTTGCACTCTTGGACGTTGGAAATAAAGTGCCGATTATTAACTTGACAGCGCTTGGTAACAAACTTCAGAATATATATCTTTTAGAATCTATGTGTTATTACGAACATTATACTTTAATTTTTATTGGTTGATAATTTACAAATTAAATGCTTTAAAATATAGCTGTTTTATTATTATTTTATTGGGCTAGGTGTAACTAGAAAAAAAATACGTTACACAGCCTCTTCCCAAGAGAAAAAATTCGAGGTATGGAAGAATTTTTTCTAAAAAAATTTCTCGACTGAAACTTCAAAATTACTCCTATTAACCGTATAAATCTCTTACAACTCACAACAAAACAACACACACTTTAACTATAACTAACGATGAGTTTAACAAAAAAATCAGAATCATTCACTAATTGATATGGGGGAATATTAATGCATGGGATTGAGTGATTAGTAACTACGCGTACTACACGCCTATAAAGGAACAAATTCGGGAAGTCATAATCAGTATTTACGTCAATCAGTTAAGAATATTTAGGGGAATCTAACACTCAGTGGATGCATGTCATCTATAGTTACAAACGCAACAACCATATCAAAGTAAAAAAATCTTACCTGAAGCGAAAAATATTTTACTATAAATCAGAACTGTAATAAACAAAATCGAATGTATAACAAAATTACTACTAAACAAAAATCTGTACAACGAATACTCTTCTCTAATTTACTATATCAGTCTTAAGGATTTATGTACATAACTTTCCAAATGCTAATTACATTTAAACTAATTGATGAATTTAATAAGTACCAAAAGCTGTTATTTACGAAGTCCATTCACGAAACAAATCTCTAATACTCGAGAAACAGACAAAGTATTAACAATACTTATTCATCAACAAGATACCTTTGATCTTTGAGTGAGCACCTCACAACACTATCTGTACGACTACTATGCTACAGACTCAACCATATCTTTCAAAAATTCTACAACATCTGTGATTCATCACCAAGGAACTCCAAAACCACTAATAAATCATACTTTGAGCCTACTGGGAGACATCCACCAGCAACTCACAAAAAAAACTCTTCATGAACTCTCTTAGCTCATGTACACTCTCAATAAGAATAAGCACATCAGGCCTAGTCTCAAACTACTAAACCAAAACTCAAGCATTCCTTTAATGCTTAATATTCTATCACACTCTAACTATATAACTATACTCAACTCTTTACTAAATACTCTCTATACTCTCCATCATGTACCTCATTACTGAATACGCACCTCTTCACCGAATACATATTCATCTCTATATACCTGCAACATCTCTAAGCATATGCTGCACTCTCAAACACCTCAAAAAAACATATCATCATTCAAAATCCATAAACATATCCTTGTCGTCATCAAAAATTATCATTTAACACATGCAACATCTAAATCAACAAACATACCAAGCTCCATTACTACTAAAACAAAATTACTTTAAACAAATCAAAAAATTTCACTAACTTTAATCTTGTCCTACTTAAGAGTTTAAAACATGGACCAAAAGGAATTACTACTGACATCAACTATAATTAGAAGTACTTAAGGATCAGAAACATTTTAACATCTTCATTTTCACCTTCATCTGTCGCAGAATATGGCTTTAAGTCTTTGACATGCCATCGACCCTTAGAACCATCTATGTTACTCAACTCATAAACTAAATTAGTAATCTTTCTCCTAACCACACATAAAACAAACTTTGGTGCGAGTTTAGCAGTGAATTTATCGCCTGCACTCGATAAAACCTTATTCACTCTCCACACCTTATCACCAACCTCAAAGCACACATTTCTTCTCCTCAAGTTATATTGGCGACTTGCTCACTCATAAGCTGCATGTAAATTGCCATGCACCTCTTTAAAGATATCGAAGAGCCCTTGTCGATCCGAGACATATAATGGTCGGCTACCTGGAATAAATTCAATATCATCTTTGGGTATATAACCACCACTGTAGAATCTTCCGCTTACTGGAACACTACGACCAAAAAGTAAAAAATTAGGGGTGTAACCTGTAGAGTGATGTTTTGAAGAATTAATGGCATATTGAATTTGAGGTAGTTCTGAATCCCATGAATCGTGTGTATCGACATACGAACGAATAGCAGTACCCACAGTTTTGTTAATCCTCTCCACAAAATTACACTGCGGAGAATAGACTGTATTATACCATATTTTCTGAATATCGTATTTATTACAAAGGGTTTTAAAGATTCTACCTGACAATTGAGGTCCATTGTCACATAAAACGTTGTATGCTGTGAGCTTTTGCACTTCGTAGAGGATGTAACAATGTATATTTAGTGAACCAATCACCCACTACTAATAACCATTTATGTCCAAGTTTCGAGCGTGGAAACGGACCCATCAAATCTAGTGCTATTGTCTGAAAGGGAAACTTTACTTCTTTCTCTTTACCCATTAAACCAAGGGGACCAACATTCGATGACTTTTGAGCGCCGCATGTTAAACACTTCTTACAAAATCGGAGTACATCTATATTCATTTTAGGCCAATAATAACGTTCCTGTATTCTCGAATTAGTCTTAGCAAAACCAAAGTGCCCTGCAACTGAAGGAACATGACAAGAACGAATGATTTCCTCTCGTTGAGCTATAGGTACCAAATATTTCCATTCATTTAAATTTGAAGATACGGGAAGGTTGGAAGGGAGAAATTTAAATACAAAATTATTTTCCATTTTACTTCATGATAACTATTAATAAATGTTCTGGTACACGCTTACTCTACCCATAATCAAACTGTCGACATAAACTAAAGTGCTTCACAACGCATAAATTTGCTAGTATGACAAGCTCCTCTATGAGCCTCACCTAGACTTATAAACAAAATTGCTAGAATGACAAACTCTTCTCTGAGTCTCATCTAGACTGACAAACTATATAAGCAAAACGAATTACATCATAACTGACTTCAAATAATCTCAAGTGACGATGCCAAACTGCTGAAGCGACAAACTTACCACGACCCTCGCATAGACTGACATAACGCTGAGCGACCAACCCTTCCGGAGTTTCGTCTAGACTAACATAACGCTACCCGATGAACCACAACAAGTCTCGCTTAGATCTAACTTAACTCAACATACTACGTTTGCAACGCGACCATAAAATTGCTACTCAAAACCAATCAAACTAAACCAAAACGTGCTCATGCACAAGAGCAATCTTCAAACTATATTTCAACAGTAAAAGCTAGTGTACCATTAATCGACCAACAAATATAACTAATAAGACTAAAAGATGAACCTACTATCGATGTAATACATCCAAAATCAAACAAACTCGTAATATCCATATCAAATAACTTTATCATTTTATCTAGAAACAGGAATTTCACTACTCAACTTCTGTTCCTCTACTCGTTGAGTTGGACACGACGGACAAGTGATACTAGTCACTCCTTTATGACCACAACCATAACAAAATAATCTCTTGAAAGATCTACAGACACTGAAAGTATGTCCATAACGTGAACAATTCCAACATATCAATTTATGCTTAATAAATGAGTTACCTACTCCACTCTTTTCTGTCATTGGGGTAGCAGAATTAAGAACTTGAACTGGGGAATGTGAAGACGTAGGGGTATAGACACGACTTGAAGCATTCTGAAATGAACTAGGGGTTTTGTTTCTAAAATGTGGATTAAAATAATTAATAGGCTGCTTGTGACTATATGATGCAGCTGAAACAGACTTATGTTTACTTAAAGAAGCTTCTTCTAACTTCTTACACAATTTAACTAACGTACTAATATTCTCTATCTCTGTAAGAGCAAGATGCTGAATGAAATATGGCAATACATTTTTCTTGACTATTCTAACTTTAGTGTGTTCTGCAGGAATAATAGGTAATCGGTTAAATAAACTTTCCATGTTAGCAATGAACAATACAACTGATTCACCGTTCCTCTGTAATCTATTTTTGATTTTCTCCCAAATATCGTCTTCAGGATGTGCTGGCAAGAAATCTTCCTTTAGTCTACTAACCAATGAACTCCAATCTGTTAATGAACCACGAACGCAACGATACCATACCAAGGCATCACCGGTAAACAATTCAACTGCAGAATTAAACAATTCCATTTCAGATACCTTTCGGGACTGTGCAATGTCACTAATGTTTTCTAAAAATTGATATAAGAGAGATGGGTTTCCTGAATATTTTATCGACCAAGATCCAATAGGGACTGACTGTGTGACATATGTAACCATTGGAATGGGCACATTAGATGCAACAATAGGATTTATGTTAATATCTTTATGATTTGAACTCGAATCTTTATTTAATTTCTCATGCAGATCTGCTTCCACAACAAGAATAGTAGCCAAACTTTCATTTTTAAATAACACAATTTCCTCAAAATTTTCTTTAGGGAGCTTTAACCGTTGAATTCTACCTGTAAGATGTACTAATCTTGACCTTATCCTTTTAAAAATTGACTCTGCGGGATCATCCATAAATTCTAACAAAACGTTTTTAACTGACTCTATACTAGACTCAATCTCTTCTTTCTCTACTTTGAAATCTACTTTATAGTAAGAAGGATCTATCAAACAACCGGGTTTATCTGTTTCTTTGGCCAACGACCTTGCTAAAATTTTCCTTTTATCTGAAACTGGTCTTGAATTTTCAATGCCTCTAATGTTCAATTCATATTCTAACTCATTTTTAAGTAAATGTACGATGCTATAAGTTTCTGCCATAATTAAATATCTGGATATCTCTAACGTAACTCAATTATATAATTTTTGAAGATGAAATCACAAACAAACGAATGTCCTAACTATATAAAGAACCCACTATAAACTGTAACAAACTTTAACAAAAATGAAACTAAAAGAAGACGTTACTAGTATCAAAGCAAACCTCAGTCGGTGAATATAAGTGTAATGAAAATAACTACTAAATGTTCCAGCCTCTAAGTGAAATTATTCGAGCCTCTAAATGAAATTATTCGAGCCCCTAACTGAAATTATTCGAGCCTCTAACTGAAATTATTCGAGCCTCACGTTGCGAGCGCAAGTGTTATATAAAAAATTAATTCTTAATATATTTATATATAGTATTTAAACTTTAAGTAAATTGATTACTATTTATCCTTGTGACTATTAGTTATATACCAAATCTCTCTATTTTCTATACTTTAATCTGATATCACTAGGTCGAGAATTTCTTATTTTTATTCCAAGCCCAAGGTAATATCGGATGGAAAACGGCTTTAGACAAAGAAAACTCTTAAGGGTTAAACGGCTAGTAGAGTGTTAGCTCTGGGTAGATCATGAGCATGGGTCATGGGTGAATAATTGACCAAAAATACCTTTAATAAGCGTCACCGTATTTTTTAATACAAGTGCCAACAAAATTTAACTGTGTTTGTATAAGGGGAATGCGGAAACCTTATCTTAACACCACTAACATAGCCATAAAACTTGAATTTCACTCTTTCGGACACACTTACCAAAACCTCAACCACCAGTTGCCAAACAGATGTCTCAGCTTTACCTGTGAACAAACAAAACACAACATGGACACCATTTGTGTCCTCAAAAGCATATGCCAAAAATATAATAAGTGAATTTAAACATCTGTAAAATACTAAAGGGATTCATTTTCATTACACACTCTTTTTACTTAAGGAGGACTTGCTCTAATTTTCTTTTTTTTCTAATTTAAATGTTGAATAATAAAACGTCTTTCAAAAGAAACAAAAGGAATTCTATTTATATAGAAGTTTGATTATATACATGTGACTGCAATATATAGGATTACGTTCTTGTCATATTTTTTTTTTATAAAAAAGAATTTTAGTGAAATTTAACATTCAAAATAAATATATATAAGTGGATCATTTTTATAAGATTTAGTTAAGCAAACATGTAATATATTATTTGTTCATAACACATGATTTTATTTTTACCATAATCATTGAAGTACTTCATTGACCATTTACAACAAAGATTGATCATAAAAAAACAGCGATTATAAAATGCAAATGCTCAAATTTAACTGTAATCTACTAAAAAAACACGCGAATTTCTACACCAATAAAAGAGCTTTTACATGACCTGCATGTCTTTAAACAAAATGTAAAAATTAAATCAAGACTGCATCTGGCGTCTAGATTAGGAAACAGAATCTATACTATTTTTTATCTGACATAAGTTGTCATTCTAAATATCTTAAAACACATTGAATGCGTGTACAAATAACTGACAAACTAGATATTTATTCGTTGTGTTACTAACTTTAAAAAACTACTTTATATTTTTGTTACTCTAATAATCAACGTAGGAAATTTCATAATAATTTACTATATTTTCAAAGTTATGGAAAGTTTCAAACACTCACGTGCATCCAATTGAATTGCAGGTGCAAAATCTTGACGTCAGCTGTTGTATTTTTCCAGCGTATTAATCATCGGTAAGTTTGAAGTATCAAGATTCTTTGTAGGATAAATTATTGCTATACTGCGTAGTTAATAAATAGAACGAAACCATAACTGCTTGCTTTAAATTACTGCGACGAAAATTTATTATAATTTAATATTGAAAATTGTTGTTGTAGATATGTCCATAAGATATTGCATGTCTTAAACGACGTACTCTATTCGTTCCATATTCTCAATTAATTTTCTTCTTGACTCTATTAGACGCCTCGTGTTTTAGTCGGGCCATCTTGACTTTATCTCTAGTCTACAAAAAGCGGCTTGCACTGTTGGACGTTGGAAATAAAGTGCCGATTATTAACTTGACAGCGCTTGGTAACAAACTTCAGAATATATATCTTCTAGAATCTATGTGTTATTACGAACATTATACTTTAATTTTTATTGGTTGATAATTTACAAATTAAATGCTTTAAAATATAGCTGTTTTATTATTATTTTATTGGGCTAGGTGTAACTAGAAAAAAAATACGTTACAACGTACAAAATTGTCTACACATTTTTTTATTCAGAATTATTTTTAGCTAGCAAGTTTATGATGTTTTGAAAGTGTTCAACATTTGTGTTGGTTATATAATTTGAAAATAAGTTCTAGTTTATTAAAAAGTTAAGTTGGAATTACCAACATTAATTCTTGTATATTTTCATTATATAAAATGTACATGTTTAGAAAAAGTCCATAGTCACACAAAAGAGTAGGTTATGCAGATAGACAAAAGCAGTGTAGTGTTGTATTATGAATATGTTTGATTATTTTTTTCGTATAATATTCAACCAATCAGAACATTCAGTTTACTAGTATATTGTATATTTTCGATAATACAAGCTAACTTTTTGTTTCATATGATTTTCATCCAATCAGAATATCCTATTTAGTAAGCTACGTCGTTTGATACGATAATACTCGACAATATGGGGTTACTCAACCAGTCAAAAATTTTACATTTTCATTTCCATTGTAACCAGTTTCATATTGTTACATACAAACTAAACGCATTGTCAAATTTTAACATTTATCAATAATTGTTCAAAAATCAGTCAATTCGAAAGTTTATCATTAAGTACAATAGAAGCTACTATACAAAATAGTGTACCTTAATACTGTAAAACCCATGAAGTATGTATGGAAACAAGTTTTTACGTTTTGTAGTGAAATAAACTATGTACTGAATGAATCAATTTCTACTGAAGTGATAGCAACTATTTCGAAAGAAGATTGGGCTTTCAATATGTGAAAATGTAATGGAGAAAATTGAAAATGTGGTTAAAACGATATGGAATGTTACGGCAAAGCACATACAAGAAAAATATATGAAGGAATTTAATAGAGTAATTGAGCTATTTTTCATTCCCATATTTTTAGCGGCATGAAATGTTAGAGATTCGAAAAGAAGGGAGCTTCAAGCAATACCAAATAAGAGAAAGGTCAGTCATCGGCATTTAAAGACAGTCACTATGAAGCAAATAGAATCTTGGGATGAAAATACTCTGGAAGGATTACAAATAAAAATTTTCGTTATGACCTCTGTAGAACTTGCTTGGAGAAGAAATGAAGAAGCATCATGCTTGGTTCATTATTTTCAAAAGGAAACTGGAATTAATGGTTCTCCAACTGATAGATATGATATAATTAAAATTTTACGAAAATCCCACAGGGAGAAGCTAAAACGTGTGCTAATAATAATGGCTTGTACCAAACTATAATAAAGCAAGTCGGTGCCCAATAAGACTTCTGAACAAAATAATGTTAAAAGAAGTGAAAATAGCAATATTAAAACAGATAGGTTATTTCTGACAGTAAATCCAAACTGGAAAAAATCAAAAATTTGTTGGTACAAAAATTTGCCAATTGGAGTGCATGAAATTAGCAAATGGATCAGAATTGGCTAGTTTAAATATTATAGACAAGAAATTTTCAAGACATTCTCACCGAACCACTGCCATTTCGCAATTGGCAAAAGCAGGTGTGTCAGAGCAAGAACCGATGAAAATAGCAGAGCATGGTTATAGTAATTCTATCAAAACCTATCTACAATTAGATCAAGAGCATCACGAAAATATAATAAATAAAATGAGAACCAACCTAAGAGGCACTGCAAAATCAAATAGTAACGGCAAAATTTCCAACACGTAGTAAACAGTAGTCACATTGACATTTCCAGCACAGATAATAACTCAAATAAAAAAAAGCACTTATAATAATCGTAATTTTTATTGCGTTAATATGGGCTTTAATTAATAAATGGTTTCTATTGTTCAAATTTGCTCAAAAAAGAATCATCATACTATTTGTATCTCAAAATAAATTCGGTTACATCTCAAGCTTCCTGCACAATTAAAAATCGTGTCAGTTTGACAGAATAATTTTAACTGCCAAACTGACACTGTTTGTAATTGTGCTATTACACTATTCTTGGTGATAGTTTATATGGCCGATAAAACAGTTTGCAAAGTATTACACTTTAGATGGTAATACATTTATATGGTGATAATTCCTAAAAGCCGGTAATGCAGTTACCAAAGTTCATAAGATACATCGCACAAGCGCGGTGGATAAAAAGCAATGCAACGCCCTGGCGGCCGGGAGCGCGAACCTTATGACAGGTTCCGCGTGCCAACTACCATGACGTCACCGATACCCAAAATTATATTGCGCCATAACCGGAAATATGAAAATTTAAACAAAAGGTAATACATAAACTACTTACGTAAGGAATCCAGCACCCGCACAAAGTTGCGCTAGGGTAGGCCTCAATTGGAGTCCATCCGGCTACATCCCGGAGGGATTAAAGGTGTTGATTCCTCCGGAGCTGCTAGCGGGGCATGGTCATCAGGGTCGTTGAGCTCGTTTCGCCGAAGGTTGCTGCAAATTTATCTACCTATGCAGGGATCGGATTAGGAACAAGGTAAGGGCGACAACAAAGACAATTAGGCAAAGGAAATCTACATAGATAAGATAAGGCACGATACGATACCTCAAAGCGTCCACTCCACTCGAAGAACAAAGGCAAAAGGCCACGATTCAGAGCGTCACCAAAACCTCTCACCACTTTTAAATACTCCCTGTATGTTTGTTGTGGTTTGTTTAGCATTCTTCTTAATCTTCTTTTTGAATGAAACCACTCATAGTTTTTAAAATCTATTTTATTTACGTTTCGATCCATGACCTAGGATCGTTGTCAAAATAATAAAAACTTCAAGTTTGACGTTTATGACATAAATTGAAGGTTACTTTGATTTATTGATGTTTGAAATATTTGGTTTGAGTACACTGAATCTCGGTAAAATAAGACATAAAATCAGAAATCTCTCAATTGTATAAATAGAAACATGTTAAAAAATGTTTCCCAAATTATTGAATTTATATAAAATTCACCAATAAAAATTAATCAGCTGATTTCACGTTAAGCGTATTGGCTACCATAGGAAAGTCGATCCCAGGTCGCAACACAAATTGAAGACAATCATTCTTTTAAACTTTAAAAATTTTTGCTTAGTGTACTCAAACCAAATATTTCAAACATCAATAAATCAAAGTAACCTTCAATTTATGTCATAAACGTCAAACTTGAAGTTTTTATTATTTTGACAACGATCCTAGGTCATGGATCGAAACGTAAATAAAATAGATTTTAAAAACTATGAGTGGTTTCATTCCCAAAGAAGATTAAGAAGAACTCTCACCACTTTGTCCCCACTCTTTGTCTTTTTCACATCCGCACGAAGTTATTCATCTACCCCTCTAGTGTTGTGCGCTCTGCGCAAACTCACTACTATGACGTACGGAAGTACCGCCTAGTCTATTTAAAATTCTCGCGCACCGCGTATTTGAAATTATGGCGCGAAACTCCCGTATATCAAAACTTAACCTAAAACAATGTTTAAGTGGCAATGGCACGTAACAGTGCAACAAGTTTCGATGTATAACCTGATCATTTGGAAGTACTAGTATTACTACTGATAACATTTGTATTTCTGGCTTGGCACTTATTTTAGTCTGGGACACAAATAGTGTTCCTTATTTATTTATTAATCAAGTCTTTCTTACAGGTACATCATTAGTTTGGTGGCATGAGTTGTTTATCAACCTTAGTTTTAGGTTAGATTTCTTAGAACTTCTCCTTTTTTTCATTAAGTATTTTCCTTTCCCCAGTAACACAGTGGCGCCCTATTCTGCTTGTTTTTGTGTTAGTTGCAGCTCATGCCTTCTGCCAGGAATAGATCCCTAATTAGACCGGGAGCATAATGCTTTTCTATTTTGCACGTTTTGACTTTCAATTGCCATCATCAGTGCCATGTTTCCATAAGACAATTTTATATTGCACAATATATTTTTTTGTTGGTTTTTGGTTTCCACATGTTTTTTTTAAGTATATTTTCAGTTTATTAAAGATAAACTACAAAGATAAAGGAACACATAATTATATGCATATAATTTTTAAATGAGGTTAACTTCTAAAATAATGTGCTTGAAATAATATTATCATGATTATTACATTGATACACGTCTATTTAACTAATTCCATAACAGTTGTTCTAGTTCAAATTTTTGATTTTAGTTTCTTATTATTATGGTACATGGCTGTTTTTACATTATAGATAATTTTTCAAAATGTAATTTTGGTCTTTGAACACAATTTTGACATTGATGCTGTACAGAAATGTCTTTTTGGCGTTATTATGGTTTTTCAGGTGTTTCTTATTTCAAAGATTTGCAATTGAAGATACAAATATTGGCCATTTACAGAAATTTGAAGCGAAGGGAGGTGAAATTAACAACTTCAGTAGATGGCAGAATTGTCGAGGTTAGAATAGCGTTTTATTTCGTTTAGGCAAGTTAGGACATGATTCGACTAGAGTTTCATTTCATTTAAGTTAATTTTGTTTAAGTTTGGTGTGATTTTAAGGCTGTGACGACAAATCTATTGTGATCAGGAACATAGAAACACCACTTTCAAATTATTTTAATCGGTAAAAATTCTAAAATTGTAGACGATCTAAAAACTCCAAGATTTGAATTAAACTCCAAATTGGTTACAACTGTAACTACGTTTCCTGAAAATATATTTAATTGTGTTAGATTTATTCATTTCAATTATTATTTATTGGTTGAAATTGGCAAAATTGATCATTTCGAATAAAAAAACATCATCATCATCATTAGGTCTTCAGTCCTAGAACTGGTTAGACGCGTACCATCATTGTTTCCTATTCTGAACTAACCTACAGATTTCCCTGAAATTTGCACAGTTTGCATCTATAACTATCTCATCTAGGTCTACATCTACCTCTTTTTCCTATCTCTGCTTGTAATATATCCTATAATATATCCTATACTATTGTTCCCCTACTATTTCTATAACTTATTTGTTATTATCTTTGTCTGTCCATGCTATCGTCCTCATACATCTGAAGCACAGCATTTCAGAAGGCTGCTACCGTTTTTCTGTCTGCGTTTCAGACTGCCCGTATTTCATAGGCATACTGTGCTTTGCTCCACACATATGCTTTCAACAATTTTCTTCTTGTTCTATGTTTGTTGCCTTTCCTCATAGGCGCTGTTGTTTCTTGCTAGATGCAGTTTGATCACCTTCTATTGTTTTACAGTTATATGCCCTATTTCTCTGACCTTAAGTGGTTGTGAAGGGAGGTAAGCAACTTGTGGCTGCCAAGTTCCCCCAACACTTAACCATTTAGCGATTTAATATATTTTCCAATTTATCTTTTCGCACAGCCAACATTAGTTGGAGATATTTTGCAATCAACAACTAGTTGTTTATACTAATCATCAGATTTATCTGTGCTTATTTTTTCGTTTTTAGGTTTTCCATCTCAAAACTGGTTGGACACGTACCTGCACTTACTTATTTTCTGAGCTAGCCTACATAGTTCCCTTAAATTCTTACACAGCATGCATATTCAGCTTGTTCCCCTTCTATTGTTTTCTAATTTTATGCCCTATTTTACCGAGATTCAGTGAAGGAGGTTAAGCAACCTGTGGCTACCAAGATCCCCCAACACTTAGACATTTGCCGAAATAATGGTTTTCCAGTAAATCCTTTAACACACTTAACATTATTCGAGAATATTGCCCAACCAATTCTTGTAGTTACTTATAATAATCATCATGTTTAAGCACAGTTATCTTTTCGTCATTAGTTTATCCATCTTGGGATTGGTTGGATGCGTACCTCCATTGATTTCTATTCTGGGCTAGCCTACACATCTCCCTGAAACCTCTACAGCCTACATCTTTTACTATCTGTGTGCAGTAGTCTAACCTAGGTCTGCCTCTTCTTCTCTTTTTCCTATCTCTGCTTCTAATATATTCCGACTATTCCCTCATGCCGTAGTATGTGACCTATCATCCTATCTCTCCTATTTTTACCGTTTTCCACATATTTCTTTCTTCCCTACCATTTTAGTACCTCTTCGTTCTTAACTTTGTCTGTCCATGATATCTTCATCATACATCTGTAGCACCACATTTCAAAGGCTTCTATCTTTTCTTGTCCGCTTCTCCTACTGTCCAGGCTTCACAGCGGTACAGTGCTGTGCTCCACACATATGTTTTAAGCAATCTTTTCCTTGTTTCTATGTTTGTGGTCTTTGAGCACAGTAGTTGCTTTTTCTTGTTAAATGTAGCACGACCTTGTGCTAATCTTTGTTTTATATCTTTTGTGCTTTTTCCATCTTACGTTATTTGGCTTCCTAGGTAGCAGAAATCCTTAACCTCTTGTAAGTTCGTGTTACATACTTGTATTCTTGTTTTTGATTTATTCTCCCCACCTTTGCATACTAAAACTTTAGTTTTAATTTTGTTAATTTTCAAACCGTATCTCTCCGTTAGAACCGTTTCCATTTCATTAAGAGCAGCTTCTAACTCATCCTTGCTAGACGCTAATACCGCTATATCATCTGCAAATCTAAGCATATCAGTTTTTTGTCGCTGCATAGTAATTCCAAATGTCTTCCTGCATTTGACAGTATTCATTGCCTCTTCTATGTACAAGTTAAAAATCAATGGGGATAGAGCACATCCCTGTCTCACTCCTTTCCTAATGTTTACTTCTCTACGTTACTGCTCTAATTCTATTACTGCTGCTTGCTCTTTGTATAAGCTATGTACTATTCGTCTATCCCTATAACTCATTTCAATCTTTTTGAGTATTTCAAACATTTTTTTCCATTTTACGTTGTCGAATGCTTTTTCCAGATCTACAAACCCTATATACACGCTTTCCCCTTTTTCTATTGTTTTCTCCATTATCCCTCTCAGAGCTAAAATAGCCTCCCGTGTTCCCCTGTTTCGCCTAAACCCAAATTGGTCTTCTCCTAGTATTTCTTCCGCTCGTTTTTCCATTCGTCTTTGCATAATTCTAGTTAATATTTTTGACACGTGTGCTGTCAAACTTATTGTTCGAAAATTTTCACATCTATCCGTGCCTTTCTTTTTTGGTATAGTTACTATGATGCTACGTTTGAAATCTTTGGGTATCTCGCCTGTCTCATACATATAGCTTACAAGTTGGAAGAGACTTTCTGTTACTGCTTGTCCAGTTGCTTTTAGAGTTTCGGCTTGCACCTTATCTGTACCCGGCGCCTTACCATTTTTCAGACTCTTTAATGCTAATTCAAACTCGTCTCTAAGTATAGGATATCCCAAGTCATCATTTTCAATGTCTGATTCATGTTCTAATGCAGTTAGTTCCTCTCCTGCATATAAATTTTCTATATATTCTTGCCATCTACCCACTTTCTCTACGTTTTCTATGATGACGTTTCCTTGTGCGTCCCTTATATTTTTGCTATACGGTTTTATATCCCTAAAATTCATTCTAATTAATTTGTATGCTTTGTCTGTCTTTCCTATTTCCATCTTTGTTTGTACTTCTTTGCACTTTTCATCAATCCATTGTTCTTTAGCTTTCCTGCATTTTCGAATAATTTCCCATTTTATGGCTTTGTATCTCTGTTTTCGTGTTTTGTCTGATTTATTTTTGTATTTTCGTCTTTCTTCTATTAAATTCAGGATATCCTTTGTTATCCATGGTTTCTTATTTTCTTTTTGTGTATACCCCAGAATATCTCTGGCCGCCATGTCTAGGCTGGATTTAATGTTATTCCATTCTGTTTCTACTTCCTTAGTAGCAGATATTTTCCCGATATCTTTGAGCAATTCATTTGACTTTTTTTCGAATCTTTCTTGAATATCTTTATCTTTTAGTTTCTCTAGGTCCAAGTGCCTTTTTCCGTTCCTTTTTTTCAGATTTTTAAATCTAAGTGCGGCCTTCATAATTACGATGTTGTGGTCAGTATCTATATCTGCTTCTGGGTAGCTTCTACAGTCTTTTACTTGATTCCTAAACCGTTGTCAAACAAGAATGTAATCTATTTGATATCTTCCTATATCTCCTGGCATCTTCCACGTATATCGTCTTCTAGCATGATGTTGAAATAATGTGTTTGTGATGATTAAATTGTTCTTGTCGCAAAATTCTACCAGCCTATTTCCCCTGTCGTTTCTCGTGCCTAAACCAATTAAATCTACTACCGCTCCTTCCCTACCCTCACCTACCACTGCATTAAAATCCCCCGTAATTATTAAATTTTCATGTCCTTTTACGTATCTTAATATGTCTTCGATATCTTTGTAGATGTCTTCTACCTCTTTGTCACTGTAACTAGAGGTGGGCCTGTATACTTGTATTATTACTGTGTTTACCGGTTTAGATTCTAATCTAACCATGAGAACTCTTTCGTTCTTTTGTAAGTAATTTTCTACACAGTATCCTATCTTTTTCCGCATAACTATCCCCACACCCAAATTTCCTTCCTCTGCTCCTGTATGAATTACCCTGAAGTCTCCACTCCAAAAATCCCTTGCCTCTGGCCACCGAACTTCGCTAATCCCTACTATGTCTAGTGATAACCTATTCATTTCGATTTTTAGGTTCTCCAGCTTACCTACTTGCTTCATACTTCTAACATTCCACGCTCCGACTCGCAGAATGTTCCCGACTCTTATTTTTAACTTTCCGATCGCATCCTCCGAAGTAGTCGGAATCTTTTACCCCAGAGAATGCCATCATGTTTGTAACAATTTAAGTACGCTGTGTACTTGGGAGATAATGTGGTGGTTTTCCGTTGCCTTCCACATCGCGGTAGTGTGTTTTAGACTGCATACCGACCCCTATGGTCTCTGCCAATCTAAGTACCGAAAGAGCCGCTGCCCTCTTTCGGGGACCTGTCTTAGTCTGGTTCCTCACTAACGACCCTACTACTTTGGTTGGACCTGTAGTTTGGCTCTTTAGCTCATTAGAACACGCAAGCCATTTCACCTGTTCTAGTAATTTAGAACTTCGGCAAGGTGCAGGACCATTCGAAATGGAAAAAAAAAACATACATTGGCATAAATTTTGGAATGACACATTTCCGCATAAAACCAATGTTAGAATTTTGTTCACAACTCAAAACTACATCTAGAAAAATTGTCTGGATATAAAATCATAGATTTTCAAGTCATTTAGTTCTTTAACACAAATAATTTATAAGTACGTAAGTTAACCAGCCATAAATAACAAGCATACAAGGAAAGGAATATGCGCTCTCACCAAAAAGCAGCAACTGTTCTTAACCTGCACCTCTTACGAGCATTGCTGTGCCATATGTATTCCAATTTATAATTGCTAGCTTTTTATTTTATTTTTAACTAATTTTTTATTTTTGACCACTTAATAGATCTTGTACGGTATATTATTAGTTGGATACCTATTGTATAGAGAAAACTGTTTCACTCTTAATAATATTTCACTTTGCATAGAAAACTACAAGTGTTTTGAGTATTTTGTGCTTTTTACATTTAGGTTTTGACATTAATAAGCTGTTATAAAATACTTCATTTGATTAAATATAATTTCTTGAAAAATGCTTGATCAGTACATGTATTTTTGTAACTAAAGGATAGTTGCAGGAGCTCATATTGAATGCATATTAGCGTCCATGCCTTATTGTCAGTATGTTGTTTTTAATTTCAATTTGCATTTGGATAAATATTTTGTGTCATTTATTTGTTTTTAATTTGTTTATTTATTTTGATGCAGTTTATTTTGTTTCAGATTGAAAGATGGCTGTTATTGATAAGTTATTCATTGCGGGTCTAAGAAGTTTTGGCCCATTTGATGAAGATCAACAGAATATCAAAATTTCAACTCCTTTAACACTTATTTTGGGTGAAAATGGTTGTGGAAAAACGACTATAATTGAAGCTTTAAAATTTGCATGCTCTGGTGATGTTCCTGGAGGAAGTAAGAGTGGCCAAGGGTTTGTGAATGATCCTAAACTTTCTAGTATGCAGAGTGTTAAAGGACAAGTACGATTGAAATTTGCCGATGCACAAGGACTTAAATATTTAGTCGTAAAATCGGTCCAAGTAACAAACAGAGGTACAACTTCACAATTTAAAAGGTTAGATTCTACTTTAAAGAAAATCAAGCAAGATGGTTCATCTGAAGACATTTCATCACGTTGTAGCGATATAGATACTGTTATTTGTGAAATACTGGGTGTTTCAAAAGCAATTCTTAACAATGTTATTTTTTGTCATCAAGAAAATGCATCTTGGCCTCTAGAAGAAGCAAAAAAACTTAAGGAAAAGTTTGATGAAATTTTTGGAGCAACTGAGTATAACAAATGTGCCGAGACTTTAAGAAAGTTGATGAAGGAGAGAGATAGTAAAAATAAGGTATTACAAATGTCTGTTGAAATGGCAAAGCAAACAAAAGATAATGTTGAAAAAAAACGTTTTGATTTACAAGAAAAGGAAGAAAAACTAGGTGCAATGCAAAATACTATCACAGAGAAAGAAGGAAGTTTGTTACCGATTAACAATCGATTACAAGAAATTAGTGATTTGGAAGATAATCTTGGTAAATTACGTGAAAGGTATACTAAATTGGAAACCAGGAGTAATGCAATCCTTGAACAACGGAATTCTATACAGAAAAATATCACAGAAGTATTTAATGGAACAGATGAGGAATTACAACAAGAAATTAACTCGTTTGAAGTTAATCGTGGTAATTTACAAGAAAACAGTAAGTGCTTAAAAGAAGAGGAGCAAAGTATTGAGAATGAGAAAAAACTTTTAACAATACAAATTGATAAGATGCAGATTAAATTAGGTACATTAAAGAGTGAAAAAAGCCAACACCAATCCACCCTTATTGAACGTAATAATGTGATACAAAAGATATCTGAGAACTTGAATATTGAAATATCTGCAGTTTATACAGAGGATAATATTTTACAATCTATTAGTAAAATTAGAAGGCAGTTGGAAAATAACACAAAAGATTACGGTGTGTTGATGCAAGACTGTGAGACAGAAGAAGCGCAGCTCCAAGAAAGAATAAACACAACTCGTAGTGAACTGGACAAGGTAAATCTTCAAATCGAAACAAAAACTCAACAAATGCAAGAGTTTGTGCGAAAAATTCGTGAAACCAATTCTAAACTACGTGAACTCGAATATTCAGATGATCAATTAAAATTATTAGAAAATAAACTAACACGAACTGATAATGATTTAAAGAACTGTAAAGATTCTTTCAATGCTGAAGCTGTAAACAAGAACATTGAAGGTGATAAACAAAAAATGCGCCAATATGAAGAAACTCTTGATGTTCTTGATCGTGAAAACAAAATTTTACAACAAAACAGTATCAAGGATGCAGAGCTAGATACTCTGAGAGCCGGAATTGCCAAACATGAATTAGATATTGACATGCTGAAAACTAAACATTATGAAAATTTTAATAAAATTTTTACTGAAGAAGAGAATCCATCGCCAGGTTTTATTAAAACGAAAGTTGAACAATATAAACAGAATAATACGGTTAAAATTATTGATCTAAATAAAAAAATAACTTTAAAACAAAGAGAGTCAACAACTCTTGAAACAAAATGTAAATTTCAAAAGGACTCATTAGATAAATTACAAAAGGAATTACAGGAAAGTGAGCAAAAGGTTTTCCAATTGTGTAAAGGAAAGCCGTTTGATAAAGTTTGCACTGACCTACATCAAGCTATTGAAAAGCTACAAAAGGATAAGGGACAATATAGTTCAGCAAAAATTATGTACGAAAAGTTTGTACAAGATTTTGAAAAGGATTCACCATGTTGTCCTATATGCCACACAGATTTTAATAATAAACAGTCAATAGCAGGCATCGTCGCTAGTTTGAAGGAGAAAATTAAAGATATTCCAGACGAACTAAAAAGTGTAGAAGAAAAATTGAAACTTACACAACAACAGCATGCCAATGTTTTACAGCTACAACCTATTAATTTAAAAATAGAAGAACTAACCACTTTAACAATACCCAAAGCAGTATCAAATTTAGCTGATACAGAGGATTTCTTAAAAAGAGTTAGTAAAGAATTAGAAGAGCTCATTCAAGATTCAAAAATTCCACAAGAAATAATTGATACCTGTAATGAAGTAATTAGTGATGCTACACTGATAGATCAACATCAACATGAAATACTAAAGTCACGAAAAATAGTTATTCATTTAGAATCACAATTACTGAAGGTAAGATATTTCTGAAATTTAACATTAATTTGAGAGAAAACTTGTTCGCTATAATTCGCAAAAGAATGCATTTACATCATCAACTGTATTCATATGAATTACAATGTTTAATAAATAATATAGAAATATTCCCTTTGGAGGATGGGCTAGTTTCTAGTTTTGTGTAACATCTACAAACAGCATAATAAACAGCGTTGTCAAAACTATTCTATTCTCGTACCCATTGTTACTTTTAATTACTTAATAAGGAGTTGTAGTCAATCTCATATATCGACATTCACATTGGAAAAAGTAGTAATTTGTTTTTGTTAATTTCACAGGAAAACCAAAAACCTGAAAATGAAATGTGATAACCACAAAAAATTTGTACAGAGTTAAGTATAGTATGTTTGAATGAAATTATTTGAAATGAATATATAGATAGTTACGATATACAGATTTATTCACTTGACAAAGATAAACTTATCTACGCCCACAACTTATACGACTTAACTTTATCTTTTATAAAAACGTAGGCTGGATGGTTATGTCTTCATCATTGTTGAACTAGCGTTAAGCAATTGGACTTGTGTTACAGAAATGGGATCAAAAATAAAACAAAATGGGTGAAGTTGACCTTTCTTTTACTAACAAAAATTAAAACATTAAAGAATATATTGACATCACCACAACTAAATAATGCTAACAACGATTATTAAAACAAAACATGGATTCTCGCATGTTTATTAACCATAATCAAAATCATGATATGCCTATGCTATTGCCTGCATCTTGCATATACTTATCAGGTCTTTGTATTTTGCTGCTGAAATAGATAAAGTATCAGAATAAGCCAGTTCTAATTTTTCTGGGTAAGTTTGCTTAATGTATCTTTTTAAAAGTCTTACAAATAATATTTTCAGAATATAGTGCATATTCAATTTTCATCGTTGAATTGGTGGTAAAATTTATATTTAGTAGTAATTTCATTAATGTTTTGAAATCATAAATATTTTTTTGTGAAAGTTTGATTACATCAAATGGTTTCCGTTTAACTTTGGTGTATCATACTAGTGTAATCCGTTGATCTGGGAAGTACATAACTTGGTTTCTTTTTCATTGCTCAATTTCACTGTGTATAAGATCTCTTTATTTTGAGTGTGTCCAATTTTGAAGAAAATTTGGATATCAACATTGTATTTTTTAGTGGCATATGCCTGCACAGTGTTGCGTTCCAATTTTGCATAAAAAATTTCCCTTGTTAATTCATAAGTCCGCTTTACGATAATTATGTTAAATCAATTATGTTGCTATTCGCACATCCGCCAACTTAATTAATAATAAATACGCTGTCTAATACTTTTCAACTCAAATCCCTTTTGTTTTGGAAACGACAAGTTTATGCTACAATTAAATAGTTTACATCCTGTATATTTTATTTTTCTGCAATAAATACACTTTCGAATAATTTCTTAACTTACATCTATTTGCTTGGAAACGACAAGTTTATGATAAAAGTTAATATCCTGTTTAGGTATCCGTGAGCACGTTATACCTTCCGATAACGTATAATTGCGTTGTAGTGGGTTTCCATCTAAAGATTTCTCGAAATAATATATCTTACTATTTTCCGGTACAACCGTGTTTTCCAGTTTCAATCGTGTTTTGATAATGCGGATGTTTGCTTTTCAAGTTCGTGTTTATTTTGAACTCCTTTTAAACTTTGATTCTGCAGCTTGTGCGACGGTGCACTTGTATAAACTACTTGTTCTGTTATTCCAAGAGCGGTGCACGTTTCTCCTCTAGCAAATGTGTAGATTTGGTGTGGATCGGTAAGCGCTCCTGAGTTGTTAATATTAGTAAGATTTTCCTTTTTTTAGCTCATGGCTGGAGGCTAAATTGCTTGTTGTGTAGCCTGATTATTCCTTGATGTAGATCAACTGCTCTAGTATGTAAACCGCCGTTGCAATTACGATAGTAGCATGGTTGTTGCTGACTACAGCGGCGATGCTGTGTCAATTCGCTTCTGAGGTTGACAAGATAAGTATCCCGACACATGTATGTGACTTGTTTTCCTTTTCTAACATACCTAGGGATAAACCCAATTTGAAATTAGATACGTTAATGTTTGTTCTAGTAAAATCTTTACTAGAAAAGTTTTGAACTTTAATGCTTTTGCTTTTTGTACTTAACCCATCTGCTTATACGAAAGTATCAGCAGTATTCTTTTTTTACTGATTAGAGTTATCACAAATGCTTCGTATGATAAAATCCTTACTAGAAAGGTTTCTAAATTTAATGTTTTTTAATTAACCCATCTGCTTATACGAAAGTATCAGCGTTATTCTTTTTGGTACTGATTAGATTTATTTATTTATTAATACTCTACAGGATAACCCAAATGATATATACCGAAGAACAACACACTAATCATACAATCATAATAAAATAGAATAAAATAGTATAAAATAGTTTCTAAATAAGTACTATTCTAACAAGTATACAGAAAATATCAACCCTTAGTCAGTATAGACCAGGGGTCGGCAACCTGTTTGTCCTTAAGGGCGCAATACTAAATTTGAAAATCATCGAGGGTGCATATTTTACAGATAATCAACAGGTATAAATAGGCATTAAAAAAAACAGATTTTTTATAACTTTATTTTGTTGGTGTCATATATAATGATACATATAATTCAGTGTGAAACTTGGATGTCCATATTTTCAGCTAATTTCTTATAATTGGGGATATATTTAGAGTTCCCGGTCCTTAAACAATTATCTAAATGTGAGTCATTAAGCTTTGTTCGCTATTTTGATTTCAAATATTTCATATTTGAGAACAAAAACTCACAATTGTATGTTGTTGCACAATATGAATAAATTTTTAGCGCACATTTCCTTGAAATAGGATACTTATTTTCATCGTCTAAGTTCCAAAACATTTTATCATTACTGTGCGCTTTTAAAATAATATCACTTTGCAAGTTTATTATTTCTAATTCTAGGTCTTCGATATTATGAAGCTCGAAATACACTGAAACTATTTCAAGGACATCATCTTCGGTAACATTGAATGGATTTATGAAAAATCTTAGAACGGGTCCTAATGCTGCAAAATCTTCAAATCTAGAAGAAAACTCTTCTATTAGCTTATCTATAATTTCTAAATATGTTGTAGCAGTAAAATTTTCATTATTCAAATTTAAACTCTCAATAGTATATTTTATATTTGGGAAATGTGATCATGATTTTTTCAATAGATGGGATTTCAACAACACTAACTTGCATTTGAATGCATTTACTGCACTAATCATGTCAGCGATATGCTGATTTTTCCCTTGTATTTTTAAATTTAATTTATTCAATTTTGCCGTTATATCTGTCAGAAATCCGAGGTCGATTAGCCAATCCTTATTTTCTAATTGCTTGTAAAATTCGCCTCTTGATGCAATAAATTCCTTTATTTGTGGCAAAAGCATGATAAACCGCTCAAGTATTTTACCTCTGCTCAGCCACCTCACTTCAGTATGTAAAAGAAGATCTGTGAACTGAACGTCCTCATCTTCTAAAAGTAATTTAAACAATCTGTGTTGCATAGCTCCCGATCTTATGGAATTAATAATTTTTGTTACTATCGTAAATACGTGTTGAAAACCGATTGTTTTTGCACTTAACATTTCCTGATGTATGAGGCAATGATAAGAAATAAATTTCGGGAATAAGGAATCCTGTCTACATAAGGCAATAAATCCTTTTTTCTTACCAGTTATCGTTGGTGCCCCGTCTGTTGTAATTGACGATAACTTTTGTACAGGTAATTTTACATCAGTTATATACTTTTTAAAAGTAGAAAAGATATCTTCTCCTCTGGTGCTTCCCTTTAATGGCAGAACTTTAAGGAATTCTTCTTTTGTTGTAAAATCAGAAAATACCATCTTCACGCAAATTGCTAATTGTGATATATTTGTCACGTCTGTCGATTCATCCATCTGTAGCGAAAAGAAAATACAATTTTCCATATCATTTGCTAATTCTGCCTCCAAATTCTTCGCCATTACTTCAATTCTTCTAGTAACAGTTCGTGCTGATAATTGCAACGTGTTTATAGCTGAAACTATTTCCTTTTTATTTTTAAATTCTGTAAATGGTTTTTTATTGTTAGCTAGCAAATGCGATATTTTATATAACGCGATCGTTGCTGCTTTATGTTGTTGCAGTGGTTTAGTAAAAAAACTTAGCTGGTTAGCTATTGAAGATTTTAAAGAAATAATTTTTTTCTTCTAATTTCAGAGTTCGCTGTATAGTCACTATCAAAATTTGTATGAACAGTCTTAAAATGTCGTTCAATATTACTTTTCTTGGGAATCGCAACACTATTATTACACAACAAACAAATACACTTCCCTTTGTAATCAACGGAACAATATAGATGTTCCCATTCATTGTTAAAATAATATGTTCTTTTTCTTTTACATTTATCCATGAAGGGTTTTGAAAGAAAAGAATTATTTCGGATTACTTGGTAGTTTTAAATGCACGGTCTACGCGTGGTCTATTCGAAATACACACTAACAAAAAATACGTGCGTGTTATTAGATACGCTCAAGGTTAGCAACTGCTAATCTATGCACAATCCTAAACTCAACTGACTACTTGCTGTATATCGCCGTTTGACAAGAGTAAGTAAATCGCTCTGACTATCATACATTTACATTAGTCCAGCGAGAGCGCATTAAAAATCGATCGGGGGCGCCATGGCACCTGTGGGCGCCGCGTTGCCTACCCCTGGTATAGACTATCTGCATTATTTAACAGTTCATTGACCCGTTGTTTATAGGTATCGAATGAAACACCAAACATGTTAGTATTAGAAGCTTTTTCATGATTATATGGAGAAATATACAACTTGACTCCTCTTTCGTTACAATAGCTTTTAAATTCAAAAGCATTGAAAGGCAAACCATTGTCTGTGACTACTGTTTTTGGATAACCTTATCTGGCAAAAGATTAGTTTAGTTTTGACAATGACGTAGTAGATGACATGTAAAAGCACTATCCATTTAGGATACGTATCACATGCAATAAGGAACTTAGACGATTTTTACTCAAATAAATCCAAGTGTGTTCCTTCCAAACACCTAATCAGTTCAGGGCAGGACGACGTTCTTGCTTGATATGCTCCTCTTGAAGCTAGCTGATTGACATGTTTGACATTGCAAAATTATCTGATTAATACCATTTTCTAAACTAAACCACCATACATAAAACCTATCTAGAAACTTTGAATGTACAATTCCACTATGATTATGATGTAAAATTTTACAGATATTTAGGAATTATTACCCTACTTCCAAAAAGAAAATAATTTTCGTGTACAGATAGTAAATGACGAATTTTAAAATACTTTTTAAATCTAGGACCCATATTAACCTCCGACCAACCAGACTCAACACTTTTTCTATTTTAGAAAGAATTGAATCCTTGCTTGTTTTTATTGCAGCTTTTGTAATATGTAAGAAGTTTCTAAATAGATAAAATTACAATTCCCGTCTTCAACTTCTTGATTATCTAGCAACTGAGACGACACCTGCTTGTGGAATTTTAAATCCTTCACTATGAAGCTGACATAAATCTTTTGTGCACATTTAGCATTGCTGGAATGCAGTTTCTATAATAATTAATCACAACCAAATAGGACCTGAGCTGGGCAAGATTTTGTGTAGTGGGCATAGACATGATTTTTGAATTTTAGACTTTGAAGGACTTTTAACGCACTTCGACAATACATACCCTAAAAATTCTAAGGAATCTACAACGAACAGATTTTTTTAATGTTGATTTTGACATTAAAAAAAAATAAATTTTCTAGCACCGAGAGTTATGAATGCTTTCCACATAACTGCCTACTTTCAGCATCAATTAGAATATCATCTAGATATGTCTCACAATGTTCTGTGTTACCTAACATAGAATCTATCACCATTTGAAACACATGCTGGAGCCGACACCAGTTCAAAATGGGTTTGCTTGCCTTATCGACTTCAAGTTGGAGATATGCATTAGACAAATCTATTGGGCAAAAGATACAACCAGAAAATTTGTTTAAAATATTTTTCTGTCATGGTAACGGTTATTTGATCCACACGAAGTTGAGGAGTGACTGTTCTTTTCAAATCTACACACAAACGATTTGTATCAGACTTTTTAGGTATACAGACTATGGGTGATATCCATTTGCCGTATTTGACTATTGATGTTATACCTAATGCCTCTATTAAGCTTGGCCCACCACATCATCCCTCAAAACATATAGAACTTTATTTACACTGCGAAAAATGGGGATAGTATCTGATTTCATATTTAAGTTAACTTTAAATTTTTTTATTGGAAGAAGATTATTTCTTAGCAAAAATGCATTAGGATATTTTTTGATAGTGCATCACAATCTAGTTGTTTATTACTTTTGACTTAGAATCCATCTATTTGATTATCTGTATAAAGTCATGAACTTCATTTTCTGGACTAAAAAATGCTTTTGACCAAAATCGAAAAAAGTATTGACAGTCAGTTTCTACCCAATATTGCTGGACGTAATAACCAATTTGTTATAATTAATGGTAATTTATCAAAACTGTTACCATTTATTTTTTAACATTGACATCAATAATGTCGTGGATTGCTAGACATTCATTGTTTGCAATTTTGAATTGCCCCTATCAGGGTAGACTTTTACATAAGAAAACCATTTAAACAAATTGACTTGTTTATAATTGTAGTAGAGCACCTCGTGCCTACTAAATATGGTATCATTATATTGTTAATCGTAAGTGAAATACTGGCCTTGTCTGAAGAGTACCCAAACATTTTACATAAATAAATTAACACTGTCTCTGAAACAATATTGTGACGTATGGCCTATTTTGTGACAGGAAAAACATTTCCCTTTCTTAGCTGGACAATCATTTATTTGATACCTCTTCACGCAAAAATTGACACCGTTTCTTCTATACTGAATTCGACATTCGTTGAATAACCATACAATACTTTTATGAGCTACGATTTCAACGAAGAGGACTAGATACTGAATCATCTACCATTGCAGCTAGCTGCGGCTACTTAGACTTAGATTGCAATTCTCGAAAAGTGTTTTTATCTGACCGCCTCCTGACAAACTTTGTTTTGGGGTTCATTGGCTGCTTGCCTTATTTGGACGGAACTTTTTAAAACAGATTACATATCCAACACTAAAGCTGCATCACAAGTAAGACTTTCATGCTCTGCTAAAAGTCTTCTTGTCATCGCCTTATTTAATAGGCCATAAACTAGTTTATCCATAAGCGCCTCATTGAGGATCGAATCAAATATACTTTCTAACGATAACCACTTTATTCTAGAAATAAAATCAAAGTTTCCCCAGAAATCTTGTTATCTTTAGAAACTTTGAAAACGTTCTGCTATTGTGCACTTTTTTGTTGAAAATTTTTTGACACAAGTGGCACATTCTTCAAAAGTGCATTCTTTTCAGTGTGGTATCTGAGAAACTTGAAAATAAATTCGAAGTCTTTCTAAAAACAAATTGAAAGGTTTGACATGTTGTTCATAAACATGGTATCGGAATATTTTTTGTAGAAACATTGTTGCACAAGTTACTCCCGATGAGTTAATAGATTCTTCGGACTTAGGATTTCCAGCTTTACCATTGCTTTTGGGTTTCTGAGCTTCGCTGTTTGACGTTGTTCAAGACGAATAAATTAATTATCTGACTATTTGGTTGGTTTTTGACACTCGACAGGAATTCTTTTAAATAATATTTCATTCCAGAAGATTTTATTAGAATCTTTATAAAATGGAATGGACTGTCAATTTGACAGTCTAGAACGAGTACTACTAATAGCAGTTATTTATGGTACCAGTGGATATGGACATTATTATAACACTCGATGTGAAATTTGCACAATGAGGGTGTTAGCCAGAGTCGTGCAACTACATGTGTTTAACATGCGGGGGTCTAATAATTTTATATATATTGACTTACCTCAGCTGTATTCTATTGTTCTATAAGTGTCGTTTCTACTCTTCAATGAAGTGGACTGTAAAGCTACTTATTGGACGTGTTACGTACACACTATCACTGTGTTTTTTAGGATTTATCCATAAAATCACATTCAGAGACACTAATGACAACTCACTTTACCGAACCAACAAAGGTTTCTCTTCGGTGTCTATGAGCAAGTGTCGATCACTACCTTTTTAGTCCAACTTAATTTCCACAGGTACAAAGAAGATTTATGGCAGGATCTAACGGGACAAGGGATGACAGCTTTGCTATTTTATTTACAACTACGGATTTACGACTTAAAATTAGGCACGAAAACGTGCGACAAAGAGACCAAACAGCATGTGTGTGATAATAATTTAGTATCCTGCGTGTATTGTACAGAACTTTATCTACAATCATTAAGAACTTTATAAATTTGTATAAAAAGTAGTTACTAAAATTCGAAAGTGTACGAGTACTTATTCTAAATGATACATTGCGACGATAACTATGGAACTGATTGACATTGTCAAACATTGTTTGAACATCATATAGGCTTGAGTTCAGTAATGCACCGTTATGAGATATTACCTCACTGAGTATGATAAAATTTGTCATTAACTAACTAAAATGAGTTAGATAAATTATTCTTATCTGGTGATTGTAGATAAAAAATCACAAACCACTACATGTTTTGTATGATTATTATTATATAACTATAACTATGCATTGAACTTTATTCAGACATCATTTGCACGAAACCTTGCCATGTTAAGGTTTTGCAGAAAAAATCGACAGAAATGCACTCAGTGTGCATAATCAGGTGGTAGAAATTTCTAGTATATCTGTATTTTGTATGGATGCAATCCAAGGTTTTTGCTGAGAATGGTTTGACTGATTCCTGTGCTAACATTCAAATATTGCACTCATATTGCACTCATCTCCTAATGTTAGTTGAAGGTAATTTTTCGATAGTGTTTCTCACTTCTTGTATGATGTTTTCACATTTAACAAGAGGCCTACCTGTAAGTTTTTTGTGTTGCAGGATTCTGTATCACAACTGCTGCTTTCACATCACAAAATAATGATGTTATTGACAAAAAATATTTGCAGAAATTTTCCACAACTTGCATCTATTGAATGCTCCGAATGTCCATATTCCAACCATGGCAGTTGCTTTTAACAATAATCTTTTCTGTTATTGTCTAAATATTTTAAACTAATTATTGTTTCAAACTGTAGCAAAACACTAAATACGTAAACAGAAATTAATTTGTTGTTGGACAGTTAAAATTTGAAATATTAATTCAAGGATACAAAGTAATAATTGATAGTGGTGTTTGATTTCACTACCTAGGACTATAATAGTTGTTGAACATACCTTATAAATTTTAAACTGATTGTATAAACATGAATTTTTGTTAGATGTTCTAAGGTGCAATGTTGCATTTTAGTTAGTAATTGATATTTTAAGATTTTCAAGATTTTTATTGTTTCCAATAATTTACCTATTGTTTGAAAGAGAAATTGTTATGGGTAAAATGGACGTTACATGAATAAATTTTGATTTGCCCTGAAGGGATGGGCACCCCATAACAATATAAGGGCACGTCGGCTAATTGCAGTGGCACGGGAGTGGGTTCCTATGGAAGAAATTATAAAAGAACAGAAAAATTTGAAATAAAAATAATAAAGACAAAATTAATAAATATAAGGACTGGAATACAAAAAAAACTATCTTACACTCACTTACCCTGAAAGGTTTTTTTTTCTCTGTCATACTTGAGGATCGTCAAACCATGTCACGGCAATTCCTATTTGATACTACTTCTTATATGGAAAACGGTTTTTCTGTACAAATCTCCATTGCTTCAGTATCCTAAACCTTATAACCTTTCTTGAAAATACTCTAAAAACACGTTTTTTCTGTTATAATTAAAGAAATTTCTTAAAGGAAAATGCCTTTTTTACATATGATTCTATCATTAGGGTAGCTGGATATTCCTTACAATTAACTGACTTTACCTAATTCCTAAATGAATTCAGATAAAAATACAACTTAAACTTAAACTCTATCAACATAATATAATTGCAATGTGTCCACAAATACACATACAAAAACTTGGTTTCTTAACCTCCTCTGGAAAGTATTGCTAAAAGAAAACAAAATTCTAAAAAGATCTCAAATCTAACCCATCAATAAGCTATTAATCATACCACATTTTCCATGTTTTCAATATTTAATTACAGGACATTTATAAATCCCAATTGGCGAAAATGCCTTTTATAATAAAAAAACATTTAAATACCCACTTTTTGTTACATCATTTCATTATCCATTCCAAACTACTAAATTTTTATACTTTTGCTAACATTAAATTTCACGAATAGAACTTTCATTCTAAAATCAGTTCAACCAATTAATTATTTTCAGTTGATTAATTTCTTATTTTGTAAATATAAACAATAGAGCTTTTCAACACACAAATGCATATTTCATAATTATAAACATAATAGTATATTATACAACGAGGCTATAATGAAGGCTGTTATTCCCGAGGATGAAAGTTGCTACACAAGCGACCGAAGCGAGCGTGTGTAGTAATCATCTGAGGGAATAGTAGCCTTCATTACAGCGAGTTGTATAACGATACTTTATCTACAACTAAGTATCAGTATAAGAGAGTGTAATTTATATAACTTAACTTTCCAAATTATTGAAATTCTACAATAAATTAGCGAAACGTGGCTAGTTGTTTGTGTTATTGTATCGAGACATAGTGTGTGATATTTGGCATTTGATGTTTATTTTAAATTTCAAAGGTATTGGAATTTAATAATATTTTTTTCAGGTTGGTCTATAAGAGGGAATAAAGAGCCATTATTCTCTCTGCTCTTCATTATTCTCTAGCGTGATTAATATATAGCATTATACTGCAAAAACCATAGGTGTAATACGTATGTTATATAGTAGTTGTAGATAAAAGCTCATTCTACTCACAGTGTTTCAATTTCAGCTAACCAACTCCCTAAACTCAAAACAATCCACATATTTGAGCTATCCACACAGGTATTCTGTTTCTTACGACACACGACATTTCACACATGGATAGGATTTCTTGAAGCGAAATTTTAAAAAGCTTGCCATCATTTTAAATTGTGTACTGAAGAGAAAGCCAAGTTACATCTTGCAACTGGTTTTGTTCAACATTACATCTAATCTAACCTGATATCAACCAACCCTCAACCACGCAGTCACATCCGCCCTATACGTTTTTGTAGAATTACATTTTGATGTTAGCTTATTACCTCTTCGCAATTAACTTATTTCATTTCTTTTCTATCGGGTCCAATAAATCTAATTTCTCCCACTATAAAATCATATATTAATTGCAGTCAGCATATCCAGTTTATACAATGTATCGTTGTTTAATCTTTGCTTAATACACATGTTGTCATCACGCAGCAGTATATTACAATGTATTTATCTATGGGAATTGTATGCACAGTATTTTGTCATATTGAGCTGTTTTCATTTGTGGTTTTATAATATCATCATCCTAAATTCTTACGATGCAATGCATTTAAAATAATAATGTTGTACTTTAATATCTGAATTAATTGCATGGAAACAAAATTTGAAATATTATGCTTAATTAAGAATAGTATATTGTGTTTCTAGTAGTAAAAATAATAATTCCCGGACGACAATGCAAATTGAGAGTCCTGGAATGTGCTTTTACTACGAGATACATTTACTATTTTTTCTGAAATCGCATTCACTATTTTTGAAAATATAAGAACTATTAGTGCATCAGTTTATGAAAGGATGCATTACATTTTTGCATTAAAATCTATTAAATACACAGGGCACTGGTTCCATAGGTCCTCCACTACAATTTTGGTCAATGCTGGGGCAGATTAAATTGCATAAAGTGGCATGGAGGGTGGAAATCCTTAAACGTTGCTGAAGTTTATATAGATGAATCCTATATAAATAAAGTAAACGGCAAATAAAATATTTAAAGAAACACACCAACAAGTGTGCAGAAGAATTATTAACAATAGACAGTAGTAGCACCTCCAGCTTTTCTGGAAAAGTTCAGCCACTATTTCATGGTTGTACAAATTTCAACATTAATCTAAATATAAATAAATCATAGTTGTTGTACTATACGTGTGTGTGTACCTTCGGGTGGAGCATTGGAAAATCAAATGTAATGTACTATACGTGTAAGTAGTATAGGTGTAAAATTTTTAATAAAAAATTCACTTGTGTATACTTTGTGAAATTGCTTGTTGGAGTGCATTATATTGTTTAAAATGGGGATAAAAACTGAACGGGAAAGTATTTTCTCGTACATTTTTTGACGTATACTGGAATAATATATTTTGATACTTGATTTTGAGCTGAGAAAGTAAACATTCTTGATCAATTTCTGTAAATAATTATTTACGAAATCTTTTGTACAAAGCGTGTTCATATATTTTGTCCCTTCAAGATAAAATTTTCTTTTCCCTTCTAATTTATAGATAGCGTTAATGTGTTATAAAATTTGAGAGAATTTTCCAAAACGTTATAAATTGGAAGTACTATAACTCTTGTAATATCACTTGATTCAAGAATTATAATAATCAATTCATAGTTTTTTTTTGTTTTTAGGTGCCGTCAAATAAATCTAAACAACAGACTGAAGCAGAAATAGAAGATCTCAAGGTTGATCTAAACAATGCACGTCGAAATTGTGAAGCTTCACAAAAAAAATTACAGCAGCATAATGAACGATGTCAAGAATTAAGGGAAGAACGAAGCAAACTTGTTGAGAAGCAGTTGGATCTTCAAAAGGCCATGCAAGGGAGATCTGAGCTTCAACGACAGGTTGTTGAACTAACTAAAGAACAAGATTCACTAGAATTGGAAATCAATGAATTAAAAGTACAAATATCTCCTTGCACAACAGAATTAAATGAAGCCAAACAAAATAAAGAAAATGCTAAAAGAAGCAATCGCGAAAAATTGAATAAAGCTCAAACAGAATTGAATAGTACTCAAACATCAATTGAAAATATAACGAGCTTACAAGGAAAAATTGAAAATTATATAAAAAGTGATGGCGATGGTGCTTTTCAAAACTGTTCTAATGAATTGCTCTCATTAAAGAAAACAGAAGAATCTTTAGAGCTAAGAAAAAAAGGAATTATTCATAAAATTGGCGAAGTTAATAAACAACTTGCAAGCCAGGAAGGTTCTTTTAGAATTCTTACTGATAATCAAACTTTGCGTATGAAGGATACTGAAATAAAAGGTTTAAGTACTGAAATTGACAAAATAAAAGCGGAAATCGGTGATCATAACTATCGAACTGTATTTATGGAAAAGCAGAAAATGAATAAAGAACTTGATGAAATAAGACAGCAAATTAATCAAAGTACTGGTATGTGTCAACAACTAAAAGAAGAAATTAAAAAACTTAAAGCAGATTTAAACAATCCTGAAAACAAGCAAGCACATATGAAATATAAACGACATGCAATTGAGTTTACTGCTTCTAAGCATGTTAAGGAAAATTTGGAAGTTTATTTAAAAGCCCTGGAATATGGTATATTAAAATTTCACCAAGAACGAATGGCACAAATTAATAAAATTATTAAACAGTTATGGCGATCTATATATAGAGGCAATGATTGTGATTATATAGAAATTAAAACGGATGAAATCAAAACAGTTGGTGTTAGACGCACATATAACTATAAAGTTGTACAAATGAAAAACGATGTCGAAATTGACATGCGTGGGCGTTGTAGTGCAGGGCAGAAGGTTTTAGCTTGTTTGGTCATTCGAATGGCTTTAGCAGAAACTTTTAGCCAGAACTGTGGCATATTGGCTTTAGATGAACCCACGACTAATTTAGATCGTGCAAATATCGAAAGTTTAAGTATGGCTTTGGCTAGAATTGTTAATGCCAGACAAGTAGAAAAAAATTTCCAACTAGTAGTTATAACACATGATGAGGAATTTCTGGAAGCACTAACTAAAGTTGACAAAGTCTCACATTATTGGAAGGTTACTCGTAATGAGAAAGGAAATAGTCGAATACAAAAGGTATTTTTATAATAAAAGTGTTTGTGACCATATACAGTAAGTTTAACTAGCAGTGTATGTATTTACCATTTATGTTATTAATTAAAAATGACTAAACTCTTTGAAGTTGTTATCCATAAGCGATGACAATTTTGTAAGTTTTTAGTGTTATGTTAGGTAATACTGTAAAATGACCACTGGTGGTATTAGATCCTTAATTCATCTAAACATTTTCAAAATTACAATTACCAAGAAATATTCTATAACTGAATGATTATAATTGTTCCATGTTAATCCATTTGTGCAGAATCATTATGTTCTAGGAAACTTACACTCTTGAGTTTGGTCTTACTTCCTGCAAATTGGGAGGGTTACTCTTTGTGTTGAGTGTCATTGTTACAATGTCATCATTTTTTTAACTGTTTGTAACCAAAATCTACTTGGAAACCACTAGTACTGAATGTAGGAACTAGTATCTACGTGCAAAGGATGTTTGAAAACGACCACACAAGTAGATAACTATAAAACTTAATGCAATAAGGAAAATCGGCTATAGACATGTATCCTTGTAATAACCAAAATCTAGTTAGAATGGCTTAACATTTGAAAAATTAGAAAAATGCAGTTTTTTAAATACAACAGCTAGAAATTGTATATACATCTTCAAGAATCTCAATTAGTGCTTTGTAATAGAATACCATCATTCTTAACTGTTTTGTGGCCACTTTTGACCATGTCTCGTTCCCAATCTTTTGAGCCAATCATTTTCAATATCTTGAAAATTGCTAGACCAACAAATGCAGATAGCATATTTTTCCTTTTAGAGTTAAACTTGGATGGTTTCAAATAAAGCATAACCTATCTTTATAAGATCTAACACTTGTAACTCAATAGAACATTAGCAATGTTAATTTAATTTTTATATTCTTTTTAGATGTGTCTTTAACTATAATTAACAAGTTTCGTTTAGGATGTGTATATTAACTGTTATTAACTATTGTAAATGGTAATAATCTGTTCGTTTATTTTACCGTTAAACGTATTACTAAAGTATTATTCAAAGTTGATAAATACACGTGTACGAGCCTTAACAACTATATTGTGACAAAAAAATACATAAATAAGTCGGGTATTTGTCAGTTTATTTGTTTTTATAATAATTTTTTAATTTAATACTAAGTAAGTAGTTAAACAACAATGGGTCTAATTAGCTGCACAAAAAACAAAAACTAGTTCTATAATCTCTAATCAACAAGAAAAATGTTCAAGTGTGAGAACTTAATACTGAACATAACCCGAATTTTTATGTGTAATATGGAGTAACATCGCTGTTTGAATTCGGTTGGGCTTTGACTCAACTAAGGATCTGAGCTTTTCAGGAGTAAAAACCATTCTAAATTGGCTCCAGTAATGTCCGTTGTGTGGTTTCGTCAATGCTGTTATTTTATGTAACACTGTTTCAATGACATTGAGGTCAGAACTGTTGGTAGGCTAAGAAAGACATTAGCATTGTGGTTGCAAACCATTTTTTGTGGTTTTGTTGTATGACTGGGCATCCCATCGTGCTGAAAAAGTAATTTTTACTATTTAACAGCACGATGCTCGGTAGCAGATGGTTTTGCAATATTTGTTGACATTTTATGGCATTCATTATACCATCGATAGATTCAAAGCTTCCTAATCCTGAAGCTGCCATGCAGCCTCAAATCATTACTCCCACAGGAAATTTTATCGTACGTTTTAGACAATCTTTATGAAAAGCTTCATGTTTAATACGAATCATGCATTTGCGGTGATCTCCAACACGTCGAATTTTGAATCGTCGCTAAAAATTACTCTGTGCCAATCTTCTACCAATCAAGATAGTTTAGATTTTGCCCATGCAAGCCTGGTTTTCATTTGTTTTCCATCAACAGTGACTTTACCTTTGCCTGCACAAAAACACTTTTAAATCGTTACGTGTAATTCAATCTTATAAAACTTCACACCACTTTTACGAATCACTGGGAACATCATTCAGTTGACATTTAATTTTGTGATGCCATTCAGCCGTAATTTGCCTTAAAGTATTTTTCTGCCTTTTTTTGCATAGTTTTACTAATAGTTTCTTATTCCTCTCAAACTATTTTTATGATGATCCGGACTTTTACATTTCTATCCAGGATATTTCCTGTTTCAATGCTTAACTCAACCACTGTAATTTTAAGAATTTTAAGATTTATCTATCACTTCACGTATTGTTTTAGTGTGGCAAAACTTTATAAACACTAACTCGTGAATTTTTGAACTTTTAGAAATACCATCCACTATGTTTTTCGATAAAAATAGCCATCTACTCAATACAGTAAGAAAACATTACTGATTAATATATTTAGTTGCCACAACACAATTTGAACAATTTTCTTGTTTATTACAGTTGATGTAAGTATTTTGTTTTTTCTGTTGCTGATTGGCCCCAATTGTTGTCAATTAACTAGTTTTTAGTATTAATATTAAAAAATTATAAAAACAAATAAAAGTCAATTACCTAACTTATATAGGTATTTTATTTTGTCCCAATATATAGTTATTACGGTACGTACTATTACACCATCGTATTATGCAAGCTATTTAATGCACATTTTCGTTAATAATTTTTTCAGTTGATGTTAACTTTTCAAAACTTCTAAATTAATGTAAAATTCGGGTAATATTGATTAGTTTTATAAGAAATTCTGAAAAACTAGTATGCATTTAAGAACATGTTAACCTGAGTTTGCAAAAACGAATAGTTGTAAACCTTGTGAATATAAATTGGCAAAAAACCTGAACATAAGGACCTAGTATATTTACAAGTAAATTTGTTTTTAATATTGTTAAATTAGCAATTCAGCATTGGTTGTTGAATGATCAACTTTGATAATCATTGCAAATTTCTGTTTTGAATATTTGTTTCAGTTTATGGCTTTCAAGAACGTAGTGTCAGTAAATCCTATGTACTGTCGGTAGTAGGCTTGTATTATATTTACCTCGAGTTCTTAGTTAGTATTGAATATTCTTAATTTTAATAATGTAGTATATTAATTGTAGTATTGTCATTGTTTTGATCATTTATTAGTATCTATTGTATGTTAGCACTTGTATTTGCCTGTAGTTACTGCAGAAATTATGTAACTGGTGAATTTGTTTTTAGTAAGTTACTATAATATTTGTAACCGTAGATTAATTTTTATATAAGAGCTAGTGGTATGTATCGTAAATAGTTTATAAACAATAATGAATAGTAACTATTTTTATATCAACCAAAATTATTCTTAAATTTTGTTCTAATGAATCTTGATTTTTAATACATTGGTCATAAATGCATCCTTCTTTAATATAAAACAATAATAAAACACAAATATAATATATGTTCTGAACATATATATCTGTTCTGAACATACCTGCACCTTGATGAAGTTCTAGAATACTAAAACGGGTAGAATAGCTTGGGTGTTTCAGTAAGCTTGTGCCGTGCTAGCAGTTGTGATGTATAATAGTCTTTTTCAGCTCTAGGTTTAACCATTCTTGTTTAGTATTATAAGATAATATTAGCATAAGATGTGTAGTATTTATAGGGTAGGAATCTGTTTTTAGTCGAATCCCAAAAGCTCTGCGAGTATTGTTAAGTTTAGTTGATAAAGGGACGGCAAGACGGTCGTTCGGGTTTGCAGTGTGTTAGGGAAACACAAAAGTAAGCAAGTGCGGTAAGAATAATGCAAGTGAAAATGGAAATGTGTTTTTAACAAGGCAGACCAAGAGTGAATATTGCTGAGGTTATCCCTGCAAGACAGGTCTGCAATATAAGGTAGGATCGATCCTAGTTAATACTTTCGTTGTGATACCTGGGGTTTTTGTGTGAAGTAATTATTCAACGTGCTGCAGCGTAGAAATAGCTTTAACATTCCAGCGAGTTGGCGTTTGCAAGGGAGTAAATAAAACGGTGTGAGTTTAACATATTGTAGTGCCGCTCTCTTTTGTTACGTGTAGGTATTTGGACACTTACTTTATGCAAGGACAATGATAGTAATACCTACTATTTTGGTATGAACTCTTATTAGTTTTCTTGAGTAGTGTAGGGTCGATTTAGTGATTAGTCATGCAAGTTTAGTTCATTATTTGTTTTATACCTTTTACTAAAATTTATTGCATTAAAGGTTTATACGGAAGCAAAACTGTTACTATTTGCTCTACTTTATTTACGTAAAAAGAACCCTGTTTGAGGGAAATGTGTCAATCTAAAGAGCCGAACCGTAGGTTTAACCACATTAGTGGGGTCTTCAGTGAGGAACCAGGCTGACAGTTCGTGAAAAAGGGCAGCAGTTGTTTTGGTACTTAGAGTGGCAGAGACCATAGGGTTGGTATGGCATTCTAATCCACATTACTGCTATGTAGAAGGTAAGAGGAAACCACCACATTACATTTCATTTTCCAATACTAAGGCCAGGAAACGAGTTTTTTCTTAACTGGAATAACTCCAATAGGTTAGCTCAAAAAGATATTTTTAATAATTATCAATTAAATAATTCGGTAATTTATAGTCACTCCAGTGGCTAAATGGAATTTGAAATTTTCATGGAATACATCATTAAATGCTTTCCTAGAACATATAGAACGTAATGTTTCAATAGAAAATTATGTACTATCAAGGAAAAAGACGAACTAATTTAGAAACGGGCAGCATATACCGATCAACCATCTTATAGTAAACCATACACTACACCGAAATTTTCTTCTTTACATACTACACCATCCGGAAACAGACAGACCAAAGACTTGTAATCATTTAAATTAGAAACGGGCACGTCACAAGGTCATGTAGTGTCCCGAACATTTTATAATTCGACCTAGCAATTTAAAATTTTAATTCGAGAAAATGAAAATTAAAAAGACCAAGCAATGTTGGACTATGTTTTTGAACTATGTCACTATAAATACTTCAGGTATTTATTTTCTTGTTCTTTTAGCTTCTAGTGCGAGTACTACAATTTTAGTTCAAAAGGGTTTGGAAATGTTTTCACTTTTGGGTATAAAAATTCAAACAAAATTCTCCTGATTGTGAAATTGCAAACGGACAAACTCTACAATCTATAGAAACAATGACATCAATCAGATTAAAGGAAGAGGTAGTAGTTTTAAATGTTTTAGTAGTCTCAAATGTAGCTCAAACTTTAGTTTTTGGCATTGATTTTTGTTCATCCATATGCATTATCCCAAATAGTTTTAAAGGCATATTCATTTTTGTTAAATTAGATTCAATAGAAACTTCACCTTCAACATTATATATATTCTACTGTAGATCTTGAGCCTGAACAATAAAATTTATTAGAAGTTATTATGGGGTAAATATTTTGAAAATTTGCCAGAATTAGGTGTCACTTCTTTGGTCAAACAAACGATTCAAGTAAAACAACGTTATTATAGAGTAAGTCTTGCTGTACATACACCATATCGATAGTGAGTTAAATAAACTTCATGTTAGGTGTTGTGTATTAAAACACTAGTCCTTGGAGTAACAGTATTACTGGTCAAGAAAAAAGACAAGTTTAGATTTGTTGTTGCTTTTCGAAAATTGAATAATGTCACTCAAATAGATACATTATGTTTCATTAATCTTGGATAATCTCCAAGATACCAAATTTTCTTCCACTTTAGATCTCGAATCTGCATATTTTAAGATTTCGTTGGAAGAAAATTCTTGTTAATATATGGCCTATATTATGTCACCAGATTACCAATTGGGTTGCATAATTCACCTGCTACGTGGCAAATATGTCTGGATCGTCTTGTAGGTCCAGAATTAGACCCTTATGTATTTTGTCATCTTAACAATATCATTATGGTTACAGATTCATTTAAAAAATATTGAAATTTTGTAAGAGGTTTTTAAACACTTATTAGAAGCTGGCCTCACCCTTAGTAAACATAAATGTCACTTCTGTAAGAAGGAATTGAAATATTTGCGCTGTTTGTTACAGTATTCCATGCAGACAAGAACGAACGTAGTAAAGTATAAAGAAAATCGCCCGCACCGAATACCGCAACAAAACAGAAGGGTCCAATAGAAATCTATAAAAATTGCATGCCATACTCTTTTAAAACGTTGTACAGTGGGGTGGGTTACACAGAAAGAAAAATTGGAAACCTCAACAAGTAGATTTAATTACAAACCGTTAGTTAAACATAGTATAAAAAGGAATATCTAAAGAAACCAAATCGAACATTTACATAAGCGTCCTGTTATAATATAATGGAAAAAAGCGTCAACTCGCATATAACACAACATAAAAAAATATACATTTAAGCCAATATGCATGTAGGAAATCTAAATAACATATACATATATATGTACATAATGTTTCTAACAGTAAATATATACAAGAAAAAAAAATTAAACAATATATACAGTATTTTTACCTGCTCTGTGAAGTGCACTTCCTAAAAGAAATAATGTATCCCTAACTGAAATGAACCAAATGTCAACTTATTTCATCTTATAAATCAGTAAACAAGTTGTTGACGTTAGCATTAATTTAAAAAACAGTAAAAATTGCTCTAATGCGAGCTTTGGTTTATGCTAATTGTGCCTTAAAACCAATCATGTAATCACTTGTGCACTTATCATGTGAAAGTAAATTTTTAGTATGCAGTCTGTAATTTAGTGTAACCACAAAAGCCAATGCACTTACGTGGTTATCAACCAACAAAAGAAGTGTCTATATTTCATGGAAGCATAAAAAGACGATAACAAAATTTATGTATCTGGTACCATTGCAGTGGATTTGGAGTTGCGCGCTGCACTTGCCGACGGACTGAATACTCTAGGCAACTAAGTTTGACTGTAACACTTGTAACGAATATATATTCTGTAGCACTATTTTTGCAAGAATCACATCTGTACAATTTTAGTCTGTGGTATTTAATTCTCGTATTTGATACTGTTATATCTGAATGAAACAATTCCACAATGGAACAGGAAATCATGACCGTTTAATTAACTTAAATGCTTTACCCAGAAATATTTAATAATAATATACGCTCAAAAAACATATTTAAAAGGGAACTAGTCGTTTGTGTTGCCTAACCTACAGGCGGATTATACCCGTTCAGTCGTTAAAATTAGGATAGCGCTTGCGTGAATATGGTCACGAGGTGATGCGCTACGCAGATAGGCGGTTCCGTACTTGCTCGGAATGAATAACCAGGCAGCCATTTGTATTTGAGAATGTAGTTTAGACTGCATCATCTACAGATGGGCTTCCAAATTCTACATAAGTGGGGCCTGAGAATAGGCGTGTTGTGGTAGTAAAAATGGTTCGAGTCGGTATTTGGTATTTGTTAACGGTGAGTTCGCATTATTCAAATAATTTATAAAATATCTTTATTTCCTTAGCGCATGAAGTAACATACATTTGAAGTACACATGAATTAACTAGATATACGTATAAAGAGATTGGGACAATGTTCGTTTGTTAAGTAACTACAGCTGTTGTTTGGTGTTTTGTTACAACCAATTAGTAAGCAGATTCCAGAAAACGTGCATCGCTGTTTGATAACTAGGGGACACAGCTTTATTAAAAACAGGTATCAAACCTTTCTTTTGTTATGTTTGTGAGACCTTGAGTGTGCTCACATAAATTGTAGTCGAAAATTGCTTAGTTATACTAAATTTTGTGCATAAAGAACAGCGTAGAAGATTATTGTTAAGAAAGGCTATTAAAATAATTTTGCAAAATACGCGGAACATTCACATGTTAAAATGTTGAGATTCTAAAGTCCATTTCCTGCCTTTTAAAAAAAGTTCATTACAGATGTCAAATTTTAATAAGCTCATTATACTTGAATAAGTTGAAATGTTATTTATCCAAGTTAGCTGCACGTGATTCAATTTTTTAAGAAATAAATTAAACTCAATGTGAAACATATGTAAGCCAATAAACAGATCTGAGTATTTGGTATCAGAAACTTGTTATAAAATATTATTAAATTTAAGGTCTTGTTGTGTCAAGACAGATTTATAAAGAATCCAATTTTATTATTTCATTTTTGTAATTATATTTGAAAAAAACGAAAAGAGAGAAACTATATTAAATTTCATTTTTGGGCTCAAGTTTTTTATTCCATGCACAATTAATTTTACTAAAATTTAAAAAAAAAAAAAAATCTTTGAATAATGAAAGTAGACGAATGCTGAAGTAATTTAAAAAACACAGATATGCTACAACTGATTTGTTCTAGGTATTCATTTTTGATTCAAATATCTTTGGTGTGGTAATCTTAACATTATCCACCTGTAATTATTAGTATGCTTTTTTATTAGAAAGCACAAACAGTGTCTTTTTAATAGAAAGTTTGTTGTGTATTTTTTCTTTCAGGGTCATCGAGATCGAAGAGGTTGTAAGTATGTTCCATAGGTTTCCACATGTGTTAGTTCATTAAGTTGTAAGTTTTTTATGGTGCTTATATCCCATGAGTTTCTGTATCTTCTCATAGGAGTATAGAGTTTCTAGTATTGCCCATATAGAGTGGCGCTCAATTCCTTTTTTTATATTAGCTTATTGTAGAGTTTATACCATCCCCACGCCCTTTCTCATTGCTCACCCTTGGAGTAATTCCCAGACTTAGCCGCGAACAAATAAAGCTTCACTTGTATCCAACGAGTAGTGGAAGCAAAAAATGTTACACACTAAGTAAAACAATGGATTTTAATTTGCGACGTTAGAGCGTTACTTCGCGGTAAAAAAAATGTATAGGAAGAATCACTTTAAAGCTCAGTTTATATTTGTAGGGACAGAAAATAATGTTTTTTTCTCTTCCAACAATAATTCCCAACGCTAGAATGTTAAATATTCTGCGCACGCCATTTTGTAGATATTTTTAAAGAGCAGCTGCAAAATATTTCTAGAATTGGGCTTGCAAGTAATAGCCAACTAAAGAAAGCAAAACACCTCAATATACTATAATGAGTTCCATAAATTTGTCCGCATGAGAAAACGATGTATGTTTAAATGTTCAGGTAAGTTTGCAACCCACCTAACAGCATTATGGAGTAAAGTGTATAACAGGTTGTCTAACTGTTATAGAAACGATAGTGATTTATTATTTTGACCTACAATACCGAGAATGAATTAATAGGGGACGGTTTTATGGCGCGTAAACTTGAGTGAGTTGAATACCGTGTTAATTATTTTCTAATAAGCGTGTAGATAACAAACATATTAAAAATATTTTAATGATGCAGATGGTTGAAACGTATTTTATGACGCGAGAAGTTTTAATCTTTCAAAGAAAACCACAAAAGTATTTGATGCAGGTGTTTAACTTATTCAGCGAATTTATAATACGACTGACGAAGCAAACTATTATATAATATACTTATGGAAATTTTATAGGGCGTTTTAAATAAGTACGCCTTTCAATTGGAAGGTAACCGAACGTGTTAAATAAAGGATCGTATGATTCGAAATAAAATAAAAAGAATACGTCGATTAAGTTAGACATTATTAGGAAGCGCTAGTTAGGTTTTGGGCCTTGGAAGCTGCTTTTTTAAAAAGTCTTCTTCCAAAACTCTTCTAACAATATTTATTTAAACTGAATTACAATATTAATTTTTTAATTACAAGTTAGTGGATCAAAAATATTCTAAGTTAAAGTTAGTATGTAACAATTTTATTTTAGCAGTAAAAGAACCTATTCATTAAACGTACAATGAATATTGAAATACCTTTATTAACTAAAATAAAGATTCGAGTAACAATCAAATTTTTATAGTATTACTATATCTAGGATTAGTAGTCTATTTGTTTCGGAGTTCGGTGCAATTCCACAGCCACTGGCGCGCGCGTGAGAGGTTCGAGAACCCCACTTATGATCCTCCCACCATGCAAGAACGCAGCGAGCGCACTCGTCGATAGTTAAAGGCAGCGTGAAGATGCATTCAAAAAGAATGGCGAGTGACCTCCGGGTCGCCTTATTTTGGTGAAACACTTCCTGAGTAACGGTTAGTACTTAATCCACATTTTGCATATTCGTTATCATATTAGCTAATTTAAAAATTTATTTAGCGCAACAATACGTCAGAAATTGCAACGATAAATTAGAAACCGCACGACCACTTTGAAGTTACAATTTAGAAACCTTAACTTATGGACTACACAATGAAAGATTATATTTGTAAATACAATTAGACAACGGAGGAGTACGCTATGAAGTAATGCTGCCGTGAAGCAATGTGAGAAATCCGCTTCGCTCCTACATCTGTATTAAAGCATGGAAAACAAGCATATTTAGCTGCAGGCCCCGCACTGCGAAGTTGTTTCCATTGCAACCAAGGACGACAGCCGGTATTGGGTTCGTAATAGAATTAAGAATTTCCTCAGTACTTCCTTCTGAAAGTACATTATTTCATTTTGTTTGTTGGATATACAAAATTGTTATTCACTTTACCTGTGATTAGACTGGTTTTTCCCCAGTATCGGGTTTGATTTCACTTAGTTTCGTAAATATGTGACTACACGTGGCTACAACGTAAATTAACAGCTGCTATTACGTCACCTGTTTGTTTGAACAATGCCGTCAACAATTGCACAATGGCTTACAGATGTTTAGCATTACAGTACTGCCACTTTTGATAAAATTAGAGAATATCTTGGTGATTCTTTTGACTTCAAACTAATATTAATTTTGTTAAATTAATGAGAAAATTTCGTATATTCATTTATAAGTGACCTACACAGATCTGGTTGGGTTATAAAAACTTAATATTGTTAGTTACACTGAACTGTAATATATTTGAGTAAGGATCAGTTGATAAACCTTACAACAATTTTGCAAGAATATCAAATATTTATTTTATTTAATTATAATGAAATTTTATTTACTGAAACAAAGAAAATTCTTTCTAGTAAATTAATAATCTACATTTAAAGTTTTTATTCTGATCTGGTTTGATCAGACCTGATAAACAAAAGACAGCAAGAGTTAAATTTTTATGATTCCAGTATGTAGGAAATATTCTCTATGTATTTTAGGTATACTTGAGGGACGCAAATAGTGTTCCCATTTTTTTTAGATGACTTAACTATTATTCTTTCTTACAGGAGCAGTGTCTTATTCTGTTAAGACAAGTTTGTATGTCAGCGAAGGCGATCTTTTTTTTCTTTGGGTCTCCAAGTCCGCCCTTAGAAATTTGCTATGCCATTAATATAAATCAATCTGGACTTGGTGGCGCCTGTTTGTTTTAGTTTGAGTGTGACCCCCCACAGATTTCGACTTACCCCCCCATTGCTCATAGCTCTACCCAAGGAATAGACCCCTAGTTACGTCGGAAGACTTTGTTTTGCAGACACCTGACTTGGAGCATGGTGATAATAAAGTAGTGTCGGCCAGGAAAATTCGTTTCACTAGCGCCCATGCGTGAGGCTAGCGGAGCCAACAATTAGAGAGAAAAAAAAAATCGTTACAAGTATTTTAATCAAACTAAATTACGGCGAGTAGCTGAACTAACAACAATGTTAAAGAAGCTCAAGACTGACTAGCCCTCTTGGGCTCTCTAGGGTATTTATGTTGTCCCTGCCCCTCACATTTCTCGTGTGAACTGCAGAGCTCATGTCTGCTTATTTCTTTATTCATTTATACAATACAAAGTAACAATCTTAATTCTAATAATTGCGGTTTTATAACCTACTGTGACCTGCACCAGCAGTATCACGTTGCGTCTGGAATACATTGTATTCAAATCCGTTATCACAACTTGCTTGTTAACTTTTATTAATCTATTCTTTAAATATCCTTGAGTTACATTGTTGCATCTAACTTAAGTTTCTTAATAGTTTCATTTAATTACATATATTCTAATTTGGGGGATATGTTACTCGCTTTGTAGTAAACGTAGGCCAAGGTAGTTGGAAATTAAAATTTATGTACATCATGCAGAAATTAATCGATTTTGGAGATATAACGTAATGTGTTGTTAATGAAAACTGTCTTTCAATAGATTCTGATAAAGTTCAAGTAATTTTAAATATTCCAACTCCCAAAAAAAGTTAAAGAAGTTTGTAGAATAAGTGGTATGGCATCATGGTATAGACATTTTATAAATCAGTATAGTGCTATTATTGCATCTTTAACAGCCTTGTTAAGGAGAAATCAGAAATTGATGTGGGATTAACTATGTGAAACGACTTTTGCCACAATTATAAATTGTCTAGTCTTCGTACCGATTTTATCTTGTCCTAGACTTGACTTACCTTTTACAGTTCAGACTGATACTTTAGATTATGGTATTACATGTGTTTTAATGCTATCGATTAACAATGAAGAACATGTTATTTGTTATATTTCGGGATCTTTGACTCCTAGTGAACGAAAATTTTCTGAAGTAATACGTTTTCATCAAAACACTAAGATATATTTGTTATTAAAAGGAATAAAATTAAAATATTTTACACGCAGCTTATCCTAAAATGAAAATCTTTTATAATATGTCCACATATTTATGTATAATTTATTCACAATTGAGTACTTTGATAACAAAAATGTGGACCAAACTCTTTGAGAAACGCCTTGCTATGAGCAGAATATAGTAAATACCATTATTCTTATTTTAGAACACGATTCCTTTGTCATCAAATTATGTAATAAAAATGAAAACTCTTTTTAATCACGGTCCCTATGCATTTATACTCAATTTACAGAGTGTTTTCACAAATTCGTTTTATTCTATACAAATAAATATCTACATAATTGGGCTTTTCATTTTCTTCACTTTACAATGTTGGATGTTTACAAGAAGATGCTGTATGACTTCTCGATGACATCTAATCATATTCATAAATCTTCAGTGTGGAACACTCAAATGGAATAAATTTCTTATTTCGGTATCTGAACATATTTATAGGAAATCCTGAAACACTTCAATTTTAGATTATGAATTGACATCCTGCAACAAAAAAATTTGATCCCTACATTGAATCCCTTTTGAGCGACAGTTACAAGCACCAATGTTTTGAATAGGAAAAGTCTTTTCATTCTCTATTCAAAACTGTTATTGTTTTCACATTTATTCCAAATATTAACACAAAGATAAAATTATCCGATTACCGAAAATCGTTATAAACCATATAATTGACCCCTTTTTCATTGAGGGCAAATTCAATTGCGATAATTATTTAGCACTACTTCAAAATAATGCCGTTCCAACTTTGACAATTTATTTCCTTATTGAGGAACCCTCAAGTTTCGACAAGTACGATATGGTTCCAGCAAGATGGAGCACTACCATATTACCAAGTAGAAATTTAGAAAAAATCAAAGGTAGAGGTTTTTCAAAACCTCATGGGCTGTTGCGCAGAACACCAATTTAAGTTATTTACGATAAAGTGCATCCTAAAAACATTCACAACTCAGCTGTCGATTTTTAATTCATCGGTCATTTATTTGCCTATTAAGATTTGTGGTTCATTATTATTGTTTTTGATTATTATTTATGAGATTTCAACTTTGATTCAACTTTAACCAGTTTTTACAAAACTACTGCAACTTTGTCTAGTTTTTTATTTGTAGGTGTAATGAAGGTTTCAATTCAATTAGAAGAATAATGTTTGGTTTTACAGATTATTTTGTTATTCTGAGCTTTTAATTTTACAATGGGTAACGTCAAGAAAACAGATCACAGTTAAGAAAGAGAAATTATTTATAGTGTGCATAAGTTTATAAGAGAAGAAAAGAATGGAATGCCTGTCACTCCTATGAATAATTTACAAGAACGGGAAGCAACAGCAACTGGAGTCGAGCGAATTATTTCAGAAGCGAAGAGCAAACTGGAGGGTGGCAAATTTGTAGTACCAAGGAAGAAAATTAATAAGAGAAGTCCTAAATCTAATGCGGGCCAATTTAAGGCTTTTGATAGTAATTTTATAATTTTTTAGATTTATGAAATATACATTCTTAAAGAATAATAAAAGAACAGTATTTTAGCTGCCAAAAGTTTTGAAAAAATTTAGCCTGTCTATTTTTATCCTCACACGCACTGAAACATGACTCACGAAAAGAACAATAAACAATACACCAAAAGAGTTACAGGTTCCGCATACAAACATTGTAGTTTTATAATTTATACTGTTGAAAAATTACTGATTATGCAATCCACATAGCTTAGCAGTTGAGTTAATTCAGAACACGCATCCGGAAATTCAATTTTTTTTTAGATTTTACTTATATTGTATTGTTCTTTCTTTTTATATGATACCTCTCGCTTCCTTCATTGCGTATCTTACAGCCTATGAGATTTTGAAAGACCTATACTTATAGATAATATACTTTAAAATTTAATTTTTTGAGGTTATTTAATATCAGTTTAAATTCAAAAAATGCATCACCAGCAACCGAGCAACCAGTATTTTACTGTGCTCGAAATCTCTAGCGCTTTGCTAATAGAGATAAAATACTTCTACCATATAGAGAAGTCATGGTCATAAATTACACTACGTACTTCCTTTATTATGTAAAAGTATACAACCAACCATTCTTCTAACTAATGGACCAATATGCACGCAGCATCCAAATAAATAGCATGCACACTTAAAACACTCCTTAAACAATAAGAGACTCGTCCGACACCCCTCAAAATACATAATGGAACCTTTCGAACGACAATACAAACAACCCCAGGATATTAAAGTAGCTCCGAACGCTACAGCAAATTACTTCTTAATTGTTTCCTTCTTAAGTTAGCCTCAAACCTAGTATGTCGCCCGTATGCCAACATCTCCACTTATCGGCCGTAGGGTACCAAAGCATAGAAACCCTATCCCAGTCACCGTCGCTAGGTGTCGTATTGCATTCAGCTTAACTATTATCTTTTACATAACACAGATCCTGGTCTTCGTCGTGAAGCCACAACGTTCAATTCCTCAACATAGAGAAACCAGAACGCGACAAATTTTTTAGTTTAGTAATTTTTACTGGCAGATGTTAGATCTTTTGTTTACCGCTGCACTGCTTTTTCCCGCGTTAAAACAGAATATTTATATACTTTATCGTTTTAGCTCTGCGTATAAATTTGGCGTATTTGATATTATGCTTTAATAAAACGCTACAGGACTGCAGTTCTCTGGATGCGGTCAATATCAAAAACCCGATCCGAGAAAAAGCACAAATTAATGTAAGATTTGTTGAATATAAATTTTAAAAGTAGTAGATTTATGGAAGAAAGTTTTTAGTAATTGAAGTTAGTCATTAAATTGATGCACGATTTAAAATATGAGTAAAATTATTATATGAAAAAATAACAAAGCAGAACGAAATAGAAACGTAATGTATTTTTCTTAACCTTCTTGGAGAATTAAATCACTCGTTGTTAGAATAGTCTTTATTTACGTTTCGATACATGACCTAGGATCGTTGTCCAAATTTTAACAAGTATGAGTGGTTTAATTCCCAAAGAAACCTAAAAAAATCGCAACAAACACATAGGGAATATTTAGAAACGTAATGGCTAAGAAATTGCTTCTAGAATGAAAATGAAACTTTCACCGACGAAGGTATTTTAAATAGTTTGAATATGTTGAGAGAGCTAACAGCTGTAGGAAAAATGGAAAAGTAACGGCATTAATAGCTAGTTTACCCGAAAACCATTTAATATTTTATAAAGTACCACTAACAATCTGATTATTAAAAATTGCAGAACTAGTGACATGATTGATGGAAGAGATGCGTAATCAAAAATGAAACGGCAACTACAAAAGCGTGTTTCAACAACCGAAACTGCTACTTAGTGGTGCACTTGTTTTGTGCTACTTACAGGTGGAAGCGAAGTTATTTTGGATATTCATAGGAATTTTTGCATATATCATTAAAATTTTGTTAAAGCGTTTTTAGGTTCGCATGGCCGCTTATGAATCTATAGAACTGAGAGATAACGTCGACATTTCCTTTAGTAATTGCAAGGCATTTGCATTTTTGTTTTTGAATATTTGTATATTTAAATTAGGGAGTTATCGCATGACCACGGTTAAATTTATCGTATGCTATTTTTGTTAATTTAGCAAAAAGCGCATGCGCGCAGACATTACGTACGGTAAATAAATAGCCGCGATCCGTTATTTTCGTAAAATAGTGTGTATATATACAACTATTTGTTTTATTTGACGTTAGTTTTGAAAACTTGAATGTATCCTTGTAACTTATTATTGAGTTTTTAATTGTGAATTGCTATTAATAGATCAATCCGGAATTAAATATTAATTGTCACACATTCAAGGTTAGGTTTTTCGTACGATAATATAGTAGGATGCGATAACTCTAGTTTGTGTTTCTACATAAAATACATTAATCTAAACCATCACGTGACATTTAGCGTTACGGATCTTTAGCGTTGTACTTGCGATAACTCCCTAATTTTTGTTTTGTATATTTTTTAATTGTTTTATATAAATCATTCCTTCATCCGAAAATTATTTTTTTGTAAAGATTCTCAAGCACTAATCCCTTATAGAAACTAATTGCCCTTTTCATAATTATTTCTTTTTTTTACAGTGAAAATATCAGAAAATGTTCTCACACGTTTCTATAAAACTGTCTACTTGTTTTAAAATAGAAGTAAAGTCTATTGGCTTAACTTTAGAATGATGTCACGATTGGATAAAACGCGACATTACCAACGTCAGTTTAGATCAAGGACGTTATAAGAATGGACCCAGACATACTTATATAAATATAGTGCCAACATAGTTCGGACGTGTGTTCATTACTACTCGCTTTTCTAATATTCGTAAAAATATATCTTCTATCCTTTATGTGGTCCTCACCAATAGGAACGTGGGTTTTTACTAAATATCGTTTTTCTGGTTGGTGGTATCATAATCCCCAAGTACAATGTCCTTGATAATCACACATATACCACTGCCGACGATTCCATTCCGGTCTGTCTCTGTAGCGTTGTGGTAAGCATCACGCTTTGCGTGCTCGAGGGCACGGTTTTGTTGCTCGACTAAGTCTGTTTTTTTTTTATTATAGTGCATTCATTTTTTTTGTTTTCATCTTTTACAATGCACAATAAGGGCAACATGAACTTTCTTAACGCCAGTGCTAGCTGAAATCAGTAAGATGTACCTTACATTTGATGCAATATTGAAATTCTATTTACTGGGAAAGCTTTTGCAACGCCTACTATAATATTTTAACGTACTACCGGACGTTGGACATTTACTCTTACACAAAACATTTCAATGCATTTATTCGTTGCTTCGAATTCAACAAAGGCTAATGCCGTTATTGTTTACAAGTTGCTGTTATTACTGTAGAACTAGAGATGGATATAATTTGATACAAAGATGTGAATAACTGCATTAAATTACAGTGTCATTGTATTATGTATACATTTGCAATGATTCTATAGTGCGTTTAACGAACAGATTCAGTAAATGCTCCGCCCATAAATCAGCGCTTGTATTGGTTGGCCGGATTCAAACAACCACACATTTCAATTTATAACATTAACCTACAAATGTCAATTAGTTTTTCGTGTTTGTCTTTGCTTTATTTTTTGTTCACTCGTCTTTCGTAGTTTTTGCTCTTGTACTTTTTTTTTCAAAAACAGTATTTTGCAATACTTATTACATTTGTGTAGGTTATTTACAATTAATTACGTGTAAATCAAGCTTATGCTCAGTTTGTACTGCGCAACTAAGCCCATCCTATTATTTTAATTACTGAATCTGTTCGTTAAACGCACTATAGTTATATACATACAAGGACGTTTTGTAGAAAGCTTAATCTAACCTCACTTTGTTTTGTGATAAATGAGTAGTGTCTAATAATAAAACACATACGCCCATTGTGGGAACAGACAAACGTGGCTATATACGGACACACAATATGTTTAACGATGATAGCGCAAATACGTGTGTCCAAAAACACCATCCGATGTTGGCACGCATACACGATATACGTTATACCAGATATTTACATTATAGCTTGGTCCATCCTTATAACGTCCTTGGTTTATATTCTAATATATTTAATGAACGCTATACGTATATTTCATTTGACTAGAAGAATGAGTGGCAACACGGTACAGAACTACGAATCTTTATTTTCTTAAATGGCAGTATCTCTCGAATGCAATTCTAGGAATTCATTTGCATACAGTTGTCAACTCTTTATTACTACATTAACGTCATCTTAAAGTGAAGCGAATGGACTATATAGTCACAAGTCATGTTGTAGAAATTTATACGAAGAGTGTATGTAGAATTGTATTAATATTATGCACAAGTAAATGTATTTTGAATTATTAACCATAAAGGAATATCTCATTTTCACATATGAAACGCTGGTGCGTTTCTTTTAATAAAGCTTTTAAATCAATGAATTGATTATAATTTTATCTGCTACAGTTCGCTATTTATATATAACATTTAAGATATGAACTGAAATGACAAGAAACGAAAATTTCGTCTCCGAAAATCTACAATTTGATCACAATTGCCATATTTTCTTGACATGTGCAATACTGTCATGTCTGTTTAGTAAGAATGTGCAGTACCAACCTAACTAAATCAATCAAACCGTTTCGATTGATGTTTATGAAACTTCCATTGAGTAATTAAGAGTTGTTTCTATTTGTTTTTGAATGTTTATTGTTGTAATATAGTACATATATTCTTTTTCTCTATTATAGAAGCACACGGTGGTCGAATCTGAAATTCAAATTAACTTCTTGCTTTGACCCATAGAATTTAAATGCAAATAAGTTGAAGCATTTCTGCCCTTCATAGATAGGCAACGCCTGATTCTACCTTCAAAAAGGGGCTGTCACATTCATTATAAGTAGGAATATCTTGGTTTCATCAAACTTTCAGAGGTGAGTGTTTGGCTATTAGGAACCTAACCCCTTATGATTTTGGAAAGGTAGCAGTAAACAGGAAATATTTGTGTGCAATAAAGAAGGCTATATTTATTCATTAACCCTGAAGAACTCGCCCGGATAAAAGTTACTGCAGCACGTGCATGTGAGTACTATGTTCACAATTGTATTGTTGATGTGAATTATACAATATGCCTAGTTGATTGTGCGTCACCGCAATTTATTTAGAAACAATTTCACTACAGATCGATAGGAAGGAAACGAGACTATAGTTCTAAATTTTTACTTAAATCTGAATATTTTATGTGATTATAATCTGATTTAATACATAGCATAAATGAACAATATACTAAACTATTAAAATGATCTTAATAAAAAGGTATCACTAATTATACTAATTAGACTAATTAATAATAAAGCTACAATAAGTGGGTACTGTCTGACTGTTACCGTGTTGATTCGAAGCACATGACATGCACACGTATTGAAGATGTTCTGTGCAAACTGGTGATTGACACATCTGGCACTGTCTCATGTGGTTTTTTTCCTAGGCAAAAGGCACACAATTTCTTAATTTGTTGTTGAACTTCCTCGTCATTATGTTTTTGACGGTGTTCCTGATGGTTTTAATCCTCAAATACTGCTTTATTTGATTATGTATCGATATATGCACAGTTGTAAGTGATGATTGTGAAGTCAAATGAGAATAAATCAAAATTTTTCCTATACTATCCAAGAATATCCTACGGGTCTGTTTTGTTGCAGTATTATCGGTATGAATTATTTGACAGTTAATACCTCCGACATCTAAAATAGTAAAAAACAGTCTTAGAGGCCATCTACACAGCACAATCTTGAATCTATGTATATTGACTTCATCTGGTCCACGACTCAATGCCGCATTTAGAAAATTTGTAAAATATTATTTTCGGTTTACTGAATGCACCTGTATCTGGATTTATTTTATCTAACGTATGAAATGTTGATAATGCTAAAACATTTTTATTTTTTTGGGTTTGTAAGAAACTAAAGTTAGTTCATTATGAAAACCAAATACGCTGCTAAATCGTGGCCGTTGCTCAGTGTTTATAAAAACAGGTGGTATTCCTTTCTTATTTTTTTTAGGGTACCTACAATTATAGTTCCTTTTTGAAGCATTTCTTCTGCCAGTGGTATCGAAGTAAAGTAATTGTTCACAGTAACGTTTTGTCCAGTATAAAAATTGGTTCAAATAATCTCTTGACTACAGGTTTTACAGAATTATCTAAATGCAACAGACCATCAGATTGTTTTCCTGCATAAACTTCTATATTATTTGTATACAACATTCGTGAATCTACTAGCGCATATATTTTCAATCCATACTTTGCAAGTTTGTTGGCGATGTACTGCCTAAATTTGCAATGTCCTTTAAAGCTTTCTAATATTTCATCTAATGTAAGATACTCCCCAACCTGGTAATTTGCTTTACATTTCTCTACAAATTCTGTAAATACTTGTCGGATTGGTGCCAAATTATCAAACTTTCTTCTTTCCTCTCTATCCCGCACACCATCAAATCGCATAGCTTGTAATAGCAAATGGAATCTCTTTCTAGACATTGTTAGGTGAAAATATTGTGGGCCGTTCTTGCTCCAAAGTTCTTTCGTATTTAGATAATTAGCTTTTCTAACTCCGGCCAAATACAAAAGACCTATTACCGCATACATTTCTGACATCAGTAGCTTTACAATCGTTTTTACGTTGATAAATTGGGTGCACTATATCAAGATAAATATTTGTACAATGAACAATATGTTCAATCATTGCTTGGGGAAAAATAACTACCAACAATCTCTTTCGGATTTTGCATTTTTAGCTACTTGCTTTACACCAGGAGGGTGTATTACTATATTACGCTTCCTAGCATGTACATTAGGACGGCTTGGGTGTGCTTTCCAACGTGTATTTTTATTTTTTCCAATATAGTGATCCTGAATCCATTCGTCTAATGTTTCTACAGCTGGAAGTACTTCAAATTCTTTTTTAGACTGTTCGGTTTCTGTATTATGAATACTATGCTCACTAGCGGCATCACTTTCAATATCATCATCTGATACACAGTCTTGTTCCTCTTCGGCTCCTGACCCTGAGACTTGTTGCTGCTCATATAATTGCCTTCCCAACTCTGCAGTTCGTTTTTCACGATTCGTTATGCAGTATCTAAAACATGTAATCTATAAACAATGCACTTTTATAAAATTAAATTTTATTTACCGACAATATTTTACTAAGTCCAGAACTCGCACAATGAGCAGGAGTGCTCACACTTTAAGCAGTACAATTAACAAAAGATCCTTTCACCTTCAACCACTAAACCGAACTAATCCATTTCATGACATATATAAAGGGATACCTAGAAATTCAGGTAGGAAAGAGATTGTGAATTATGCGGTACAGGTTTGCAAGCAATAACAGTTTACTTTTAAAAGTGAGCACGGTGCTCATAGGGCGAGTGCTCCAGGGTTAAACAGGAATGGGTTTTTGTAGCCTAGGAATGAATATAATCCTGCTTGTTAATTTAATTGCAGTTTTTTGTAGGGTTGGCCTGATTTAATATTAATATTCAACCTGTTTGAATAATGGAGATGGACGAGACAGCACTTGAAAATTATGAGTTGATAAAGCAAGGTGCCGAGGCAAAGTTATACAGAGGAACCTATTTGGACAAACCAGTTTTAATAAAAGAGCGCTTTGAGAAAAAATATAGACATCCTGATCTTGATAATCTTTTAACCAGAGAACGGATTAAAGCTGAATGCCGTGCTATAATTCGTTGCAAAGGTGCAGGTATTAGTACTCCAAGCATATATCGCGTCGACATTCCTAGACGTACTATTTATTTGCAGTATTTTGAGCAGAGTGTTACTGCAAAAGATTATTTACAGTATGCTAGTCCTGAACAAGTTGATACGTTGTCTAAAAACATTGGTACAATATTAGCAAAAATGCATTCAAATGATGTCATTCATGGTGATTTGACCACTTCAAATATTCTTGTGCTTATTGATACTGACGACATGTATAACAATTATGAAGAGTGCAGTTTGGTTTTAATCGATTTTGGTTTAGCACATCTAGATTCGAGTGCCGAAGATAAAGCCGTTGACTTGTATGTTCTGGAAAGGGCATTGATTAGTACTCATAATAATTCTCAGAAAATATTTCAAAATATACTTCAATCATACAAAAAACAGCAGAATATAAGCCGAGGTGATGTTTTAGCAAAGCTTGAAGAAGTGAGAACGCGTGGACGTAAGAGACTTATGGTTGGTTAAATAAGTTGTGTTTTTAATATATTTACTTACTCATTACTTGTAACATAGACTACGTTTAGATTGGCAATTTCAGTTCAGATCGAAATCAAGCTGTTTCAGTTGTCAATTAGAATTCCAAACTTTTAAATCAAAAGGATTTGAATTTGGGGGAAAATATTTCACCAATTCAAAATGAAATTAAAATTAATTTTTCTTCTAATTTATGTTGACATTGAAATGAAGCGAATTTAGGTACGAGTATGGCATTTGAAATCCCAATTCAAACGGATTAAGGTATTTTTCTGTTTATATCGCTGGTTTCAGGCCATTTCAGTCAAGTCAAGGTGTAATATTTTAGGATTGACTGGAACGGTTCAAGCTAATTATGGTTTGGTAGTTTGAAAAACGGTTTTTAAAAAACAATTTTAATCATACTTCTAATACAAATAATGAAAATACGTGTTATTACATTGAATTTCAACTACAGACTAAAGTTCGTACACCTCATTTAAACACGTCCGTTGTAGAAAACTATTCACATGCACATCAGCGAAATATGATCTATCTAGTAACAAGTCCATTACACTTTCTAACAACTTCTAACATAATTAGCTGCTTGAAATCATAATTCTGTATGTTTAACTCAGTGGTATACACAAGCCGTATAGCTAATCTGGACTGAACTCGCCAATTTAAACACAGTCATATTAGCTACATTTTTGCTAATGAAAAACTTAATGTACAATTTGAATAATAATTGTATTTTTACTGTACAAATTTATCTAATTGACAGTATATTCAGCATTTCAGACTTTTTATTCAGAGCGATCCCTAGAGTTAGGAAATCCTGAAAAAATATAGATTGGCCCATAAATAATCTGTCGAAAAATCATAGTGACTGGCAGAGTTCTTAGCAATAGTTGTCTACCCTGTTATAATTATCACACTGCAGGTGTTTGTTTTGTAATTTAACGTACAATAATTCTAAAATTAATTTCATATACTGTATATATGTTACCGTTACTTTGATAAATCGTTTATATGCATAATATTCGGTTTTTAAATATAAGAACCAGCACATCTGGTTATTTTGATTAATAATTCATATATTGAGGTATTAATCATATTAACGTGGTATTATGAATAATATCCAGCACCCTCTGGTTGGTGCGATAAATCTCACATTTAGGCAGGTATGATCCTGGTCCAGTGGCATGTAGCATCAGAATGCATTTTTAAGCAACAGTCGTTAACGTTCATTGAGTGCAGATGTCTTGTATTGATATAAAAACAAGTAGTTTAACACAATGAAGGCTTGTTTTAATGAACAGCTATTGAATGCTTTTCAGAACAAAAAGGAAGATGAGTAAACAAGATTAGGAGATTTTGATTGAAAAAGTACGAGTGTCGAAATCCAAAACCATTGGGAAAAATCTGAGGATTACCAATGATCGAAGTGGTACGACAATCAAGTTGGTTGAGAGTGAAAAGTTAATATACCCTGTGAGTGATGAATCATAATTAGTCCGATATTATGTGCACAGAGACCAGATTTTCACCATAATTCATGAGAGACGCTTGGTGATTGGGCATGGAGCAAGAATTAGACTTTTGAAGGAGCTGCAGAAAAAAATAAATATATTACTTAAGAAAATTAAAATGTGTGACACTATGTGAAACCTGTAAAAAACAATTGAAAGAGTTAAAAAAGGACTTCCAGTACGTTCTATGATTTTTAAAGAGAACCCTAGATGTCAGGTTGATTTAATCGACATGAAGTCAGGCCGACTATGACTATAAATTCATTCTTGTATACCAAATTTGTACAATTGCGGTCGTTAGAGTAAAAGAGCAGAAGAAGTTGCATATAACCTCGTTTATATTTTCACAATTTTTGGTGCACCTAGCATACTTCAAAGCGACATTGGCCGTGAATTCTGTAATCACATCATTCAAGAAGTCCGTTTTAATTGTGTTAAGAAAAACACTGTTCTAGACAGCTTAATGAGCATGATAGTGACGTGCTGCTTCCATTTTACGGCATTATCCAGTTTTGCTGTAGCTCCATAATTTAAAGTATGATTTTTGAGAATATTATTGTTTGAGTCTTTTTGGGATTCGGTTTTACTTTGTTTATAACTATTCAGTTTTCAATATAATTTCTTTTTGTACGTGGCTTTTATTTAAACCATTTACTAAAACAGTGGTGTCATCAGCGTATAGCATGCTAACATAATTACTTCGGTATTTAGGTAGATAGGTAATGTAGAGCATAAACAATATTGGTCTTAATATAGACCCCTGTGGCACTTCTATTGTTCAGGATTGTTTATGGTGCTTCGTATCTGATAAGTAGGATTCCTTAAGTCCACGTATATCATCTTCCTATGGTTTGTTTAGAAATATACTATGAACTACGCCATAAAATGTTTTTGGAAAATTACATAATGACGCAGCTGTTAGTGTTATTATTAATGCCTTTAGTTATGGTTTTCACAACAGTATGCACTGTTGTTATTGTGGAGAAATTCTATCTGAATCCGTGTGGATTGTCGACTACTTTGGTTTTTACTGTAAATTTTAAAATGCGATTTCCTTATAATAGGGATTATGGCTACATGCCTATAACTTTCAGTATTACAATTATTAGGGCCATTTGCACCAACGAATTTAACTAGAGCTTATAGATAAGTAAAGCTTAAAGTGATAGATGTTATTGCACCGTATACAAAGCCACACTTAAACACCCCTTAAATTAAGCCTGGATATTTTTCGGCTTAAACGCCACTTAACCTAAAAGCGGCCGATGTGTATGAATGTCAGTTTTACGACAGCTTTAATATTCTAAATAAAGTATTATTTATCGGTTTAATCCTATCTGCAGGACTACAATCGAATAGATTACAAAATGATAAAACAACGATATGGACATGAACAAAATTATTGATTTTGTATTTCCGAGACTCATTAATATTAGACCAAACTTTATGGAAGACATGGACAATTTAACTTTTTTCAAAAGATTCAGATTTTACAAGTAAACAGTGTTATGAATTTTAATCATTATAGAACATAACTAATTGGGTCCTCTCTGCCGTTATCCATTTCAAAATCAATCAAACTAGATATAGCGTGGTTGCGAAAGTTCAATATTGTTATTGTCAAATGTCATATTAACCATTTACATACCACAGAACTGCAAATGCTTTCAAGTTTTACAATGTTGCCTAATATTCTCTAGGTTTAGTTAAGCTTTATTTGAATGGCTGTTGTGCAAGGCACTGTTTTTAACTGGAGCTTAAAATATTAAGGGTGGCTTAGTTAAACTATCTTAAACAACTCATCTGTGCAAATGGCCCTTATCATTTTTGTAAATGGGAACAATTTTAGAAATTTGCAAAGCACTCGAAAAATGACCCACCTCAAAACATTTGTTTATTAAAATTTTTATTAATAAAGCTGTTATGTCTATGGTGTTTTTAATTATTTTGGTATTTCTACTGTAGTAATCTATATAGTCAAAATCAAACAAGGTTGCTGATGATTCATTGTTTGTAATCGTATGCTTTAACACCATAAAAACATATGTCTAGCATGTTCCAGAATGCGATGGGACCTTGGAATATATTATTCTATAAACATTGACAAATATTATAAACAAATGTTTATTCAAGAGTTTACTTAATCCAAAGAATTCGAACAGTATTATAAATAATTTGATAAGTTAAAAATGTTTTATTAGCAAGTAATAATTTTTGATACCAGATAAAATGTTTTCAAATCACTTCTGTGATAATCTCTGTTAGTGAAAAATGCTAATAGATATTCAAGACCAAATACTTCGAAACAAGTCTTCATTACAACAAAAGTAAGTTATTGTACATCTTAATAAAACATATTTAAAAATGTTTTTATAATTTAGAAAAAGATAATGATTCTTCTAAACCCATTAATAAACGACCTACAATTGTATTGCTGCCGACTTCATACTGCACTCAGCATTGATAATGGAATACTGTTCAAGAATTATATAAAATTTTAGTACCTTCTGCAAGTGCAACCATTATTGTTAGTGGAGAAAAATATTTTAGTGCATCATTAATACAAGATTTTTGCATTGAAACATTATATATAAAATCAACATTTTGAAATATTTATTATTTATGTTCTATAATACAATATAACAAGTATCTGCATAAAGAATTGCCAAAATGAAGTTTTATAATTCTCAGATCAGTATGCTAGTATTTTAAAGTTTAGATGAACTTATTCTACAATCGTCACTACAGTCAGTGTCACTGCCACTACTACGGCTTTCGTTGCTACCATTTATAATTAATGGTTGAACGTCAAATTGTTTTTCAATATTCCACCATTCCTCCATACATTTGTCAGGATGTTTTATACATTTTTGCCAATATGTTTGTTGAAATGATTCAAACCATATCATTCTTGTATTATGATCATTGTTTGTTAAATTGTCTCACATTTTTATTATAATAATCTTTGGCTTTAGCCCATATCAATTGGATTAAATTAACAATGATATGCAGTTAATTGTAAAACTTTAGGTTTTGGACTCTGACTGAGGTCAATGATTCTGTCTTTGACATATTAGTTTCAAAAGGTACTTCTTAATACTAGTGCGAGTTCGGAGTCCTGTACTACATACTTCAGTGGTACACTAAGACAACCTAATAAAACTATCTTTGATACTAAACTTGATGTAGCATTTGTTCTTACCTGCATTACGGATTCAAATGGTATAGACTTTAATGTTTACGTTCCATTTTGAAGTAATTAGGAACATTCATAATCACCAACTGTGTTTGTAATTTTAAATGTTTATTATGAAGCATTTTTAGTGTCAATATGAAATGACAATAGTTTTTAAAAAAACTGTTCTAGATTACAATTAATTGTGTATAATACAAAACGCTAAATGTAAATGAAAACAAAACCAATCTAACTTAATCCTCAAAACAAACTGTGTTTTGTACTTAACCTTCAAAAGCACAAATGAATTTACAAAGTACATGAAATCAGACACACGCTTGCTATATCTTCATTACAACATTGGGAATACACATCTTTCTATAGCTATCCTATTTTATAAAGATGAAATTAGTAGACACAAGTAACATATATTATATTATAGTTGTTTTCTTTGTATGCATTGCGATGAGTCGCACACAAGTTTATTTGGTCCAAACTATACAAAAGGAATTACTACAATTTACACTATCTTGTATATCAAATTTGTTTACTGACTCTATACAAAAGGTTAGCTCTCAATTGTTGGTTTTATTAAAAAAATTGATTCCTTTTTAAATCTTTAGGGTATTTTCAATGTGAAGTACTGCTTACAATTTTGAATGGTATTTTAGAAAAGGGGCGGCTCCATGGCGTAGTTGGTATGCGTGTGATTATTATGCCCAAGGTTCCAGGTTCGAATCTCGACACGGTCCGCTTGAAAAACGTTAGGCTAGCGTTTTTCACAAAAATATGCCCTCGTTCGGGTGAGAAATTTTTTAAGATTTACAACTCTGAATGGAGTCAGTAGTTACGTACCATAAAATTTAAATTATGTCTAGCCTGGCTTAGCCTAAATATGACTAATCTAAAAGCAGAGTTATAAAGTAAGTCAGCAATTGATGCCATTAAAACAGTTATAACAAAAGTAATATAATTTCAAGATTATGTTGTATTAAAAATCGATTAGGTGCTTAAATTTTAAGTTGTACTACACCAGTTTTGGCCATATATAACCATAAACCGCGATTAGAAAACCATGTTATGTAAATTTTGTAACTCAGTACCGTAGAAAAAGCATGATGGCTTGAAATATAAGGTGTTGCAAATTTCGAAACAGTGGCAACATCACGTGTCAACTAAAGAATTTACTGAATCGCTTCAATCTCTTTTGACATGTGCTCGGTAAGAAAAATCAACAAGAAACAAGTAATTGATAGAAACTGTGTACAGTGTGGAACAATTTGAAATTAGGCAAAGGAATAATGTAATTTTATATCCTGCAAACTTCTTATTGTACAATCCATAGTATAATTACAAGCAGGCCCTAGTATTTTTTTTTTGGGAGGAAAAAATACCGATTAACGATTTTAGCCTAAAATAATTTTTAAAATTTATTGTTGAGCCGTGGCCGTATATTTTCTTTTTTTGTACTTTTAGAGGTGACAAAATCAGGCCCAGAAAATTAGGCGTTCGAAACCACTACAACTATTCAACGAAATCATTACAACAGGCAGTTAGTGACTACAACGATAGGCAAAGTAGTCTTGAAGCTATTGGACAAAAATATGGGATTCTAATTGCCACGTTGTATCGTAAAGTAAAATATTTACACTAAAAAACACAAGGTACATTATCTAGTGTGGATGAAATTGCAATTGTAAATTGCATTGTGTTACTTTTGATTGGGGATTCCCGTTAGAATGTAAGGACGTAAGTTAAAAGTTATTAAATAGACGTGACATTCCAGTGTCCATGAACCTAACCTTCAAGCACGACAAATAAGACAAAAAACAATTTGATCAAATTAAATTCAACTACAGAAGCAAATGTTTGAAAATAATCGACTTCATAAACTTGCCTAAAACCGTGAGCCACTAAATGAGTTCTAAAATGCCTTATTGTACCATCAAATATTGATTTTAAATAAAAAACCCATCTACATGTAATAATTTTATTACTTGGTAATCCAGGGACAATTTCCCATACACCACGTTTTTCGTTTATAAGTAACTCTTCATTTATAGCCTTTTCCCACTCGTATCTATCCTGAGAACAGACTACATCTTTATAATTCTTTGGATAAAACAAGCCAAGTTCATCTTCACGGAATTCTATAATTTTTTCAGACATCTCCTTTTGAAGGATCTCGGAAATCAAAGTTATTAGGGTCATATACTAAACCCCTTTTATTACAGAAAGTTTCAGTTTCATTCCTAGAATGACAACATATTTGTACCATAATAATAGTAAACATCAATTCGAGTACCATCTGTTCAAGGAATTTCTTGACATTTCCATTCAAGATTGGTTTTGTCAGCAATATCTGGCTTAACAGGCATGCCAATACTATCTATTGTTTTATTTACACTAGAAGTAACAGGAATACTTTCAGAATGCGAATAATCTAAATCTGAGTTTTCAGATTCATCTTCAATTTCACTGTTGCTTACATCCGATATGGAAACAGGAGTAACTAGTTTGGTAATACCTTTTATTTCTAAAGTAGATTCGTCTACCTTTATATGCTTAAGTTCTATAACTGCATTAAGAACCGGATAAAAACTATAACCTCAAGTAAACCTCGCATAACCCAAAAAAAAATACAGTTTCTTGATTTAGATTGTAATTTGGATCTATATATTTTAGGGATGTGTATGAAAGCTAGTGAACCAAAAACTCTAAAATAGGAAATACGAGCATTCCAACCTGTCAACAACTCGTACAGAGTCATTTTGGGGTTCGTAAAATGTGGGATTCGAGTTTTAGCATGAACATAGTATTGTAATGTCTCTGGTCCGAACTTGGACCCTATTGAGAAGAAATTAATAGAGTTCTAACTGTATCCATCGCATCTAAATTAATTTTTTCTGCAACTCCATTTTGTTCGGGGATGTGAATGCTAGTCCGTTGATGAATAATACCAATACTACAAAAGTAGTATTCAATTGCTTTAGCACAAAACTCCATTCCATTAGGGGAACGAACTGAAACTACTTTTAAATGCAACATACGCTCAGACCGAGCAATAAAATCTTTAATTCGACGAAAAGCTTTATCCTTACTTTTAATAGGATATATAGCAATCCATCGAGAAAAATCATGAATGATCCACTGAAAATACTTACCACCACCAGCACTAATAACAGGTGCTTCTCCCCAAAGATCTACATGTAACAATTCAAGCGGTCTGCTTGACTGAATACCTTTTAAAAGGCTCTTGCTTCATTTTTCCCTCAATACCTAAGTAGCAATTAACATCATCTTTATTAATCTTTATCTGTTCTGAGCCTGTAAATTTTCTCTGTGCTTATATGTGCACATCTTTCATCCCACAGCAATAAAGGGTTTGAATCTGATAGAGTAACATTTAAACTGGCTTGTAAATTCAACAACTGATTGCTTTTCTCTGCTTTAACAACATATAAGCGCTCAGCTTTATGAATACGGACAAACAACATCATCAGATTTGAAAATGTCGAGACATTTCTTTCTACTAGCAATAGTAGCTATTTTAATTAAATTCTTAGACAGTTCAGGTATGGAAAATACTTCTTTCAATGTAACATGTACCTTAGAACCATTATCACTCATCAAATAAACATCTACTGTATCTACGCCTTTGGTTTGTAAACTATTTTTCCATTGCTTCACATTTTTATCTATTTTCTTGAAATCTACAAACAATTCTAAACTGTTACGAAAGTGGTGAGTTGCAACAGCATCTAACACAAGTTCATATTCTGATATAACCTTTTCTGTACTATGTAACTGCAAAAACCAAGCTCCTTCTATATCATAAGCTAAATCTTTAGAAAATGATGATACATAGCCCCCCCATCTCATTGTTACTAGTACCAACAACTCTATTTTGTTTAGGTTTAACATTATTTGACACAAATTGATTATTATCAAATATTTTCTTTATCTTACAATTCCTAGCAATATGATCCATTTTGTTACAATTAAAATATCTAATATTCAGTTTTGCTACTAAACCTGCATCACACGAATTTCTCACACCTACTGCAAAAGCACAAGAAATAGAAGGATTACCAATAGTTAAATTAGGCAATGTAATATGTAAACGCCCTTCTGTCAACAAAGCTGTTGCAATAGTTGTAGACATAAACTTGTCATCTGGTAGCTGTTACAGATGCTGTATGATTATATCATACCATTCAGGTAAACCACTAATCATTTTCAATGCCACATATAGATCTTTAATTTCACAATTAACATTGTTTAAACGTCGCTGCAAATCTCGTAGTCGAGCAATATATAAAGCAATCGTTTCATTCTTTTGCATAACAGCTAAAAAGAATTCTGCTAACAGCCGTCCTAACATTGCTTTTAAGGAAGGTTCGAAATTGCACTCCAATGTAGACCATACATTTCTGAAATCCACCACACCATTTATAACTGGCTTAACTTGTGAACCCAATGATAAATAAACAATAGATAATGCTTTGTCCCTTCGACGGTTGTAATCACTTTAGTCTTTGGCTGTAGCTTCCAAAGACAAAACTTCTTTATCATCTTCGACATTTCTGACAAATTCAATAATCCGTTTGCATGTAGCAGCATTTCAGTATTTATTTGCCATTCGCGGTAATATTGTGCTCCTTACAATTTTTTAAAATCAAACACGATTTTGAAATCCTGACCATTAAGTACCATTTTAACCAATAACCACTTCAAAAACAATTGCCCGATTTTAATCAAAAATCACTTCCAAAATAATTAATTATATGTCCGTATATTCATGTGGGTTTGAAATTCTAACAAAAAAATACGAAATCTGATATTTGATTAGCGCCATCAATTCACACAATTAATGTTGCAAACAATCCATAATAAAACATAAATATCAGAAACTTATAAGCCATTTTTTCACAATTATTATAGAACATGTGTTAGAATTATTTGCCGTTTTTCAACGTAATTTTAGGCCCATAACTTTGTGATTAACAAACACATGTACATTAGGAAATATGGGAAATGGATCATTTTATTAAATTAAAGGCAAACACCTTTGCAACAAGTAATTTTTTTAAGAGTGTCTATTTTTCATAACCTGTTATAACAGCCATTTTTTGTATCTTATTCACTTTGAAAAAAGATTGATAAAACAGAAAACCACATAATCAAAAATATTGTAAATTTAAATATTTCTAATTGTTAACGAATTTCACTGCTGCTACGAAAGGTGACTGCTACTAAAGGTGACCGCGGTGAAAGGTGACCGCTGTGAAAGGTGACCACGGTGAACAGTGACCGCTGCTAAACGTGTACGCCGTGAAAGGGGGCTGCGGAGACATAGGGGGATGATGCAAAAGGAGACCAGGGCAAAAACAACTCACTCCCGTAAAGAGCAATAACCACTTCTAGTATGCACTATAAAGATGGTTCTAAATTAGAAATATACACTCTAACCTTGATTTTTTTATTAAAAACGATCCTGATTATAACTTGACTACAATCTAAAAGTTAAATATCATTTTTTCCAAAATTTACTGTTTGTGCTTATTCGTGAGTTCATATCAGTTTTTTAAATGCAGGATGAAGAAAACAGAATTTTTAATTTAAATTAAACCAATCTTGTGCAATACCAAGTTTTAAAATACTCAATTTTTTCTAATTAATTGTTTTGTAAACTGAAATTATACTGTTGGCAACAACCCTATTAATTAAATGTGATCGAAATGCTTGCCACCCCATATTTATAAATAGTAAAATAGGTAGAAACCTGTAAGACGTTTTTGATTTTAAGAGTTTGGTTTTGATATATAAATATGTTAAAGACGATATTTGACTGTTTGGTTTGTTAAATGATTAAAAACTGGTAAATTAAAAGAACTTTTAAGATACCAAAGTTCATAGAAACTGTATTACCTTTATACAATTTCCTTTATTTTGAATATAGTTTTTGAGAACGACACATGTTTCCTTGTGAATAGCTTATAAAGTTGGGATCCTATATCCCTTTAAAAAATTTGCAACATGAATCACAATAATTCACAATCTGAAAGATGGAGCAAATTTGATGAAAATGAATGTGATGTATGAGTTCACTTTGAATGTGCAGGCGTATATTCTGGAATCTCAGATATGGATTGGTTATGTGCGGTATGCGAAAATAAAATAACCCTGCACCAAGTTTGAAACCTATGAAGATCGCTAAAATAAAAAAATAACAGGGCAAAAGCATCTGGACAGTGTACGCACTCCATAAGTGATGCTGCGTCCACTGTTAACAATTATGTCATGAATCCAAGCAGTCAACATAAGCTCACTGGCATGCAGTTAGATGTTGAATTTGAGTTAAATCGTCTAGAAGATAGGTGAGCCTATGTGCGTCACTTGGAATAATATACATGCATTGAAGACATACAAAAGTGCCTATAATTTCCCAGCTATATATGTTGAGTCCTACATCACAAGCTAAAGCTTTAGAAACTGATGATACATAGCACCTGAAACAGAAGGGTTACCAATAGTTAAATTAGGCAATGTAATATGTAGACGTCCTTCTGCCAACAAAGCTGATGCAACAATGGTGGACGTAAACTTGTCGTCTAGTAGCTGATGCTGTACGATTATATCCTACCGGTCAGGTAAACCGCTAATCATTTTGTATGCCACATATTTCACAATTAACACTGCTTAAATGTCGCTGCAAATCTCGTAGTCGAGCAATATATAAAGTAATCGTTTCATCCTTTTGCATATCCGCTAAAAAGAATTCCGCTAACAGCCGCCCTATCATAGTCTTCGACGAAGTTTCGAAGTTGCACTCCAATGTAGATCATACAATTCTGAAATCCACCATTTACAACTTGCTTAACTTGTGGACCCAATGACAATAGATAATGCTTTGTCCTTTCGACAGTTGTAATCAGTTTTCTCTTTGGCCGTAGCTTCCAAAGACAAAACTTTTTTTATATCTTCGACATTTGTGATAAATTCATATAATCCGTTTGCACGTAGCTGCATTTCAATATTTATTCGCCATTCGTGGTAATTTTGTGCTCCTTGCAACTTTCAATATCAGACATGATTTTGACATCCCGACCATTAAGCACCCTTTTAATCAATAACCACTTCAAAAACAATTAACTATATGCCCGATTTTAATCAAAAATGTCCGTATATTCGTGTGGGTTTGAAACTGTAACAAAAAGAATACGAAATCTGATATTTCATTAGCGCTATCAATCCACGCAGTTAAAATTGCAAATAATCCATAATAAAACATAAACATCAGAAACATAATATAAGCTATTTGATCACTATTTTTCACAATTATTACAAAATATGTGTTTGAATTACTTGCAGTTTTTCAACATAATTCTGGGATCTCAACTTTGTGATTAACAAACGCATGTGCATTAGAAAATATGGGAAACGGATTATTTTATTAAATTACAGGCAAACACCATTGAAACAATTAATTTTTTTAAGAGCACTATTTTTCATAACCTGTTAGAACAGCCTTTTTTTTATCTTATTCAATTTGGAAAAAATGCGAATAAAACACAGAAAACTACATAACCAAAATATTGTAAATTTAAATATTTCTAAATGTTAAAGAATTTCACAACCACTGCAAAAGGTGATCACTACTCAAGGTGACTGCTAGTGAAGGTGACCGCTGTGAAAAGTGATCACTGCTAAAGGTGACTGCTTAAAAAAGCCGATCGCTGCTAATAGTGACCACTGCTAAAGGTGAACACTGCAAAAGGGGGTTGTGGTGAAAGCGGGCTGCGGAGAAAAAGGGGCTGCTGCAAAAGGAGGCCGGGGCAAAAACAACTCACTCCCGTAAAGAGTGACAACCACTTCTAGTATGAACTATTAAAGATGGTTCTAAATTAGAAATATGCAGCCTAACTCTGATTTCTGACTAAAAACAAACCTGATTATAACTTGACTGCAATCCAAAAGTTAAATTGCCTCTTTTCCAAAATTTACTGTTAGTGCTTATTCGTAGGTTCAAAATGTAAGTTTTTTAAATGCAGGGTGAAGAAAACCGAGAATTTTTAAATTAATTAAACCAATTGGTGAAATACCAATTTTTAAAATGCTCTGTCTTTTCATTAATTGTTTGGTAAACTGATATTATAGTGTCAGCAACAATCCTATTAATAAATGTGATTGAAATACTAGATACCTTTTATTTATAAATGGTAAAATAGGCAGAAACCTGAAAAAGAGTTTTGTTTTTAAGAGTTTGTTTTTGATATACAGGGTGGCATTAGTTTTATGTCATTAAATTGAGGAAGTGATAGAGATTGATTGGCTAAACAAAAAATCTACAAGGCATTTTACTCTTGGACCAATTTTGAAATGCCCAACGTAAGTCAACTTAAGTAAAAGTTTTAGGACTGTTGTTTTGTTACATGTTTTTAAGAAATAACTTACCTATGCTAGTGTTATCCTGAATCACATCACGCATATGAAAAGATTTCACAAAGTGTTCAAAATGACCACCATATCTGCAAGTTCATGGATGGTTTAATTCTTGGCCATCGTATTTTCAAACCACAATTCAATAAGTTACTATGCTACAAAATATCACTAATTACCCACAACCAATCACAATAAAGTCCCAACACTGCGTTTAAGTGTATTACCTAAGCAGGGAGTGGAACACAAGTAACAAAATCAAACAGGTAAAACACACTTACAAATCATCTAGCCCCAGTTACGAACTATTTCAATGTAAAGATATAATCAACTTAAGGTTATCGTATGCTGAATAAATGCTAAATAGCAACAAACTCAAGACTACAGGGTTAGAAACCCCACATCAGCATCATGGAATATAATTTTTTGTTGTGATTACCTTCTAAAACAACCGAATGTTAGAAAAAATTTTAAGCTTATTTTAGTAGCATCTAAAGTGCATTGAGTGATTTCGTTCTGTGGCTAAAATGTAATCCATTTCATTAATTTAATTTGCAGGTCACAACTTGGTTGGTTAACTCTAAAGGATGATGTTATTGTGTGTTTGATTCGTGACCTAGCTAACATTGCAGTGGTTTTAAAACATGTTTGATACTTTTTTGTGTGTCCGTTTGCTTTCGGAAAGGATATGCTCGCTTTATTTAAAAGTAGTAATATGAGTTTGAATAGAAGAGCTTTTCTACTTGTGTGATTAACAAAGGTGATTTATTTCGAATTTGCCAGTTTTCTTTATCTCTTTATGCATTAAAAGGCTTTAGAAGTTCTTTAACATGTGGTATCCTAATATTTCAATCCATTATCATATCGTTTCCTAAACCAGGTATACTTTGATTCTGCTTTTCATCCAGACATTTATCTTCCGCGTGACTGATTCTATTATTTCAAGAGCGATGCATGCCTTCTGCAAGAAGCTTCTATCCTCGGTGCATCGCCGTCTTGCGTAGCCCCTCTGTTGCAGCTATGGTCGCAGCATGAATGATCCCGAGTACCATGGTCACGATTCCTCTGTGAGCAAGAATCAAGATGCTTTGTATATCGGCACATGCAGATATGTTACAGTGCTTTTTTTATATCGAGAGTATCTTGTTTATCGACTTTTGATGTTTGTGCGTAACAAATGAATCACGGATAAACTCAAATCACATTGCTCGATGGACGGAATAAGTTTACAAACCCGCTTCAAAATTAGTTCTGAATTTAATATTTTTAACTTAACATGCTTGTTTACAGAAAGCCTAAGCATTATTTTTTTTTATTACCCATTAGTTTTTTCTACTTATTACAATACGAATGCGCACTTCGTATCTCAATTATTAAAAATTGTTCGTAAAATATTTCTTTTGTTAAATACAATTTTTTTTTTATTGTCAATAAAAATTCGATGTCAATGTCCTTTCTTTGTCTATGTGAACCACCCAATCTCCGTTTTTGTAGTTAGCAAGGCACCTTTAAGTTTCTTTTATCTTTTTATATGTTATCGTGATTCGTGCAGGTCCTTACTTTGCTGTCCTTTCTGCCTGACATGTGCATTTTATGGTTACAATCCATATTTTTTAATGACTTTGGTAATTTTTCTTTTAAGTAATCGGATGTATGACGGTTTGCTTTTGAATCAATGAAGTCTACAAAAACAGCTTCCAGTTTTGTAATAACCAAATTAATAATAGTCCGACGAGTTGCAACAACAACGAAACCAGTCACTGGCTTTTCTCTTTGTAAAATACCCAACAATTTAAATTAATTTTCATTCACTATACTTGAATTACTTTACCAATGCCAGACAAAATTATTAATTACTATTTAGCTGGAAAAGTATTCAGTTTCCGTTGACCAAGTTCCTCATTTAACATTGGGTATAGTACTTTTTTAGAAAAGCCACTAGTGTTAAGTAGGTAATCCGACATTTGTTCATTTTTCATCTTGTTTTTGACTAGTTATTAAAATTTTGTCCGGCAATGCCATCTTTACCATCATGTCGGAGACTTAAGTCACTGGTAGTTGTTTACATTCGAGTATAGAGGAGGCATGAAAAACATTTTGTACTTATTAATACACCACAATTTGTGTATAATTCAAGAATTTGGTTGGTTGTTTTGCAAAAGAAATGCAACAGTCTGAGCTGTAACTACAGTGAAACCGGCCATAGGCTTTTCTCTTTGCAAAATAACCAACAATTTAAATTAATTTTTGTTCACCATACTTGAATTACTTTCCCAACGCCAGACAAAATTCTTCATTAATATGACTTAGATAATCAAAATTAATACGACAAAAAAACACAAATTCTTTAATCTACATATGTGTTAGAAGAGTCTTGATCTAAATATTGGTCAGTATCTTGAATTTGATCTCTGTAGTTTAATTTGTAATAAAGATCCTTCATTTCATAGTCAAGTAACTGCAAGAATGTGTTTTCCATTATACATACTTAAAAATATTTTTCATTCCATATAGTAGTAGTATTTAATAGTGTAATCTCTAATGAAACAAGTCTACAAGGAAGTAAAGTTGTTAGAGAAAGCAGTGAATGATTGTATAGCTACATGGCCAAGATAACAAGGTGACGAGCGACTAGCAAAGTCAAGGAAATGTTAGATATTAGTATCAACAGACAATTTATGAACAATTTAAAGTACACATTTCAGTTTAGGAAAAGCTGTCACAGTAAAATTTGTAGGTGCAGTGACGATACGCATGGTGTATGATAGCATAACACACATTGGCTAGCTTTTAACATTGTAAAAGTATTCAAATAAAACTGAACATCTTTGATTTTCAATATGGATTATCACTAAGATCATTACTATCACTAGAATGACCTTGGATATGGTTTGCTGACAATTTAATGTTTGACTTACCAGGCCAAATTGGCGTATATGTACAATACAAAGTAAAATTTGTAGTTTCCATATATGATCATGTGAGAATAGTAATCTTTACAATTTCACACTTTTCGTCAGATTACTTTTGGTAAGGTTGGACCCATTGGTTGTGCTCCAAATAGAGCTTTAAATTTTATTTTTTAACATGTGATGTTATTTTATTTATCATTTACCGAAATCGATTTTTTAATATAAAAACACAGACTAAAATTAAGAAATACAGTTTAGAGTTATCTCAAAAACACAGTTTTGATCCAGTTATATGTATTTATACTAAATATAATTAAATTTATAATTAATTTTATAACAATAAATTCTAAAAAAAAAACTAATTTATTGAATTTCGCCACATGATGCTATAATGACTTTTTCCGAAGGAGTTCCAGATTTAGAACCACATCTTTCCATTCGTCGTACAACATCTAAGCCACTAATAACATGCCCAAAAACGACATGCTTACCATCTAGCCAGTCTGTCTTGGCAGTACATATAAAAAATTGGGATCCATTTGAATTAGCGCCTGAATTAGCCATTGATAGCGTTCCTGGTCCGGTATGTTTTAGATCAAAATTTTCATCAGCAAATTTACGACCATATATTGATTTTCCACCTGTGCCATTATGATGTGTAAAATCGCCTCCTTGGCACATCTATATTTAGTTAAGAAATATTTTAGTCAATAAATATTTTTGGACTGTGCTATTATCATTATAAATAACTATAAAACGGCAACACACCAACAATACAACTATAAAAATTAATTTTTGTGGTTAATACAAATCCCACGCTTCTTTTCATTATGGGACTTATAGTTCTTTCCATAAACAATACGTTCATACATTGCCAAAGTACCTTTTTCGAACTATAACAGGTTTCTGAGATTCTTAATTAATAGTGTATGAATACAACCATTCAACTATAAAACCCCACAAATATGGTCAAAATATTTTGAAATAGATTGGGAATTTTATAAATCTAAAACGTTAAGTGTTATAAAAATATTGTGACACTATACATATCAATATTTTATATTGCAACCACCCCTTTTTCAGTTGGTATAAAAATGATATATGTACGACGGATTACAATTAAATCCAATAAAAACTGTAAATGTACCTTAATCACAATTATCTAAATGAGAATATCATTTTAATACTATCGAAACAAAATAACCAGTAAATGGGCAGTACTTGACAAAAATTTCATAAAACCTTTGCCTTACATCAATCAAATTTTTCTTTAAAAACTTAACAAATATTAATTAGTCTGGTTATTCAAATGTAATTCAACTAGCTGCGTTTTATTAATTTTTTATATAACTGAAAATTTACTAAATTACAGTCCAAGAAATTATTTCATCACTTTTGACATGTGAGCTTAAATAAAAAAGAAAACAACACATACCCGAGTTTAAGGTACCTACACAATAACAAATGCTACCCTATTTTAATATCCTTTCTAGTGCTTTAGTTATAGATATCCTAAAATGATAGTGAAGTCTTCTAAGCAAAACAAATATCAACTAGTAGAATTCGCTGCTCTTTCAGAAAATATAATCTTGAACTACAAAATTACACATCTGCATATGGTTGAAACTAAAGAAATATATACACCTAGGATGCATTCCAAATCAACAATATAATTAATGTGCAGGTATGTGTTAGATACAAAGTAAAATTGAAAAGAAATATTTATTAACCAAATATAATTTCTAAACTTTGATCAGGGATTATAAAATCAGACAAAATTGAAGAAAAGAAACTAAAACTTGATGAGTGCTTTTTGAGCCCTAACTAAATTGCTTACTTAAAAATTAACCCTACAAAACCGAATTGAAATCCTGCCTTAAAAATTCTATCTGAAAACTTTGAAATTGAACAGTATTAAATTAAAAATGGCAGCGTATCTCAACGAAAAACAGAAATCAAATCTATTAACGTCTTACCATTTTCATCTTTAAAATGTAAATATTTTCGCTTGTACTTCATTAAAATTTCATATTCCTGACTGAATTCACAGTCATTTGTGTATTAACAAACGATTGCTTATCTATCATCTTGTAAGATTTTTATTAAGATATTTAGATATAAATTTAAATACTGTAAATCTATTCTATTTCAAATATAGCATTAAAAACTGGTATTTTATTATCAACACCATATACTTTTTAAAGATTATAATAAGTTTATGAACGTGGTATTTGGTTATCAGAACATTTGTTTTCAGAAATATTGCAATCAGCTATGTACGTGTTTTCCACAATGTTGTTTCCAAACACGAGCTTCGATCCATTGAAAGTTTCTGGTTTGCAAACCTATACACCGTATTGAAGATAAATTATGCATTGGTTTATATTCAATATTCTATAATTTTATGCAAAAGCTAGATAACTCTCTTTATGCATCGCCTTTGAAGTGGATGTACCTTTGTGTTGTTTAGAATGTTTACGACCGGTTTCAATGCATAAGGTAAAAGTGGTTTTTTCATTTACCATTGTAGTCTTATTTTGTTGAAGTGATATGATGGGTGGATATACGAGTAAAATTCTTTGATTTGATTGTGTCGGTTCTTTGTTCGAGCGTAAGTTTTCTAATGCTGCAATGAGGATGATCATTGTCTAACTGTGATTTAAGACGATTGTGGCGTAGAAATATGTTAATCAAAAATGGCATAAGGCAGTGGTCTTTGTCTTTTCCTTAGTAGATTAATAGAGTAAACTAATAAATGCGCTATTAAATGCTATTTAAAATTACCCGACAAATAAAGAATTTTGATAAGCTTTTGCCGACTGAAATGAAACGATTTCCTATTATTTTCGCCTTTATTAACGTAAAATTCAAATAGGTAATGACATCTGCCTTGAAAAACAGCAGAATGTTTGGACTTTCATTCTGATAATTTTGTTTAATGAACCTATGTATTCTTCATTGTGATAACAAATGTTTTCAATGTTATAACGTTTACAAATTAATGAATTCTGTGGATGATTAAGTTCTAATGACATAAAATAAAATTTCCTAACCCACTGTATTTATTTCTAACACTATTTTCGTATGAGCAATGCTCTTTATGAAATATTTACGAACTAATACTTTAAGTATTGTGACTTTGAGCTGCATAAACTAATTGATTGGTTTTAAATGTTAGGCATTTTTATTTCAGATGCGATTTTCAAACTATTTACAAATACAGTATTGCCCGAAATAAACAGTACTGAAACTAAGTTGGCGGTGTTTTTATGCGTACGCTGTCACACTCAAGGTAGCTAGTATAGAGCTGTCAAGTAAACCTCAAACAAGTAATTAGTAGGGCCTAATTGTTAAAAATGGTGTTAAGTACAGAGGAGAAAGTGTTTCTGGTAGAGCATTATTTTCGTTCATACGGAATCGGCCGACGTAATGGTGCAAGTTTGCTATACGTGTCTGATCAATTCACACAAAGGTTTAATAAACGTTCTCCAAGTAATGCTGTAATTTTGAAGGTTATTGAAAAGTTTAGAAATACAGGTAGTGTATTGTGCCAACGAAAAGGAAACTCAGGGCGTCCCAGGACAGTTAACAACAACAATAACCATGAACGTGTTTTGAGCAAATCTTAGAAAATCCGAAAGTCAGCCAGGCAAGGACAGCGTTACAACTTGATTTAAAAGAACTTCCTTTCAAAGAATCCTGAAGGAGCTGGGTACATTTTCGTATGTGATTCAGGTACATCAACAACTACATCCTCGGATTATCGCAGTAGAGTGGAATATTGCGCCAGAATTCTCGCGTTACAGTATGAAAATCCTGAATTTTGAAAAATGTTTGGTTTTCAGACGAAGCACATTTTCACTTGTCAGGCTATGTGAATCGTCGCACAAATCGATTTCTGGGCTTTGCCAGACCCGATGAGGTTCAAGAGGTTCCTTTACATAGTGAAAAGTGAGTGTCTGGTGTGCTGTTTCCGGACACGGAATCATTGGTCCGTACTTTATCGAAGAGAATGGTAGGCAAGTCACACTTAATCAACAGAGGTACAGACAAATTTTAACACGATTTATCCCTGATCTACGTCAATTCTGTCGTGCACGTAACTTGGCATTTGAAACCAATTTTTCAGCAGGACGGGGCAACTTGCCATACTGCTGCCGCAATTCGTCAATTTCTTCAAGAACATTTTCCAAGCAAATTCATATCACGATTTACTGACTTCCCTTATCCTTCACATTCTCCAGACCTCACACCTCCAGACGCATACATTTGGGGCATGGCTAAAAATGCAGTTTTCAAACGGGCACCACAAACCATCGATGAATTAAAGGATGCCGTTAGAGTCTTCTTCGCAGCCCTGAGACAACCCTTATTCAATAACATGACCAGAAACTTAGAACATCGTTATGAAGTCTGTCTCGAACGAGGAGGTGCACATTTAGAACATATAATAAAGTGTCAATAATATGTATTTTTTAAATATACAAAACAATTACAATTTCAGTACTGTTTATTTCGGGCAATACTGTATAAACTGCTAAAAGATCATTTCCTATTAAAATTCACATCAATGTATTGACGTGATAAGGGGCTACGTGAGGTCATTGAATCTCAAATTCTACAAATAAATTCCACCAAGATATAAAAGTATCCGGAAAAATTAGAAATTTCCGAAGATTCATGGTTACACCCTGTATAATACAAGCTTACTTTTTGCCAAGCGAAAAATGCAATTCCGTGTATGTAAATAATCACCCTGTATAATAAAAGCATATTGTAAATACATAGCAATTAATGTGCAATAATGAAAGACACACTTCTCGTGTATTTAAAAACCCCAATTAATTTTTAATCGATAATCTAACCCTGTATAAAATGTAAGCCGAATATGTAAAAATAATTAATCGTAAAGAACTAATGTAAAAAGCGAAAAACACAATTCCGTGCTTGTAAATATCACTCTAAAATAAGTACAAAGCCATTCATTTGCAATAAAAAAATGCACTTTACGTGTATAAAAATAAATAATTATGTGTATTGCAAACACGTTTTAGTTTTTATCGCAAAAGCAAATATTTTTTTAAAAATCGTTAAGAGTGCGGGTCTTTCTGCATGTGCAAAACCCATTGATAAAGCAATTAAAGCTTTAAAATAATTAGCCTAATTGACTTTGTATAACATCAATTCAGTTTTAAATAGAACATGTTCTCGAAATTTCGAGAGGAATACAGAAGAGATGCGTCATCTGTACCTAGAACAACGTAAACACCTAATTAATAAACAAACGTTTTGTCCAATAAGCCGCAGGAACATAAAAATGCAATAAAAACCAATACAATTGATAAGAGTTTTTAGTATCTTTCGCATTACTACCGGATTAGTATGCGAGATGCCACAATAATCTTAGGTGTTAGAGAAGGACGAGTCAACGCACGGCACTAAGAAATAAATTACACTAATGAGGTAATAAAATGAGAAATTCCCAGAAACTTGCGTTCGTTAGGTGTGTAGTCGAATATCGTAAAAACTCAGAAACTCTAGAATATTGATAAATTGTATATAAATGGAAATTTTATTGAAATATTCATTCTTAAATTCCCATCAACCAAGTAATATGTAAAGAGATTCATTTGGTAATTCGATTTCATTTAGTAAATCGATTCATGTCGATTTACGTGATCAACGATGTAATAATTTATTTATAATTTGGCGTCAGCTAAGAACAAGTAATGTTGATTATAAAGCCAAAAATAACATGCAGAATTTACATATGAATATGGAAGTTGTTAAATGTAATTATTGTAATATACAATGAAGATGGAAAATTCTCCAAGATAAAAAGCTGCTTTAAAAATTTAATTAAACAAGTAAACTGAAGATGCACTTTGGTTTCTAAATGGAGATATAAATAATATGCAAATCTTGTAAGCTGAATTTGACGTTAATTTAAAATAAAACCAAGAGATAAGATTTGGATGAGTGCTCTTTTAACATATAACTATAAGTATAAACTTTTAGAATTTTTATTGTTTGTAACTGATATTTGAGTATGTTGTTGTTTAATTTAAGGTAGATTAAGTCTTAATCATACAATATTTTTTGCGTTGTAAGAATATTTACCAGGAAAGTTTGTGATCAGAGTTCGTCACACTCTGACTTTTTAATAGCATCTGTCAAGGATTTTCTCACCCAAAACAAACCTTACAAGTGTGGAAATAAAGAGTCCAGGTAAACTATCCACAATGGAAGAAATTTGAGTTCTGTAAATTTAAACCTACATTAGGTGAGGAACATTTTTGATAATTAAGCACTTGTTAGGAATAAGATTATGTTTGAAAGAAACTATGCTGTAAATGTTCTATATTCTTTTATATGAGGGAAAATGTTTTAGACTGTATTGATGCTTTATGATATTGCTGTTTGATTTCATTTTGAAAACTCCATCAATTCCGTTGAGCTAGCCAGGCAAAGAAAAGTTAAAAGGGAAGGTAAGTCAGCAATCTCAAAGTCAGCAATCTCAAATTTTACATTTTGCTGTATCTGTATCACAGCAATAATTTAGTGGCGCTCCAACTCCTAGCTCGATTTGAAATGATCATTAGGGCTTTGCATAAAAGTCTAAGTTATTATTTCATCTTATTCACTATATATATATATATATATATATATATATATATATATATATATATATAGCTAAAACATAGGTTGGTGAACTCTTGGGATACACTCGTTCAAAATTAATTAGACATGTCAGATCGTAATTTTATTCGACGTTTCGGCGACAAATTCTGTGCCTTCTTCAAAGACTAAAAAACCATAAAGAGGTAAGTCACAAGATATAAAAAGTACAAACAAGGTTACTTACATAACTACTAAAACATACATAGGTGGAAATATCTACTAAGATTAGGCAAAATTAAATATTCAATTAGCATTAAAGTTAAAAATAAAAATAAAAAACACAATCCTATACCCAAAAGGAGTTACAAAAGAACCGAGTCAAACTAATTACTACAGTAATGGAATGGGGCACATACAATACCAACTACAATGATTCAGTTCCACGTTTATCTGCTAAAATTAATTAAAAAATTGAACTAACACTTGGTGAACGTACATCAAACCGGTACGTACTTAAATATATAGTGATAACATGCAAATGCTGGATAATTGACAACTTGAAAAATATATTACAATTAAAATAAACATTACGATTTACTGTATACGCCTAATACCACATTGAATTTATAAACGTTTGTGAAATCTATACAGCCCTGAATAAACAGCACTCAAATTTTTTACATCCAACTTGTTATTTAATGGGCCCCGTTGTTGGAGAATATAAAATGATTCTAGGAATAATCTCTTGTGGTAATTCTCTTCGAAATCTAAAATTTTTGTTCCATCTAAATCCGCTATATGATTGGTCGCATAAAGATGAGAAGACAAGGCGCACGAGAACTTCCCGATCCTAGCACTGCTCTTATGTTGTATTACCCGGTTCTTGACCCACGTAACTTTTTTCCAACTACACTGTACTTGGTAAATAACATTGTTACACAACGATTTGTCCATCTTATCCTTTAATTTAGTAAATAACCTCCCAATTGTATTGTCATAAGTGCACGCTATAAAAATATCAGGTTGTTCAAGTATTCTAGCAATTCCAGGGGTTAATTGCTGAATATAGGGAAGTTTCTTAAATTTAGTGGTATCCGAAATCATTCGAGATTGGTTCTGCAACATATTAGAAAAAAGAACTCTCTTTACCAGACCTCTGGAAAATAAATTATTCACCAACGTATACTCCAATTGTTTAAAATTCTTATTACGAAATTCCAGTTCACATATGCTGAGAATACACTGTTTTAGACAGATGATTGTATTTAACTTATGCCGGAATGAATGATTAGACAAAAAATTAACATGTCAAACCTCAATTGGTTAGTCAAGGACCTAAGAACCAACGTATCCAGAAAGGGAATACGGGAGTCTACTTCCTTCTCACATGTAAAAACCAAGTTGGAATTAAAGCTATTAAAAATATACAACGTATACTCTACTAAATGGTCAGGGACAGAACATAAAATGTCACATCCACATACTTAACCATAAATGGAACATCAAATGGGAGAGAATTGATAACATAGTCCACGAGTGAATCCATCGCTATCTGGGCAATAACCGGGGTCGCCGTTGTCCCCGTATTTGAATTTAGAGTACAGTGTGTGTGTGCAAGTCGATAATTTGATTAGAAGGGCAGCAAGTCTTCGGTATAGATTTTACCCAGTATATAAGAAAATAATTAAACCTAAGTGATCAGATGCTTAAATACAATTTTTAAGGTACAGGTTATTAAATTATTGGACTTAGTTTGATAAATTTTGTACAGAACAAGATTTAATTAGGAGCTGTTTATGAAAAAAATTACGAGATCAAGATTTGTAAGAAATTTTTGGTTTCTATTTCTTGTATAAGCGAGTGATAATCCAGAAGTTGAATGTTTTTAATGTTATATTTAAGATATTGTTCGTACGGCAAAGCTGTTGTAAAAATTTTGGACTCTTGGATATAAGATTTGTGATGAAATGAAGCTATTTTTCATGTTATGGTAAAGATATTGTTTGCAAGAAGAAACGGTTGTAAATGTAGTAATTAGCATTAGAAAAATTGTTTGTAAAAGAATATTTCGCATTATTATTATTATAAATCTGATGTACGATTCAAGTGGTTTTATTTGAAGCATTCACCAGAATCAATCTTTTATTCAGGCTCGTTTAGAATCAATCCAAAGCATCCTTTATTCGGGCAGTTCACAGCAATAAAATTTGGCTCCTAATGTGGGGTCTCTTCAATCCACAGCATTATGCTGGGTGTAGAATTGGTTCACGCACTATAGGGATTTCCATGTTAAATCCTTAATGTTCAAATATTGGCTCATCAAATTATTTTAGAGAAAAAGTGTAAACATGTTCTTGTAGAGAAAAAAATACTGCATACAACCACATCATTACTTATTTTCTTACTCTTCGTACAGAGGTTAAAATTAAGGAAATTACTACTATTTTAACAAAAATAGGTTGTGCCTTGGAATTGTTGAAACAAAAAACAATTGTTAGTTAGCTGTAATTTTAGTTTTTTACCAAATTTAGACGTATTTTATGTATTATGTATTCCTCGAATGAAAAGATCTTAATGGTAAAATGGTACTATTCTGGTAATAGTGCACAAGCAGTAAGTGATATGTTTTCTGTTGAATATCCGGGTCGACCAATTCCAAGTTACACTACTATTGGAAGAATGATCCGTAAATTTGAAGCTACTGATACTTTAAATAATAAGTGTAAATGTAGTGAAAACGTCCCACAGAATGTAAGACATCAAGATAATGCAAACCTTGTCGACGTATTACTTTCAGTAACTGAAAGTGTGTGCCAACTAGCTGAAAATGTTGAGATACACTACACTACAACACACAAAATTTTGAAAAAGAACAAGTACCGATTCTACAAATATCAGTACCATCAAGAATTGCGTTCAAATGATATGGAGAAAAGGGCAGAGTTTTGCTACACCATTATCGAAAAAGCAAATGAAAATAGAAGTTTTTAAGAAATATCTGTTTTACAGATGAGTGCACGTTCACACTTCACAATGAGCCAAACACGCAAAATTGTAGGATTTGGGCTACACAAAACCCTCATAATTATTTAGAAACGAGAACCCAATATCCTCAAAAATTAAATGTTTAGGCCGGTATCTTGGGACATCATATTATTGGACAGTTGTTCCTTGGCGTAAATTTAACGCCTGAACGTTTTTAGAACTGTTGTTCGAAGAAATAACACCAGCTATAAATGAAGTTGTGCCGAAATATGAAGAAATTTGGTTTCAGATGGATGGTTGTTGTGCACATAACAGTCGTGACGTCCACGAATATTTAAATCAAAGCTATAATGGCAAAGTTATTGGCAGAGGATATGTAGTTGGTTGGCCTGCTTGGAGCCCTGGCCTTTCTCCTAATGATTTCTTTCTATGGGGAAATTTGAAATCAAAGATTTACAGTGGTAGCAGTTTTAAAAATTTGGATCAATTGCAAAACTGTATTTAAGATCACTGTGCAAGAATTTCACCATATCAGTTGGCAAAAATGTCAGAGGAGAATTTTATGAAAGACTGGGTTATTGTTTAACAGTGAATGAAGGCTTATTTGTACATTTATTATAATAATTGCTTTTTGTGTTAATTCGTTGAATAAATTTTAATTCTTGTTCTATTGCAGATTACTCTCATTATTTTAGAAATTCTCATTATTAAGGAAAATGAGATTTATTTAACATGTATCTTGCCACGATCTTTTGATGGAATATTATGAATAACTAAGTTTCGCATATAAAGACAAGTTAATGTTTAAAATTAGAATTTAAATAGTTTTTGATTCCTTTCAAGAATTTGATTTGAGCATTAGAAATATTGGACGTTTTTGCTAAACATTCAGGTGCAGCGTTCAAATTACTTCTCTTTCTCGGTATTTTTACCAGAACTAGAAGTCCATGATGCTTTATTTCTAGTTCATAGGGTAATTTTAGTAAATTTACTATTCTCTAAAAGCAATTTAATAAGCAAGAAGTAGCACTTCTGTGCAGAGAATTGTCAATAAAAAACAATCAACAAAAATGTTAATTGTTGTGTGAATGACAAATAGAGGATTCTATACACATTTGTATAAAAAGGAAAAATATTTTTTGATTTTGTAAATATAAAAACACATTGAAATTTAGGAAGCAAGTTTGTGATCATGCTTTCTGTTCCGTATTAGAAATCATCTTAGAAGCAATCTATTTCCACAAATGAAATATTTACTACAATAACTGTGTAAAAAATTGTAGTAGATTAAAACATAAATTTTGAAGGTGTGGAAAAGGATACAAAATCTGGAATGATTCTGTGAAATACACTGTTTTGGTATCCATAACCTTTTTCGTGGGTACACAAACATCGAAAGTTTTCTGCAGTGCGTGGAACAATATCAGCCCTTAACATCATTGTTATTCGTCCTATTTCATTCTTTCCAATTTTAATATCAAAGTACACTTGAGGATTCTTGATCTTTTTATCTTCTTGGACTGCATCAGAAGTTTTCTGTAACGTATAATTGCATTAACACATAAGATGCATTTGAATCATAGTAAATTAACGTTATAATTAGTAGAAAATAATAAAATAATTGTTGTAAACAATTGTATCACCACAAGCAATCAAATAAACGGTCACATTACACAATCTGTGAAGAAATAGTCATGATTATATGACATGTATTACCTGCATGCAATAGCATGTGCAAAATCTAAGCAAAATAATACCTTAATTCTTCTGCGTTAATAATGTATAACTAGTATTTAGTTCTATTACCACTCAGCGTAAAACATCGAGTTTGAAATGATAAATAAGATCCAAGTACATTAAGAATATTTAGATTTGGGGCATCGTGCTACCTAGCACAATTCAGTTAATGCTTAATGTTTCGTTTAAGTAACTTATTTGAATGGAATAATATGCAAGTGCTCCATGCTGCATAAAATAAGTATTTACAAGAGTTTGTAATAGAATATCTTCAAATATGGCCTACAATTCGTTTAGTAATAAAAATGGGTCATAGTAAATACTCCCTGTATGTTTCTTGTGGTTTGTTTTGTATTTTTCTTAATCTTCTTTGTGAATTAAACCAATCAGAGTTTTTAAAAACGTATTTACTTACATTTTGATCCATGACCTAGGATCCTAGTCAAAATAATAAAAATTTTAAGTTTGACATTTATGACAAATTGAAGGTGACTTTGATTTATTTATCTTTGATTTGAATACATTAGGTGAAAATTTAAAAGTTTAGAAGAATGAGTGCCTTCAATTTGTGTTGCGTCTTGGGAGTGGCTTTTTAAGGTAACCAATACACTTAACGTGAAATCAGCTGATTAATTTTTATATAGTTAAATTTCATATAAATTCAATAACTTGAGGATTGGAAAACATTTTTTAACGTGTTTCTACTTATACGGTTGAGGGGATGGTTATTAACAGTCGCCATGGGCACGGGGGGTTAACTACTGACCCCAGTCTAAAATTTCTACCATATATGTTTTAATTGGAGATATTTTGTATCGTTCTTTTGTGACTTTTATCCCTAATCTATCATCGACATTTAAGTATATAAGTTGCTAAATTAAATAAATAAATGGTATGAGAATAAAATTTTTGTTCTGCAGCATAAGGTTTCGATGCTGTAAATTGCTTGTAACATGAATAGTGCAACCCGAGACACTGTTATGATAGCGATGTGAATTGTCTAGTCAGTTTCCTTTCGGTGTTCCTTATCAAAGTAGTGTTCTATTATTGCTGGTACTATGTCAATGTGCATGAGTTTTGGAATTACTGTAATACAATGAAGAGAAAGAGTTTGAGTGAACGTGAACTTGAGGAAGCCCTTGATAGTGACGATTGGGGCAAGGAGTTGAATATAGATATTCAAAGTTCTGAAGATGATTCTGGTGATGATGAAAGTGAACAACCATCTTATTTTGATAATGATAAGGAAAGAGAAAGTCCAATGGCAGATCATTCGCTAAAAAGTAAGTGTAGTCACAAAGGATAATAGAGTCTTATAGATTGATTGTTAATGTCGGCTACAAAAAATGTAAATATTATTTGTTTACACTTTGTTGTATAGCCCATAGTATAGTTCTCAATATAATCCACAGACTATAAGCAAAGAAATATTATTGATGTTTTATGTAACTGTGCGCATGGCTGGTCTTTGTCATTATAGCTATTTTTTTTATTAGCGCCGGCAATAGACGAGCAAGGGCAAGCCGAATCTTCGGATAATGATGATGAATTGGAGGATAGTGAGGACGAAGATAATGTTGGTAATTATTGCTAATGCCCGTGAAATTTTTTTATTTATTATGTTATTTCAACCACTGCAAAGAAAACCGTAAAATGTATCATTAGTACGAAACTTAGGTGAATGCAGGACATGTTAAAAATAAAGTTTGGCATGATACCATAGTTAAAATTGCTATGCAAGCAGCTATTGAGGGGTTGTCGAGCATAAAAGGTCCCTTGGGAAAAGGTAAAAGGTTAATCGCAACGAACATTGGTACTGAAAGGATTTGTAGATCAGGAACTTTTACTTTTGAATTGAAAAAAACAGTTGTGTTTAAATTTGTTTCATTTCATGATTCCATTAAATGAATTTTAGGGGACTACCATCAAGACATGAACGGTGAAGTTTTAAGCAATGGCTTCAGAAAATTTTGCCAACTTTAGAAGTTGATTGTGTGATAGTAATGGATAATGCATAATATAAAGTCAGAGAAAATCCCTATACAATGCTGGAAAAAGGCAGATATTATGGATTGGCTTGTAAATAAAGTAATTAAAATTGAAGCTCGTTATCTATAGCTTCAGTTATTATAATTGGTAAAGTAGTATCGCATTCCACAACATATGATATTGATGTATTGATGAAAAATAATGGACGAGTAGTGTAGCGATTACATCCCTACCACTACAGTTTTAACTCTATAGAATTGGTTTGGGCTAACATAAAAATTATGTTGCTGCACATAGCACTGCATTCAAATTAAATGATATATAAACTCCGTTTCGAGATGGCATTACAAGAGTAATTTCTGCTGTGTGTAAAAGTTGTATCAATCATGGTCTTGGAAAGGAAGAAACTTTGATTTGGAATTTGGCATTGTAGATGTGGTTTAAGAAATAGTTATGAGTGAATTCGGAAACAGGTAGTGATACAAGTGCTAACAATATGGGTTCGTTATAAATTACTCATACAATAACACCTGCTTCTTTTTCTAAATTTTATTATAAAGTTTAATCACATTCTTCATGAACATAGATATGACCTTATGCCATTTAATTATTCAATATAGATATAGTGAAAGTTTCTGAAAATGATGAAGTACTGTATTTAAAAAATGTTTTATGTATTCTAACTATTAAAATTGCTTTTATAAATTATCTTCTGTTTGGTTATGTTGAATCTCAAATAAATAAAGTTAAGTAACTATTTTTAATTTCCCACTCATATTATGCTAGTGGTGTAAATGGTTCTCAGTACAACCTGCCCTCTACTTTATTCTCTCGTGGAACGGATTATAGGTATGCATAAGTGTCTACTAACTTTTCAGTTCAGCTTATTTCATCAATGATAATTTGAATTGCAGCAACCTCATTGGTGATGCCAAATGGAATGCGCTTAAAGTTATAAAGCCGTTTACATGCTTCAAAAGCTGTATACATTTTATACCCCATTCACGATAAATATAGGATGACGTCACAATACAAATAAATGCTGTGTTGTCATGGTTGACGTTTTCTATGCCTATTTAATAGTTAGACTTGTATAGTTTTTGTTTATTATTAAATAATTATTAAAAGTTGGCATATTTTAAATTGTAAGGTTATTTTTAAAATACTTTCTTTCTATATGGTAGTGAATTGTGGTAGCAATGCAACTCAAGATGCAGAAGCAAGATTTTTCAGGTAATAAAAGCAATGTCTTTAAATTTCACTGTAAACAAATTTTGTGACTAAGGAGACAGAAGCAGAAAATGTTACAACACCGCACAAAACTGCCAACTGTAACATACTAAATAATTTTTCTTAATCTTCTTTGGGAATTAAACCACTCATAGTTTTTAAAATCATCTTTATTTACGTTTCAATGATTTAAAAAACTATGAGTGGTTTAATTCCCAAGAGAGATTAAGAAAAATGCTAAACAAATCTCAACAAACATACAGGGAGTATATACTAAATCATAATATCATTAAAGCTACGTTCATAGTTACGTCCACATTATACAATTACTAGCACTTGATTACTGTTTACGACGTCATCTCATATTTATCGTGAATAGAGTATATCTTCTTTACTGATGGTGATTTGATGATACGCCTTTCCTTTCATAAATTGATGGTATTACAAACAAACTACGTCTTTAATTATTGGCAATGGGTATGTGTCTAACAAGTAAATCTATGAATGGTTCTTGAATAGCCAACAATCATATCTTTTAATTCACGTTGGAAATAACTAAAACTTGGGGTCTCCAAGGGGAGTTGCTATATTCGATTACATAATTTTCAAGTAATTTCGCTACTTCACTTTAGTAGTAGGGTGATTCTACAATTACAAGCCATATTAATGTCCCTGTGTTATTATAATGGTATACGAGTATTTTTTAAAACCACTTTATTCTTATATTATTGTACATATCTTCAGTAATAGTGTCTATGTTTTAAACATTTCTTAAATTTCCCCTTATGTAATTAAAAAAAAAATCGTGGCTGTCCCTCATGTGAACCTAAATTATGAAATGTTCAATATATATTTATAGCTAAAATTGTTGTTACTGTATCATTTATATTAGTGAACTAATATGAATCAGAATAAGGGAAACCATTTTGTGTTTATTTTACTCTATCTAGTGCCACAAATAGGGCACCAAGGATGTCCCTCAAGGTTTCTGTCATTAGCATGGAAATTGTTTAAATATCAACCAAAGCTATGGAATTTATGTTTTAAGCTATACATCACTGCATATATCAGTCTTGTTCAACAACCAATCTGAGAGTGAAGTTGACCTGCTTGTTTGTTGTTCATTGTGGTCCTAGTTATAATAAATGTGTCAACAAGTTTGATAGTTCATAAATTAGGTATCATTAGCATGGTCAAGTTTTAACAAAGTTGGAAAATAATTACAATCTACTAAGGTGGCTAAATAAGTACCATATGATACGTAAATAATCAACATGAATTTGTAGTTTCTTAAACATAACACCTGGGATTAAAAATGCCTACCATCTTGATTTTTGTCATTAGCATGGACGTACTATTTCCATGATAATAACTTGTGTCCATTCTAATGACATTGTTTCAGGATTTTTGTTATTTAAAGTCCTTTGTTTAATGAAATATATATAGATATATATCATACAATACCTGGGCAGTGTTTAACAAAATTAATACTTGAGAACAATTTTTTGCAGTATTAGAAAAATGGCTAAGTGTAAAGTGTTGAGTAATGAAGAAAGGGTGAAAAGAAAGAGAGAATGCGAGATGAAAAGAAGAGAGCGCATAAAAGCAGATAGTAAAAAGTTGCAGAACCTAAAAGACCAAAAACATGAAATATACCTGAAAGTAAAAAAGGCAGGACAGTTAAAATCAATTAATGATATGAACAACAGAGATCAACATGCTCAATGTAAAAAGTGGAAGGACAACACTAGGAATAGACGAGAACGAATTAAAAATATAAATAAAGTTATGTGTACCATCAACTGTACGAGATAGTAGTCAGAAAAAATAAGAAAAATAGCAGCAAAGTATAAAAAAGTTGGCAAAGACTAGAAAAAAAGACCAAGTAAATTAAGGATTTGCTTTCACTGACACGTAACTCTAAAGTAAATAGATTATTGAACAAGAATTCAATTGATTCTACTATTATTAAAAAGAAACTTCTATTTGGGGAAGTTTTACAAACTGAGTTAAGTACTTCTTTCAATTCTTTCAAAACGCAAAAAGAAGAACAAATCTTCACCAAGGCGATTAATGGGAGGATGTTAAAAAGTATAGGCTGTTGAAAGAATGCCAATCTTTTCTTCCACATAAACTATTTATTGCTAACAAAAAACAAAGCAAATCTTTGACATTTGACAGAATGTTAACACCAAGAAAACAATACGTGAAAGGAAAGATGGTTTCTTTTTGGAATAGTGATGAAAATTCAATACTCTGTCCAGGGAAAAAAGATTTCAAAGTGAAACGAAGACTTGTGCAGCAAAAACGTTTCATGACAGACACCATGCGAAATCTGCATACTAAATTTATTCAATGTGAGAACTTGAAAATTAGCTATTCATTATTTTGTAGACTGCGTCCCTTCAGAGTAGTGAAATCAAAATTAAGTGCTCGAGACATTTGTTTATGCATTAAACGCGAAAATATGAGACTAAAAAGGCTTAACATTTTAAATGTTATTTGTGTAAAAGATGCTGAAGACATGGTTAAAAACCTAACATGTTCTACCCAAAATGAGGTTTGCCTTCAAAGATTCTGTGATAGATGTAAAAATAATACAGTTTTATACTTGGAGTTTAACTATAATCACAGTACAACTTTTCAGAAGTTTAGTTTGCCACATTTGATTCTGTTAATAAAAAAAAACAATTTCGCACATTCATTCCTATTTGTGTTAAGTTAAAAATAATAATATTACTATTAATAAAATTTTTGAAATTAATTTATTTATTCCGCTTATTATAGACACAGACACAGATAAATATGAATATGTGTCATTAGAATGGACAACATGTCATTAGCATGGCTGATTGAATTTCTAAAATCCTCTAGATTTTGGAAAAATTTAAATTCAGCTCTGCTGATCATAAAATGTGATCAGGATCAAATATTTGTGCTATATACCAAGATTCAGGTCTTTCTAGAAATGTTTGACTATTTCCACATGTAGTTGTCTAAATAGCTCATATTTGTAGAATCACCCAGTAGTATTAATTTTTACCCATTTAACATGGTAGTGTATACATTCTACAGAAAATATTACACAAAATATGAAACATTAATAAAATCTTATTGTCTAAGATGTGAAAATATACAAAAGATATCACAGTCAATATGAAAAAAGTGGAAAAAAAAGTATTTATGTCCTATACAAGTAGTAGGTCTACTCTACAGCTCTTCATTAAGGAATTCCTCCACTGAGTAGTAGCAGCATCGTTCATGCAACAAGGCCAACACTGTCGATTTGAATTTATAATTGCTCTGAATAGATTTGATGTTATTTGGAAGTCTACTGTAAAGTGTTGGGGCCATATAGATAATAGATTTGTAAACTAGTGTCGATGTAGGTGTAATTTTATAGTAGTCGCTGCCATTCCTTGTATTAAACAAGTGTAGTAAACTAGCGCTACTATATGTATGTAGATTTTTGCGGAAGAGCATTATGGTATCAAAAATAAAGAGAGAGAAATAGGTTAACACTTTGAGTCGTTTAAAAAGGGGTCTGCAATGCTCGTCTTTTGGTTTGTTGCAAATAATACGAATCATACGTTTTTGCAGTCTAAATAAAAGAAACATTTTATCTAACGTTATGTATCCCCAGAAACATATACCATATCGAAGTCTGGATTCAAAAAGTGCATAATAAACTTTAAGAGCAGTGTCTTCTGACAATTCCCTGGATACAGTTCTTAAGACATAACATGCAGAAGTTAATTTAGTAGAGAGAGAAGATATATGCCCTGACCATGTTAAGCTCTGATCTATGCTTACACCTAAGAACTTAGTAGAGGTAACTAAATTTAATGATAATTTATTTTCAGCAATACTATGAGCTGTAAAAAATGCAACATGTTTTTTTCGAGTTGACGGAGAATTTATTTATACAAAACCCATTTTGTGCAGTTTCAAGATCAGTCGAAATAAGGTCTTGTAATATCGACAACGAGGGACTGTCCCAATATAAAGTGATATCGTCAGCAAAAAGAATACACTTGGCATAACGGATAGAAAATGTAAAGTCATTAATATAAAATAAAAATAAACTAGGGCCCAGGACAGAACCTTGGGGCACCCCTAAATTTAAGTGTACCTGATCCGATAGAATTGTATTATATTGAGTAGCGAGTGTAACAGACTTGAGTTCTGTTCTGTAAGTATGATTTAAACCATTGATTTGCAGTACCTCTAATACTATAATGGTATAAACTTATAGTAATCGATAGAATGTCAGCTGGACTTAATTGCAATTGGTTTACATTCAGCGTTTAGGTTAATAATGTGACTTTTATTGTTTGTTAGAATACCTGTGCTGGGGTGTGTGCAGTTTTAAGTGAATTTAGTATTGGTAATTTTGCGATTTAAAATAGGACTTTAGTATCAAACTAAGTAGCAAAGGATGATGCTTTGATTGGTAAAATTACAAAATCGCATTTCATCACTTCCCATAAATAATTTGAAATAACATCCCAAAGTAATTCAAATTATTCAGAAAATATCAGTGACTTTGTACTATCTGGGTTGATTAGGAAACACCTTGCTTTCTGCATCGTTGTAAAGGTGTCCATTCACCTGATTGTAATTGGAAAAAGATTTTAATTTGAATTTGAACAATGTAATGTAACAAATGCTTTCAATTATTCCAAGCAGATAAAATTCTAAAATGTGATTTGTGTAACACTATAAAGTGTGCTGATAAATCCTGTGAAAATCTCAGTACAACAGTAATACGATGTTTAAATTTGAAAACAAAAAGGTGTTAACTTTCCTATGTCCAAGATGTAAGTCCATTCTTTGGGGAAAATAATATTATATTAACTTTGATTCATCTCTACGTGTACAGGCTGAAAGAAAAGACTAGCAAGATCCTTTTAAAATCAGGAGAATATCAAAAAGGTTTTAAAGTATTTTTACATACTTGTTTTCACTTACAGTGTCCATGTTTGCTGTATCAGAATTATCTGCTTCACTTATTAAAGTTTCACCAGCATGTTGTTGTAACCAGGTATCTTCAGCCCAAACAGGTCGTGTAGAACCTTCCTTAATACGCTGAGGTTTTGCTAAGTTAACTCGAATGGTGCGGCCATACAATTCGGAATCATTCTACTTTTACCAGTTGTTTAGTGAGATCAACATATGGATAATATATATATCTTACCATATTATCTATAGCTGCTGCAGCATCTTCAGCACTTTCAAATTCCACAAAAGCAAATCCTCGATGTTTTTCGGTTTCGTAATCAAGTGGGATTTGAATATCAACTACATCTCCAAATGGAATAAATGCAGCGTTCAAAGTTTTTTCATCAACTTCTTCTGCTAAACCACCAACATATATTGTCCTTTTATTATTTGTACCCATTTTTAAAGGTAAACAGTCAATTATACTCAATGTTTACCTTCATAGAATATCTATAACCCTACTTTACCTTTTACAAGTACTTAGAATATGTAGGGATATATTTAATTGAACACGTGCAGGTAATCATTTGTCACCTCGATGGGTTTAATCAGTTGCGTATTGGTAATAATAACAATTTTTTACATTTACAATCTCAGAAATTTTATCAATGTACTAATGTTAACCTAAAAAACAGAGTACGTAATTGGTTCTTTTAAAGTAAAATCATCAGAAGGAAAGCACTTGCATACAAGAAAAATTGCGTGTACACTGAGGTAGTTTTTTTTATTAAAAATCAAAATAAAACTATAGACATAGGCAGAAATACTGTAGACAAATATTAAAATAAGATTTTATTAAAACTGGAGGGCATGTAAAATTATTTCAAAATATTTAAACAATGAATAAATAGAAAAGTTGTCGCGTTAAATAATTGCTTTATTCTTTACTTTGAAGTAACATTTAAAATGCTTCGCTACTACCATCTTTAGGCGGATGTACTGAATTTTCTGTTATCTAGCACAACAACTTTTCACTAAAAAAGTGTATTGCGCTTAAATATCAATTTACAAAAGTAATTTAACTCTTCATCAGTGTGTAGTTTAGTTTCGTATTTTATTGTAAGTTATCTTACGTTACGCTAGATGATTTCAACAAATTATAAAATTTTTTTTATTTATTCAATTTTATTAACCTTGGTTCCTTTTATTTACTTGAAATACGGGTTCGTCGTGTTTTTTTTTTCTTATTAAACGTTTATGGTTCAGCTTTGGCACATTCTAGCGATTTTCAACAAGAATGATGTGCTGCATTCATGGGAACTAACATTCCAGATGGTATAGTAAGGAGACACTGTCACAATCCATTTCTTAAGATGGATTTACATTATTCGATTTTAATGCTATGCAATAGAAATGCATATACTGAGCATGCCTTCGAGCAAGTTTTCAGTCAGCTGTTGCAACTTCAAATAAATGGAACATGTTCAACTTTTTGTCAATTTCTATGCAATACTGGTAATTTTTTTTAGTGATAAGTGAGATACCAAATTAGAAATAAAATTATAATGAGTATAATATGACCTATAATTTCATATCTGATTTTTGAACAACATAAATTACCAATATGCATGTTAAATAAATAATATATAAATAATTTATGATGCTAATGAATGGCATTAGTGTAGTTTCGAATAAATGTTATTTTCATTTGTTGGTAACACTTCCCGCCAAACTAAAATTGCATACAAATTGTACAAGTGTAAAAAGGAAATAACATACAAGTGACATACAATGCAATGTCTTACATTGCATCAAAATTGCATAATGTAAAGAGGTGCGTGAAGTTTAATTGGTGTAATTGTTAGTGCTTGTTAGTGCCCAAATATGAAAGTCAGTGGACTATTCAAACAATAGTTATAAGCAGTTAAAGTTATTCCGCCAACTTCACACCTGGCGGAAAAGTGTCGGTTGGAATAATTGTAGCTGGTGCAATGGTTAGTGCTTTGTTAGTGCTTTTTACTGCCCAAATATAAATGTCAGTGGAATACTCAAAAAATAGTTATATACAGCTAAAGTTATTATGCCAATTTCACACCTGGTAGAAAAGTGTCGGCAGGCGTAATGGTTAGTGCTTCGTTAGTGCTGTTTAGTGCCCAAATATGAATGCCAGCTGATTGCTCAAAACATAGTTATATGCAGTTAAAGTTATACCGCCAACTTCATGCCTGGCGGAAAAGTGTCGGCAGGAATAAATGTAGCCAGTGTAATGGATAGTGTTTCATTAGTGCTTTTTAGTGTCGGTGGACTACTTAAAAAATGTTATATGCAGTTAAAGTTATTACGCCAACTTCACGCCTAGCGAAAAAGTGTTGGCAGGAATAATTGTAGCCGGTGTAATGGTTAGTGCTTCGTTAATGATTTTTAATGCCCAAATATGAATGCCAGCGGACTACACAAAAAATAGTTCTATGCAGTTAAAGTTATTCTGCCAACTTCACGCCTGGCGGCATTTGTACTATTAAAAGCGCGAACAACACACGACGTCATAGTTATTTTACGATTAGCAACTTCAAACATAATCTACACGTACATTAGTGTACATTAGTGTCACAAATGTCGATTCAACATGGCTGACATAATATTACTTTAATCACGCAACAAAGTTTTGCCGTTGATTGAAGTATTAAGAAGATACTTAACTACAGCACTAAAACTCCTGCCATTAATATTATCGGTTCATAGATGTCTCAGCGATCGTTCATCTATTAAGTGGGCAATTGAACTAAATATTGCCAACCAAGGTAAAAGATGCTCGTGCCATCTACAGTCCGGAAGTCGTAGTTACGGAAACACACTCAGTGTTTATTATAATAAAGTTCTCGATGCCTTGGTTTGCAGTTTTGATTGTGATTTGATATCATTTAATATTTGTGGATGATGGACTAATAGTTAAAGTACTACAGTTCTCGCAATTTCTAAACCGACTTCGTCACAAATGACATCACGCCATATCAACTACAAATGACATTCTTGTCTTATTCTAATTACAGAAAAAAGTTTTCTTCTCGGTTTGCAAATTTTGCAATGTTGCCGCCTTCATTTGAAACATCTGTTGACAACTAATATTACCTGTATTGGTTATGTAAGATTTACGTAGGCGTTCTTATTTCATGTCATTAACCTCTTGCGCAGTTTTTGTCCCGCATTTTGTGTTATTCTTGCTAGCATTTAAAATTGTTCTTTTCAGAACAGCGTTATTTTTGTTTGGGTGAATAAACCAAGTCCGGTTCACGTTTAGGAAGTAGAGGGAAGCTACTTGTAGCTAATTTGATAGCGTTTATTGAACAAGAATGAGATAACGGTGGTCCATTTATTCCTTTGACGGCAGTTCGCGAGGTAATTTAATTATTTACTTCAATTTGTAGTTCATTAATTCTATTTTAGCGTGTAGCAACTGCTTTAAATATCAATCTGGCCAAGGTAACTGCTGTGTCACAGGAAGTTAAAAACAATGAATCCTTCACTTCCAAGAAATGAGTTCACAAAACCAATTACTGAAGTTGACGAATTTACTAAATGTGGTATTCATATGTAATTTACAGATGTATGAAAATCGTGAGTAAATTTTATTAATTTTGAAATTGTTTATACAACATTAAATAATTTTAGGCCAGCATATTTCTGTAAAAATCTTGTGGCAAAAGGTAGCACACGCTGGGCTCTTTAAGGGTAACGAAAAATCGTTGAATACAGTTCTACATAATATGGGTTTTAAGTGGAAACGAGATAATCCACAGAAACAATCATTAAAAAATGGTGGGGTCGCGAAATTCAGTTTGATATAAGGGCTGTAGCACCCTTGGCCACTGATGTAAATGAAGATAGCGACGACAGCAACTGGGATTCAGACTGCAGTGGCAACTATTCAACACAAATTTATAGAACCTTAGGGAATTTAATGAAATAAACTTTTTACACGATAGACACATTGATGTTTGTAAATTAATTAATTATTGGCATTTAGTTTATTATTATTAATACATATCTTTAACGTTCTGTATAACAAATAAATACAAAACGAAATAGAATTTCTATTGTTAAATATCAAACTTTTAATAGATACTTTGTTAATTTCTTTGGTTATAATACTTTCATCTTTAAAACCTTGGCTGCAAACTCACACTTTTCGTTCGTGATATAATAGATCATTTTCGGATTGGACTTTTATAATCTTTGATAATATTTTCTTGCTAAAGTTGTTTGCTTACATCTTATCAATAGCTATGTGTAATGTATTTTCAAATTTAATGTGTGCTTGAGTTATTGTTGAGGAGGTTACTTATTTTACTACCTTCATACATCTCATACTGTTCAAACTTAGCAAAACTATCACACTAGGTACACCAAGCTTGTATTTTTGTATTACAACCAATGTAATAAAACTTTCACACTACATTTGTAGTATGGACTTAAAACTTAGATTTAACCATGTAGTGCTTCATGATGGTCGTGGGTTTGAATTACACATTATCAGTAGTTTCTAAATCTAACAATTTCAACAGTTCCCAAATACCAGCTAGTTTTCACAATATTGTGTTGGGTTGTTTAACATCCGACAAACCTTAAAAACAAATTTTCATAACTGTTCGTCCTCTTACTTTGGTTTAATAAACACAACCTCTGGAAGTCTTGATTATTGGTGGCTCTTATTTCGTGCCCGGAAAAACATGCGTATGGCTATTTAATTAAGAATAATAACACATTAAAAACATTAAATTATATTTAAAATATGCTCACTAGTACAAATTCCCACATAATAACATTTATTATTAAGCTAAACAGATTAGACTGCAATTTTGTTAGTATAAAATCATTTTACAAGTTACCTTTTAAAAAGCAACAAACCATATTCCGTCACCAATTACTAAATAAATGCAAAATCTATATTGTACCAATAGCGTCATTGTAGTTACGAGGAATTGCTATTTTGATAGTGGCAACGGCGCCAATATATGACATCACAACTATTGATGACGAAAGTCGGTTTAGAAATTGACTATAGTTGTATAGACCTAATTACAGTTTATATTATTAATTTTGTCTGAATTCCGTATATTGTCGCTAGTATCGATGCAGTAACTGCTAAAAATCTTCAATAAACTGTAGTATGTTTTCGTCCATTTAATTGAGTATCTTCTTAATATTTCAATCAACGGTTTCACCACTATACTACGTCAATGCTCCTCCAAAATACTTCTGGGTCAACACACCCGCTTAAACCACACATTTTACAAATATAAGATGGTAATCTTCCATATTAAACGCTAAAACTGTGTGCGCTATCAAGAGGGCTGTAGCATTACCGCAATAGTTCAGGTTCAAGCACATTAAAATCACACAAATGATATTGGATATGATTTTGACCCGTAATAGTTGAAAGAATACAATTAACGAATAATGACTATTATAGTAAACTACAGTTTTGATTCGAGTTGCAGCATTTTATTTAATACGTATTCAAAATAGAATAGGTATTCTGTATTGAAAGTACTAGTAACATTCATCCACTGATTCTGCACAGTAGACACAGAACTGTACTCCGCACCTGAAACCCCAAAACTAATACTGTCAAAGCTGTCACTTTGACAGCTGTCGTGTTGATGTCTCTTTGACAGCTATCACTTTGACATTCCGCCATTTTTTTTACGTCACTTTGCCAACCGCCATTTTTGCTTACGTCCCTTTGACAATCCGTCATTTTTTTTTACGAGACAATTTTTGACTTACTCTGCATATATTCACTTTAGCTCCATCCTGCATATATATTTTCATATACCTAAGTCACAGTTATTAGTGTATTTTAGAATAAGGTAGAGAGAAGAGAATGTCCTTATTAAGACAGATCGGTCTATAGAACCACCTGCAATGTTAACGATGAGATAAAACTTATATCACAACGTAGATACTTAAAAACAACTAGGTTCTAAATGAGACCCAGACAAATCGTCTTCTTACCAAGCACATCCGCTGGGATAAGAAAATCAAACAAAAGTAACGTAAACAACTTAAATATATCCACACGATAATTTCAAAAACATAATTGCCATGAGCACAACAGTAATTGTACTATAGACTGCTAATTAAAAATAACAATAGGAAATTTAGATACAGCAACAACATAAGGAATAATATTTGAAACAACAAGGGCGATAGCCTCTCACCAATACGTCCAGAAAAAGTAAAAAAAATATATTAGCATTTCTATAATATAAAATGATTGATTACGGAAATTACGAACAAGTGATTGAAATATACGCGTAAGAGAAGACATCGAATAGAAATTTCTTGTATTTGCAACTGTGGAAACTGACTTTTTACTACAGAGACAGAGCTAACGTTTACTACGTACATCAAAGGAATAAAACAAAGCCCAGGACATCAGCTAGTAAAGATTCGGAAGGTTGCTCAAACGAAAACTACGTTCACCACGATAATGACTGTATTAGGTTGTGGAATAACCAAATAGAAGATAAAAATTTAAGAGAAAAAAATTTATTTAACTAGTTAAAAAAAGTATCTCTTTTAAAATAAGAAAACTAAATATAGCATAACAAAGTTTGGAAAACTTGTAGATTAAAGGGTTAAATAATTATTTAGATATAAGAAAGCTCGATAATTAGATAATGTTTTGGTACGGATCATAAACCTGAAAAGAAATTGGTCAAGATAAGAATGGAAAAAAGAGAAATATGTTTAAATGAAGCTATGATCACAAAAGTAAGCATACTCGTTGGAGGCAGACAAAAATGGGTTTAGGTCTTTAATATGCCAACGTCTTTGAGGTTTACCGTTTAAATATTGTTGTTCATATATTAATGGAAAAATTAAACGCCAGATTGTAAATATGATGAATTTAGGTCTTAGTTTAGCGGAAAACTTTTAGTGGCATAGATAGAACATGATTTTTCTTCCACACTTGTTCGCCCAAGGTAAATGAAATGTCTGTTTTACGGAGATTGCAATAATTTTTGCTTTTTTCATAGGCTTTGAATAAATTTTTTCTAACATCGGTAAAGATAGAAGCTGTTAATCTTTGTCCTAACGTATTTCTTCATCAAATTCAATTACATTGGTATTGTCAGGAATATATATTTTTATCCAATTTAACATGGTCGGATTCGATATAGAAAGAGATAGCGGTAATAATTACACGGTCGACAGTTCGGTTGGGCTTACTTGTGGGTGACACCTGGTATTAAACCAGAATTTCTGAATTTTATAACTTTTTACAAAATTTTGAAATTCTTTTGACAGAAAATGTGGACCATTGTCACAAAGAATAATTTGAGGCACTCTGAAAATAAGAAAAACTTGTTGATTTAAAAATTTCGTGATCGCCGATGAGATTACTTTTGATAGGGGGTGAACGAAAACAAATTTGGGATCCAATTAGTTACAACCAACAGGTATTGGTTACTTTTCTTAGAGCAAGGAAGGGGTCCTAATAAATCGTGAGAAATTAATTGAAATGAAATACTTGTTTAAATATACCCATTAAACCAGGTCGAGCTTCTTGTAAACTTTTTTGTGCACCACAAGATTTACAGTGTTTAATATAACGGCAAACCGTTTGTTTTTAGTTGGGTCAGTAATAAAAATCAGATATTTTCGATATAGTTTTTTAAACACCAAAATGTGCGGAGGTAGGATCATAATGAAACATTTTCAAAACTTCAGGTCGATTAGGGGTAGTTATTACTAATTTTGAGAGCTTGGACGAAGAAGAAATAACACATTTGTATAGACGATCTCCTATATCATGAAAGGATGAGTAATTTTAGAAATGTTTGGTAACGTTTTGTACCATATTAAAATACCAGGTACCGGGTACATCATGAGAGAGAGAGAGAGAGAAAGAGAGAGAGAGAGAGTGAGAGAGAGCGAGCGTCGGGTATGATCTTTACTCTTCCAGGTCTATCGCGAATGGTGAAACTAAATTGAGAGATACGTAAATTCCATTTGGCTAAACTTACATCAGGTTGCTTCAAATTGTTTAACTAGTTAAAGACAGCACAATTGCTAATTACTATAAATTGGATTTTTTCGACATAACCTCTAAATTTTTTAATTCCAAAGATTACTCCAAGAAGTTCCCGTTCTGTAGCGAAATATTTTTGTTCGACAGTTTTTAAATTTGACTAGCATAAGCGATAAGGTGTTCTAAACCATCTTTTCTTGAAATAAAGTGGCGGCACCTAAGCCATTAAGTGAGTCATCAGTTTGAATGTAAAATGTTTCTTCGAAATTAGGTGAAATCAAAATGGGAGCAGAAGTAATCAAAAGCTTTATTTTATCAAAAGCTTCTAATGCATCACAGGTCCAATCAATAGATTATCCTTTCTTTTTATTTTTAATTATCGTAGTAGTACGAGCAGACACAGTAGATAAGTCAGGTAAGAAGATATGATAATAAGATATCATTCACATTAAACGTTTAATTTCAGTGATAGCTTTCGGCGTTTTAAAATTGGTGATGGAATTTACTGTATCGGGATCAGCTCGCAAGCTATTTTCATCCACAATGAAACCTAAAAAAAAGGAAAGAGAGGAACAACAAAAATTACATTTTTTCCAGTTAACCTTAAACCTAACATTACTTATACAATCAGTTATTTTATTTAAAGGTACGATATGTTCTTCAAAGGTATTAGAGATGACTAAAATATCGTCGAGGTAAACAGAGGCACGTTCTTGATGTAAAATTTGAACCGGTGTACTATCCATAGGACGTTGAAGTGTTTGGGGGAGATAAACCAAAAGGTACGAAATTAAATTCATATAAGCCTTTTTCATGTACACAGATTGCAGTTTTTTGACAAGAGGATTGTTCTAAAGGCATTTCATAAAAGGCTTGTTCAAGATCTATGGAATATATGTATTTAGCATTACACAACCTGCTTAGAATAGACTCGGTATACGTGGCAAAGGGTAGCTATCGAGGATTGTAACAGAGTATATTTGGACCATTAAAACAGATACTGTAATCTCCAACTAATAGAACGAGCTGTTCCAAGGAAAGTAATTAGGGAAATAACACCAGATTGGATCATTTTATTAATTTCGACATATAAGTGTTTTTGTAACGCAGGGGATAGAGGATATGGAGGTTCTTTAAATGGTTTAGCATCGTCAGTTAAAATTTCATGAGATACAGTCGTCACACAGCCTAGCTCATAAGTGGATAGTTCACGAAATTTATTCATAGTTTTGTCTAACAGAATGGGTTTGTTGTTCAGTAAAGAAATTTTATTTGTAATTCCCAAGTAAACAAAGTAAAATCTAAGAAATTTAGCGATAAGTTAAAAAGGTGACAAAAATCAACTCCTAAAAAAATACACTAAAGTAGGTATGATTAAAAATTTAAATTTGCGTTCAAAAGATTCTACACGGATTTTTAATTTAATAGATCCAGCTACCTGGACTTGGGCGGAATCAGCAATAATTATAAAGATATTCTGAGGTACTACTTTAATTTCAATGTTTTGTTTTCTTAACTGTTGAAAGCCTGTATAATTAATTAAAGAGGAATTAGAACCAGTGTCCAACAATGCATCGACAATTAAAGAATCAATAGAGATAGGTAAGTGTGGGTGGTAATCAAAAGGATTAGTTTTAAGTTTTTCAGATACAGAATTAAGATGATGAAAAGCATAAACGATTTTCAATCAGTTGAATTATTCAAGTGGGGTTGTACGACATATTTCAGTTAAAGGTTAGATATTGTTGTTGAAGATACGTTAATAGAAGCATAATCGACATTTGTGCGTAGTGAAGGTAAAAAGGTACAATAGGTTTTGAGTTTAGTTCGTATGATAACGGTAATTTTGCGGAGCTGGGTGATTTGAGAACGACGTAACGCGAGTTACGTTTTGGGCCTTGGGAGCTGCCTTTTTAAAAGTTTTCTTCCAAAAACTCTTGTAACAAATATTTATTTAACAGAAATTACATCTGGAATTTTGACAAATTATATAAAATTATACTAAGTCGAAATTAATAATAATTGAAGTTAAATTAGGGCGAGTAGCCTAAGCAACCAACAACGTAAAAGCTGAGAGGCTCAAGACTGACTGACTGGTTTGGGGCTCCCGGGGTATTTATGTTGTCCCTGCCCCTTACATATCTGTGGGAACTTTAGAGCTCATATCTGCTTATTTCTTTATTCAATTATATTATTCAATGTAACAATCTTAATTCTAATAATTGCGGTTTCTTAACTGTCTGTGACCTGCACCTGCAGTATTACTTACGTCTGGAATACAATGTATTCACATCCGTTCTCACAACTTGCTTGTGAACTTTCATTAACCTTTTCTTTATTTATCATTGAATTACAATGTTGTATCTAACTTAAGTGTCTTGATAATTTCTATTTAATTATACATATTTGATTTGGGGGATATGTAACTCGTGTACACCTTGTGCAAAAGCGCCCCTTTGGTTGTTTTCGGAACATTACAACGTCGGTATTTATTTTTATATACATTGGGATTTCCACAAATATAGCAAAAAACATTACGACGTTCGGTACAATTACTTTTCAACAATGCCAACAAGAAAAAGGATTAGTGCTTTCGATATTCGATATGGTGGACGAAAAATTATTGGGACTGTGAGAAGAATAGTTACTGTAAGATACATCTTGTAGAGAAGGTTATGGTTGTGATTTTGCTGAGTGGTGATATTTTTCTAAACAGAATTTTACTTCTTGTAGAGAGCGGCAGAGATTTTTAAGCTGAGTGCTTGAAACAATCTTTTGGAGAGCTAAATGCTCAGAATAGTAAGCGTTCAAATTTCGGATTAATTGGGTTAAAATTTCAGTTTCATTATACTCTTTACCCAAGCTATTAAATAATGTCTGTACTTCGATCATATACGGTAAGACATTCTCATTAGGGACTTGAAAATGAGCACGAATTTGAGATCTCATAATCGTTATCAAATCTGGCAAAGTCTTTTTTCAAAAGTTTTATTGAACTATGGATTTGATGTTTAATATTTCGATACCACGCGCTATCGAAAAATACTTCAACGGCACTCTTAAATAATTGACCGTCAGTACAATTTCTGGAATTTTTAAATCGTCCATTTGTTCAAGGAAGGATGCTAAAGAAATTTTTGAGACATTCTGAAAAAGTAAGGATCCATTTATAAACAGGCACAGATTAAAAAAGTACATTTTCTACAGGTAACCAAAGATTATTTAAATTATAGGTAATTCCTGGAAGTTCTGAAATAATATTTAACTTTACTAACACAAGTCCTTCAACAAAAAATAAATGGGACATGATTTCGCTCTAAGCTTGTCAAATTCGTCAGGATTAGAGACAGAAATTAAATCAAGACGTTGTTTTACATGAATTAATTAAGAACGATTTTGTGCTAACTCTATCTTGGTGTCGAATAAGCAATACATTTTATATCATTCATAGACTTGGTAATTTCTTCGAAATTCTTGTCTGTGTCCGTGAGATTCACGTTATAGTCAAACGGGATACCATGTTTATGTGCGACAAAATATTTAAATTGCAGGCGACGTTGATCTTGGGCCATAACAGGTATTATATCACAAAGCCTAATTCCCAAGACAGCTCTTTACTCTTCAAATGGAGATCGTTCATATTTGTAATTTTTAAAAAGACACGTTAACTTTAATATTATATTTCTTTACCAAGTAAGTGAATACCAGAGATAGTTCGATATTAATTATTTAATAAAATAAACGGAATAATCTGTCTTATTTTAAGTTTTTAAACGAAAATTTTAAATATGACTAATTATGAAAACTGATATTAAGCTGTAACTTGATATCACAAATACACCAAAAGGAAAAATTATTTTTACTTAAAGTTATGCAGACTCACAAGGTAAATAGATATTTGTAACATATTTACTAAACTAGACAGGTGGAGTTTGGGGTCAGTGACTTCTCATTTTTTTAAGACATTTATTTTTTAATTATATTTTAAATATAAAGATGAGATTTTTCTTAATCTTTTTTGGGAATTAAACCACTTATAGTTTTTAAAATCATCTTTATTTACGTTTGGATCCATGACCTAGGATCGTTGTCAAAATAATTAAAATTTTCAAGTTTGACATTTATGACATAAATTGAAGGTGACTTTGATCCATATACAAGCTTCGTTGAACAATATTGGTATCTGACATAGGGTCGTCTCAGAACCATGTTAAAATCTATCAAAGGAGTAACCTAAATCATAATGAGTTCTTCCCCCTCAAAATAAAAATAAATGAACGACTGCTTAAGCCTTACGGCAACGTAATCGCCACTTCTTTAATAACCATCCTCCAAATTGTATAAATAGAAACGTGTTAAAAATGTTTTCCAATCCTCAAGTTATTGAATTTAGATGAAATTTAACAATTAAAATTAATGAGCTGATTTCACGTTAAGCGTATTGGCTTCCTAAAAGAAGTCGTTTCCAGGACGCAGTACAAATTGAAGGCAATCTTTCTTTTAAACTTTAAAATTTTCGTCTAATGTACTCAAACCAAATATATCGAACATCAATAAATCAAAGTCACCTTCAATTTATGTCATAAACGTCAAACTTAAAAATTTTAATTATTTTGACACCGATCGTAGGTCATGGATCAAAACGTAAATAAATATGATTTTAAAAACTATAAGCGGTTTAATTCCCAAAGAAGATTAAGAAAATTGCTAAACAAACCACAACAAATATACAGGGAGTATTTAGAAAGAAGAGAGCCGAAAAGTGCGAAGCAATTTACTTAACATGATTTTAAAAAATAGAATTTTATTATTTACAACATTCGTATTTACGTAAATTCTTAGGTTATGTTTTTTGTTGTATTAAAGGTTTTTCTCAAAGAAGATAGAAATTTACAACATACGGCATTTTACACCAGGATATATAATAAACAATAATAAATTCCCTTAACTTAGATACTAGCCAATTAAATAAAATTTTTAGGTGCTTTGACACTTGTTTATATCGTAAAAAAATTGCTCACCACAATCTATTGAAAATTTTTTTAAAAATAAATTATTTACAATGTTTAGAATATCAAGACAAAAACTTTTCAGCTTTTTAAGTTAAACCCTTGTTAGGTTTGCACAATGAAATGACACATCACCCATATTTAATAATTACTCTTAACTGTTTACCTACCCGAAAATCGAAAGTTACTAAAAATATTATTAAGGGCAATATTTCAAAAACGGTAATTGAAGGTTTTTTTAATCAAATTTTATATTTTTAGATTTAAATATACACATTGTTAATGTTTTCAGACAGAAAATAGATACTTTAACCTGAAAATTTCTTAGATAATATAACGTGTGAAAGAGCCAACTTTTCATTTTATTAACATAAATTTTATGACAGGTGCCCCATGTTGGGTGCTAATTGAAATTCATTAAAAGCCACTGTATTTACAGCTCGCTAAAGTTACTTTTTACTACATACAACCTTAAATTTACTCGAAGGTTAAACTCCCCAGGGTGATCAAAGGTGTTCATTATAACTAGCGCGCCTACCCGCGGTATCTTGATTATGATGCCGCGGTTTCCAAATCTCTGCAAGGATGTCGAGGTGGAGTCCTATTGTTCCGGTGTTTGCCTGGCTGTAGCCCTCTTTGACGAAGCGCCGATAACGATGTACGTTGAACGATAGGATAGGTACGGAAGGGAAGTGATCACTTCGTCGATATCGGAGTACTACAACACACGTCTACACTCGGGGAAAGTCGGTAGTTAAGCCCTTGTTTTGATACATTCGCTACCACAAAAATGTCTCTCCTCTCGAAGAGAGGTTAAAGTTCGCTGACGCGAATTGGTGGGTACGACAATGCGTGAGAAATGTCAACTTTGCATATTCTCAGACCACAAAGATAAACCAATGATCAGACTTTCGCTAGAACCACGTACGTTTGCATTAAAACATTAATATGCTAAAAATTTTCCCGTGCCTGGTTTTTGAAAGCACCCTGAACCTAACTGATACAATAAACGTTAAAGCTTTTCCAAAAAAAGCGTAACAAGTTTAGGATATTAAACGACCCACCACCTATTATTAGATAGAATTAGATAGGAACATGTAGTTTGTTGCGTTTTAAGTATACTTTGCTTGCTTTTCCAGTAGTCATACCTTATATGTCATGTTCAAACGTTCGTGGTTCCATACCCCTTGTGAGTAAGAAGATGTTATATAGCTCATTCGATACGAATTTTGACGTAGAACAACTTTTATTAAGGTATTTTTGCGCTAGAGTGAATATTTGAGGAGTTATTGAGGTAAAATTGGATTTGGGGAGCTAATATTCACAATTCGGTGAGAAGCTCCGCAGGGATTCGCGGGAACTTTTAGATGGTTGTTTAGGACACCAATAGGAACCCGTAAACCAAAATTCATCTTATCCTGTTACAATGACAGCAAAACGTCAAATCTGCCCGGATTATAATGACAGTGAATATTTCTCAATTAACACAAAAAAAAACAAAACTCCTAAATGTTTTGATATATTATCAAACACTGATGTAAATAAAAATACCTTCGATAAAGTAGCAATTATTTATGCGAATTTAACAATAGATGGTTGATATTTAAATTTTACAAACGAAAGTTTGGAAACTCATCAGTTATATATTTTAACATTGCCTACTTTTTTACAAAATATGTAAAATTAACAAACGATTTTAACAAATATTGCCATTAAAAAGTACCTACGAATAAAATAAAGTTTATTTAGTAGTCTTTTTTACTGTGTACGCTTGGTAGTACAAATTCACAAGTTAATATTGTTGAGAGCTACTATTAGACAACCGTCAAACACACACAGGCGCCGTAAGCCCTGCATATTCTACAGGGACCGAGAATCTTCTGGCGATTATTGGAGGATGAATCATCCTTTTTAATCCAGGGTGTAAATAAGACCGATGAGGAAGTACAGAGTTTAGTCTATATCAGAATGTCGAATATAAATTATATCGTGTAAAGTTAAATAGTTGAGCTTTTGGAAGTCCAAGACTAAACATAAATGCTATATGATGTGAATGTGTCTAATGTACATGAAGCTTGTAGAATACATAAATAGACAAAGTGTAATAAATAAATTATAGTAGTGTTTAGTGTTGCTAAAAAGACTTATAGTTAAGGAACTAGTTTAAGAAGATATTAGTGCTTGTAAATTCATTAGTGTGATTGTGTGATAAACTATATACCTGAAAGGTTACAACAGGCATTGAATGAGATTTCGATCAAAAGTATTTCCATACGACAAGCCGCCGAAAAATACAGCATACATAGGAATACACTTATGAACAAATTAAAACTGCTTAATACGGGCGTGCCATGTCGTCAAAAGATTTTTACAGATGCAGAAGAATTGGAATTTGTTAAGCATATTATTGCAATGCCTGCATATGGATTCCCAGTGACTCCTTTTGATTGAAGAGTCATTGTGAAAATGTATTTAGACAAGACGGGTAAAAAGGAAATTCATTTCAAGAATAACATGCCAGGTGTAGATTGGGCGCAATCCTTTATAAAGCATGATGAAAATGTCCTGGCACACCGGGTTGCAAAAAATATATCACGTCCGCGTGCAGCCTTTAATGAACTAAGTATAAGTGAATATTTTGACAACTTAGAAATAGAATGACAGGAGTTCCACCTACCAACCTATGGAATTATAATGAAACAAATCTTGTAGATGATCCAGGTTCTAAAAAAGTTTTAGTAAGAAGAGGAACTAAGTATCTTGAAATTATCAGAAACTTCACAAAGCTAATACATCTATAATGCTCTGTGGAAACGCAGCTGGTGAAATCGCTCCGCTATATGTGAATTATAGATCTCAGAAGCTATGGCACACATGGGTGGAAGGAGGTCCCGATAAAGTACGCTACAATTGTAGCAAATCGGGCTGGTTTGACAGTCAAAGCTTCAAAGATTAGTTTATAATGCTTATGCATCCTATTTTAAAAAAACTAGAAGGTACAAAAATATTACTAGGCACAACTTAAGCTCTCGTTTGAATTTTGAAGTTGTTACAGCCTGAGTAAAATGATGACAGGCTTTTCAGACCAGTTTTTGCTCATTGATTTAGGGCGCGGTTCCCGCAGAGTGTTTGAGTGATCTGTTAATTGGATCTGAACTCTAATTTCCCGGGCAGTCTAACCCTGTTTAAAATTTTAAAGTCGGACTACCCCTTACAAAGTTACACCCTTTTAAAGCCCAGTACCCCGAGTTTTTGCTCATTGCATTCATATCTAACCTAGGTAAGAGTTTTTTTCGACTAACTACGTTAGCCTGATCTAGAATTACTGGACAATCTAAGCCTGTTTGAATTTTTCAAATCAATCGACCCTTACAAAGTTACACCCCCGATTTTAGTAAGTTACCTGAAATCGTCTTAGGGTATGACACATAAGTTTGGTCTAGATTTTTTCTGGGGAACCTAAATCTTTAAGAATTTTTTAAATCGGAGCGACCCTCGGGAAAATTCTATTCTTATTAATATTTTAGCCATATAAAAAATATTGCGTGGGTTCTAATTCTAGTAATTTTTCGAAATAAGATCAACTCTTATAAGCGCTAAAGACAACCAATTACCTGCATATTTTTCTGAATACCTTAAAAATCAATTTAAACCTTTGAAGGGAAACTTGATAAAACACATAGACTAAGTTTAGAAAATTTATTAACTGTAATAATTCCAACTGGTACGCGAGTTATGTATCCCCCAATTCATATATGTATAAGGAAATAGAATAATTAGGAAATTATTAAAAAGTGTTAAGAATACGCCAAGTGAAGAGTAACATTGTAACACAAAGACAATTTGTAAAGTTTATTAGCGTTCATGAGAACGGATGCGCTACTTTGTATCGCAGACGATAGTGACACTGCAGATGTCAGGTCACAAACGGTCAGGTACCGTGATTACTTAGAAATTAAGATTACAACATTGTATTTATGAATAGTATTAAGAATAAGCAGACACGAGATCTGCAAGTTTCCACAGCCATCTGAGGGGATAGGAACATTATAAAAAGCCCGGGAGCTCAATGACCCGGCAGTCAGTCAAAGTATTCAGCTTTAACATTGCAGTTGCTTAGGCTACTCACAATACTACAATATTACTAGTGTAATTTCGATTTAGAGTAATTTTAATTCAACTTGTCAAAATTCCACAAGTAAATTTCTGTATAAATAAATAAATTTGTTAAGAAGTTTTGGAACTGGTTTTTAAAAAGGCAGCTCCCCAAGGCCCAAACCTTAACTCGCGTACCAGTTGTAATTATTACAGTTAATAAATTTTCTAAACCTAGTCTATGCGTTTTATCAAGTTTCACTTCAAAGGTTGAAATAGATTTTTAAGGTATTGAGAAAAATATGCGAGTAATTGGTTGTCTTTAGCGCTTACAGGAGTTGATCCTATTTCGAAAAATTACTAGAACTAGAACCCACGCAATACTTTTTATATGACTAAAATATTAATAAGAATAGAATTTTCCCGAGGGCTGCTCCGATTAAAAAAATTCCTAAAGATTTGTGTTCCCAGAAAAAATCTAGATCAAACTTATGTGTCATAGCCAAAGAAGATTTCGGGTAACTTTCTAAAATCGGGGGTGTAACTTTTTAAGGATGGTTTGATTTGAAAAATTCAAGCAGGCTTAGATTGTCCAGAAAATTCTAGATCAGGGTAAAGTGGGTAGTCGAAGAAAACTCTTATCTAGGTTAGACATGAATGCAATGAGCAAAAACTCGGGGTACGGGGATTTAAGAGGGTGTAACTTTGTAAGGGGTAGTCCGTTTTAAAAATTTTAAACAGGGTTAGATTGCCCGGAAAATTAGGGTTCAGATGCAATTAACAGATAACACAAACACTCTCCGGGAACCGCGCCCTGGATCAATGAGCAAAAACTGGTCTGAAAACGCTGTCATCATTTTACTAGCCTGTGAAGCAAACAATATTTCCTTCATTGCTTTACCGCCAAACGCGACCGATTTGTTTCATCCCTTGGACATAGCATACTTTAAACCTGTGAAAATAGAATGGCGTAAAATCCTAACCGAATGGAAAGATACAGATTATGGTAAGCGGTGTTCTACAATTCCTAAAGACAGCTTTCCTGGCCTATTAAAAAAACTTTTTGAAAAAGTCCATCACAATGGTTCAGATAATTTAAAATCTGGCTTTTGCAAATGTAGTATTTATCTGCCGAACAGAATAATCGTGCTCAAAAGACTACCTAAAAAGTTTTAAATGAGGATGCGGAAGTAGTAGGAAAAATAAGTGATTCCTTTATTAAGTTTTTGGAAACGCAACGATATGATACCACGCAGCCAAGACAAATAAGAAAGCGGTAAGCGAATTAATGTGATTCCCGGAAGAAGCATATCATCTGCAGACTTAGTGACTTCTAATAACGCTGATGCAAAACATAAGAAGAAACGAAATAAGAGACTACAGAAGAAGACATCATATTCATCAACAGAGGATGAATGCTTAGATGGTTATTCTGTTCAGGAAAGTGACTGTAGTCCGTTTGAAGAAGAATCTGATTATGAACAGCCAGGAACATCTGACAGGCAAACTAAACACTATCTTGATGCAAAAATAAATCATGCTAGATCCCGTGATTCAAGTGTTTTAAAAGAACATCTTGTGAATAGTTTAAAACTAAGCAGTAGTAGTGAGTCTAACACTAAAATCTTTAAGGAAGGTGAATACGTAGTAGTAAGCTATGATGGACAAGAATATCCTGGTAAACTAATTGAGGTTGACAATGACACCTATTTGGTTAGCGCCATGGAGAAGTGGTTGGTTGTTGAAATGGCCTGATGTGCACGATGAAATATGGTACAATGTGGAAAACGTTTTAATGGTTATTTGTGAACCAAAAATGATGTCAAAAAGATGATAGTGTGCCAGAAATAGTTATTTTTTTTTTAAATAAAATAAGCATTACTTGAATATTTTTTGTTTTATTATATCTGGATGGTACCTAATTTGTTTTTGCAATTTTTGCTATATATATGTCTGACTGTGATTTGTATGAGGTATCTTTGTATCAATTACTTGATTTTAACTAGAACTTTTACAATTTAGTTCTTAGCACAAAGTTGCCCCAAATGCAAGGTAACTGTGTACTAGACTTTAGAGGTGCTTATCTCAAAAAGTATGAAAGCTATCCAAGTTTGCAAATTTTGAATTCAATGATCAGTAGATCGACATTTCAAAATTAATTTTAGATTTTGCCTAATTACGGTAAAATAAGTTTTATTTCTAAAAAACCTCAAAATCCGGCACAAAGTGACTCCCGTTTTCCTAATAAATATTTTCAACCTTTGTATTATACCGAAGCGTTATTATACTCATGATGTAATAGTTTTTGATAGTAGCAACGTCGCCACGATATGTCACACATATAGATGATGCACTATATTTAAAAATTGCCAGGGTTATTATCTAAGTTTATTATTTCCATTTCCCGTTATAAGTATATGGAATATTTACTTCAGAGTAATTAAAGACCCTATTTACCGCAGAACTCAGGTTAACCTTGATATTGTTTTCAATTGACTTTATGCACAAGAATTATTATTATAATTATTTTCTTGTTTGTATTAAATCAAACAAAAACAGGTACAGCAAAAGTAATAGTTAATAACGAATAAATTACTGCTTGATTGCTTTGTAATCAAGGTTTGAAATTATAATAACTGGCATTTGTTAGCATTAAATGGGACTTTATTTATTTGATTATTTTTAAGAGAAAAATAATTCCATAATAATAAAAATCATTTGACTGGGACAATATTTCGCACTGAGAATATCAGTACTGTTTGTCTATTACGCAGAAAGCTTTATTGTTAAATGTTAATAGTCAGTAATGTATAAATGGTGTTTTAATTTAAATCCGACTGACGTTACAACAGTTACAGAAAGTTAAATCCCATCATTATAGCGAACCTAGTCAAATGATACATAGTTTTGAAATAGTTTAAGCTCAAGATTTCATAGCTTTTCAAAAATATTTTAAAATATGAACACCCGTATTTCTTCTATTTTACTTGTTACTCTAACTTGCAGGACTTTTATTTATGAAATCTGTTTCAACATATAAACGTAAGACCTGTTGAGAATTTTGAGTTTCAAAAATCTGTTACAAAATCCTTTTCTTAGTCACAACTTTAAAGTGGATTAATGGAGATTTCCAATGTCTCCTATCCTGAGCTAACTCTTTCACTAATCTGTAACTTCCTTTAGACATGTCTTTTTAATCTTTTCTTAGTTGTACCGCATTCCTCTATATTTTATATTCGGCTCAACTCTCTATTAGTGTCCCAACTATTTCTTTACCTCTCGAAATATAACCGATTATTCTGTCACACCTCCTTTTAAATGCACTTGTAGTACAAGAGTGAGTTTAAAGAACCGATGTAAAGATGAATTGTTTAATCGATTCGGCATGACTAATTGCAAGACAGCTGTACGCCTATTGAGGTGAACCAAAAGTGGTAATGTTAGAAGTTGTCTACTACGGAGCTCGAGCAACTTCCTTATCGGGAGCTAATAGGCGCTCTAAAGTACTTATCGGTGTGTACACGACCAGCTTTCACATGCCGTTAGATGTCTAGGTCAATTCAATAACCGTTTCGAGAGAAAGCACTAGGTAGCCGGGAAACGTGTACTACCATACTCAAGATTTAGGATTGATATACAGCAATGACCAGCGATTACCTGTCGCTTTTGTAGATGCAGACTCGGCGAATAATCCGATAGATAGAAGATCATATTCCGGTCACTCGATTATCCTATTCTAGGGTAGTATGGTTTTATGCGACTCGAAAAGGCAACGAACGGTCGCATTGTCCTCTACTGAAGTTTAATTTTTGAGCAGAACAGGAAAGCATGCAAAGAGATACTTTACTTCCGCAATTTGGTGGAAGAAATTGGATTCGAGGAATTGATCAATATTACCGTATACAGCGATAACATGCGAGCGATAAGGTTATTCCAGAATCGTAACATTATACAAGGACCAAAATATAGACATTCGTTGGCACTTCATTTGTGATTTTTTAACAACGAATTCCGGCAAGGTCATGTGTCAACCGAAAAAATGGAGGCTAATATACTTACACAAAGCTCACTTCGTAACAAACATTTGTATTGTTTACAATTGTGTGGGTTGACCGATGACTAAGTTGTAAAGTATTACAGTTACGCCACGAGGAAAAGTTTAACTTGCCAAGTGGACACTGTATAATGATAACCCACAACTACCACGATAGTTGGCGTGTGTCAATAATTGCATTTAATGTTTTAAATGCTTCGTCACTCTTCGAGGTAGTATTCATCATAGCTGGCTGGTTTTGAAGTGATCCGGTGTCAATTTGGCTACATTTCGCTAAAGTCGCATTTGCCATATTCAGGTTCTATAGGTTGAACTCAGCCTATTGAGCCTGAAGATGGTAGATGCGATTTTGCAAAAACGTCGACAAATTGACAGCGGTTTTAAAACCAACCAGCTATGTGAAATAATATCAGGAATATATATATATATATATATATATATACATATATATATATATATATATACGAGGCTTGTTCAATTGAAACCCATCTTTGGTTCAGGAAAAATTTACAAATAATTACCACTACGATTAAGGCACATATCCCATTGTTTCGTCAACCTATGTATACCCTGCCTAAAGAAATTTTGTGGCTGCTGCTCGAAGAATTCTTTCACGGTATTTTGTACTTCTTCGTTATATTTCATAACGCAAGAAGTCAATAAACGCATCTGATTTACGTCATCTGTTAAAGAATTCCACTATAAAATTTAGCCTACGTGATGTTTTAAGTGTAAAATCGCCAAATTCGAAAAATCCAGCATTTGAGGAAAACAAAATACAGAACCATACGTTTTGGCGTACGTGCAAAATTAAATATAATACTTCATAAATCCCTGTACAAAATTACAATTGCGTGATGCTAAAAGGTACAAAGTATCAATTGTTAACAAAATTCATAATATAAAGCTTATTGACTACGTGATTTTTGAAGCGTATGAACGATGCATATAATACATAACTCCGAGTAAAATCCAACCGGCTGCATAATAAGCGCACCTCTTCCATGGTAAAATAACAAGATAGAGAACGGTCAATCAATGACAGCACGTGGGATGGCTTGCTTATATAATACCCATCAAGCTGATAACAGTCATTGATTCCTTAAACCGAAGCACTAGTTGTACTGATCGAAATAAAAATATTACGCAAAGTTCAATTATGAAGTGAAACAAAAATTTATAAGTGAAATAAACAATAATTAAAACTTCTAGTAAATAATACAGTCAAGTACGCGTTCAAGCATATGAGTGTATAAGAAATCTGCCGTTGGCATAAAACGTAAGTATAATTTAATTTAGTAATAAACAAATCTTTACAATTCATTAATTAGGGCTCTAAGCAATTCAAAATGAAATTTAGCTAAGAAAACTCTAAATCAGGACGTTAAGCTCAAAGCAACACGAAGTCACTGGTTAACAACACGCTGCGGCAGTTCAAAGATTTGGGGTGCACGCAGAGCTACGCATTCACTACTTGGAATCCACTAATCTAGCAACTGATTCAAACCAGACGGCTCCCGTAGGAAATCAATCGAAAATCTCCAGGTTAGCAATTATATTTAACTAACAGCACACATTTTTTTTTTTTTAATATTTGAAACTTACATGTACTTTAATATCTGTGTAAAGGGTCATCAAAAATTTGGTTGATACGTAGAAAATACGTTTTAAGAAAAAGGGGTTCAGTGAACGTTCAAAGAAACACGCGAGATAATACATAATTATTTTTTCTGGCTTTGTGTGGTACTTAATTAGGGTTATAATTTTGTGATAAACAAATTTACTTCAATTTTGATTCAAAGATTTTAAGATAGCAAATGACATTACGAAGGTTGTAGAGTTGTAAATTGTACATATTTCTCAGTTCATTATACAAATTTTGGTTAAATTGGTTTATCTTATTTAGGTATGAAGTGTTAGAGAGAAAGGGGCAAAAATTGTTTGTTATTATATCGTCGTTCACTCTGTGTAGGGTAAAACTGAACTAGTCGAAGCATACATTTGTTGTGAGGATTTAAAATTATTCTATATTAATTAGAAGCACAAAGAGGAGGCTGAGCGTTATAAATACACCCCGAGTTTCGGCGATATCGTACTAATATATACAGGGTGAGTTTTTAGTGTGGCAACGGTCGATAACTCCGTTATTATAAAAGCTACGTAAACCAAATTTCGAGGCATATTAGGCACGCCTAAAGTGCACATTTTAAAAATATTTGTAAGCATACAGGATGTTTCATAATTTCAGGGCATATTAAACTTGTATTTTTTTAAATGGAACACCCTATATATTATTACGTTTTTGTAAAGCCCATAAAAGAGCTTTAATTTGATATCAAATTGTATCGGTCTATTCCTTTTAGTTTTTGAGATATTCAACTGTTTTTAGAAAAAATGACCCTGATTAGATACATTGCCACTGCACTAATACACAACTTATGTTAATTTTCAACATGCAGAAAATTTTACTATATACCATAGTATATTTGTAATTATCACTTTTTTGAAATTTCTTCACATTATACAGGGTGTGTCAGGTTTCGCAAAATGCAATTTTTAAAATTTTTTTTAAATGGCACCCTGCCAATTTTATTGCTACAATGGATAGTTCATTAAGTGTCCTTTCATTTTTGTTAAGCATTCCCTATACCTAAATCCATTACTTTCTGAGATATTTTTGATTTTCTTCAAATTTTAAGAATGTTTTTAATTTACATAACTAAAAATAACTTACTATTGGAGAATATTATAAAACAATTAATACATTTTGAATAACAATCAACTACACTTATCCAATAACAATTTTCACTAAAGATATAACAACCTACAATAATACGCTATCAACAGAATTCTGCCAGATCAATAATATGCATTTTATAGAAAATGTTCAAGCAGGAAATCAGGCAGGCTTTGGAAAAAATAACAATTACAATAAAAATGTCATTTATGTTTATTAATTGTAGTGTGTTATCAGTTCTGTTTTAAATGTAATCTGTGAAGGAGTTTTCAAAATTAATTTTACAGTGAAGAACAAATAAATATCGTATTGGGAGATAGTTTAAGAAATTTCCTACTTGCATCAAGAATATACCAAGAGAGATATCCTGTTAAATGACAACACACTACAATTAATAAACCTAAATGACATTTTTATTGTAATTGTTATTTTTTCCAAAGCCTGCCTGATTTCCTGCTTGAACATTTTCTATAAAATGCATATTATTGATCTGGCAGAATTCTGTTGATAGCGTATTATTGTAGGTTGTTATATCTTTAGTGAAAATTGTTATTGGATAAGTGTAGTTGATTGTTATTCAAAATGTATTAATTGTTTTATAATATTCTCCAATAGTAAGTTATTTTTAGTTATGTAAATTAAAAACATTCTTAAAATTTGAAGAAAATCAAAAATATCTCAGAAAGTAATGGATTTAGGTATAGGGAATGCTTAACAAAAATGAAAGGACACTTAATGAACTATCCATTGTAGCAATAAAATTGGCAGGGTGCCATTTAAAAAAATTTTTAAAAATTGCATTTTGCGAAACCTGACACACCCTGTATAATGTGAAGAAATTTCAAAAAAGTGATAATTACAAATATACTATGGTATATAGTAAAATTTTCTGCATCTTGAAAATTAACATAAGTTGTGTATTAGTGCAGTGGCAATGTATCTAATCAGGGTCATTTTTTCTAAAAACAGTTGAATATCTCAAAAACTAAAAGGAATAGACCGATACAATTTGATATCAAATTAAAGTTCTTTTTATGGGCTTTTCAAAAACGTAATAATATATAGGGTGTTCCATTTAAAAAATATAGTTTAATATGCTCTGGAATTATGAAACACCCTGTATACTTACAAATATTTTTCAAATGTGCACTTTAGGCATGCCTAATATGCCTCCAAATTTGGTTTACATAGCTTTTACAATAACGGAAGTTATCCACCGTTGCCACACTAAAAACTCACCCTGAATATATATATATATATATATGTATATATCGTAGTAATATATATATACATATATATATATATATATATATATATTGCTATGATAAGAGGGTAGTTTAAGGGTAGATTAAGTCATAAGGGTCGTAGGATACATATAAATAATTTTAACTTTAAGAAAACCAAATAATTCCATCTATTATAGAAGTAAACCGATTATTTTAAAAAAAGTCAATTGCGAGCACAGTGTATATATAGTATATTTGATTTAATGCATAAGAAAAAAGCTCATTTTGCAATAATCCGATACCATTTAGCGAAAATAATAATGTGTTCGTCCTGTAATATGTTTTAGCATAAGGTTTTAAACGCAACTAATTGCATCAATATAAATACATTATAGAGAAAGATAGATAAACTAGTATTCTGGATATTTAATAATTTCGTCGAAAATATCAACGCATGTATAAGAAAACGCATTCTAATACGTCATTGAATACGTGACTAGAAATAGTACATTTGTTTAGAAAACCAACATACATTAATAACAAATAAACGCCAGACGGTTAATTGTACGATAAGTTTTGGACTTTTAAACGACAAATATAAAATACGTGACAGAATAAAAGCAATATTTGGAAATTCTAAGAAAATGCTATGATATATTCAATGTCTACGTGTGGGATGGATGGTAGGAACAACAATTAAAACCAGGGAAATAGAGAATTACCAAGGTACTACATACTACATTGAATACGTGACTAGAAATAGTACATTTGTTTAGAAAACCAACATACTTTAATAACAAATAAACACCAGACGGTTAATTGTACAATAAGTTTTGGACTTTTAAACGACAAATATAAAATACGTGACAGAAAAAAAGCAATATTTGGAAATTCTAAAAAGATGCTATGATATATTCAATGTCTACGTGTGGGATGGATGGTAGGAACAACAATTAAAACCAGGGAAATAGAGAATTACCAAGGTACTACAAAGATAGGCGGAGATTATCAATAAACACGCGCACCAATTGAAGCATTGATAGTAGGGCTTATAAATACAATGGGGAATGAATAAACAGTTAGTTCATTTATAACAAGGCACGAATCACGTCAGTATGCAGTAGAAATTTACGTAACAGTATTAATTAGTGAAAAGTTTATAATTTAGTATAAGTAAAAATTTGAAAGTGCCAAATTTGTGCAACGAATAATAGTCGATCTACACATAGACGTAAGTTAAACTATTAAATAAAATTTATTCTAATATTTTACAATTGAGGGCTCTAAATCAATATCCTGATACTGATCTAAATCAATATCCTGATACTGATCTAAATCAATCTCTTGATACAGATCTAAGTTAATATCTTGATACTGATCAAAGTCAATATCGTTCCACATCTAAATTAAATATCTGAATATATTTCTAAAATTACCTCTAAAAGGAAAATATAAAAATACGTCTGAAAATACGACCAATTAAACAAAAGTAAGAATACGCATAGAATCCGAGGGAAACTACAAGCAATAAGTAGAACGAGTGTAGCAAGGGATGCTGAACACAGATACTCTGAGGTAATTCTATTGACAAGGAAAGAAAAACGCAGGTTAGCGATCTTAAATATTTTATAAGTTAAAGACTGTTTCAATTTTAATATTTGCTATATATTGTATGTCTGTAAGTGTCAACAAAAAGGTCATTTGAGAATTTGAAAACAGAGCATCTTAGAACGTTCGAAGGTACTCAAAAGTCATTAAAAAGATATTTTTGCTGGCTTTTAGGAAATCGTAAATTTGGTAAATGTTAATGTTCTATTCAGGGGCTAAATTTTGAATTCATAAAATTGTACATATTATTATCAATCATCATATTGTGTAATCTTTGGATTGCTTTATTTAAATTTATTTAAATTTATTTAAACAGTAAAAAAAGTAAGGGTTAAACAATCTATATCGTCGTATAATAAGGGATATCACAGCAAACAGAATTGTGCACCAATCGTGAGGCTTGTAGGGGCTTTTGATATCACAGCAAAAAGAATGGCACCCATCGTAGGGGCTTAAATTCTGAAAAGGGCTATTTCATAGCAGTCTTAAGGACACACCAACGTATAAGTGATATCACAGCAAAAAGAATGGCGACCTAATCGTAGGGGCGAGAACACCACAAAAGAAATTTAAAAATCGCAGGGGCGAGAACACCACAAAAGAAATTAAAAAATTTAAAAATCGTAGGGGCGAGAACATAGCAAAGGAAATTTAGAAATTCGAAAAATTATAGGGGTGAGAATAACATAGAAATTTAAAAACCAGAAAATTGTAGGAAATTTAGCAATCCAAAAAGCACAAGGGGTAGGAAAGTTAAAATTTGTAATAAATAGGAAAGAATTTTAAAATATGAAAATTTAAAACTTAGAATTTAAATAAAAATGGATAAACGAATAAAGAAAACTAGAGAAGCATTAAAGAATGAAGGGGTAGAAATAGGGTCTTAAGAAAGCGTAATTTTACATGATACATCGATGGAAATACAAGTGCGAGAATTAGCACGAAGTCAAAGTGAAGAACAGCAGATATCACAACAATCCGAAATGATGTCAATTTTATTAGCGTTAAATAGAAAAATGGACAAAAGTGAAAAGGCCATCAAGATGCAGATTAATGAAAATGGAGAAAAGTTAAGTGCCGAAATAAAAAATTTCCGTAAATTTATTGTTACGCCCTGTACAATACAAGCGTACTTTTGTTCATTGGGGTACTAGTGGAAAATCAAATTCCCCGTGTATAAATAATCACTCTGTATGATATAAGCATATTCTAAATATATAGCAAAAGGGTAAGTTATATATGTGAAAATAATTAATTGTAAGATACCGTAAAACGCATTTAAATACGATCGCAAATATAGCAATTTTAAAAACAAATCAAAGTAATTTATTTTCACTTATTAATTATCAATACATTTTTGAAAAAAATGCTTTTGATTTGCTGTAAATAGTACTAGTTTTGCGCATTTAGCTTAAGAAACTGCAATCAACGTGTATTTAAAACCCCAAAATTAATGTTAATTTTGTGTACTGAAACACGAAAGCAAATATTTTCTATAAAATGAAACCTCTGTTGAATTAAAAAGCAATCAAAGTTTAAATTAATTACCCTGTAGATTGCAAAAATTTATTTTAAATTAAGAATTTTTTAGAATATAAAAGGATGTCATCGGTATTTAGAACTACGTAAATAAACTAATTAATATAATTATTTATGCCTAGAAGCGGCGGAACACGAAAAACCTGCAAAATCCCTGGAATATCTGATAAAAATTACTTATGATTTTCGCATTCACTGTTGGAGAGAAGAGGTACGCCACAATAATAGTATATGTGGGAGCAGGACGAACAGCGCGCGTCACGGATAACTGGAACTAAATAACAAGGTAATCAAAAGCCGCAATTTTAGACGCTAATGAGTGTTTCTGAAAATCCTTGTTCCATACTATTCTAGTAACATTCTAGAAAATAGATAGTTCGTATATAAGGAAGCGTTTATTAAAAACAGAATTCATTCATTAGATGCAGTCGATCTTTAAATTCGATCACGAAATGTTATTTTAAGTCGCGAGATGTTGCTTTTCGAGGATGATATTTGAAGTATGCAGTAAGCATACCTTATTCTAATAATTCTTATGTATATAGAAATGATGTTTTAAACGCAAAATTACATAAGAAAAAATGGAATTTATTAATTACAAGGAGGAAAATTCTTCAAAATAACGTTACTTAAAAAAAAATTATTAAACAATTGAAAGGAAGGTTCAACCAAAAATGTACTTTGGTAACTGCTGTTTGAAACAAAGATTTTGGAAAATTTTGTAAGATGATTTGACGTCAATTTAAAATAAGAAGATATTCAATTACGAGAAGCCTTTTAGTGAATTCTGTAAGTATTACTTCTAGATATATTTTAACTAATATTGGAGTATTTGTATCTAATTTAAAGTAGAATAATAACTGTTAATCATATAATAATTTTTAAAGGATATTTACAAGCAAAAATTTGTGATCAGAATTCGAAATACTTTGACTTTTTTATAAATTGTCTGTCAAGAGTTTTTTTGGCCAAACAAACCTTACAAGCGTGGTATTAAACAAAACCAGGTAAATCATCCATAAAAAAGGAATTTAGTTCTGTAAATTTAAAATAAGATAAGGAACAATTTGTTTATAACAAGTACTTCTTAAAAATTCTTATATGTTTGAAAGAAATGACGTTGTAAATGCTTTTGTAGATTTTCGTTGAGTTAGTCAGGCAAAGTTAAAAAGGAAGGTAAGTGAACAATTTCAAATTTTACAAATTGCTGTATCTGTATCACAGTACCCTTTTAGCAGCGCATCACAACGAGGCCATTGTCACAGCACTCTTTCAGCAATGAACAACGCGGCGTTGTTACAGATATATATATATATATATATATATATATATATATATATATATATTCTTATGCCGCACCCCACTCTTTTGTCGCGCCTTTTCTTATAAATTACAATGCTTTTTATATGGTGTGCATATACCTATTGCACGCCACGTACTTTTGCAACGTTTGGTTGGTGATTTAATCAAAATTGTTTTTAAGATGCCTCGACTATATGAACTCTTTCTTCTCAGGGTATCCACCTACTTACCGTGGGTTCAGTGGTAAGTAGATGTGCAATGCCCAACCAAACTGCACTCTCTTTTGTTTTAGTACTTATTTTAGAATTTAGTTTTGTATATGCCAAAATTTTTTATGATCAACGTTGCCTTGTGCCAAATTAATTAATACCACAAAGTTTATGACTTTTGACGTTATAAGATATTTCACAGCACTCACCTGGATTATACTTTGTTTCTGGCCTCTCTTAATGCTGGCTCAAAATCCTTGTCGCCGTATGCGCCTTTACAAGGTTGCACTATCCCTTTGAATTTCCGTCTCGCCTCCAGGTATCTTTCTTTAATTTTGTTGCTCCCAAATCTGAAATAAATGACCCGAATTTTAGAATTTAGAATACCCGTTTATTTTACTTCCCCTGCGCTAATTCTTCCGTCGTAGTTTCTTCGTTAACTCTTACACTTCCAATTGCTGCTCTAACGTGGTCTCCTAATTTTGCTCCTCTTGTTCCAAATTGATACGTCCGCCTTTAATCCGCACTCAATCCAAATCTATCTTCGTCCTGTTCAAAACCACTCAATGCCCCGCTACATATAAATCCGTATCCAAATCAATCCAAATATCCCTCCTTCTTACAATTCCTATTCGATGCCTTCTGCCTTTACCAATATCGTTCCAAATCTACCTTACTATCCGTCGCTTCGCCGTCGCACTAATACAAATCTTTACCCTTTCTTGTCGTCGCTATTACTTATTAATGCACTGATGCTGCTCTTTACTCTTCTTTAATAATCAAACTATTATAATTCAAACACGTTTATTGATCTTCCACAATCTTTACACAATTTAGCGCAGTTCTATAAAATACGTCTTTACACCAAAAATATTCAAAATAGACTCTCCTTGTTTACTATCCAAGGTGATAATTACAACATTTCTTGTCAACTACATTACAAATTACATAAACTAAAACCATCCAATAACGTTTTAACACTGAGTTTGTGTCACACATACCATAAATTATGTCCTTTTACACTTTCCTAGTTTACATATAATATTCTATCATTGGTCCTAAATATTTTACAATCCTTCAATCACATTTGACACTGCTATTACTTATAATTTTGAGATTACATATTTGTCCAAAAGTTGATTCTATTTAAACAAAAGCCAAAATAATTCACACATGAACCTGGATCTGCGTGTTTGATAGTGGACATCCATAGACGCATCCGGTTTTCGGATGGCAAATGTACGTTCAACGGCCTATTACATTCTAACTCAGTATAAACCCTTGAGCACTGTGTATTTTATCACGTCATCAGGTCATTATAATTTACCTCTTGGCACTTACATTTCAACTAACATTTTAAATACTTTAGCATATGTAAAGTACGGCAAACATACATTTTTAACTTACGGGATCTGATATATGGATCATTTTATTTGGCATACACTATCTTCTACTAAACAACCCTTAGAACCATTGTAGCTCCCTCTGACACTACACTGGCCCCACTGATTTTGAATAAAAGTGAAAATTTCGTCTGTTTTTACTTTTTTCTTGGTGTGCATAATTTCTAGTTTTTATTTAAAATCACCCCCCGCATTTCTACATATTAATTATTCAACCCCTATTTTCCGTTCTCTCACGTTTGTCTAACTACGCTATATACTAACCTACACTATAAACTAAAACAAAACTAAACTTTCAGTCGCATGAACTACATAACTAACTATCCTACTAAACCCTCTTAGTTGTCCGTACTGCGCTTTTGTAATCGAATTCAACTTCCTCGCATCCAAACAAATTCTTATATCTCTTTTATTCGGTTTCGGTACAATAACTACCGGGTTCACATATGGAGTTTTCGCTGGTTCGATGATTCCTTCTTTTAACATTTTACTAATCTCGGCTTTAACCTTATTTCTAATTGCAAACGGAATTGGATACACCTTGGTATTAAACCCACTATCTTCCGTGACCTCTAACTTATGCGTATATCGCTTCGCAAACCTCGGCTCTTCATTAAACAATCCTATAAATCTATTAAATAACTCTTCTAGCTTCGCTTTAATATCGATACTCACTTTCCCTATCTGTTCATCATCAATTATTCTCGCAAACATATTACATAATCTCACTTCAACCTGTCTATAATTACTTTCCCTATTCATTCCTAATCCTGACATATCTATATCATTTCCATTCCTATATTTCGAACTAACCGTAGGCACCACCCATAACTTATCTTTATCAAATATCCGAATCGACCTATCATTTCAATCCAAAATCCTCTATAAAATCCATTCCTAATATAAAATCTAGCTGCAACCCCTTTGTAATCAAGAACTCTGCATCTCCTGCCTTTTTATTCCCTACAAATATCGGTACACGGATGACCCTATAAATCGTTGTTAGCTTTTTGTTCATTGCCGAACATAAATTAACCCCATCAATTGTTTCTATTCGTCCTTTTTAAAAATTCTTCATGTTTTATCACCACATTTTCATCTACCAGCGACAACTGCGAACCACTATCAACTAAAGCAACATATAAACAATCTCTTAATCTAATATTAATAAACAACAGGTTCTTTTTATTAAAGGTATAACTATTTAACAATAAATCTTTTAAACTATAACATACGTCTATATTCAACCCTAAACATTCGGTCTTCCAAAAATTGACGTTTTTTTTTGTCCCGACGGCGCCTCGTGTATTTGTACCACCTCAATCTTATCTGTGTCCTGTGTCTTCGCACTTGTCGTCATGTGTTGGACGTTTACGACCCTGTCCGTCCGGCTGTATCCGTTACGCGTTCCGCCTCCCGTAGTACGGCCGTCATCCTCGTCGTTGCCGTGCTGGTACCTGTTTTGTCCTTGGTAGTCGTTCACCCGGTGTTCCCTATTGTAATACTGTCGTCTGTTTCCGTCGTGTCCCCAATGATTACGCTGTCCGTGGTTAAAAACGTCCTGTCGGTAGCTAGGTCTGTGTTCGTGGTACGCATGTCGTCGGTTGTCTTCCCTATAACCCCGGTTTTGCTCCCAATAATTTGTCCGCGTTTTTGACTCCAGTGCCGTCGCTAAATCGAAATTCCGCATCACTCCTAAAAATTCCCGCAGTGTCTTTACGTTCTGTACCACGACCATCTTTGTCACTTCTGGTTCCATGTGTCCCGCAAGTAGTAACACTATGTCGTCCTCGCCCAATTTTGGTGTCAAATGTTTTGTCCTGGTTATATTTGTCAATCGCGTATTCTTCGCGCGATCCGTGTGTCCTGCTGTAATGTCCCATGATTAAATTTGTCCGTATGTCTGTCTGGTGTGTGTTACTCCAGAACTGTTCGATAAATAGTCGTCGAAATTCAGCGTATGTGTCGTACTGTCTGCGTATAATGTTGTGCCACTTTTCTGCGTTACCTGTCAAAGTCGCCCCTACTATCTGTAATTTTGTCCTTTCATTTTCGGTCTCCACGATTTCGTCCAGTCTGTCCAAAAATCCCATCGGTTGTTCCGTCCTTCGTCCTTCAAATTTTGGTAACGCGTCCCGGTTCAATTTCATATGTTGTCCGTAGTCCAGTCCAACGCGCCTCCGTTCTAGGTCGTCTAACTTGTCCTGTATTTGTCGTACTTCGTTGCCAACCCTGTTTTCAAGTATCGTCGCGTTGTCTACTAGTTTTGCGTCCAGTTGGGTCCTAGCGTTCACATTTTCGTTCTGTATTGTCTCTAACGTTTGTCCTAAATTTCTGTAATTTGTCGTATGCCTTTTGTCACATGTCTGTATCTCCGTGTTTAACGTCGTGAATCCGCTGATCATCGTCTCCTCGACTGTCTCCACGCGTGTTTTTATTTCCGATCGTAGGTCCGTCCTTGTCGAGTTCAAGTCTCCCTGAAACTGTACCCGTGTGTTTTCTAGCTTGTCGTCAACTCTGTCTACCTTTTCTTGTACTTCTGTCTTTAGTTCGTCCTTTACATTTTGCATCGACGTGAGTAGATAGTCCTGTGTGTAGTTTAATTTTGCCGTCAGTTCGGCGTGCGCTGTCCTAAACTCATTTCTCAGTTCGGTGTGTGAATCCGTAATTTTGTTTGTTAGTTCCGTTTTTAGTTCGGCTTGTGATTCTGTAATTTTGTTCGTTAGGTTCGTATGTGAAGTCACCATTTTGTCTGTTAAATCCGTCCGCGACTCTGCAATTTGGTTCGTTAAACCCATTTGTGCGGTTTTAATTGTTTTTATTTCCGTATATGACTCTACAATTTTGTCTTGCAAACTCATCAGGAATCGCATTATATCCTGGTTTCCGGCGGTTTCTGTTACCTTAACCTCCTGTACCGTCGCCTGGTACGTTTCCATGTCTATCACCTCCGGATCTATCTGCCTCACCTCCGTCTCCTAGATATCTCCCCCTGCGTCTAACTCCACGTCTTGTGTCATAATTTCCGCGTCAACTCCGTATATCCTTCCTGATCTCGTAATCCGTTTCGTGTCCGCGTCCGTCATCTCTGCTGCCTATTTTTGAACTCCTTTTTCCTGAAAAATATATAAACTTACGGGCCCCACCTAATCTCGGGATCCCGTATCCTACTACTATTTCTGTCTAGCCTTCAATGTATCTAGCCTTTTATCCAGCCCCACGTTGGATTTGCCACCTTCTTATGCCGCACCCCACTCTATTGTCGCGCCTTTTCTTATAAATTACAATGCTTTTTATATGGTGTGCATATACCTATTGCACGCCACGTACTTTTGCAACGTTTGGTTGGTGATTTAATCAAAATTGTTTTTAAGATGCCTCGACTATATGAACTCTTTCTTCTCAGGGTATCCACCTACTTACCGTGGGTTCAGTGGTAAGTAGATGTGCAATGCCCAACCAAACTGCACTCTCTTTTGTTTTAGTACTTATTTTAGAATTTAGTTTTGTATATGCCAAAATTTTTTTATGATCAACGTTGCCTTGTGCCAAATTAATTAATACCACAAAGTTTATGACTTTTGACGTTATAAGATATTTCACAGCACTCACCTGGATTATACTTTGTTTCTGGCCTCTCTTAATGCTGGCTCAAAATCCTTGTCGCCGTATGCGCCTTTACAAGGTTGCACTATCCCTTTGAATTTCCGTCTCGCCTCCAGGTATCTTTCTTTAATTTTGTTGCTCCCAAATCTGAAATAAATGACCCGAATTTTAGAATTTAGAATACCCGTTTATTTTACTTCCCCTGCGCTAATTCTTCCGTCGTAGTTTCTTCGTTGACTCTTACACTTCCAATTGCTGCTCTAACGTGGTCTCCTAATTTTGCTCCTCTTGTTCCAAATTGATACGTCCGCCTTTAATCCGCACTCAATCCAAATCTATCTTCGTCCTGTTCAAAACCACTCAATGCCCCGCTACATATACATCCATATCCAAATCAATCTTCGTTCCTGTTTAAAACCACTCAATGCTCCGCTACATATAAATCCGTATCCAAATCAATCCAAATATCCCTCCTTCTTACAATTCCTATTCGATGCCTTCTGCCTTTACCAATATCGTTCCAAATCTACCTTACTATCCGTCGCTTCGCTGTCGCACTAATACAAATCTTTACCCTTTCTTGTCGTCGCTATTACTTATTAATGCACTGATGCTGCTCTTTACTCTTCTTTAATAATCAAACTATTATAATTCAAACACGTTTATTAATCTTCCACAATCTTTACACAATTTAGCGCAGTTCTATAAAATACGTCTTTACACCAAAAATATTCAAAATAGACTCCCCTTGTTTACTATCCAAGGTGATAATTACAACATTTCTTGTCAACTACATTACAAATTACATAAACTAAAACCATCCAATAACGTTTTAACACTGAGTTTGTGTCACACATACCATAAATTATGTCCTTTTACACTTTCCTAGTTTACACATAATATTCTATCATTGGTCCTAAATATTTTACAATCCTTCAATCACATTTGACACTGCTATTACTTATAATTTTGAGATTACATATTTGTCCAAAAGTTGATTCTATTTAAACAAAAGCCAAAATAATTCACACATGAACCTGGATCTGCGTGTTTGATAGTGGACATCCATAGACGCATCCGGTTTTCGGATGGCAAATGTACGTTCAACGGCTTATTACATTCTAACTCAGTATAAACCCTTGAGCACTGTGTATTTTATCACGTCATCAAGTCATTATAATTTACCTCTTGGCACTTACATTTCAACTAACATTTTAAATACTTTAGCATATGTAAAGTACGGCAAACATACATTTTTAACTTACGGGATCTGATATATGGATCATTTTATTTGGCATACACTACCTTCTACTAAACAACCCTTAGAACCATTGTAGCTCCCTCTGACACTACAATATATATATATATATACACATATATACATATATACATATATACATATACATATACACATATATATATATATATATATATATATAGTATATAGATGTATTGGTAAATTTAACTTCTATAGGAATCGTAAAAGTTAATTTACCTATACAAATCGAACTGAATATTTGCATAGCTATTGACCAAAACAGATAGTTAAATTAGATTCATAAGGAGAAAACATCTATTAACCATGGTTTCGGCCAAATAGTCAAAATCATTATTTTTTTAGATACCTTAAAACGTATTACATGCGAATGCAAATCGATCATTTTAAGATAAATACAAAAGCTATGCATTTGTGCACTTTTCTTGCATAAAAATAAATAATTCTGTTTTAATTTTGGGTATTGAAAACGTTTTGCCATAAAAGCAAATATTTTCTATAAAAATGCAACTAATTTGCATTATAAATCTATTAAAGCTTAAATTAATTACCCTGTGTATTACATAAATTCATTTTAAATAAAGAATTTTCTAGAATATTAAGAATATAGGATGAATCATATGTACTTAGAACTACGTAAATATCTAATTAATGAATGAAACATTTATTCCAAGAAGCGGCCGGAAAACTAAAAAATCCATAAAAATGTCGATAAGAATGCGATTTAATAGTTATGCGTATTAATGGGGGAGACCGCAGACAATTAACTTTAGGTATTAGATAAACACCGAAATTGCACATAAATCAACACTGACGAGGTAACCTGAACTGATAAAAACGAATAAAAAACGAAGATGAAGTGTTATCAACACTGCAAAAGTTGTAGAAGGAGGATATCTTTAATAAAGAAACAATAAAGTTTTCAAACCGCAGGAAAAGAATTGTTTACTCGTAAAAAAACAAAAAGTAAGAAACGCAACGAGGAAGAAAGCAAAAGGCAAAAGCCCGAACGAGACAATAAGTGTCAACGTCAAATTATGCTAGGGAACGTCAAGAAGGCTGGAAACAAATTGGTGTACTTCAAGCTAATGGTGACAAAGAATCACATAAAACAGAATAATCGAAGAAAAGAATAGCTAAAACGCACGCATGCAGCCACACACCTACGCATGCATGCAGCCACACACCTGCGCACGCACACACGAACGCACGCACGCACTTACACACTATCACGTACGCACGCATGTTCAACCGTAACTACACACGATTTCGTTTTCGTCTTCTTCTTTCGGATCTTTTGCTGTTTTTTAGTATTTTTTAATTTTAGTTTTACTTCTTTGTTTCTTTCGTTCGACATGTGAAACGAAAGAGAAGAACAAATAATAAAAGAAAATTATTTAGCCACAGGCACAAAATCCGAGGAGTATATATTAAAGTAAGACAGAGTCTGAATATAAATTTAGGACGCGAGGAGTAAGGACGGGATTTACGACGTATATACCTTTAACATCCCGGCCCCTTTAAACGACCATGCCTTAACACTAATCTAAATACCTATCCTTGAGCAACCAACTGGCACATAAATGAGCCAACATTTTTATCAACTCGTTGCGCTATCGTTACATTGAAGAAAATGGCCGAGTTATTTCTCGTTCCTAAGAATATAAAGAATAAATGAACTGCCCAAAACGCCACCTCGTGACATTTTCCCACAAGCGTAATATTAACTTAATAATTCTTAAAAATCGATACAGACCGCCTACAGCTTAGACAACACAAGTGACTTGTTTATAGCGTATTTTAAGACCTTCAGTTCCTAGAACAAATTCAAAGTATTTGATACAATCGAAAATATTTTTAAGATAAATTTAAAGCTAATTAAATGGCAATAACGTTTATTTCTACTACGGAATTGTTCCTTCTAATATTATAATGCAAACTAATGAAATCAGATGCCACAGAACTGTAACAAATAGAAGCGACTTTAAAAGTTAATACCTTAGAATTTATATTTGTTACCGTGTATATGATTTAAATTTGTCAATTTTCCAATTGTTGTCATCCGTCACAGTGGCGTAATTGGAAAATGCATGGGCTCGGAAGGCCTAAGATACAGGTTCAAGTCTTGTCCGGGACCTTATATTTTTCATCTTTCAATTACTAGCTTGATTTGAAATGATCATTTGGGCTTTGCATAAAAGTCTACGTTATTTGAAAATTTTTCATCAAATTATTAAGAAATGTCGGATATACTAATTGAATATACAAACGTTTATTTTAAGAAGTCGCACGAACATTAAAATGTAATAAAAATGTTGTAAAATCGATAACAATGCGGTTTAATAACCTTACGCATTAGTGAAGAAATGCGATGCGACCATTAACCTCGTTGTGTTGGACAAGGACAAACAGTATGCGGCGATTTGACACTGATAAGGTAATAATTAGTAATCTTTCGAATTAAATCCCGTAAAATCTAGAAAAAGTGATGTAGTTAAAATAAACTGTATATAAACCAGAACTTTATTTGAGAGATTCATTAATTCATTTCAATTTACGCGATCGATAATGTAGTCATTCGTTAATAATTTCTGTCTTAAACCTAGTAAAATGTATCGTTGACTATGAAGTTAAAAAAACATACAGAGTTTACATATGAAATATATACGTTTCAACAGTTTAAAATATGGAAGTTGTTAAATGCAATTATTTGTTTTGTAATATACAATAAAGAAGGAACATTCTTCGATACAACTTTAAAGCCGATTAAAAGTCGAATGAAGATTTTAAATAATATGGAAAATTATATGAACAAAAACGATATACCAAGATTTCTAACGTCAATTAAAAAAATGGAAGCAGAAAGTATGTACTACCGTTAATTACGAGAATTGGAAAAGCGCTTTTTGGATTTCACAAGTATTAAAATTTAGATTGCTTTGTTTGTAACTGAGATTGCAGCATTTGTTATTTGAATTTAAGGTAGAATAAATCTTAATCATATAATATTTTTTTGTAAGGATATTTACCAGAAAGTTTATGTTCAGAGTTCGAAACTGTACAGGATTTTTTAGCCAAACAACCTTACAAACGTGAGAACAATAGACAGGTAAACTATCCACAAAAGAAGAGATTTGAGTTCTGTAAATTTTAACCAAGATTAGGTGTGGAACATTTTAATAATTAGGTAAATAGGTACTTGTTAGGAATAATTTTATGTATAGAAAAAAGTATGCTATAAATGTTCTATATCCTTTTGTATGAGAGAAAATTGTTTTTGAATGTATAGATGCTTTATGATATTGCTGTTTGATTTCATTTTTTAAATTCCATTAGTTCCGTTGAGCTAGCTAGGCAAAGACAAGATAAAATGTAAGTCAGTAATTTTAAATTTATAATTTGCTGTACCGTGTCACAGCACTCTTTGAACGACGTTCCTACCCACAGACGTTATCACGGCACTCATTTAGCGGCGCTCCAACGTGCGGCTGTGGTGATATCACTATTTTAACGGCGCTCCAAGTTGCGACCGTTATCACAGCTCTTTTAGTGACGCCCAACGTGCGACTTTGTCATATCACTCTTTTAATGACGTCCAACATGCGACCGTGTCATATTTTAAGAAAATCAAATAATTGCATCGATTATCGGAGTAAATCGACTATTCTACAAAAAGTCAATCGCGAGGACACTGTATATAAAGGATATTTGATTAAATGTATGAGAAGGAAGCTCATTTAGTAATAATCCGATACCATTTAATTAGAATAGTAATGTGTGCGTCGTATAATATGTTTAAGTATAATTTACGAGTAAAGATAAGATTTTAGAAACAACTAATTGCAGCAAATAAAATTATCGGGAAACGTAGATAAATTGGCATTCCAAATATTTAATAATTACGTCGAAAATATCAACGCATCTTTATGCTAACGCATCTTAATACGTCACTAAATACGTGACTACAAAGAATACATTTGTTCAGAAAACCAACATTCTGTAACAAACAAACACCAGGCGGGTCAATTATATAATAAATCTTGCACTTTTAAACGACAAACATTAAATACGTGACTGGATAAAAGCAATAATCGGAAATTCTAATAAAATACTGTAATATAGCAGAACCCTTACGTGACTAAGAAAGCATTTCGTCGAAGAATTAAACCAGGGAATTTGAGAAAATTCCGAGTTGTGCCAAAGATAAGGCAAAGTACAAGCCTTGATCAATAAACACGCCAATGGAAACGATTGGTAAGAAGTGCTTATAAATACAATAGGCAATGAATAAAGAGCCAGTTCATTAACCAAGCACAAACTATGCTTAAATGCAGCAGAAAATTTACGTAATATAATTAAGTAGTGAAACGTTAAAATTCTGAATAAATAAAATTTGAAAGTGCAAAAATTGTGCGACGAAAAATAAGCCGATCTACAAATAGACGTAAGTTAAATAATTAAGTAAATTTATTTTTAATATTTAACAAAACAAGGCTTCTTTTATTGAGACGGCTTTTGTTGATGCCATTTTGACTTTTATTGAATTGATGTTCATGTCGAGATCTAAGCCTTAACGCAAATCTAAAAATACGTCTGAAAGTGAGATCAAAAGGGTACCCAAAGTTAAATCAAGGAAAAATACAAGAGATCAAAAGTGGATAATTCTGGCCAATAAGTAAAGCGGACACAACTAGGTATGCAGACCACAGACACTTGAGGGAACTCCAGTGACCATTCCAGGTTAGCAATTTTTAAACATTTTATTATTTAAAGACTGTTTCAAATTTAATATTTGCTATACATTATGTATTTGTAAGAGTTATCAAAAAGGTCATTTGAAAATATGAAAACAGGGAAAAGCATCTTAGAACGTTCGAAGATACTTGAGAATAATTAAAAGATATTTTTGCTGGCTTTCAGGAAAGGATAAATTTGGTAAATGTAAATATTCTATACAAGGGAAAATTTTGAGGTTACACAACATTGTACATATTATCAATTATTATATTGTGTTATTTTAAACTGCTTTATTTGAATCCATTTAAAAGGTAAAATAAGATTTATTCAGTAAGTTGATAAATACTAATGTATTATAGTAAATAAGATGAAATAATAACTTAGACTTTTATGCAAAGCCCAAATGATCATTTCAAATTGAGCTAGTGATTGAAAGATGGAAACTATAAGGTCCCGGACAGGACTTGAACCTGCATCTTAGATCTTCCGAGCCCATGCACTTTCCAATTACGCCACTGGGACGGATGACAACAATTGGAAAATTGACAAATCTAAATCATGTACACAACCATACATCGACCTAACTTTCAATTACGTTTGGCATTTTTGTTAATCATATCCGACAGTGTCAAGTTTTTGACTTATGTCCGTTATAGACAGGTTCAAGTTCTGTCCGGGATCTTATATTTTCCATCTTTCAGTTACTAGCTCGATTTGAAATGATCATTTGGGCTTTGAATAAAAGTCTAAATTATTATTTCACCTTAGTCTAATAGAATCATACAAGGGGATGCATAAGCAACCGCTTAATTTAAGAGGGCTGTCGAAATAGTCAATAAATACTCAATTCAATCAATAAATACTTGTTGCCTGGAAATTTAGAATTTTGCCGAACCCTTGCCGTTCCCGGAAAGGTAGGGATCTTTAACGTGCGTGACAACACTCACACACGGGACCTCCATTTAACTTCTCATCCGAACGAGGGCGTAATTTTTGTGAAAAATGCTCACCTGTCATTTTTCAAGCAGTCGGCCTTGTCGGGATTTGAACCTAGGACCTTGGGATCCGTAGTCTTACGCTTACTACATTGATCCACGGCGACGCCTGCAAAGCACATACCACAGGAAATGAATCGACCAAATTTAATCGAGTCATTATGTGAACTAAAAATAAGAAAACCAGTGGAGGAAAAATATATAATGCGGAGAAAAGAGAAAGAAGAATACAAAACTAAGCCAAATGTAGTGATGATTGAGCATGTGTGTGTGTGTTGTGTGTGTGTGTGTATGTATGTGTGTGTGTGTGTATGTGTGTATGTGTGTTATGGATGTATTTGGGTGCGTGTGTATTGTGTGTATGATGTGGAAAGTGTGTGTAAACGAAGAGTATGGTGAGACAGTGTGTTGAACCGCTTTAATCGCCTCTTACGACAGACAGGCCCTACCATGGGGCTATTCTAATTGGGACCACCAGAGTGTTGAATACGAAGAGAGGAACGAAAGAAAAGGAAAAAAATCAAGATAGTCAGGAACTTATTACAACACCTGTAAAGTTCAACAATTAATTCCTGAGATAGGGTAAAGTCAGAATAAAAATCTGGAAAAGCAGAGGACTAGGAAATGAAGCGAGATCAAAAACATTAGGGTTGTTGGGATGTGCAGGTTTGAGGTCTTTGACGTGCCAAATACTTAGGTGTATGTCGGAAAGCTCGGCAAGTTCATAGGTTTAGCGAGAAACAACTCTATGGATGAAAAAGGGACCAAGGAATTTAAGAACGAGCTTAGCATTGAAGCGAAGTGAAACGTCGGGCATTGCAAAATTAAAGCACCAAGTAGACTCGCCTAACCGGAAAGAAACAGGACCACGACTGAGTTATAGCGGTAATGGGTACTACGGTAAGCGGTGGAAAGTTTCCTGAAGACATGGTAACGGATATTTTGAAAGTGTTCAGAATCAGGTGAAGGATTTTAAGGATCAGAAATATACATGTTCATTCTGTACAGTTGTCCGAAATAATTACCGGAGAGGTAGTGTTCACGACCAAACAAGGCCAAGAAAGGAGTAGAACCAAGAACCTCATATTTGGACTTTGGATGGCGCAGGAAACTTTCGAAAAGTGTGATTCCAGTGACGCTAGTTGTCACGGTTATATGAAACAAGCATGATCTAGAGGAAGTGGTTTACACGTTCGGCAGGATTGGCTTGAGCATGGTAACGGGTGGTAAAAAGGATTTTGGATCGATAACGGGCACACAAGAAAATGAACTTGTACGCTGTTATCTTTGCTGAGGTATTGGTAAACACCGAAAAGTAAGAAAACTTTGTCTCCAAGGGTTTTTGACATGGACACTGCAGTGGCGCTACGCAAAGAAAAGAAACGAGAAAGTTTGGTAAAGTACTCAGTCCCTGCAAGGATATAGGAATGACCGCGAGTTGAACAAGGAGAAGGGGATACGCTGTCACAGGAAATGACTTTTCAAGAAGTGAATGGTTTGACCCAAGGAGCAAAAGGACCAGGAAGGGATATCTATTTAACTTTGTGAGCAGCACAAACCGGACAACGTCGGATGTAACGAGCGATGTCAGCTGAGGCAGAGCCAGTAATAGATTTGGCCACTCCACAATGACCACAAGTAGGAGGATCGCGATGAAGGGCTACCTGACGTTTACGCTGCTCAAAAGGTACAAGGATATTCCAATCGTCAGAATCGGCAGCGAATGAAAATTTGTGGCGACGGAAAAAGATATTGGCAACTACAAACCAGGAAGGGTAACGTCTAGGTGAGTTGAGAACTTTTTGGATTATAGCATTGTACCAAGGATCATGAGTAGTGAGAGTGACTTCAAGGGAAGTAATAGCAGAAATAAAAATGGGTTCAAGGACAGGAACAGAACGTGAAAGTGTATCAGGGACGACATAATCTTGGCTTTTACGGTGAAGAATAGGCAATTCATACTGCTGGCGATGAAGAGACCAGTGACGGACTTTGAAGTTTATGTAACCAGAGGAGGAAGTGGTGGTCGGTAATTGCAGTAAAGTGAGTACTCTCAACATATGGGCGAAACTTCTCAATTGTCCAGAGAACAGCTAAACACTCCTTCTCGGTCACAGAATAGTTACGCTCCTGTTTGTAGAGGGAGCGAATGATGTAGCTAACCACATTTTCACCTTCAGGGGTGTTCTGACTTAGGACGCCACCCAAACCGAAGTGGTAGGCATCAGTTTGGATAGTGAAAGGTAAAGTGAAGTCGGGACAGGAAAGGATCGAGGCTGAAATTAAGTGGTGTTTAGGGTTCAGGAAAAAACGGTATTCTCAAGGATGAGGTAAGAAAGCGGAAAAGTGAGGGTGGTAAAGTTTGTGATGAAGCGCCGGTACCAACTAGCCATGCCAAACAGCCGGCGGACTTCGGTAACAGAGGAAGAAGGAGGGATGTTAAAGATAGCAGAAACTTTGTCGGGGTCAACAAAGATACCATCTCGGTTAACGGCGTAACCACTATAGCGAATTTCAGGAACGCAGAAATGACATTTGTCTTGACGCATAGCAAAACCAGCAAGGAAGAGACAAGAAACCACTAGGTCGAGGATCCGGAGGTGTTCCCCGAAGGAAGGAGTAGTTATGATGATATCATCGAGGTAAATAAAGCAAAACGGTTTCCGGTCAGAACCGATGACCTAATCGATAAGTCCTTGGAAAGTAGCGGGAAAATTATGGAGTCTGAAGGGGAAGTGACAAAATTAAAACAAACCACGATGAGGGTCGCGGATGGCCGTGATAGGTTTAGATTCGGGGCGAGAAAAATTTACCAGTAGGTGGAACGAATATTTAGGGAGGAGGGAAAATGAGCATCACGGAGACGATCAAGGATGGCCAGAAAATTCTAATACGCGTGTTTGGTGTGGATTTAAATCGCGTCGATGGTGAATTAAAAGGGTAAAAAGTAAATGTTCACTCATCACCTATATGTTTGATAAATTACTTGAATGAGGTGTACTGACGTGCCGAGGAAATAACCAGTCCATCAATGAAGTGACCTGGAAACCCTTAAATTTCAAAATAGTGCGCACTGTTCTCAGTTTTTTTGTTGTATTTTGGTTGGTACATGTATACAAGAAACTTGTAAATATAAGTGGAAATTGGTTCGTAAAACAATTGAATTAGTTATTTACATTTAAGTATTATTATTAGAAAAAAAGTTTAAAAATTTTAAAATGCTACAAAAGACGTCCGTATTAAGTGAAACGCAAGCTTTCGTTATTAGGTGTACTCGGTGCGGACTATTTTCATTGTGTACGTTATTTTTTTCTTGTCCGCACGGAATACCATGATAGATGCTTCTATAAAATTTTTGCGTGTAACGATTGTCTGATACATTTGTCTGAACACTATTGAGCTTTTGAATGTAGTTTTCATCCATTAGTGTTAATTTGTTATGCAGATACTTAATTAGTTATAAAGTTTATTAAGTATAATTTGCATATTAATTCTATCCTGTCCATTTTTTTTTGTTGTTTGTCCCTTTTCACGGTGCCTTTAAAAACCTGCAAGTAACGTTACAATTTATTAGTCTTACTTGTTGTAAAAATTATACTTCGCTCCTTGGCTTCATAAATGTCGCAAGTTAGAAATTTCTTCAAGTTGTGAGACACGAAAAAGGCACATGCACCTTAAAATGGAAAGTGCTTTTAATTATTTACGCATTTATTTCAAACATAGTTTTATGTAGTATTTACAAGTTTATTAATTGCATTGACGCATTAGATATATAAAAAATAATTAATTAATGAATATAAAAGAATTATGCAGTTGAAGAATGTGAAATTTCCCTTCCTTAGTTGGAGAAAAGCACGTTTCATTATATTTGATTTCTTTCAGGTTTTATCACGTTTAAACTCGATACCTATCAAAATGAGTTTCAACAATAATATTAACCGAACAATCGTAAATTCTTCAAATGAACATTGCGTTGCACAAAATAGGTTAAAGGGAAAAATTGCTGCAGTTACTGCTTCAACAGAAGGGTAAGCATTTATAATAATACTAATAACATTTATTTAATAATTTAAAATTAACGTCACTTTCCTATGTTATTTAAGTATTGGACTGGCTATTGCCAAAAGAATCGCACAAGAAGGAGCTACGGTTATTATAAGTAGTAGAAAGCAATATAAAGTTGATGCTGCTGTTTCTAAGCTAAAAGACGAAGGCCTAAATGTTACAGGATTAGTTTGTCACGTTTCCAATGGGGAAGATAGGAAAAGACTGTTCGATAAGGTAACTAATTATCATAAAGTAAAGACACAAGGTTGCTTTCATGTAAAACATTTTTTCTGAACATAAAAAAGACAGTTTTAAACTCTAGGAATGTTAATATAGTTACTAAAGACTTCAAATAAAAGCTTTGCCTTTTGATACATTTTTAATTAGTGCTGGCCTTGTTTTAACTGGTTTTGAGGTTATAAAACTTATAAAAATTGTGCTTGTTTTCGATAATACCGTTTTATAAATTACTTTAATATGTCTCTGCTTCAAGATTAAACAAATCGTTTAAACGGCTTGAAATTATGAAATACATTGAAAACTTTTCTATCCGATATTTATAAGTTTCCATTCTATTTACCAGTGTACATCATTTATTTTTAATTAACTTTTAAATTAATTAACTTGTGTCATTATAAAGTGGTTATACATTGATTTATGTACCTAAATGTTTTGCAAACTCAGAAGTTGATTGTAGAGTTGAATGGCTACATGCTCTATTATCGCTGTTAGATTGGCCGCAACCTGCTAAACGAATATCTGTGGTTGCATAAAAATTAAGTTGTGATAATTTTGAGGAAAGCAAAATCCTACTCACCACTAAACTTAATTACTGTAGCAAAGTGGACGACCTATGAACAGTTAAGCCCATGACAGAAAGAGAAGGTATTTTAATCATGTTGATTTTGAGATGTCGAAATTTTTCAAACAAATAAAGAATAGACATTTTGCAAAACCAATGTATCATTGTAAAGCATGTTTTGAGCTTGAAAGCCAATCTAATTTTTTAAAATTTTGTATTGATTTCGAATTGATAACCTTTGAGTAAAATGGAAGTATGTATACTGATATCATTGAATTATTTTGTATAATAAAAAGATTGGGAAAAGTCTGTTAGCGATGTTGTAATTTTTCTTTGAAACATTTTGCACTGGATCCCAAAACGCATTTATTGAAATCCTTGTTTGTGATTATCTTGGAAAGGAGAAATTTCTCGAAAATAAGTCATAACATAAATTTTGTATTAATCATAAACTGTAAGAGTAAGAGGAATAGATGAACCAAACAAACCAAACGAACGAATCATCTCCCAGCTACTTTCTACCACTGATTATCGATCAACTTTTTTTTATTTTTAAAGCTAATTCTATTTGGAGTTTTCTAAAACATTTCTACTGGGATTTTATTTCTATTAAAATTGGTACCCGTGGCCCAATCATGCATTTCTAAAAACTGAGAAACATCATTTTCAAATTGCGTCATATATTTTTTAAAAAGTCGAAGGTTGAATTCTTTTAATCTGAGAATAAATATCTTATGCGTAAAAGCTGGTTTTTAAAATTTTTCTACTGCGTAAAAGCAAACTGGGATTTTCAGATTTAGCGGCTGTTGAACTTCAGCTACTGGATTGACCTAAAAAGAAATTAATTTAGGGTTAGATTTTTAGTAAGACATTTATATACCGGGTGTAACAAAATAAGTGTAAACCATTTCAGGGGGTGATACCTCATCGTAAAAAAGATAGGGTCTTTCATATAAAGAAACTTCATTGGAGCATCCCTTGTTAAGATACAGCCCCTTAAAGAGGGTACACAAAATTTGTTTTTAATTTGTTTTTACAAACACTAAAAAGTTACAAAATTGAAATTAAGGTGACATTTTTTACTATCAGAAATACACTTACTCAGTAATTTATTTGGTTTACCCCATGGTTGTAAAACGCAAACCCTAAAATTTATTTCCAATATAACTTTTTGTCTTATTATTTGTTTGCCATTTAAAAATTTATTTCCAATAGCTTATTTCATTCTAAACAAAAAATGTCTCTTGAATTTTTTGTCCAAAATTAACCAGTTCGCAGAAAAAAATTATTTTACCAACAACTACAGAGATACATCGTCATAAGACGACAATGCGAAACTAATTTATCTAGTAGGCCGCTATTAGTAATAGTGACAATTGAATTGTTATCACGCTGTCAGTTTGTAAATTTTTGAAATTGAATTAATAATTGTGTGTCGTTGTTCTGTTCTTAATTTGTTAGTTTAATAATTCACTTGTTATTAAAATGGCATACACAAATACGGAAATGGCTGATATGCATTACGTTTACGGTCTGTCGCAGGGTAATGGGTTAGAAGCTTGTAGAAGATATGCTAAAATGTATCATCAACGGCAGCTTCCTTCGCATAGAGTATTTGCCCAACTTCATCAATCAACGATTACGAGAATATGGTTCATTTGAAAAAGAACGCAGGATTGTGGTCGCCATCGAGAAGTTAAAACACCACAGCTTGAAGAAGCAGTACTTAATTTTGTTGAAGAACAATCCACTAGCAGTATTAGAAAGATTAGTTTCGAGTTAATTGTTGATCATATGACGGTATTTCGAATTTTAAAAGAACAACTTTTATACCCCTACCATCTACAACGAGTACAGGCACTGTTACCGCGCGATTTTCCGAGGCGTCTTGAATTTTCCAATTGATGCTGGAAATGATTAGAAGAAATCCTGACTTTCTGAAGACGATTGAATTCACAGACGAATGTACTTTTTCTTGGGACAAGTTATTAATTTTCATAATAACCACATATGGGCTGATGAAAACCCTCACGCTATTGTCCAAGCTAACCATCAAGAACATTTTTGTCTTAACGTGTGGGTCGCAGTTATTGGGGATTATTTAATTGGCCCTCATTTTCTACCTCCTCGATTAAATGGTGAGGTATACACTCAATTTTTAAGAGAAATGCATCCAGTACTGCTGGAGGAAGTTCTTTGTGGTATCAGAAGGGTTATGTTTTTTATGCATGATGGGCTCCCGTCCATTTTAGTCAAGCAGCACGTCAGCATTTAACTCAAACATATCCAAATCATTGGATAGGTCGAAGAGGACCACAGAATTGGCCCACTCAATCTCCGGATTTGAATCCTCTCAATTTCTCTACTTGGGACCATTTACAGAGTTTGGTTTATCCTACTCCTGTCCGCGATGTAGAGGACGTAAGAAACCGCATCATCGATGCGTGCAGGGTAATTAGAGAGACTCCAGGAATATTTGAGCGAATACGTGACTCAATGCACCGACGTCTAAACGCATGTGTTATGACTGAAGGTGGACATATTGAACAATTACTATGATTTTTACATGTTGTATGTTTTGTTATTAATAAATTACTTTTGTTTATTCATCCTTAATCATACTTTGATGTAGTAATTTGCAGCGGTCAAATTGTCGTTATAAAAAAAGGTTCAATAATTTTTCCACAAAATATTCCACACCAACAATTAATACCAAATTGATGTTGATCTCTAGATTCACGCACAAGTTTAGGTTTTTCTTGAGAATAAAATACTTTGTTATGCCGATTAAATATTCCGTTATTTGTAAATTTAGTCCCGTCAGTAAACATAATAGTTCTTCAAAAATATGAATTCTCTTCACATTTATTAAGGTACCAACGACAAAATGTTATCCGTCTTTGATTATCCACTGGATAAAATGTATTCGAAATAGAATAGTGATAGGGATGATATTTCCGACTTTTCAAAATACATCTCACAGTTTCCTTAGAAGTTGCACAGTAGTTTGCAATTTCTGCAGTAGAAGATTCTGGTTTATAGTTAACAAACGCCAACAGATTCGTTTCAACACTTTCTTCATATTTTCGTAAGAATTTAGGTTTGGTAAATGCACCATATGCCTTAAGATTATTTTCAAGCTTGCTAAATATCCGACGGTGTGGTTGCTTACGTTCCATGTATCTTTTAAAGTACAAATCCGCTGCTGCACGTGAGTTACGTTTCAAAGAATAGTAGCAAAAGAGCATGTCATTTTTTTCTTCATTTGTATAGGACATTCTAACTATTAGAAGAAAATAATGTACGTATAAACACAAAATAACAGTACTATCTAATTTCTGTTATTCAAACAAGTAAAATCGATTGTTATGTGTCATATGGCTACTTTATTCTTAAAATCAGCTCAAATATTCACATATTATTTAATACAAAGTTTCGTATTTTATAAAAACAAATTTTTTTTCAAAAATTTTTATGTTGAAGAACATGTACACTGTAATACATCACTGAAAAGAGAAAAAAATGCCTTTCTATCAGAACTACCGCCAGTAATGGTTTCCATTTAAAAAAACATAACCTCACTTATTTACTCGAACATGACCAAAGCCATGTAAAAACAAATAAGTTTATCTTATTCTTCTTTTAAAATAACATCAGATACACGTAACCTCTTCACAATTACCTGATCCCCTATTACAAAATTTGTCTTTTTCTTAATCTTCTTGTTTCGTTTCTCGATTGCTCGCCTCTGAATCTTCTCTGTTCGTTGTCTGGCCACACCAAGCAATTCCGTTATATCTTTTATTTTGCCTTCACCTCTCCATGGTTTTTGTTACCGAACTGGGTACATAATTCATATAATTTTCGATTTGTAGTAAATACCTCACCCATCTGTCATGATGTGGTTGCATCGACAACCATACATACTTTTGAACTTCTCTAATGTAACGTTCACAGGAATTAGATGTCTTATGCTACAAAATGTCACGTCAATTCCGTCTCTGTTCAAGGTATCCTTAACCCTTTGATTATGAAAATAAGTCGCATTGTCTAGCAGGATTCTGTCCATTTTGCCTATCTGTCCTACAAAGTCTCGAATGCAACCCAAAGCATGTCTTGAATTACAATTTCTAGCAAGATAAACCTTCACGAATTTAGAAAATATGTCCACCATCACTAAAATGTGCTGATATCCATTTTGGCTGGGTATTAAGTTACTAAAATAGTCTATCGCTACTAAGTCCAATGGTCTTGTTGCTTTCACATTAGGTGGTTTGTTCTGCAGTAAAACATTCTTTTCCTTGCCTAATGAACAAACCTTACACTGGTTGAGCAAATCCTTCACTATCGTAATGTCCTTGTGTGTAAAATGCTTCTCGAAATACTAAGAAAGTCCTCCTAATACCTATATGTCGATACGTAATGTGAAAGTCCTTAATCAAATCTGTCGCTAACACCCTCGTAAGTACTAATTCTTCCTCGTCTCCTACCTTCTTTATTGAAAATCCATTCACAATACAAAAACCCTTATACTCATCTAAATTCTCCCTTAATATTTTTTCCCTTAAAGTTCTAATTTCTTCGTCGTCCTGTATCCTAATAAACCTCGCGTTCGACCGCCTGCCCTCGTCTTTAAATACTTGCAAAGCACCAAATATTTGTCTTTCTTGTCGTCAAACAACCCCCGTCTTTTCTGCTAAAATAGTCCGTTGTAATGTTCAATCTTCCTGGTTTGTGTCTAATTTCAAAATTGTATTCTTGTAGTGCTAAAGCCCATCTGTACAACCTGCTATTTAAATACTCTTTTTCCTTAAAAATGTTACCGCCGAATTATCTGATTCAATCAAAAATTTATAGCCTAACAAATAAAAAACGTAATTTCTTCACCGAGTAAATTATCGCCAACATCTCCTTTTCTGCTGTCGAGTATTTTGTCTCACAATCTTTCAATGCACGAGAAATAAACACAATCGGTACCTCCTTTCCATCCTGTAACTAAACTAACTCTGCCCCAATCGCATACTTCGAAGCGTCCGTCCTCAAAATAAACCTATCTTCAAAATTCGGGTACATTAATGACAATTTGTAACATTATTTTGTAATGTTAACGAATAAACAAGTCAATTAATTAATTAAAATTCAGTAATTTGCATAACTTATAGACAACAATTCTACAATAAGTTGCTTCATATTTCAGTCAGGCTTCCTTATAATAAAAGACCAGGGTTACAAATAGCTTCAGGCTAAACTATTGTAAATTACAGCGGCTTTCATCATTTAAAGCTCTACCCTCGTAAATCAAATACAATAAACCTCTTAAAGTTTAGGTCGGTTACAGATTGACAAATCTGATAAAATTAGAATGTAATAGTACTTTTTAGCGTAAATAAAGGAAAGAAATTTTCAGTTTGAAAAGCTTAACCTTCTTAATACTTTCGTTGATTGACAGCGGGTTATAGAAAACGAAACATTATAAATAGCGAAAACTATTTCCAATTTGATTTGTTCAAACATTACAAGTAATTTTAAGTAGTCTGGAGACATCCATTGTATTTAAAATCCATTTCGGCTTAAGAAGGTTAGCCGGTCTTTGTTAATGGCAGACTACTGTCGCCATAGGTAGGTTCCACATTTCAATAATTAAGAAATTCGTAGAAGATACAATATAATTTAAACCCTTGGGAAAATAATTGCTTCCGTGACTCTCATCTAAAAAGGGGTTGGATTTGGTTTCTGAAATCTTGTTATGTGGGAGGTTCTGTTCAGTCATTGGATAACAGAAAATGACGTACATAATGATTAGGGTAGGAATTAGTCTATATAACTTAAGGCTTTAGCCAAAAGACAGAGAGTTTTCCAATGGGGCTGTCCGTGGTCAAGAAGTAGAAAGAAACGTAATTCGCGGGCAGCGTTCTCCGGCATCACAGATATAATGTTTCACTTAGTATCACGATATTAAAAATTGGAAAGGAGTGATTACTTTTCCAATTCGCGAGGGTTATGCCCATATGTTCGCGGATTTATAGTGATACAAGGTAACTATTAAAAAGCTTGTAGGCGTGTGACGCTCAAGTAAGTGATATTGTCAAGATCCTGCCGGGTTCGTGTGTCAGTCAATTCTTTAAAAATTACAAACAGAAGCAACAAGCGAGATTCTCTTCCCCAATTTAAGAACTGTTCTACGTTGGAAGACAAACCCTCAAACAATGGACAATTTTTAGTAAGTAAGTTTTATAGTTAAGTAGCATGACCGATTTTTAGTTAATTTATTTGTTCGGACGTTTGGCCATAAACTGTAGGATTAATTTAGTGTAAAATTTATAATATAAGTTTTCGTTCATATACGAGTGTTTGGGAACTACTTACGTACTAAAAATTTTCATAAATACCATAGTCACCTATTCACTTAAATTTCTAACTTAAAATCAATGAATGTAAGAGGTTCACGTTTCTTGCTCTGTGAATTAAATAGTTTTGTTTGCCGTTGATTAAGTCAATAGTTTTTCTTATGTTTTTATAAGTAGTAAAAAAGTGAGGAATTGATTAAAAGGAACAATTGTCCTCCTTGGGATGACAAGTCTCTCAAGGTTTTGTACGAACATTTGGACATTCTCGACTTGTCTGGCAATTGTCATTAAGCCACACTATTTTATGAAAGGTAAGTGCCAAATCTTTTTGTAGTATATTATAAATTAATTTAACCCTTTTTTTTTTCAAATTTTAACCCTCTATATGATCCACGACCTTCCGCTAGCTAGTGCCGGTGACCCCCCTTTGATTTTTGTTTTACAGGCCGCTCCCATTTTATAATTTTACCGGAAAATACATACTTAGTAGCTTTTCCGCCTGTAACAAAATTCCCTATAAAATACCGCCTTCAACTCCTGAAACGCCTGCTCCCTTCGTTCGTTCCATTACCACCTTTTATTTTTCTTCAACATTTCCAACAATGGAATGCATAACTCCGAATATTTTGGTATGAATATCTTATAATAATTAAGTACCCCTAAAAATCCTCTCAAATTCCTCAAGTTTCGTGGTCGTTCTAAATTCTTAAGTTCGTCTAGTGTCTTGTCACAAATTTTCATTCCCTTGCAACTAATTAAAAAGCCCAAATATCCCACTTTATTCTTAAAAAATTCACACTTTTCTACGTTTAATTTCAACCCCCCCTTCGTCTAGTTTCTGAATAATAGTTCTTAAATGTCTCATGTGTTCGTCCTCGTCCTTAGAAAAAATTAAAATGTCGTCCACAAAATGTGTGCAAAAGTTCTCGTACTAATTTAATAATCCTTGCATTCCTCTAACAAGTGCTGCTGAGGATGACGATAGCCCAAACGGTACAACCCTAAATTGATAGATTTCCCCTTCTATGCTGAATCCTGTAAACTTCCTACTGTCCTCGCGTAAAGCTATCAGCCAAAATGAATTTCTTAAATCTAACTTACTGAAAATACACTTATCACTAATCTTATATAATAAATTGTCAAGTCCCTGAGGTTGCCCATACTGTGGTTTAGTTATTAAATTTAATTTCCTAGCGTCTAAACAAATCTTAATAACTAAATGGTTAGCTTTAGGTACAATTACTACTGGATTAACGTATGGTGTTCTAACTGATTCGATGATACCCTCTCTACATTTTTTTAATTTCCCCTTTTACCCTATCTCTTAATGCATATGGAATTGAATATATTTTAGTATAAAAACTATTTTCCTCTGTTACCTCCAACTTGTGTGTGTACTGTTTCGCGACCCTTGGTTCCCTGTTAAACAATCCTGCAAACTCATTAAATAATTCGATCAATTGTTTCTTCGTCTCATCCCTGACTACACATATCAGTTCTTCGTCAAAAACCTTCTCAAATATATTGCACAATCTAATCCCTCCATTCCCATCAAAATTCTTATTTGTATTTATCTCTATATCCGTATAATCATTTATAATCTCAATTCCTTTAATCGTACTACCATTTGGCCCCACCCAAGTCTCCTTCTTGTTTAAAATCTGTACTGTCTTATCATTTCCGTCAATTACCAATCCAAAACTTTCTATAAAATCAATCCCTACGATAAAGTCTAAATATAACCCCTTTGCTATCAAAAACTCAGCATCCCCTAGTCTCTTATGCCATACTGAAATCTATACACTAACTGCTTTATTAATCGTTGATAATTTTTTATTCATCACTGATCACAAGTTTATTCCCTTAATGTTAAATATACGCCCTTTTAATATCCCGATGTGTCTCAATACTAAATCTTCCCTTATTAAAGACAATTGTTACCCCGTGTCCACCAATGCAACATATAAACTACCTTCCAACTGAACATGAATGAAAGGCAAATTCCTATTACAAACCTTAGTATTTAATGTCTCATCTAAATTACTATCTACAATTGTACCTAAAGCTACCCTATCTAAATCTAATAAATTGGCGTTTCTTTTCATTGGTTCCTCATGAACCTGTGCGATTTTAATCTTGTCCTCTTGTTCCCCAGTCGTTCCTGTCACAATATGATGAACCTTAGCATCCCTATCTGTCCTGTTGTTATTCTCCCTCTCAGTTCCCCCTAAATTTTTGTTATTCTCAGGTCCTTGTGTCCATTCTTGGTATCTGTGGTTGTAATCCCTCTGTGAATGATGTCCCCTGTTTCTATCGTAATTCTGGTTATGTCCGTTTCTGTAATATCCTTGTCCCCAATTATTCCGTGTCCCCTGGTTTATGTATTCATAACTGTTTTTTGTCTATGCCCGATGCCATTCTGTCCCCCTCTGTATACGTGATAGTTTCTCTGCCTGTCACCGTTCCTGTTCTCATAGTTCCCCCTATTCTGTTCCAGTGCACGTGCCAAGTCATAGTTCCTCATGATCTCTAAAAATTCCCGAAGTGTCTTGATGTTTTGTATAGCGACTGCTCTTGTTACTTCTGCCTCTATGTGTCTCCATAAAAGTTGTACTAATTCCTCCTCCCTTAATTTCGGTCTTAGGTGTTGTGCCTGGTTAAACTTGTCAATTATATAATCTTCCCTTGTCCCGTAGATAGCCTGATAGCGTCCAGTAATCAAATTAGTTCGTATATTTGTCTGATGCTTGTGTCCCCAGTATTATTCAATAAATAGTGTTCTAAATTCTGAATAAGTCGCGTATTGATGTTGTGCCATTTCTCTGCGTTACCCACTAGTGCTGCGCTAACCATCTGTAATTTTGTCCGTTCCGTTTCATTTTCCACTATCTCGTCAAGTTTCGTCAAGAATCTCATAGGATGTTCCTGTTGTTTCCCCTCAAATTTCGGCATAGTCTCTTTTCCTAATTTGTAAAGTATTCCTTGATTACATCCCATTCTTCCCTTTCTATCCTGTTTACCATGTCTCGTATCTCCATAACATTTCCGTCTATTCCACTAACTCTCTCGATCATCGTATCCCCCAGTCTTGTCGTAGTTCTTTCCAATTCATCAGTCATATCCCTATTCGCTCGTATTTGTCCCTGTAATTCCATTTTCGTCGCCTCCTTGTCCTCCCTGTTCTGCCTAATAGTTTCTCCCATATTCCCGTAATTGTCCTCGTGTTTCCTATCAATGTCCTTTAGCTCCTCTTGTAAGTCCGTCATCACTTCTGTTAAATTACCCTCCACAGTGTCCATACGATTTTCAACTTCTTGTTTCAATTAAGCTCTAAATGTTTTTAAATTCCCTTCCATCGTCGTCTTAATTCCCTCAACCTTAGTCTCCATTGTCTCAAGTCTGACTCATAATTTCTTCTTAACCTCTCACCTCTTCCTGCGATTTCCTAAGCTCAAGTCTAACCTCGTCCTGATTTCTTAAGCTCAATTCTAATCTCGTCCTGTGATTTCTTAAGCTCAATTCGAACCTCGTCCTGTGAGTCATCCTGTGAGTTCCGAATTTTTTTCAGAACCTGCATGATACCTTGCATGTCCCCAGTGTTCCCTGTCTTTCTAACCCCTCCGACCTGTTTTTCCGCGTCCGGCTCAATTACAACTACCTCCGGTTCCACATACACCTACTCGTCCTCCTCTCTGTTACCTGCAGCAACGATCCCCTGCTCCGTCCGCAACCCTAGCTCCGGCTTCCACTCTATATATTCTCCCTGACCTTGTTGCAAAGCGATCTTCCTTCGACATAACTTTCCTTAATCCTCAACAATCGATAAATACCAATAGAAAACACAGGCCCCACCTAAAGCTTCTAATCTTCACCCCTTTTTAAACACAATACCTTAATTTTACCCCTTTATTCCACTTCGCGCACCACGTTGGGTTAGCCACATAAACTACCCCGTCCCTTTACTTAAAACTCAGGGTAAATGAATAAATTTGGAAAACTTTACTAGTGGGTTCTAATAGCAAAACCCTTCAAAACCGACACTTAGCGCCCTCTGTCTCCACTGAATTTAAATAGCAGCACAGAAACAAACCTAAATGCTACAAATACTGGTCTTGATAAAATTTTAAGATGTAGGTATAACCAAAAATGTTGTTGTGTGCAATGTTTGCAATTTATTTAATATTCAATTAACAAGTCTACTGGTGTATTGAAATTACAAATTATACCTTACCAATCCAGGGGTGTTTTCTCCTTACAGCCAACTGATCTGATCCGAATTTGGTCACAGGTAGTAAATCTATTAAGTTAAAATTGTGAGTATTAGCCTTATATATAGTTTTAGGTAAAATAAAAATTTAATAAAGAGAATTGTAGTTGATATACGTTATTGGCTGTTAAATGCCTCTCTAGATCCTGGACCTGCTTCTCTATGAACAATCAACAGAAACTCCAGCTCCAAAACGAATATACCACAATGCCACGAAGTCAAAATGTCTTCAAAACGCTTTCTTGGTAAACTATTTCCCTTTATACAAATTTATAATTTGTTTTTTCCACTCAATGATGCAATTAATCGCTTAGATTAAGTTTTAATATCGTTTGTATTTCATTTCACCTTTGTTTTAGGAAGAAATAACTTTAACACTCAAAAATTTTCAACTAGTTTATTCAAAAGAACTTCTGCAGCAACCCAGCAATAATAGTACAGCAAATTTTTATATCATCAATAATAATAATAATAAAAAATAAATTATTAGTTAGCAACTACAAACTTACTAACTATGATTCTTTATACTTATACACCTATAAAATGACATTGAAAAACACAGATAACCATCTTTACAATGAATGCAAGCCTCTTATTACTTTTCATATTAATTATGATTGTTTCAATAATTATTCATAATACAGTTAAGTATACAATTATCAAAATACAATAATAACATAATTCTTTTTAGGTGTTAACTACTAATAATTATTACAAAAGGTAAAATATAACTGTTAACCACACAAATAGAGTCAAACACCCCTTGGACAAGTATATTCAATCTTCTGAATTGCACAGCATAAAATGACCTGAAGCCAAAATATTCAGTAAACCACTTTAAACATTTCACACAACAGGTTTATTATTACGTTTAGTATTAAAAATTACCTGAATGTAATTACTTTATGAGAAATTCTGTATTTAAGCCACACAGATTCATTTTACTGAATATTTTGGCTTCAGGTCATTTTATGCTGTGCAATTCAGAGGATTATACTTGCCCAAGGGGTGTTTGGCTCTATTTGTGTGGTTAACAGTTATATTTTACCTTTTGTAATAATTATTAGTAGTTAACACCTAAAAAGAATTATGTTATTATTGTATTTTGATAATTGTATACTTAACTGTATTATGAATAATTATTGAAACAATCATAATTAATATGAAAAGTAATAAGAGGCTTGCATTCATTGTAAAGATGGTTATCTGTGTTTTTCAATGTCATTTTATAGGTGTATAAGTATAAAGAATCATAGTTAATAAGTTTGTTGTTGCTAGGTGATAATTTATTTATACTAATATTATTGATGATATAAAAATTTTCTCTGTTCTATTATTGCTGGGTTGATGCAGAAGTTCTTTTGAATAAACTAATTGAAAATTTTTGAGTGTTAAAAGTATTTCTTCCTAAAAGAAGGGTGCACTAAGGTACATACGATATTAAAACTTAATCTAAGCGATTAATTGCATAATTGAGCGAAAAAAACAAATTATAAATTTGATTAAAGGGCATTGGTTTACCTATTGAAGAAGTCTGAGCGTTTTTAGTAGCAGCAAGAAAACGTTTTGAAGACATTTCGACTTCGTGGCATTGTGGTATATTCGTGTTGGAGCTGGAGTTTCTGTTGATTGTCCATAGAGAAGCAGGCCCAGGATCCAGAGAGGCATTTAACAGCCAGTACTCGTATATCAACTACAATTTCTTTTATTAAATTTTTTATTTTACCTAAAACTATATATAAAGCTAATACTCACAATTTTAACTTAATAAATTTACTACCTGTAACCAAATTTGAATCAGATCAATTGGCTGTAAGGATGAAATACCCCTGGATTGGTAAGGTATAATTTGTAATTTTAATACACCAGTAGACTTGTTAATTGAAAGCCAGAATATTAAGTAAATTGCAAACACTGCATACAACAACATTTTTGGTTATACCTACATCTTAAAATTTTATCAAGACCAGTATTTGTAGCATTTAGGTTTGCTTCTGTGCTGCTATTTAAATTCAGTGGAGACAGAGGGCGCTAAGTGTCTGTTTTGGAGAGTTTTGCTATTAGAACTCACTAGCAAAGTTTTCCAAATTTATTCATTTACCCAGAGTTTTAAGTAAAGGAACGGGGTATTTTATAAATAAATTGCAAATTTCACACAACATATATATATATATATATATATATATATATATATATATATATATATATTGCCGTGGAACTCTCGGGATTCTCAGTAGTTTCAAAAATTAATTTATATAAAAATCGAAAATTTCACCAAAAATAAAAAAATTCAAAAAAAAAAATTTCTTACCCAGATCCCTCTCTCCCTCGGTTGAATTGCTTTTTTCAACTGCTTCCGGCTAGCTCAGTTGGACCTCCTTTTGAATACCTAGATTCACCATTATGCTTTGCATCGTTCACGCACACTCTCAATAAAACCACAAAATACAACAATCATACAATTTTTTATTTATCACTATTTACAAATAAAATTCAATATTATCCACATTTCAGTGATCAAGTTACACCTCCACAAATCCTATTTTGTAATGTCCTGTATTATAATTTAAATTATCAAACACATAGAATGTACCCGGAGTAAATGGGCCCTGAATAATATCTTATTTCTCATTCTTTTTTTATAATTTATTTTAAATCTACGTAAACTCTGGAGTATGGTGAGCTCATGATAACCCAGTTAATTATGAATAATGTATGGCCTTATACTTTGCATACTCTTACAACAAACAAAAAAAACAAACCCATGTACTCTTTACAAAATTTAACTTCCTGATGGAACGTTAATAAGCTTTATATACACCTTCAGATTTCTATTTAAATACCATAATAAAGTTAGTTATACGTATTATTTTCAATACGCAAATTAATGCACAATACCTTCAAATTCACTCTCATACGTCACCCAATATTCATAGTTTCATAGTTTATAACAACACAATTTTAAAGCGTTACCTGGAATTTCTAGAAGATCTCTGCTCCGTTGACGCTGCCGTATATTTGCTTCTTCCTGCTCTGCAGGGCGCTTCTAGCTATTAGTAGAAGAACCCCATTTAAGTTGAGCTGCTTGCGCTACCTTCACGGTGTATCCAATTTCCAAATCCAAATTAATTATACTTCTTTCATAATTATTTAATTTAATCCACGTTACATAACGTCACTACACGAGCTTGTTAAAAAAATATATGTGACACCTCAATAAATTTCAAACTCGGCACAATTCGCGTACCAATTATGAGGCTAACACCGTGCTATATAATTTAAAATAATTTTTTATACTTACAAGCTCGTGGTAACTTTCGTACGTAGTCTGAAGCGATCACAATACTAAGGGCATGATGTTTAAAAGAGAGCCGTGCTAATTCGCCTCGAGTATTTAAATGCTTCGACTGTAACCTCTTGGCCACTCTTACCATGAAAAATCTAATTTAAAATAACACGTTCTTAAAATTTTGGTTCAACCGATTTCTAAAGCCTCGAAATTCAGCGCGTCGTTACGATATTTTCTGAAAATTAATATTCAATATTCCCGTGTCTTGTCTGATGTGGGACTAACGATATCGATCAATAGTCTATGCATTGACGTTTTACAAATCCCGCCTATACTAACGCTGTCCCTTGCTTATGCATATTTTACGTTTCCTTCTAACTTTGTTTGAGTGGTAGAAATCGATATTCCTGACCATCTGCTATCTAACCCACGTGGACGTGCTTTAAATAACCCCTTATTAGTGTTTCATGCGAAAACATCCGACCGTTTACCCGATATTCTTTGAAATTTGTTTATTATCTATAAAAATAAGTGGAACTTGACATTTAGAATCCTGCAGGTGTTTAATTTTAATGAACGTTTTAACACAACATTTCTAGGAGCTTCTTTTCATGGTATTTCAACCCAACCGATATATTTGTTTGTTAGCAACGCGTTTCACCTTGGTATTATTGATTTTTGCACGCTCTTATGCATATTATACGTAAATAACCGTTCAATTCAACTCAATTAAATTAATAAATTAATTGCATTGGCTTCTAACATTTTTTTCTTTACGAACCTAACTAAATTTTATTCATTATTTGTAAAATTTTGTTAATACCTGTTACTTAAAAATGAACTAACAGGAATAAATTTCGCACGTAAATTCTGGTTGTTTCCTTTATACAGGGTGTTTTGAAATTACTTTGTTTATACGTAGATTTAGCCCTTTAAAACCACTACAATATAGGATCGAGTTTTATTTTCAAAAGTTTAATTAATAATTTGTCAAGATCTTTGATGAAACTTTACAGCAGGGAGTAATATCAAAAACTGGTTTTTAACTTTTTCAGTTGGTAAAATCAGATATTTCATTTAGAAATAACCCACAACTCTGGCGTCGAATGGGCTTTACATTTAGACTTAGATTTTTCACCAAAATTTTTAAAGTTGAGGCAGTCAAAAGTAATTCCTTAATTTTTACCACCGCGTAAAAAGATGTGTGTGATGTTCAATTTTAAAGAAAATAAAAAACATTGATAATAAAACGGTTACTAGAAGAAGTGGGTGTTATTACAATTCATAGATATAATGAAAACATATTAAGAATGGGAAAAAAATTTTCTTATTAAAACTACATAAATTTAGATACCGTAATGTGTGTAGCGGTCGAGGATTCTAGTTCTTACATGCTATCGGTGGAACCCCAATTCGAATCAGTTCCGTTTCTACTTACCTAGATGGTTGGTCGAGTGGTTACCTATTTTGTTTGTGAGGTTGATTGACGAGTGGTCATAATTTAGGGAGTCGAGACTGTCCGTACCTTCGGAGTGGAAAGAGAGATGTGCTAGCTGACGTACTTTTTTAATTAAGACAATTACAGGATTAATGGATATATTGAATACTATTACAATTTCTTTATTACATAAATCTTGCAGTAGGGTAAAATCAAGGATCCCACAACCTCATTTCCTCCAGAATCCCTCATTTCCTCACTCATCTGGACCAAAAAGTTTTCTTCGACTAACCATTTTTCATCTTTCGAGATAAACCTATCTTAAATTTTTTATCTTTCGAGATAAATATCCCTTAAATTTTTCCTCCCACGAGATAAACCTATTTTTAAGATTTTTTACCGCTAACATTCTGGACCAAAAAGTTTTCTTCGACTAGCCATTTTTTTTATCTTTCGAGATAAACCTATCTTGTTTGGTATCAATTAATATTAGATTTTCTCAGCTACCCGAAATCTCTAGAATTTTTAGATATCATCACCCCAAGGAGCTACCCCAATTTTAAGATTTCTTACCTGTAGCGACTTTTGAGCGTTCTTATAAAATTTTTTTAGTCATGCGATACATCTTGTTAGCTTAGAATTTTATGCAGAATTCGAATCTGCAAACAGATTTGAAATCGGACCACGCCCTGCAAAGTTATACTTTAAGCTCTTTTGCTCGTATATATTTAACTCCATTTTTAAAACCTTTTTCGCTACCCAAGGTATATGCTTTAACCAACACAAAAATTAAGAACACAAAAGTTTAATAATTTATTTATCCAATTTACAGTTTAATAAACTATTACAATTTTTACAAAGTATAGCATTATTTCCTGTGTGTAGCCGAAAGTTTAACCTGTAACAAAAAAAAAAGATTAATGGGTTGTTTAAAATAGACGTGTAACAAAAAGAGATTAATGTAAAAAAGAGGAGACGTGTTTTCAGTCAATAAGACATATTGTTGTTAACAATATGTTTTACCGTCCAGCAACACCACGTGGAGGTAAACACATGCCGCCGGGAACAAAGGAAATTTAATTAAAAGCAGAAAGTTTTGTTCAAAACGCTACTGTAAAATATATAGAGCAAATAAATTATTCCCTGAATGTGTTTTCAATTGCAATAACTGACTATACAATCACAATTTAAATTACACTTTATTTAACTAAGTTACTTTAAACAAGAAATTACCGCATCCAAAAATTCCAATGCATGCTTAACAATAATGTAGAAATGGCAAGGTCGACTTTTGATGTCCAATGTAATGTGTTTTAAATATCTAAAAAGAAAGCGCATTTTGCTGGTATGAAATCTATGGAATTTCTCCTGTAATGAAAGAAGAATGCATTCGTAATTGAAAATGCGTGCTACAACTTGAGGACAAACTAATTGCTTTACAATTATGTTACGTAAAGTGAAAGTAGCCTTTCTTTTATTAATTAGCAGCTATGTGATTTGAAAATACAATAGATATGCTCAATGCCACCCATTAGAAAATTCCTGGTTTATTAATCATACAATGAGCGCTCTATTTTGGCCTCGATTGGGGAAAATACAAACCTCATTTAGTAGTATAATTAACGGATTTCAAACGTATATAACGCGGTGTAATTAGAAAAATTCTATTAGTTTCACACGCTTTGTGTAAAGCCCTCGAAATTTTAAACAATCGTTTCGTGTAGTTCTTTTGTGGAAAGTTTTGAAGGTTTAAGGGTAAGTATTATTAAAATATTATTAAAGTAGAACTGAATTTATTTGCAAACACCAATTATTATGTATTCTGTTATTGGTTCTTATTTGTATTTTAAAACATTAATTTTTCCAAAGTAATGCGCTGTTTTACAGATATACTTTTCCAAATTTTAAAGGTATGCTTTTGCTAGAATAAAAACAATTCTGACAAAATATTTTATTAAAAATTTAATACATTAAACAAAAGACCTCAATAACAATACGTTTTCTTTAGAACAGCTTAAATTATTCAAACAATGGTTTAAACAGTGATTGTACCTATTACCGAATCTTCTTAATTCTTTGAGCTTTGGAAGTGAGAAAACACTTTCCATGTTTAAAATGTTGTTTGATAAATATTTTGAGAGTAACTGCCTTTTCTGTTCGCCTTTAACATAGATTGTAGCATTGGGTGGTATGACTTCTTTCAGCAAATCGCCTACATTTGTATATCCACTTGTGGACTGTCCATCCCAGCTAAGCCCATGGATTCTTTGCTTTAACCACTGAACTTGCTTTTTGAAATCATCACTTAGGGTGTTATACTCCACAGCCATGTCCAGTATCTCATGCCATATTATATTATTCGCTACATCCAAAATGGCAATCTCCTTGCAATAGAAATCACTAGTTTTGTATTGATATCCTTGTAAATCGATTATGAAACACATGCTTCCTGCTTCAAATAACAGATGGGAATGGGGTTCTAAGCAAATCTCCCCCGTATATCCAGTTAAGGGACTTTACTCCCTCCTTTTATGATTTTTTTCATCCAGGTAATTATCTGGATGATACTAAAGCAAGTCTGTTTTCTTAATCCAACTTTTACCATCCCCCAACCACGACACTAATAATTCGCGTCCGTGCTTCCGTTTCCGTAAAACTTTTTCCACTAAGTACGTGTCGGGTGCTGCTGTGAGCTGAATTTCATCGCCGTAAAAAGCACCTAGAATTGGCCGACCTTCCAAATCTTGTAGCAGATAGGTTGTCGGTCTCGTTTTTTGTACTTTAACAATTTTGAATAGTTCTGTACTCCAGTTTGGGTGAAATCCTCGATCGAATACTGCTTTATATTTTGATATACGCACAATGTCTCCAACCTTATACTTGTAACTTTTAGAAACGCTGTTAGCGGTGTAAAGTTTTATTCTTTCCGGATGTTCTTCTGCCTCCATAGGTGTCATGTTAATAGCCCGATGCGGTGTATTATTGTATTCTTCCATAACCTTAGGCAAAATATTCACCCATTTATGACTGCCTTGCAAGTAAAATCTTCTGTACAATTTGTTTTGATTGTTCTAATCAACCGCTCGACCATACCAGCTTTGATTGCGGAATACGTAGAGTAATGGTTTATCTTATATTTTTGCATAAGATTTTTAAACCAGCGGTTGTAGTACTCTTTCCCAAAATCCGTTTGTAGATTGATTTTAAGTTATTTTCTCCTTGCAGCATTTTGTCCAATATTTTTTTCATAGCATTTGTAACTTCTGATCCAGTTTTATTTTTTAAAGGTTCAGCTAAAGCATATTTTGTGAAACAGTCCACTGCTATTATAATATATCTGTACCCATTGTTCACACGCGAGTAAGGCTGCATTTCGCACAAGTCCGATTGGATAAGATCACGTTTCACATGTTTCAGATTTGTATGACGACGCTGAAAATTTTTTCTTGCAGGTTTAAATAATTCCTTAACGATGATTTCTTTACTCATTTTTGCTTAACACTGTTGCTAAACTAATAGGGTTATCTTTATCCAATTGCACCTTTGACATAAACTGAAGCTTTGGTTTGTAGTATTTGTTTTTTATAGCTGCTGGTGACGCTTCGTAAATTGATGCTATTGCAAGACCGAGCTCCTTCTCATTTGTCTCGAAGTTGCAGTCAAATTAATAAAAACTGTATAAACGTTTTAAAGTCAGATACAAGCTTATCCAATTTTTCATTTACATACTGTTTATTAACTGCATCAGATGGCTCAACTGGTTGAGCAAGCATTGCGATACGCTGGTTTCTTGCATTGAAGGCTTTATCTTTACGCTGTATATCATCAGAACTTTTTAGACAGTATGAAAAGGCTTGATTCACGAGCTTGATTACAGATTTCTTATTAACACAATCACTATCTTCTTTAGGATCCATTACATCCACTAGCCTTCTTTTACGAAAACTAATTGTTTCTTCTCCAGACTTGAATACTATAGTGCTTCTCTGATTAACACAATCACCATCTTCTTTCGGGTCTGATGAATTCACTAACCTTCTTTGCTGCATATCGTACCCATCACCATCCAACGTTAGCACAAATCCTCGACCTGGAGGACCGCGCCGAATATCAGCATCTTTACGCTCTGAACGTCCGAAGCGGTCGATAGGCATTTTAAAACTGTGTAATTATTTACTGAGCTCACTGTATTATACCTTCTTCTCTCAACTCTTCTATTATGGACACCATCTCGTTAATGTTTTCCTCGCTTGTATTTCCAGCTCGGTTGGATGCGTTCAACAATCTCAGCCGATCTACAAGTTCATGTACATTATTCCAGTAGACATATTGCACCGGCTTTGAATTTAAACTTTTGTAAAACCGATTAGAAAAGCCTAAACCCGTCCCTTGGACTGTTTTCTTCTCTTTGGCTGTTTTCTTTCAGGATTCCTCCGAAATTCGGTGAGATATTTTTGCACATATTTGTTAAACTTTTGTTATTTGTTGGGAACCCGCTTAAATCGTGCACCGCAAATGGGTTAAACTTTCTTCTCAAAATCGACGCAGATTTGATCATTTCCAAGTAATTCGGCAAATCTTCATGCAAATTGAAATCGCCATCTTCGGGGCTGATGTCTTTGTAAACCAGCAGGTTGTATAAACCCTTCGTACCTGGATATATCACATTATTTAATGTTATATCGCTAGTTTCCGGGTTAATTACCAATACACTTTTCCACAAACTCCATGTATCGGTTTCCGCATTATACTTTACTCCATAAATTGATTTGTCAATATTTTCGTCCTCGTCTTAGCTAACACATCCGCATAGTAAAGATGGAACGGTTCTTCTGGAACGAGTTGTTTAATTTTCTTTATAGGTACGTCCATGTTTTCAACTTTAACCTTTGTTGTAGGTGTGGAATTTTTCGGTGATCGATTGCAACTTGGAAGCGGTTATTTCCAAGGGATCAATCAATTGTTTGTGCATCTCTTTGAATTTTTGCTGAGATGTAGCGTCTCCCTTTTGTACGCTACAAACTTTTTCGTACAGCATCCTGCATAAGATGAAGACTGCGTTTATTCGCAATAAAATTGTTAACGTCCGTCATCATGAAACTTTGGATGAGAACTAGCGGTTTTGAATAATGTCAAATATTTATATACTCGTCGAAATTCTTCCGATACCGCCCTTATCCAAATCAAAATCTTTCACAACAGTTATAAAATTATGTTTTGAGTCACCCCAACACTGTAAACACATTTCTTTAAATTTCGGATATGTCATGTCACCACTTATATGATCCGAAAAGATATGGCGAAGGTTTGTATCATCCTGTTTCCATAATGCGATTACATTGGCGTTATCTCTGAGTCTATGTTTTAAGGCACTAGCGTAAGTTTGACAAAGATAGAACGAATCTATTGCTTTATGTCGGCCGAACGAGAAAAATTGAGTGATTTTACTTTGCTCGTTTACAGGTATATCATCGAAAACCATAATTGAATCTTCTTTGGTATCTCCGGGTTCGATCAAATCATCGTAATTTTCAAACTCATGGTACCCAATTTCTTCTTTTAATGGTGTAAAACGTTTCTTAACAATTCGTATTTCGGTTGATATAAACTTTTCGAAAATACATAGACATTTTGAAATCTAAGACCGTTCTCGTGCAAGATCAGAGATATTAAAGCGTTAGTCTTCCCACAACTCGATGGTCCCGCGAAGATAGCTCGTATGTTAGACGGGAACAATGAACCATGTTTACCATCCTCTCTTGCACTAGCAATAGCAAAGTTATCATAATTCTGTATAGGTATTTTAACTTCTTGTATAGCATCACCCGTGTCTCTCACATTTTCCGACCTAGGAGCACCATTCTTCTTTTGAGGTTTACGGAGATCCAAATGTCTGCTTAACGTTCTTCTGGGTATACCATATAACCTACTTGCAGAGTTAACACTAATACCCTTTTGTATTTCACTAACTGCTTTCTCTAAAGATTCCTTGGTGTACATCTTTCAAATATAAGTTTAAACTGATTCAAATTGAAAATAATATTCCTTATATACCAGCATGGGCAGGGGTGCGCGGCAGGGTCGCGCATGGGCAGTGTGCACGCGCAGGGGTGCGCATGGGCACAGGTGTGCTTAGTGTACACCGGAGTACGTGAGAAACTGTCTTGGATCACCAAAAAAATCTTATTAATATTAAAACAACATAGATTTTATACAATTTTATTAAAATATATATACAAAATATTTAACTGTGAATAAATCTATTAACAATTTCCGTAAACGGATTATATTCAAACATAGAGTCATGTATAATTAAAGCATAAGCCTTCATCGACGGTTCAAAATTTCTTGAAGCTTCTAATTCCATTCTTACATCAACCGTTGCATCCTTGATGCTTTCAAATTGATGACGACAGTCGATTACAAAGACAGGTGATTCCTTAAACCTGTTGTAGTCCATTAAACATTTATTTGACGATTTGTTCGGGTAGTATTTTTCCATAAAGATGCATAAGACAGGTACGCTGGCAAGTAGTCATTCTGCTCGAAGTCCAAATTTAATCGACCTTGAGGGAACATCTGAGAGTTTAAAACACTTTGACATTGGTTATATTGGCATTCGTAAAGCTTGTAGCATTTTCTTCTTTCTTATCATATTTTCCATTTTGCAGCGCTAGTAATATCCACCGAGCCTTCTCTGTTTCATTCGATACTTTAATTCTCCATACTTGCGACTTTGATTGTGTTAGAGACGGTAATTCGTGTAGTTCCCATTTTCTGAATGCAACCATTATAGATGATTGATTTTGCATTTCCGAAAGCAGCGACGCCTTGGCAAAGTCCTTAATGTTATATGCGGACCTCCCATGAAATACGTTGTATTTTGAACGTTACTGTATTTCCAATCGACTTGTAGCAATTTACGTCCGACTTGGATCTGATTAAAATCAGCTCTTGAGGCATGTTGACGATAGTTTTCTTGTAATCTTCAAAAACCCAAAATGGTTTTAGCGGTATAGCACAACTAAACCGTCCATCTTGGAATATGGTATCGGGTTTCCACCCGGTATGTGTAATAGATTTTGTTTCTGATTCTTCCATGGATACTAAACCTTTAATAGTTCTTGTAATTCCAGGGATTCGACAGACATCTATTATTTGATTATTACCCAATTTGTATTGAATTTCCTCAAACAGAAAATATGGTGCATTTCTAGTAAATTCGTAAGCTTTAGGGTCTGGTTCTGCTGCTCTAATCGGGTCTCCAGTTGTTGACGCTTCCTTAATGTTTCCGTAGGCTTATAGGTACCCTTTATAAATATAAAACTTTCATGAGGGTATGTGATGTTATCACTGCTCTGGATTTCAATTGAAATTCGATCGTTGTTTTCTGCATTCAATGTAAAGGAAGATATGTATAATAATCTTCCTTTATTATGGTTTCGTCTAATTTATAACCTCCAAACACATCCAATTTGGGCACGTCCTCATACTTAAGCCTTCCAAGTTTAACGTTTTCATCACCGTGGAGATCTAAGCTGCGTTTACTTCTGCCTCCCATCATTTATAACTTTTAATCCCAAAGATTTTAAGAAACGTATTTCTTCTGCTGTAAGTCTCTCGACAACTTGACGCTTTGACGCCGTATTCACTTCTAATCGTCTGGGGTGTTGTAGCGTGCTTTATATACAAAATCGATAGGCATTTTCAGCTACTTTTTATTTCCAGTCTCACACAGGTGTATGTTTCCGGTGAAAAGTTTACCAATTCACCCAAATGATCGACTAGTCTGATTGTAATATTATCAATTTCTGTCACGCTCAGCGGATAATATATGACGTGGTTAGGTTCCTTTTCCAGATTATACCCGGGTGGTACAGATAGACTGAATTCGAATATGCTGTGCGTAAGAAAATTGTTTCTGAACGATCCGCTGGTGATATTGGTTTCCACAAAAATGTTTGAGACCGATATTATGTTCACTTGCTGATTAGCGATATGTACGGTATCTGCAGCCAATTTGCGGTTGGTAAACCCCAAGATGCTTCCAATATTGTTTTTACGGTTTGCCCCAAAATCAATCGGTATACTGCTTCGTATAGAACACTTTAATGTATTATTGTTGGCACTCAGTTTAAAATATTTTCAATGTTCTCGTTGATGTCCGGCTTCTGACTGAACCATTTTTGAAGACGTCCTGTATATATGCATTTATTTCTTCTAATTCGTATGATCCAGGTTCAATGGTTATTCTGCGATGCTCTGGATCGTTAAAGTATAATATGTTGTTTCCTGGATGTATGTTTTGCACAGTGTTACAAGTGTACAGTCCCACTAGACCCAAAGCATATTCACCGTCTTGTTTCAATTTAATTGGTGGGTAAATGGATCCTGTCGATATGACATTACCATACCCGAACACGCTCACTGTTTTAGCCATTGTCACTAAGAAACTTTAACACTAAATGTCCACAATTGTATGTGTTGTAAGTCTGCCCGGTACACTGTTGTAGTAAATTTTACAACCTCGAAAATATCTCTTTACTTCTTCCGGCGGTCTCAAGTCTCCAAACGAATCGTAGTAATACACCTATTTCCACGTTTTCGGTACCCCACCCAATGTGTACCCGAACCTTTTGGTATCCAAATTAATCACTCCCGATTCGTTGACAGCGGTCTAATCTTCTGTAACTGATCTCTAGAAAAGACACCACGAAAATGAGGAATGTTAGATGCGTGTTTTTATATCTACATCGGTGGAGCTCTTCGAGGTAACTTGCTTAGTTTTTGATACTTTTTACAAATGCCACGCCCCTGTTTGTACGGTTTCAAGAATAATGCTGTACCTTTTTGTATGGTTTTAGAAACATTCCATTTCCTTTTTCCCAACGGTAATGGCTTCCATAGATCTGTTGTGTCGTTCGCTCTCCTTAAGTGTTCGTTGGCTGTCTTGACATCATTTACTGCTTTAGCTATCCCCGCAGCACCACCTGTTAGTGCTCCTAGGCACTTAGTCGCGAATATCGGGATCAATGGTAGAAAACCTCCTTTCTGTGGAACGGGTATAATACGTGGGACTTTAATTTTGTTTCTCCCACCGGCTCCTTTTATGATTTTTACCAATTAGAATACCAACATCTAACAGCTTTTTCAAGTTGTCGGAACCAACTCGGTCTATTGCGGACCGTATTTTCTTCAAAAATCCGCCTTTGAAACTTATTTTCTTCTTTAAACCCATGCCCATTTTTCTCTTCGCTTTCATAGCGTTTGTCACAAACCAAGCTGCGGCTTTTTCCCCAAACTTTGCGTTTTAGACTTAACTCTCCCCAGGCTTCTTCTTCTAAAATTTTATCTGCTCGGTGTCTGGCTGGAAGATCGTCGGGGTACTTGGAGTATGCAATGTCGTGGTCTTTACACAATTTATCTAATTCGTTTATTCCAGGATCACCTCTTGCTAAGCGCTCATCCAACTTTGTACCAGGACCGCAGTACTGATAACCTGGAATATGCAGCTCAAACGGTAACCTGTTTATAGCGCTGTTGATTAAACCCTCTCCAGAACAGATAATCATGTGTTTACTCAAAAATCTCAAACTATACTAAATAAATAAACAACAACGAGTCTATTTATACTTTTTCAAAAAATTTACAATATATTTACAATAACAATACATTTACATCCACGTCTCTTGGGCTGTCTTTTATACTCTTTCTAGTTATCACCATAACCAGAATCTTCAGATTCCGACAAATTTAAACGTCTAAACATTTCCACTAATGTTCTTGTACGCATCACATCTTGCACAAATATATCCGGAAAACATATAACCAGCTCCAATGCATTTAGTGCGCTCTGATTCAATTCGTTGTAGAATAAAATATTGCCAATTCGAACTTCGCCTTCAATCAAGATTTTAATTCGTTTCTCCCTTCAGTCAGAGTATTAAACCGATCGCAATCATTTAAATTAGAATTAGCAACAAACCCTACTAATTCGCTGTATAATGCTGGGAAGTCACGACTTTCCAACTGTTAAGTTGATACTCAAACAACTCTCGCATATGGAATAGTTTACGGCACTCCAATTCGTTTATAACTATCGAGCTATTACCCATTATTATTTTTAACTGGAACGTTTCGTTCTCGGTTGATCCAGACACTGGTGACAGAGTGATAAAGAACGAACCTCCTAGTTGTATGTGTAGATCTTCCGTTTCGAGTGCACCATTTAATCGAGTGTTTAGCACGTCACGAGAAAATACATTGATTTGAAATTCCACTTGAAAATTTGTAAATGCTAACCAATTTTCGTATGTCAATTCCAGAACATGGCGACCACAATATTTCTTGCTACACACCAATCGTAATACGGGTTTTATTCTCTGGTTTATAACAAACCCAATTTCCACATTATGAGGGTGTTCACCCAATTCACTTAAACTATACGTAAACTTATTAATCAGATTTTCGGTATACGAAACTTGTGCATCATTAACACCTGCAGACTCCATTGCTTTGCACTGATTTCACTGAGATGACTGAGAAGGAATCTGCAACATCCTTTTAAATGTTTCAGGGTTGTTGTTGCGCATGCCCTTAAATTTGGTTTTCGAAATAACATTTGTAATCCGTTAAGGAGAAGTATTGGTTTTTTTGGAAACTGGTTTGGAATGTTACTCAAGGTTAAACGACGCTGGGTTTTAAAAGTAAACTAGCTAATTATACCAACAGGGTATAAAAGCATGGTACGAGGCAATATATATTCAGTTTCTGTTTAGTCTTTGACTAGTTACAACTGTTAAAAGTCTTTGACCAGTTTTAATTTCTTTATAGAAAATGGCTTCCTTTGTCTGCAACGTCTGCGGGCTTCTTCTCGAAAGCGATAATTTAAAACGCCACCAGCTCCAGCAGCATGAGTTGGTATCAAATGAGAAGCCCGGCTTGTTTACCTGCGATGTGGCCCGGCATCCTTCTCGCGGAGGACAACTTGAAACGGCACAAGGATGCCAAGCATGGTGTGGTTGTCCCGTTGCAGGTCCATCCGGGGTCAAACGAGCTGCTGCACCAACCGTTGAGGAGCCCCCCCAAAGATTGCGGAGATGCGTTGAGTGCGATGTGGATGTTGGCAACTTGGCAGCCCACCAACGCTCGAACGAGCACAAAGCTAATGCTAGCCGTGTCCTGGATGGGGGTGTAGAAGTGGTAGCGACTGCATTTAAAAGTCGAATCGCTACATACAGAATTAGTAATGTCGACTCTACAAGTAGTATTTTTTATAAGTATTTAGTGTTTAACTTAGTTATTTATAGGTCTTTGGAATTTTCTTGCAAAACAAGGGAACGATTTAAGCTTAGTCGGGGAACAGGGGCAATCCACACCTCCTAAAGGTGAACCTGGAGGTGTTTGGTGGACACCAAGATGGTGGTAGAGGGTGTTGAAGATGTTAAATTTCAACACCCGAAATGTTGTGGTCACCTCATCCAGCAACCTGGGAAAGTCTACAACCCTTTGTGGAGAGGATGTCAGCTAAGTCGACGAATTTCAAGAACGAGATTCTGGTTAGTTTTGAAAATTATTATTTTTTTCTAATTTTAAATTTTAGGATGGACTCTGAAAAATGTTTGACCTAGAAATAAATATTAACAAGTATAAACCTCTTCGTGGGGGTCCTACATCGAGCTCCCAAATGGATTCGAGACAAGGGAGCCGTCGTTAACGTGCAGAACCAAGACAATGCATGCTTTGCCTGGTGTGTTGTGGCGGCGCTGAATCCCGGGCATATTAATCCTGGACGGGTTAGTAGCTACCCGCATACTCAGTGTACTCGACGTGACAGGACTACAGTTCCCGATGCCCATAAAGGACATCCAAGTTCGAGGAATTAAATGCTATTAGCATCAACGTCTTTGGGGTGGAAAGGAAGTCCATCGTGGCCCTCCACTTCACCAAAAGAAAGAGGGATCGGCATGTCAACCTCCTTTACATCCAGAATGGAATAACCACACTACTGTTTGGATCAAAGATTTGGGAAGCTAGTGGGTAAGCAGCTATCTCATGACCGCACCCGTAAATGGATTTGCGATGGATGCTTGGTGTTCTTCCATCCGAAGATAAATTACGACAACACTGAACAAGACTGCAACGTGGTTGCGACAAAGATGCCCAACCATTTTAACAACATCCTCGAGTTTACGACGTGCACAAGCAAATGAGGGTCCGTTCGTGATTTATGCTGACTTCGAAAGTGTGTTGAAGCCTATTAGCTGCAGTTCCGGATCCCACCTCTTCCTTCACCAACAGCACACAACACCACGAACCCTTCAGTTTTGCATACTATATCAAATGTTCATACGATGACTCGTTTAACAAGTTTGACCTGTACAGGGGACCTGAAGCTGCAAAGTGTTTATGGAAAAGTTGAAGGAGGAGGCCTGCAGATTGGTAAAATCCTTAAAACCAACGTTCCGATGGCACCGCTTGAACCTCTGGAGGAGTTGTTATTCCATATGGTTGACGATTGCGGCATCTGCAGGAAACCTTTGGGTGATGATCGAGTGAGGATCACTGCATCTTACAGGAAATTCCGCTTCGCAGCACATCGCCAATGCAACATCAATACCGGATGCCAAATTTCATACCGGTCATATTCCACAATTTAAGTGGGTATGATTCCCATTTTATTGTGAAAGAGTTGGGTGCGATAAAGAACGTGTTACAGTGATCCCAAATAATAAGGAGCGGTTCGTATCGTTCACAAAGTATGTGAGGTTATATGGCGAAGAACCAGATGTAGGAAGAAGATGATGAAACCGATAATTCCACAGTTCAGCTGCGTTTCATAGATTCGCTTCGTTTTATGACATCATCGTTGGATAAGTTGACGAAGAATTTAGAACCTCAACAGTTTGTTGAGATCCAAAATTTTTCTCAGACGACAGACTGCGTAGTTTGCTGACAAGGAAAGGTGTTTTCCCGTATTCATACATTTCCGGTGTAAGTGTATTGAATGAAACCTCTTTGCCCGCAAAACATGCTTTCTTCAACGACTTATCTTCTACGGCTATTAGCGATGCGGATTATAAACATGCGCAGAAGGTGTGGGAGGAGTTCCACATACGAAACTTGGGTGAATACAGCGATCTGTATTTAAAGAGCGATGTTCTACTGTTGGCAGACGTTTTGAAAATTTCAGAAACGTTTGTCTGACTACAATTCGACCCGGCCCAGTACGTGACAGCTCCCTTCGCCTTTGATGCAATGCTGAAACACACTGAGGTGAAGCTGGAGTTATTAACCGATGTTGATATGCATCATTTTAAAGAAAGGGATTAGAGGTGGTCTCACTCAGTGTAGTCATCGGTATGCTCGTGCCAACAACAAGTATATGGAGGATACAACCCCAGTGAACCCTCCATGTACTTGACATACCTCGATGCCAACAACCTTATGGATGGGCTATGAGTCAACCACTTCCACGGGTTTTTCAGGTGGTTAAACATCGATCAGGTTAACCACCTAAAAGATAACATTTTGAATATCCCCATTACGCACAATATGGGGTACATCCTAGAGGTTGATCTGCACTACCCACAACAGCTTCAGGATCTGCATAACGACTTGCCTTTCTGTCCCGAGACCATGGTTCCACCAACACCGTCTTCTAGGACTCCGAAGCTACTCACCACACTTTTTGATAAGAAGAAATATGTAATCCATTACCGAACACTTCAACAGGCTCTGCGCAATGGTCTACAATTAACTACAGTTCACCGTGTGTTGGAGTTCGAGCAATCACCGTGGCTCAAACCTTACATAGATTTAAACACGTCTCTCCGTACTTCTGCCACTAACGCGTTTGAAAAAGACTTTTTCAAACTTATGAACAATGCGGTTTTGGTAAAACTATGGAGAACGTGGACAAACGTGTTGATGTAAAGATTGTGTCGCGGTGGGAGCACGAGGGACAAAAGTTGTGCGCGAGTGGACTAATAGCTAAACCTAACTTTAACAGTAGTTTAGTGCTAGGTGAGGATTTGGTTATTATACAGATGGATAGGGTAAAAGTCACTTACAACAAACCCATATATGCAGGTTTTCGATTCTAGATATTTCAAAGACCCTCATGTATGATTTTCATTATAACACCATGAAACATTTGTATGGAGCTAAACTCTCACTACTTTATACAGACACTGACTCTTTAGTGTATAGTATAGAAACAAAAGACTTGTATAGTGATATTAGTGCAAACATTAACAATTTCGACACTAGTGACTACCCTCGAGACAACAAATACAATATGCCTCTTGTGAACAAAAAGATTCCCGGCAAGTTCAAAGACGAGTTCAACGGCGACTTGGTGTTACAATTTGTTGGAACTCGCGCAAAATCCTATTGCATTCTTAGTGAGAAGGACACGATTAAAAAGATCAAGGGGGTATCGCGTAGTGTGGTGGCTGGGATTAGTGTGGATAGTTTTAAGGACATTGTGCATAATAATTCTGGTGCCCTTATGCATAGCATGGTATGTATTCGGAGTAAAAAACACGATTTGTACACCCAATTAATTAATAAAATTAGTTTATCGGCAGAAGATGACAAAAGGTACGTCATCCCGGGTAGTACTTCCACATATGCATGGGGGCATAAGGATATTAGATAGTTGTTTATATTTTATTGTGTATATATAGTATGTAAGTTAGTTATAAGCATATCTACCCTCCCCCATCCTTAATAATTCCTTTGTTCCCGGCGGCATGTGTTTACCTCCACGTGGTGTCGTTGGACGGTAAAACATATTGTTAACAACAATATGTCTTATTGACTGAAAACACGTCTCCTCTTTTTACATTAATCTCTTTTGTTACACGTCTATTTTAAACAACCCATTAATCTTTTTGTTACAGGTTAAACTTTCGGCTACACACAGGAAATAATGCTATACTTTGTAAAAATTGTAATAGTTTATTAAACTGTAAATTGGATAAATAAATTATTAAACTTTTGTGTTCTTAATTTTGTGTTGGTTAAAGCATATACCTTGGGTAGCGAAAAAGGTTTTAAAAAATGGAGTTAAATATATACGAGCAAAAGAGCTTAAAGTATAACTTTGCAGGGCGTGGTCCGATTTCAAATCTGTTTGCAGATTCGAATTCTGCATAAAATTCTAAGCTAACAAGATGTATCGCATGACTAAAAAATTTTATAAGAACGCTCAAAAGTCGCTACAGGTAAGAAATCTTAAAATTGGGGTAGCTCCCTTGGGGGTGATGATATCTAAAAAATTCTTAGAGATTTAGGTAGCTGAGAAAAATCTAATATTAATTGATACCAAACAAGATAGGTTTATCTCGAAAGATAAAAAAAATGGCTAGTCGAAGAAAACTTTTTGGTCCAGAATGTTAGCGGTAAAAAATCTTAAAAATAGGTTTATCTCGTGGGAGGAAAAATTTAAGGGATATTTATCTCGAAAGATAAAAAATTTAAGATAGGTTTATCTCGAAAGATGAAAAATGGTTAGTCGAAGAAAACTTTTTGGTCCAGATGAGTGAGGAAATGAGGGATTCTGGAGGAAATGAGGTTGTGGGATCCTTGATTTTACCCTACTTCTTGCCTAACGTTTTGGTATGAATTATAACTACAGTTAACCAGCGGGCTCAGCTCCCATATACATAGGTTTATGGTTAGTACAATTTTACGTTACTTACCTGAATTTACAATAACTCACTATCACTACTTTCATTACTTTCAATTGACTTACTGTTAGTACATAATTTTTATCTGAAGAGACTTCACCAGTTGAAGTCTGGAGTGGAACTGGCGCTGATATCTTTTCTTACTTGCCTCGCAGTGGCTCTGCCCCTATTTTAAATTGTAAACTAAGCTTATTTCGGGTTAGTGACCAGCAGTTACCTCATGGGTTCTGCTTGGACTTTGCCTGTATTGCTATTCTGATGTACTTGACTATTACGAAATTATAAACTATTTTGCTGGCCTTATGTTGTAACCAACTGTTTTCTCTATTTCGAGATCGAAGTCGAAATTTAACTAAAATAAGTGAGCGATTTTTTATGGCCTTTCTATGCTTTCGTAACAACGCTTGCTTTCACAGTACTCAAAAAAACTCAAGACTTTTAAAGCAATTTAAATAGTACATTTTTGATCATTTCCCATAGTAGTCCGACATGGCGCCAATGATTTTCATATCTTCAATCACACGAAGCAGTCGCTTGTGTCCCAGCACTTCAAATACGAACTTCAAAAAGATATAATAGATTGGCTATACCCTATTCACGTTAAATATGGGATGACGTCATAAACAGTAATAAAGTGTTAGCGATTGTAAAATGTGAACGTAACTAAGAACGTAGGTTTAATGATGTTAGAATTTAGTGTGTAGCAGTTTGCAGTTCTGTTCGGTGTTGCAACATTTTTCACTTCTATTACCTTGACATTTCTCATTTTATTGTCATTGTTTAGTTTTGTAGTAAATCGTTTGTGCTTTATATGTGCTAAATAAAACAGTTTTTTTCAGTACTAAAACACTTTATACATTGCAAGTTTCGAGTATTTGACATTTAGAATACCTAAACATTTGGATTCGCGTGCACAAGAAATGGTTACTCTGATCATAGAATAACATTAACTATGACAACGCAGCATTTATTTGAATTATGACGTCATCCCATATTTAACGTGAATAGGGTATACGTACTTTAATTTTCTTAGGAATTTGAATTTAAGTGCAGATTTTAGCTTCCACACATAAAAGCGAGCCTCTTTTAGAAAGCTGTAAATTTTGGTTTACACAAAATTTTGTTGGCTGATAAGATGCATGTTTGTGCTAAGAAATATAAGCTACAACAAAATTAATAGAAACTTGCTACGTGTGATATTGACGCTAATGACCTTTTGGAATTTACGTTACCCCAGAAACGTATCAGAAAAATGCATTGGCTCGTTTTCAGTAGTTAGGGGTGCGTTCTATGAAAACAAAAGCAATTCTTTTAGAGGTTTACAACTTTAACGGTTTTATCTACCTGGAAATGCTTCCAAACTGTCTGTTCAATAAAAAAAGAAATGGTTGGAGCTAATCCATCTGGATATATCAAATCACGCTAGACGGTGGGTGACCTACGAGAGGATGATAAAATGGCTACTAAATTATTGCAATACCGACTGGTAGAGTCTTGTGTACACTTATTTTCTTCCTCCAACAGCTAACTTAAAATATACACAAATAAAAACTCAAAGCTTCTTATTTAACCTATAATAAAATATGAATATCATTGAAACAAAACAAATTGATGAAATTAACCATCCCTATTAGACCAAATCTACGTGTAAAGAAGTAAAATTATTAATTATAAGAATCCAACTAAACTAAATGAGGATTTAGCAGTTTATGTAATTACAATTGAGGTGCTTTTCCTGGTTATCAATCGCTTTCAATTAAACTTGCCCCAACGTAAAAGTATGCTTAATAAAAAAAACAGTTGTCTGTATTTAAATATTAAACAACAGTTTAAAATATGTAGTAGGTGTTGTAAGTGGAGAATTTAAAGCTCGAGCAACTTTGTGCAAGACAACAATGTGATGTTAGTAAAGTAACCCTTTAAATCTAATAGATGTTGAAAAAGCATCCACTACCGGACTACTTTCCCTAGTGACAGTAATTTATTTAACTTCGCATTCACGTTCGCATTCGAGAGCTTTCTACTATCAAGCCCGAATTTATTAAATTAACGTGCGTCAAATTACTTAAAACCTGTCGTCGCTTGACCCTAGTTGTCTTTCAATTAAATTCGTTTAAAAAGCATGACTGATCGACTGTGTTTGAGTGATTCCTTTATTATGATTTGACGGTATATATAAAGTAAAATGTTTCCGTAAGGGTTTACGTTGTTCTGATTCACAGGGTTCGTACGACTTAAACTGTTTTGAAAGTGAAGTCAAGGGTTTTTTGTGCATGAAAATATATGTATTGGTATTTGTACACAGTCTATTTGCTAAATACTAAACTTAGTCTTTTTTCGATAATATTATGTATAAAATACCAATCAATTCACATGTATTCCTTTAATATCAACACATCTTTTTTGGTATACTTGGTTTTTACTTTAAAATAAAAATATTAGTTACTCGCTTGCCAGCACAGAAAGCGCAATACATTGCACATAATTTACAAAAGAAAACAATATAGTTTACGTTTCAAATTGTAACCTTTTTTTTTATTGACCTCCACTCGCTGGATACAAGTGAAGCCTTATTGGTTCGCGGCTAAGTCTGAGAATTACCCCAAGGGTGAGCAATGAGAAAGGGTGTGGGGAATTTAATATGCAATCGTCCTTGAGGTTTGCTATTAGTATTTAGCAATTCATAAATTAATGGAGATACTGCAGGAAATACTCCATGTAAAATAAATTTGGGGCTAATTTTATAGATAATTTTTTAGTTGTAATAGATATGAAATGGTTTGGTTTCATGTTTAATTGCAAAGGTCCAATGGTAGTTTCAACTGACTTTACATGAAGTTAATTCACGATAATTAAATATAACATGCAACGTATAAACACACAGAAAAGTACAAAAAAAGATTAATATAGGTATTTTAATGAATAATTTTGTCTGACATGGGGAAAGTAATTCGAGCATAGGGAACGAAAATCAATATAAATTGTTGGTTATTTTGCAAAAAAAGCCCGTGACCGGTTTTATTGTTTTTGCAGATCATCAGACGGACGCATCTCTTTTTGCAAAACAACCAACTAAGTTCTGGGATTATACACAAATCAAGGTATATTTATAATACAAAATGTTTCTCATACGCCCTCCATACTCGAATATAAGCAACTAACTATCGATGACTGTTTTCAGTCTCCGACATGATAGTGCAGATGGCATTACCAGACAATATTTTAATAGCGAGTTAAAAGACAAGATGAAAATAGAAATAAACAAATGACCTGTTACCTACTTAGTTGGTTGTTTTGCAAAAAGAGATGCGTCCGTCTGATGATCTGCAAGAACACTGAAACCGGTTATCGGCTTTTCTTTTTGCAAAATAACTACTAATTTATATTGATTTTCGTTCCATATGCTTGAATTACTTTTCCCATGCCAGACAAAATAAGGTATTATAATAATTCGGGATAGGTAAGGAATCAACAGGTAAACACTCCAATAAATAGTCTATATGCACTCTCACACAAGTAGTTAAAGATAAGCAGGTCACAACAAGAATGAACATCGTGGCTGGATTCTCCAAATAGTACTACTACCCTTTTTCGTTGATCGTCCTGATTATCAATATACTTGAATCGTTATTTGATAGATAAAGAAATCCAAAAGAAGTACGGGAATCAGAAGTCTTACTTCATATAATAGATTTTCAGTGTTTATTAACAACGTTATGGTGGCACAAGGTTTTAGTTAAATTTGATGTAACTTTGTAACACTGTATTGAAATGTTTATTATCATGTTTCATTTTAACGGCTCCTGTATTGACAAATCCCACCAATTTGATTAGGGTCACTTCTTTTAAAAAATACAATTTTTAGTTTACATGCATTCTTGATCTAAGGAAGTATTATTTTAGTTTACCATAGTTGATGTAATCTATATTGTTCATACTCAAAGGTTGTCAAATTTATTATAGTGGTTTTAAGAGTAGGAATGATATTATCGTTACCCTGTATTCTAAATTATTGCAGTTTTATTATGCATTAATTTTCATTAATAATGTATAACGTTGGCGTCTTTAAAATCATCGTCATGGGACAAAGAATACATGCAAAATTATGCTGACTAGGAAATTATAAAATCTCTTCTTTGGTTCAGGTTAACGTTTTATAAAGATAATTTTACATATTTATATAAAGAAATACAAAAAAAAGTAATTTCAATATTAGCTCTTAATTCATTGTCCCAAATCTGCTGAAGATAAACTTGAGTCGTTTTATGAAAAGAGATGCGTCTGCTGGTAACTTCGCAAACAACATTGACAGATATAGCATATGAACTTGAGTAGGCGCACTTAACGTTTGAATAATTAGTTATCGAACTTGATTAATGTGATTAGTCAATAAAGTTCGAAATTATATACTACCAGGTTGGTGAATTTCACCTTTAGGAAGAATTGGTTCTTGAAGTAGTAATAACTTTATGTTGAAAAGGCTTGAATGTTGATTGAGAAACATCCAAGTTTTAACGAAGTTCCAGAATTTCCAGTAGGTTCTGGTAAAACGAATAGATTGGGTCCAGGAGATATTTGATTTTATTTTATTTAGTTTTATTATGCATTAATTTTCATTAATAATGTATAACGTTGGCGTCTTTAAAATCATCGTCATGGGACAAAGAATACATGCAAAATTATGCTGACTAGGAAATTGTAAAATCTCTTCTTTGGTTCAGGTAAACGTTTTATAAAGATAATTTTACATATTTATATAAAGAAATACAAAAAAAAGTAATTTCAATATTAGCTCTTAATTCATTGTCCCAATTCTGCTGAAGATAAACTTGAGTCGTTTTATGAAAAGAGATGCGTCTGCTGGTAACTTCGCAAACAACATTGACAGATATAGCATATGAACTTGAGTAGGCGCACTTAACGTTTGAATAATTAGTTATCGAACTTGATTAATGTGATTAGTCAATAAAGTTCGAAATTATATACTACCAGGTTGGTGAATTTCACCTTTAGGAAGAATTGGTTCCTGAAGTAGTAATAACTTTATGTTGAAAAGGCTTGAATGTTGATTGAGAAACATCCAAGTTTTAACGAAGTTCCAGAATTTCCAGTAGGTTCTGGTAAAACGAATAGATTGGGTCCAGGAGATATTTGATTTTAGTTATTTTCCAGATATGGTATCAGGACTTCGAAACAGCACTCGTTTTTATGTCTTATCAGAAAGCAATTCTATATCGTTCACGCAAGGAAAAGCCTGTACAATAATGAATCCTTTGAAATCGTAACTTCCTTCGAAAATATCCATGTGCAAAATGGTCTTTTCCCAAAACATCCCTCTGTTAATAACAGAACCAATTAAATTCCACTTGTCTTGGAAAGTCTTTCGGTAATCTCGTACATCAAAATTTATTATATTATTTTAACAAACTAAACTACGATCACAAATAGGAAAGCCACTTAGCGCTGGTTGTAGCGTTCTAAACTACAATAAATATACATCAACGTGTCTAAATACGGAATAAGAAATATAGACATCCAACCTCGTGGAATTTATGAAGGACGCGTAGAATAAGTTGCTTAACTTCCCGCATTGAAGTTATAGAAATATAACATAAACCATTTAATGATTTATTTTAAGCAAAGTGTAGAGATAAGCGAACCAGACAGTTTTAATGGATCGGAATTTGTGATTGAAAATGACCTTGATGAAACACGTGCATAAATTCATTGTAATATTTAGGAAAGCAAACGTTGTTGATAACAGAACACCACGTTTTTAATGCCACTACAAGATAGAAAAGATTGAAGTGTTTTAAATTATAATTGAATATTCTAATAGAATCGTACAGGGTGATGGATAAGCAATCGTTTAAATTTGAGAAGGCAGTCGAAATTGTTAATAAATGCTCAAATCACTGTGAATAAAGTAGGGAATGTGAAAATTTAATTAAGTAAAAATGGAAATATTCAAATGCAGGAACTGTACGTAATAACCACTTGAAAAATGTTAGGTGAGCATTTTTCAAATAAGCCTTCGTTCAGATGAGTGGTAAATTGTGGGTACCGTGTGTGTGTGTTGTCTCGCATTTTAAAGATTTGAACCTTGCTTGGAATAGCAAGCATTCGGCAAAATTCAAAGTCTCCAGGTAAAAAAACTCGCTTTCTTGCCAATGTAGTACCTTTGAGGGAACATTGGAAAATCAAATGTATGGGCTACAATAGATCAGGAGACGCAGAGGGTCGCGCTTTTAAATACGATAATCTGTCTCAATAAAAACTGCTGCTCGTTCTTTCATACGTTTTGAATAAAAGAAAACAATTTCTTAGATAAAATTTTTAAAAGTTTAACCGATATGAATCAAGTTCAACACTTACATACCAGTATGCAATTAAACCGCAATCTTCTTTCATAAAAGAATTTTGTTATGTAATTTAAAATATTCTACAAACAGTTGAGCCAATGTTGAATTATTTATATGCGTTATTTATTTAAATAAGGAATAATATTTATCATATTTTAGGCAGAAGAATTTGGAGGTCTTGATATATTGATATCAAACGCTGGCGTCAATCCAGTACAAGTTCCTATAGTACAGGTAAAGATATCACTTGTCATTGTGCTTATTGTATTTATTCAACATTAATTAAAAATGATATGACCCCTATAAAATATGGTAAAGATGTTAGTAGGTACAATACGTTTACTTCTTAAACTAATCCGGCTATGGAAATTTATTGCTGCAATTTATTTATATAATTTCTAGCTGAGACAATAATAGGTATTACAGATCGGCCTAGTCAAAACAAGAGCATGTTGGTTACATTTCAAACGCGTTATTCTAGTACATCAAACGTCGTCGTTTTGCGCAACATTGAGAAAAGGAATCTTGCCAACGTGGTGCTAGTATGATTGTAATTTCTAACGCATTACAGAAAGTGTCAATCTCATTTTCGATACCTTTTACCTACATTAGTAATAAACATGAGCCACAACTAGGCTTTGATTTATAAATTAATAAAGGATTATTAAAATAATATTAAAATATGCTTTATTTCACGTTTCTTGCTGCAATGCTACACCGGTTGTGACCCACCAAGGCTAGACACCTCACGAATGCTTAAAAATGATAATAACCTGTAGTTACTGTAATACAATAGTTATTTAGGGTCGGTTTGAATCCGAACTGATTATAGTCCGTTCTACGAATTAGTGTAGTGACGTTACAGACAGTAATTTCTGTTGTCAAATGTAATCCAAAACTGTGTACATGTAATACTTAAGAGAAAATAAATGCTACAAGTTGACATCACTTTGCGATGTAGTCGTTAGCACTTTGTTAAGTTTAATTTGATATTGCATCCGTCGGCTGTCATTTACGATTTGTTGTTTAGCAATTTTACAAATTTTTCATGTTTATTTTGTATTAAAACTATTTTGCTCTTTGTATTGTTACGAGCTACTACTAGGTAACCCGTCAAACACACAAGCGCCGTAAGCAATGTATATACTAGAGAAGCCTCAAACCTTCTAGCATATACCGTACAGTATGAATCATCTATTCTATTCAGGGTGTTATATAAGACCGCTGATAAAGTACAGAATTAGTCTATATCTAAATGTCGATTATAAATTATATCGTGTAACGTTAATTAGTTACGCTTTTGGAAGTCCAAGAGTAAATATAAATTTGTGTTATGTGAACGTGTATATTGTACCGCCAGCTTGTAGAATACATAAATAGACAAAAGTGTAATAAATAAATTATAGTAGTGTTAGTGTTGTTAATAGACCTATGGTTAAGAATTTAGTTTAAGAAGATATTAGTACTTGTAAATAGCATTAGTGTGATAGTACTTCATCGTTAATTGAACTGAAAACATCTATAAATAAGAGATATGCTGTTAATTAGACTTGTGAACAGTGAGTAATAAAGACTTGTTATTACTTGTTTTAAATTGGTGCAACGCGTTAATAGTAGCCGCTACACTGGTGTCAGACTGTGTGGGGTATATAGTGATCAACCTAAAAAATAACACACAAGTCTAAAGCCATTTAAGTAGTTTGTATATGCCTGTTACAAGAAGCTAAAGTAAAATGGACGCAGAAACTTTAATGAATTTCCTTAAGGATTTTAAATCCAGTATGGAAAAAAAGTTAAGTCAAAATGCTGAGAAAATGGTAGTGAGGTCAGTTGAACTGGAACCCTTAAAAAGTTTATATACGGTATGGAAGTGACACTTAGTGAAAATGCTGCGGAAATGGAAAAAAAGTTGAATGAAAATACAGCCACGCTAGAACAAAGATTTATGGAAACCTCTATTGCGTTGAAAGAAAACTTCACCGAGCAGGTAAAAACAGTTGAGCAAAAGTTGGATAGTAAATTGGTAAAAATGGAAATGTGATGAGGCTGCAAAAATAAATGATTTGACTAACAACGCGGCCACTTGAACTAGCAAACCAAGTTGTAAATCAGAACATCTCAGAAATAAAAAGCATGGAAGAAAACGAGTCAATACCGTCAAAATTTAGAGTGAAACCACCCACATTTGATGGTAAAACACCTTGGCTCACATATTTGAAACAATTTGAAGCCGCTGTTATAGCCAACGGTTGATGTTACAAAAAGAAGGCTATCTCCTTAATAGTGACCCTACGGGGGAAGCTTTTAACATTTTGTAAAGAATTCCCGATCGCCAGCAGAATGAATACGGCCTCTTAACATCGAAGCTTGAGATGAGATATGGAGACGCTCACCTTCAAAAGGTTTACCATGCACAAGTTAAGAACCGCTCGCAAAAGACAAATGAAAGCCTGCAAGAATTCGTAGCTGACATTGCCAGATTAGTTAGACTGGCATACCCAACGGCACCAGATAGCTATCTCGAACAACTGGCTGTTCAAACATTTGTGGATGGCGTTAGAGACGGCGAAATACAGCAAGCGCTAAGACTAGCACGGTCAAAAATGTTAGGTGACGCACTGGCTCATGCGCTTGAATTTGAAGCAGCTAAGCAAACATCACACAGAGTGAGTCACAAAGTTCTGTCTGCGTTAGAAGAATCTGGTCAATCGCAGAAAAGCATAGAAGAAATAATCAACCGTGTGTTTAAAAAGCAAAAGGCGGAAAGGCTTGAAAGACAACGACCGCGGAGATGAGGACTGCGTTGCTGGAGCTGCGGTGAAGTTGGTCATATACAGAGACGCTGTACTCAACCAGAAAAACAACCGGTTGAGCAGCAGGAAAACTAGAGCAAGTCGACGTATCGTCGATGCGAAGTCTGGACAGCATTTATATTGATGGTAGAATTAATGGTAGGGTTGTCCGATTACTCGTGGATACAGGAGCGACAAGGAATATTGCAAGACCAGATTTGGTTGGTCATGTAAAAGTGCTACCTGCATCGGTGTTTTCGAACGGCAAGTTGTGAGAAATTTCTACTCACGGAGGCCATTACGTTGGCAATTAGAGACAAAATAATTAATCATCGGGTGTTGGTAGCTGAAATTACTGAAGAAGTGATCTTGAGAATGGATCTCATGAGAGAATATGGGGTTCATGTGAACATGAAAGAAAATGTGTTTCGGATAGATGATGATGAGATTCCATTTCAAGGGACGAGTAACCTGACGATGCAACTTCGAATGATTTGTGTTATAAAAATACCCGAGAAGGCGAAAATGATCGTAATGGGACGCCCGGATGGTACGCTCCGGGAAGAACAAGTATGCATGATGGAAGCAACTAAATCGGGAATGGGTCTTGAGGGATAACTGATTGGAAGAACACCGATAAAGTTTCGAAATATGGCGTCGCATACTAATGTTAAAGATAATCGATTATATCGGATATTTATTTATTAATGAGTTATTTACGTAGTTCTAAATCCCGATGACTCATCGTTTTATATTCTTAAAAATTCTTTATTAAAATAAATGTGTGTAATTCACGGGGTAATTAATTTAAACTTAATTGCTTTTTAATACAAAAGGGGTTGCGTTTTATAGAAAATATTTGCTTTCATGTTTCAGTACACAAAATTAAGATTAATTTTGGGGTTTGATGTTTAAAATATACGTTGATTGTAGTTTCTTAAGTTAAATGCATAAAGTTGTACTATTCTATGCTATTTACAGCAAATATTATCAAATATGTATCGATTTGCATTCGCATTTAATGCGTTTTACGGTATCTTACAATTAATAATTTTTACATATACAACTTACGTTACATGTCATTTATTTACAATATGCTATAGGGGTGTATTGAGTAGCAAGGGTTGTGTAGTAACAATAAATAGCAATAGGAATCAGAAAACTGCATTTATTTAGCAGAAAAATAGGTAATTCATACATTATGTAAATAGCAAGCATTTAACACCTTGTATATAGACCGTAATTAACTTCAAACGATGCAAGTAAGCATATCTTACAACAATAGAACGCGTATGCAGCAGAAAAATAAATAATTCGTACATTATGTAAATAGCAAGCATTTAACACTCTGTATATAGACCGTTATTAATTTTAAGTAATGCCAGTAAGAATATCTTTTAACAATAAAACGCGTATTCAGCAGAGAAATACTCGTACATGTAATTAAACACGCGTTGAGAAGTGTTCTACAATTTATAAAATAAATACGCAGTAGAGTAGATAAAACCCAACAAAGTTTTATGCAAATACGCTGGAACGATGAGCATTTTGATAAGAAAACGCAATTTCAAAGATGCATAAATACACAAACAAAAACGGCATTAGAGTTACATCATTTATTTTGTACAATTATCCAAAAGGCGCTATCTACACAAAACAACGTATGGCAAAGATAACAAATAACAAAATAACAATAGCACATAAACACCATTCACGGAAACCCGAATTAATTACATCAGTTTACAACTGATGCACGTCGAAGCTGCGACACTGTTAACCAGAAAGCTACGCGTAAAAATAAATAAAGTATAATAGAATATCAAGTTTATGTTACAGTGAATAAATATAGTAGAATATCAAGTTTATGTTACAGTGAAAATAGTGCAACAATTAAGAAGAGTTTTTGCCGTTTTTTTTTTATAGAAAACGTGAGTAGAATTTGGGTAATTGATTTAAATTAAATATTTATAATGATAGGGCTTCAAATCAGCGTCGACAATAATACTTCTGGTATATTTCTGAACATTGCAAGTCGGTGTCGACAATAATTCTGGATATTTCAAGTCTGTGTTGATAATAATACTTCTGATGTATTTCTGGATAATTCAAAGCTGCGTGGATTCTAAGGGAAAATTCTAATTTTAAGTGGATTCTAAGGGGACAATTCTAATCGAGTTTTGGTACAATTCTGGTACAATTCTAAGTTGCGTCGAATGCATTTAAGGGAAGAGATTCAAAGCATTTGCAGACAAATATAAAATAAAGAAGCACTAGGTGATTTTTGGAAAACAAGGGGTAACTGTACTCAAATATTGGTATTCGATTGAAGACAGTAAAGGGGTGTTGATCCACAACCCGAACAACATATCACAGGTCAGATCTATTTAATTTTAAGATATTTTCCAATTTAAACTTTAATACTAAATTTATTCAATTTATACAAAACTTGTAATGAAGTCAACGAGAAACGTTGCATACGTTAAACTTACGTAATATATCATAAAGAGGTCTAGAACGTTCCAGATTTTTTTGTAAAGAGGTAGTTTTTGGTGACTTTAGATTGAATTGAAAATATATAAATTTTGGGATACATATGATATTAATTGATTGAAAGGCGTATTTAAAAGAATTTCAAAAATTGTAAATAATATTTCTTTTTATTATATGAAATTAATTGACTTCGTTTTATCAATTCAAATAGGTAATCAAAAAGGGTGAATAAGAAAAAATTGATCATCGTAACGTTGTGCACTCTGTGTAGATTCAAAAGGGCTAGCCGTGGCATAATAATAAAATTAGTAAGATTGAAGTGAGAAAACAGAGCGGTGGCGTTAAGTAAAAACGTCATAACACCGAGTACGGCGTTATCATATCAATATATACAGGGTGCCCGGAAAATACGTGTACAACGTAAGAACAGAAATTCTTTGGCTCGAAATAGATTGATTTGAGCAAACTTACCTATTATACAAGTTGCTTCATTTATCCGCTAGAGGGCTTTAAAAATCGTGAAAAATATTTGATATTTTAAAATAACTCGAAAACGCGTGGATAGATTTTGACCATTTTTGGGGTGCGAGTTTCTACTTTCAATTGACATCTTTTGGTGGTGTACGCAATAATTTTAAAAGCATACGAGTGTCCCAAAAATGATGTATTGTATAAACATCCGACCATTACTTTTTTCCGGTTTATGCAATGACTACCAATTTTTTTTATAAGTAGCCGACTTAATTTGGAAACTTTTTTGTCTCTTCTAGAATTTTGATTAGACGAGCGGTTTGAATATTCAAGACTTTTCCCCCTTTTTTATGAAATGTTTCACGTATAAAATTTTTTTTTGTTGACTTTTTACATAAAATATTCAGATATAATAAATATAGTCAATGTTTAAAAAAATAAAGAGAAAATAATGCCTTATGCTAGATAGTTCTGACCGGTAGTTTTCCTTGTGCGTCTTTCTGGATCTGCTACTGCGTGCTGTGGATCAGTATCCCAATATTATTTTCAGTTGAGTTGCTCCATTCAATGCTTAAAACAATCCTCTGTTTTGTGCGCCTTTGCCAAGATTTAAACCAATACTTTTATATGGATTTCTTCCTAGTGCTATCAATTTATTTGGTATCAAAATTTTACCCCGTATAGCTACTTTCTTAGTTTACCTAAATTTAAATGGATTTTCCTAATCTCTCTTAGGTTTACCCCGCCTTACTTAGATTTTTGTAGTTTCTCTTAGAGCCCTAAATTATAAATATTCAACCTTAATTAATTAATAAACTTTTACTCACGTTTTCCAGCAAACGGCGAAACTTGTCTCATATATTTTTTACTATTATTTATTTTAAATTTTCTAACACCACTTTTCACAAACATAATTATTTAATCTTAATATTTACTCGTTGCGTAAATTCTTGAGTCTGCTTATCAAATTCGCGTGTTATATAAGCTACATCCTATTTAAAAATTCATTGGTTATCGGCGCTGTTTGTCAAAGTTTACGACCAGCCATAGAATGTTTTGGATATTTTGGGCTTTTACAGGTATATCTCTGATAGTAGCTCACCGGAACGATTTCTTGATCACGTAGGATACCAGTGGATTTCTATCCTGTATTTATTTTAGACCGTCTGTTTTGATATTATTACAGGAATTTCTAATTCACCTTAACATGTAATTTAACTCATGGTTTTTCTTTGTCTAGATAATACTTTGGGATTTGTATTAACTCCATGTAGAAAATCACGTAAACGAAATGACGTAAATTAACATATTTCTATTTACTTCTTGCGTTTCCAAAACGTATTTATTTCGATAGATGCGTTTCTTATCAGCACACTATGCTATCTCCTTTTACTATCGCATGTTTAATTGTAGTGGGAATTGTATCATGATTTTATAACTTTTACTACTTTTAACGCGTATCTATTTATAATTTTATGAATGTTTTTGGTTTAAGACAAGTTTGATTGCATGTAGAGTTATTTCGTTTGCTGAATGTGTGTTTATTGTTGAATGATATGCTTCCCGGCATTAATTAAAGTCAATTGCAATCTTTATACAGGGTGTTAAATGTTTGTTCTTTGCATAATTTGCTAATTAGGTATTTTTCATGCTAAATAAATGCAGTTTTCTAACTCCTAGTACTATTTACATGTATTGTGTGACCATTATGACTTAATATACCCCTAAATAACCTTCTTATCATAGCAATATATATATATATATATATATATATATATATATAGACGTAATTTTGAGCGTCGCTTCCTGTCTTTAAGTGACATAAGTCAAAACTTGACACTGTCAGATATGATTGACAAAAATGCCAAACGTAATTGAAAGTTAGGTTGATGTATGGTTGTGTACAAGATTTAAATCTGTAAATTTTCCAATTGTCATCATCAGTCTCGGTGGCGGAATTGGAAAACGCAAATCCGCGAAAGACTAAGATACAGGTTCATCAAGTCTTGTGCGCGACCTTATATTTTCCATCTTTCAATTACTAGCTCAATTTGAAATTTGGGCTTTGTATAAAAGTCTAAGTTATTAATTCATCTTATTAACTATATACATAATAAGAGTAAAACGAAAATCAGTGAAGAATTCTACTTGGTCGATAAAGAGACATCGTTAGAGATTTATTTAAGGAAATATATCTCCACTAAGCTACATATATTTCATCCAACATTAAATAAAATAAACAATGGTTTAAATAAACGAAAAGCTAGAAACGGATGTTGTTGAAGTAAAGTAGTTTTCTATGAATAAGAACATGTTCCCTGAAATAGTGAAAATGTAATTGGAAATATGTTAGTATAAATTTATGCAACCATGAATAAGTGCGTAATAGTCAAAACGACCAATTTGGTAGTCATAATTTACTATTAAGAATAATAGAGGTCTAATTTTAAATCAAATACAATTAGAAAAATAAATTTTCCGTACGTTATACCTAACAAATTTATATTTTAGTACCATGAAGAATTGTGGAATAAAGTTTTTAATGTTAATGTGACCGCATCGTTTTTATTGGCAAAAGAAGCGTACCCTTTAATGAAAAAAAGAGGTGGTGGTAGTATTGTATTTCTATCTTCCATCGCAGCATTTCATTCCGTCGTAAGTATTTTTATTTAAATGAAGAGGTTTCTATATTATATTATTTTAGCATTTTCCAATAGGTGCGTATGCAGTAAGCAAAACTGCATTACTAGGTCTGACAAAAGTTTTTGCGGAAGAACTGGGGAAAGATAACATACGGGTTAATTGTGTTGCCCCAGGAGCTATTGAAACGCGTTTTGGAGAATATGTAAGTAAGACTTTGAAGCTTTGAGGAATCTAGTTATAAGGTATTCCTTTGTTTATTTTGGCTCATAATATTAGAACCTAGGGAATGAAGTCTATTTTAAATAATATCATATAAACCACAGGTCTTCGCAGCAAAATGGTGTAGAAACTTATTCCAGGATTTTTTATGGATATATTATTTCTGGAGGTATTGTAAAAAAAATTATTCCTCGCGAATATCAGATAGCAAATTGGACCACCATATACCATAAACGCCTACCTTACCTGATATCACAAGGTCGATAATTTCTTATTAATGAAGGAAGCCCAAGGTAAAGTTGGATGGAAAACGGCTTGAGGAAAAGAAAAACTCTTTAGAGATAAACGGCTAGCAGAGTGTTAGCTCTGGGTAGATCATGAGCTTGGGTCATGGGTTGTCAAATGACCAAAAATATAGATAAAGAGCGCCACCGTATTTTTCAATACAACAACATACGAAGATACATGTACTTTGTATTAGGGGAATGCGGAAACCTGAAATCTACACCGCTTATATAGCCACAAAACCTAAATATCAACCTTGCAAAGCACTTACCAAAATATCAACTACCAGATGTATTACAGATGTCTCGGCATAACCTGTGAACAAACAAATGCACAACATGGACACCGTTTGTGTCCTTAAAAATATTCACCAAAAAGAATAATATAATTGAATTTAAGGTCCAAAAATATATACAACCAGGGTATTTGTGATCATAAAATAGAATAAATCGTTTGCTTATTAAGAACCAATAAATTTTACTTGAATTTTTAATAATAAAAGAGTTAAGCAAAAATAAGTTCTATTCAATTAAATTGTTTTAGCTTGTTTCAACATTAACTTTTTCAACAAAAATTTACATAAAAAGAAACTAATATTGTTCGGTCTTCATAAAAAACACAAAGATCTTTAAATTCAATACTTCTACGTAAGTTTACAGTAAGGTATATGTTTCCTTAATTTAAATTTCAAATTTTAATTATAGTCATCAGTAGTACTTCTGTCGACTTTACAAGTGAGAAACTAGATTATTTTACGTCTTATAATAATGTACCATTCAAACAAAGAATAAGATTTACTTTATATCCTACAAAAATTCATCATGTTCTTTAAAATTAAATTGCATGACCTCAAAATAACCAAAGATATTTTTAATGTAATGCAAAATAACATGTGGTAATTATGTTGAATAACTAGATATTTTTGACATCACATGTCAATAACAATTTTTTAGGGAAGCCATAACTGTCTGCTTGTGAAACAAATATGATAGGCAAACTACGTAGCCATCTTTAAAATTTTATAAATTTACAAAATGAATTTTAAGATAACTAAATCAAAGTAAAATTTCAACCTTCGATCATACGTAAAACATTTAAATAATTACAACCTAAATTAAAGGTTAATTGTCACTCACATGCTGAAGTACAGTTCAATAAAAAAAAACTTGAACTTTTAAACCAGAACCAAATAACACCAGATGTCAACAATTCCATGTACATCTGCGATGCACGCAATATGAAAACATACCATTATGCTGTATTTTACGTTGGAATTTTCAGAAACCTTCAGAACAAAACATCATCCAACCATATAAAATCTCCGTTAGGTATGTCCAATTATTTTCTTATTTTCTAAATTTCAAACTAAATATTGATTTCAGTGGTATTGCACTACAAAAAACGAATTAATCAAATTTATCTAATTAATTATACCAACTGTTTTAATGATGGTTACTCCAATCTTCTTCGGTCTGCAGGAATCAACTAACTTTGCTGATGGTGGAATACAGTACAAAATCATCACCAAAGCTGTCAGGAACCACATTCAGACACGAAGGTATTCGCTAATCAGCTTCTTTTACGAACTCTATTCTAGGCCACGTGCCTAAGCATATTGACTTTTCTATGCTCCGAAGAGCAGCTTACTTCTTCAAGTGCTAAACAAAAAGTGAAACGAAATGACAGACAAGCGACTAGGATTGTAGAAACTTAGACATCAAAAGTGAAGGAGCGCATAATCCATTATATACTTTATAAATTATTTTAAGTGATCAGACAATTATTAATTATATTTTTATCTTATTGCAACATGATATTAGATTTATAAGGAAAGTGTAACTGAGTAAAAAAAATACGTTACAATATTTGTACCATAAAATGAATCTTTCAACCGTTTAACCAACCTGGAGATCGAGAACATGATGCGTATCATTTCTTGAAGGCCTAAGTTTAAATTCTAGTGGAATTTCTTATCCTGCAGTAAAACAATATTTTTTAAAAGCCGACGAACTAGATTTTATTCCTGTGGGAAATTCTATCTTAAGCTAAAAGCATTCTCAAAGTAGGAAACTTTCCTCTGGAATCTCTAAGCATATGTCGTAGCAGTTCTCGAAAGTCGCAAGCCTAGATTCTGTTCCGCAAAATTTGTAGCTTAAGATTAACCTAACCTAAAAGATGGTGTTATGTCAATCGTGTTTCTTACGCTGAACCACTGGTGTTACAGCAATGAAACCATTGGAAAAAGCTGACCATTAGAATATTACAACAGAGTAATATATTTTTTTAAAATTTCAATAAAAGTACAATTTCATAAAACCAAAGCAATTTAAATACTACACGTGACAACAATTTCACAGATAGGAGATATCTGAGCATCCTTTTTTATATGTGAGTAGAAACCTGTTATCCATACAATGTGTAGTGGCAGATCAGCTATACCACTTCGCTGCAGAACGATATGTAACCTGGGTTAGTAATTAAAGTAAATAATGAAATTATTGAATGTAAGTTGTACTTCGGCAAGGTGGTAAAACGAGCAACAGATTGGAATAGGTTAATCACAAAAGCGAGTTGAAATAAATATACTAATCGATTTACGCAAAAGTACTCTGTGGTAGGAAATAAGTAATTGCTAAGTTCAGTTCTTCTTATAATGCTATTGCTTAATTAATTTAGCCCTATACTGTAGATGGCAATGCGCAATTTTCACTAAAATAAAGTATGAATGAAAAAATAAATTTTAAATTTGGATTAAATGACCGATTGTGATACAATGGGGGTTGTTGGTTATTGTCACATACATTAAATAACGATACACATATAACTCCGAAGTAGTGTGGAAACTGTGAATGCATCGTCACAAGACAAAGTATTCAAAGCTCTTTTAAAATCTAAAACATGTTTTAAGTAATCGATTTTAGAATAATATTCAGCTCTATCCTATTTAAACCGCTTATAACACTACATTTGATAATTAATCAAGTTTAAATTATTAAAAATGTTAATTGAAATCAAAAACTCTATTAATTAAGCAATTTCCGATTAATAATAGTGATTTTCAGTCAAGTAAAATTTATTTGCATTTAGTAAAACAACCACATGCTTTAAGTTCGTTCATCATCATCATTAGGTCTTCAGTCCTGGAACCTGTTAGAAGCGTATCCTCATTGCTTCCTTTTCTGAGTTAACCTACACATTTCCCTGAAATTTGCAGTCTGCATCTATCACTAATCTGCATGCGATAGTCTGATCTAGGTTTACCTCTACCTCTTTTTCCCTATCTCTGCTTGTAATATATCCCGTACTATTCCCCAAAAAATGCCTTAGAACGTATCCTGCCCTTCTATTTCTCCTATTTTTATTTGTTTTCCACAGATATCTTTATTCCTCTACTATTTTTATAACTTATTTGTTATTAACTTTGACTGTCCATGCTATCATCCTCATACATCTGAAAGACAACATTCCAGAAGGCTTCTATCTCTTTCTGTCTGCTTTTCTTACTGCCCCTATTTCATACACGTACTGTGCTGTGCTTCCCACATATGCTCTCAACAATTTTCTTCTTGTTTCTATGTTTGCTGTCTTTGAACATAGCCGCTGTTTTTCTTGTTAGATGTAGGTCGGTCCCCTTCTATTGTTTTACAATTATATACCCTAAATACTACATACTATTATTTTACAAATATGAATAGACAAAAGACAAGTGATCCAAAAACTTCTTTACACAAGACGACCGCGGTAAATTGTTTTTTATAGAAAACGCATAAACCATCACTCGCTCTACCTAACGCTTTTTATTGTTGCGCACTAACACTTACAACATTAAATTCAGCTAAAGCCTGTGGTGGTGGTATATCTTCTCATGTAGACCAAGTTTCACTAATACAGTAGATATCACTAGACGTAGTAGTGGAAGTGAGATTGTGACGATTTCTAGGACCGTGGCAATTCTAAAAAGTTACTGTTAGTTTTTGGTATTCCTTGGTCCATTCCGTTTACCTTGGAGGCAGTATAACATGACGATAAATCATTCCTTGCCTTTTAGATGTAATAGCGACAATTTTTGGTTGAACACTAAAAAGCGGATAGCCAATTTCTCTCCTTTTGCCTTTCTATCATCTAATTCTTGTCTGCTTTTCCTATTGACCACGTTTCACAGCCGTACAGTACCGTGATCCACACATATGTATAATAATTACAAATGTCTTTCTGCATTTGACAGTATTCATTGCTTTTTCGATATATAAGTTAACAATTAACGGGGATAGGGTATATCCCTGTCTCGTCCCTTTCCTAATATTTACTTCTCAATGGTTTTGCTTTAATTATATTACCGCCGTTTGCTCTTTGTAGAAGCTATGTACTATCTGACTATCTCTATAACTGATTCCAATCTTTCTGAGTATATAAAACATTTTTTCCAATTTTACATTGTCGAATGCTTTTTCGAGATCTACAAACCCTATATACACGCTTTCTCTTGTTTCTTTTGTTTTCTCCATTATAACCATCGGAGCTAAAATGGCCTTCCGTGTTCTCTTGTTTCGCCTAAACTCCAATTGATGTTTCCTAATATTTCTTCAGCCCGTTTTCGCATTGGTTTTTGTACAATTTAGTTAATATTTTTGACACGTGTGCTGTCAAATTTATTGTTCGCAAGTTTTTACATATACATGCGCCTCTTTATTTGGTATAGAGATTATGGTGTTACGTTTGAAATCTTTAAATATCTTGTCTGTCTCATACATTTGGCTTAAAAGTTGAAAGAGACGTTCTGTTACTGCCTGTCCAGTTTCCGTTTGCACCTTATTTATACTCGGCGCCTTATTATTTTTCATACCCTTCAAACACATTTCTAAGTATAGGATATCCCAGGTCATCCTATTCAATGTCTGATTCATGTTTTAGTGCTTCTAGTTCTTGTCTTGTATATAAATTTCCTATATATTCTTACCATCTAACCAGTTTCTCTACATTTTCTATAGTAATGTCTCCTTCCGCGCCCCTTATATTTTTGCTATACGATTTTGTTTCCTTATAATTAATTTTTATTGGTTTGCATGCTTTATGCCTCTTTCTTATTTCCATCATTGTTGGTATCTCTTTGCATTTCCCTCTATCCATTTTCTTTAGCTTTCCTGCATTTGTGAATAATTTCCCATTTCATGAATTTGTATCTATGTGTGTCTGTTTCGCTGGTTTGTTTTTATATTTTCGTCCTTTTTCTAGTAATATTCTTTGTTACCAATGGTTTCTCTGGCTTCCATGTCTAAACTAAATTTAGTGTTAGTCTATTTTGTTTATACTTCCTGAGTACCTGAAATTTTTCCGACGTCCTTCAGCAATTCGTTTGAATCTTTGTGTATATCTATATCTTTTAATTTTTCAAAGTAAAAGAGCCTTTTTCGGTTCCTTTTCTGCCAATTCTTAATTTTAAACGTGGCTTCCATAATTATATTGTGGTCAGTGTTTATATCTGCCTCTGGGAGCTTCTAGTCTTTTACTTGATTCTTAAGCCGCGTGTGAACAAGAATGTTTCTATTTGACATCTCCCCGTTCCCTGGTATCTTCCACGCATATCGTCTTCTAGCATTATGTTGGAAGAATGTGTTTGTAGTGGTTAAATTGTTTTTGTCGCAAAATTCTACCAGCCTATTTCCCCTGTCGTTTTTCGTTCCTAAACCAAATATACCTACTACCTCTCTTTCTCAACCCTCATCTACTAATGTATTAAAATCTACCGTAATTATTAAATTTTCATGCCCTTATACGAATGTTAGCATGTGCTTGATTTATTGTAGACGCTTCTATCTCTTCCTTACTGTAGGTAGTTATGGGCACGTATACTTGTATTATGACAGTATTCACCAATTTATATTCTAATCTAACCATGAGTACCATTTTGTTATTTTGTAAGTAGTTTTCTACACATATCTTTGTTCGCATAATTATCCTAACATTCGAATTTTCTTCCTTTGATCTTTTATTAATTATCCTAAAATATCCGCTCCAAAAATTTCCCGCCTCAGGCCACCGAACTTCGCTAATTCATACTATATCTAATGATAGTTTATCCATTTCAATTTTCATATTCTCTATTTAGTCTATTTGCTTCGTGCTTCGTGGTTCTTCTTTTCTTCTTATCGAACTTGCTGATCACATCCTCTGAAGCAGTTACCCCTCGGAGATGCGAATGGGGGACTATTTTAACTCTAGAGTCTTGTACCCCAAACAATGCCATAATTTTTAAAACAATTTTTGTACGCTGTGTAATTGGGTGGCAATGTAGTGGTTTCCCATTTCCTTTCACATCGCAGTAGTGGGTCTTAAAATACCATACCGAGCCCTATGGTTTCTGCCACTTTAAGTACGAAAAGAGGTGCTGCCCTCTTTTGGGGACCTGTTTTAGTCTGGTTCTTCACCAAAGACTCAATAGTTTGGCTAAGTACTTTAGTAATTGTTACTTGTGCACATCAATAGTGCTATCAAAATAATTTTAGAATTTACAAATTATCTTAAAGAGCACAAACCACACTTAGTAGTTTTTTCTATTTATATTACTACAAAAAAAAACACTTAACAAGGTTATGTTGAATACAAGCATTCTAAAATTAAGAAATGTGCTTATTAAGTAACAGATGTACAACACAATTTGTACTTAAATTAATTGGAGCAAAAAGAGTAATTAAAATATGCAATTTTATGAACAATAGAATTTATTTATCCAACAGAAAAATTTTCTATACACATTGAAAGATGAGTTTTAACCTACTTATTGGATGTTCAATAACACAATAGATTTGGATATTTAATGCACATTATAAATGTTTCTGTTTAATAAAACGGCATGAACCAGAATAATCAGACAATTATACTTCCATAAACTTACGTTTTACGAAACAATTGCTCCAGCATAAACAAATACATGCAGAGGCCAATCTTTAGCTAAACCATCTGCAATCGCTAACAGCTGTTATGGCCAATGTTGTCTACTTTAACCAAACGACGGCAAAAATAATCATTATTTAGTATTATAAATTGCACTAGCTAATATTTTATCTGGAACTAAATCAAGAACAGCTTCATCTCAAATAGTGTTTGCTTGTTCGTTCTTAACAAAAAATTTAACAATCATTATTATTATCAAAATATTGATAATCTTTTAGCGATTGATACTTAATACTTTCCTTTCAGATAACAAAAAATGCATCATTTTATAGCACCGTAGTAGACCGGAGTGCCTTAAAAAGGTAAGTACCTACAACTATATATTATTTACTGTTATTGTGTTTCTTAATCAAATAAGAATTGAACCTTAGTTGTAAAAAAGATAAATGTTATAAGTTAAACCATGATCCAAACACACTATTGTTATACTTAATTTATACAATATTTTTAGTTGTCTACAAAAGGGTTCCTAAAACTTATTCTAGTAGTCTTAATGGCATATTTTTAACAGTTGGATCCTAGATTAAAAGCTTTCTAAAAATACCCATTGCCTCAGTCTTCTTCGCAAACACATGTTATTTGACGATAATTCAACGGAATGAAAAAGACACGAAAATTTGATAAAAATAAAGAACTAAGTAATTTTCTCAAACTCGTAACCCTTTTTCATTCAGCATACCATTTCCTCCCCATAAAACAAAATCATAAAAAAGTTTCTTGCCCACCATCGTCTTGTAAAGTAGTGAACTTACAGGTTGCAGCGAATAATAATTTCACACTATCTGGTGTAGTCGCGTGCGTACTTAAGTTCATATTACAGGATACGTGTTTAAAATCGAATAGATATTTTGAACTTATTCATACGGCCACATATCACTCTAACACCTTGGAAACGCCTCAAGAAGAAGACCAGGCTTGCTTTTCATGTTCACCGTCATTTACATGCAATGTCAAACTACTTTTTCTAAATAACGTCAATACTCTATCATACGTTATATTGCAGATTGCTGTTATCAGAGAACAAATATTCACCTCAAACGAGAACTAAACATTTGTATTGAATCGTTCCTATCTGCGTCTCCAGTGCATACAGAACAAACTCTACCAAAATTTTGTAGGTTATCCTTAAATCTCCTTTCCTAAACCTTATACAACATGTTTTTGTTTAACGTTGACACATAGAAACAAACGAGCGAATTTACGACAGCACTATATCGTTACATCACAAACAAGATACCTTTATAATCACTCATATGCAACTCTTTTAGTATATATCTGAAAAGGTCCACCCACGACATATTCCCAACATTTTTGATCTTTAGACCACATTCTTTCGTCCAGCTGACTCATCATAAAATATCTCATAAACCACGGCAAGTTGTATGATTTTCGACAGATAGTCACCTTCTGCATATGTAACAAATTAGACATCAATACACACCCATTCTACACAAGTTTACCCATTACAGAAGTTACACGAGAGCTGAAAATTTGTCTGAACTTTGGTTCATACTCTATCTTTCCACTTAGAAACTACCTAACGACACAATTATTTTACCTGTTTCACGACACATTTGCCGACGGATCTTACAGCAACGCTCCGTACATTAATAACAATATGTAAAAGGTATGGACATTGAAATATAAATTTGGGCAGCGTTGCGTCGTGGTAAACACCTAGTGTACTTGTAATACGTCCTTTTGCAGTGTTAAGTTACGTGGTTGTTCTCTGTGGGTGTTATGTTTCAGTCATACTTGGTTTGTTTAAATTTGTGTTGAGGCCAGGTGTATATTTTGGGGTTTTATCAGTGTTGTTAGTCCTGATGGTTATGTGCAAAGTGAAGTAGATGTTTGGGTTTCGCATAAAATACCCAACCGTTACGGATATTTGAAGCACTAAATTTTTAATTTGGAATTGAAGGGCTCCGTGCAAAAGTCCATAATTGACATTTTCACGATTTGGAGATAATTGCACCATCTATTGTAAAATAGCACAAGCTTTCCAATGATATACTTAGTTTGCCTGTTAGAAGTCTCTAAGTACATTATTTTAGGTTGTGCAAATTTAAAATCTACCTAATTTTCCGTGCAAGAAGACCTCATGTGCCAGGATTCCCGATTTTCTGTCTAAAAAGTCCCTAAGTTCGGCACGCAACAGCTGTTTATTGTAGCAGTGCTGTTAATAGGCAGATCGTTAAGTGTATTACATTAGTGTTATTAAATAAATTTGTGTGTTTTGTAATGCCCGATAGCGAAGAAAGTATTATTGGTAAGTAATTTTTGGCAAATCTAGAACGCTTAAAATGACATGATTACGCCTTGTAGAGCCATTCTCTGCCAGCGAGGATGAATGGTTACCGCCAAGCGGTAATGATAGTGTGGATGAAGACGAATCTCCTATTCAAGTTATTACAAATGTAACACATTTAGGTAACATTAAGTCTAGTGGTCAAATGTCAACCCTTAATGAAGTTGCCCAAAACTTTGAAGTACATTCAGGTAAAAAAAGAAGATCGGACCATTTTCAATGGCGTCGATATAAGAAAAAGGTTGAAAGGCGCCTAGCAAGACATCAGTTACACATTCCAACATGTCGCTGTAAGTGCAAGGAAAATATTTCAGAAGAAATTTACAAAAAAACATTTAAAACTTTTCAAAACATGAACTACAATAAACAAAATATTTATCTATGAGGTTGCGTTTCTTTAGGAAGCGCTAAGAGACACGTTAATAAAAATAAACAACAACGAAGAGTTTTCGTATATAACGTATTAGTGAACACTAAAAAATCGATGTTTACCAAAAAATGTTTCTTCATTTACATGGTATCAAAAGGCACAGATTAAAGAAAAAACTCTTAATTTTGAAGTGAAAGACGTAAGAGACTATCGAGATAAACATACTAATAAGCAGAACAGAATCCCAGAAGAAACAATTGAAAATGCTAATTTATTCCTAAAAAACCTTCCCGTGGTGGAATCACACTACAATCGAAGTCAAAATAAATATAAAAAATACCCTATCCTCAGACCTGACCGTTGCCTCCCTACACAAACGGTATTGCACTAAATATCCTGAACATCCAATGAAATATAGACATGTTCATAAGATTTTTGTGAATGATTATAACTATTCATTCGCACATCCCAAAAAAAGATATATGCACAACATTCACAAAATTTATGGCCGATATACATTTAGTAACATTTGCGAAAAGTCAGCTTAAAATTCAGAAAGAGTTGCACCTTCGTAAAGTGCAAACCTTTTTCGACAAACTTAAAGAAAAACGAGAAAATTCAAATCAAGATGAGCTTGCCATTTGTTTTGATTTTCAAAAAAATTTGACGTTGCCAGTCACCAACATTACTGAGGAATATTACAAACGACAACTTTGGTTACACAATTTTGGGATAAATAATATTGTTTCAAATCAAGCCTCCATGTTCCTTTACACGGAAAATTTTGCCAATAAAGGCCCAAACAAAGTCATTACATCTTTAGATTACTACATCAAAAAATGTAGGAAGTCAGAAACAAAATTAATAATCTTTTGTGACAACTGTTTCTCCCAAAATAAAAATCGCTATCTATTCACTTACCTGGATTTGTTATGCGCAACTGATACATTCCAATCTGTTGCGATTGTCTATTCAATTCCTGTTCATTCGATGATGCCAATAGATAGGTGCTAAGCATTAATCGAAAAAAAGAAGCTGAAAAGCGAGAAAATTGATAACCCTGACTATTATATTAATATGATTCAAAGTGCCAGACCTAAAAAACCTTTTGAAGTAATATATCTACAGCATAGCCTTCTAATCAAAAACAGTCAAATTGAAGGGGAATTTCCAGTTGTCAAAATATTGGATTAATAACATTTTTTTGCTAATGGAATTAAACCTAGTATTCCTGGCATATCAAAGTGTCGGTCTGTAATGTTTTCGCCCCAATCTAAACCAAAAATTAGAGAGACAATGTCAGGGGACTATCGTGACTTTGTACTGTATAAAACAGGGCGACAAAGATATGTTGCTGACCAGAAACATCCACCGCTTTGCATACACAACATTTTTGAAGATTAAAACCGAAAAACCTCAAAACGTAAAATTTTTGGCACTGCACATTCAAAAAGTAGAGAACAGACTCTTCTACGATATATTAGATGAATATGGTGAAGAAAATCAGAAAAAAAGCGATGTAGAATCAGACGCAGAAATATTTGAATAAATTTTTATTATTTTTATTATGTAAACAATATAATTTATAAATTAAGATGTAAGGTCTATAAACCTAATAAACGTCAAACGGTATGACAACATCTCAACAACTTATTTTAGAATTAAAATAAATTATACGGAAAAAACTAAGCTTTTGTTGGTAAAAAGTCCCTAAGTGCAATTAAAAAACAATTAATTATCCGGCTTACATAAGATTTACATAAATCCATTTGCCATTTGATATATAAAGTACTTAATACTAATGACAACAAATTGAACTTGAATGGTTTATCACTTGCGGTCTGGTTTCATAGCTGAAACGAAATCTTTGTCGTCAATTATCTCAAAATAGCAAAATGTCACTGATGGACTTTTTGCACGGAGCCCTTCAATTGCTCAAAAGGGGCGGAAATTCTTTAACAAAATAAACTACAGTAGTGCGGAAGTGGCCCCCTATAGCAATAAATGGCAGAAAATTGAACAAAATTGAGTATTGATCAAAACTTTACCTAGTTGCGATTTCAAGCTACGTTATTACAAGGACTTACTCTGTTAGGCTTTCAATCCGTCAAGTTTAAAAGGTGCGGACTGCGTCTAGTATAATGAGCTTTCCTCTGGACGACAAGTAACCCAGGGGATCTTATTTACGGGGCATTCTCTTGGTGAAACGGATTTCCTTATAAAAGGTCAAGCGTCTGGAGGAACAAATAAAACAAATTGTAACACACCTTGCTTAAATCTATTTTAAAATAATATTATTTGAGCATTTCTGTGAACAACAAATCGGCATAAAATAATTTTTATATGTCTTACATTAATAGTTGGGTTAGTGACCTATGGAAATTCCTACAACAAAATACATACAATAAACAAAAATGGTAGAATTTATTTTCTATTCATTCTTAATGCATTTAAATTTTAATGGTTAAATATCACAAGCAGTTGCAATTAACTGGTAATGCCCAGACCTAATATTCCTAATAATTCAACACTTCACATTTGACAATACGTTCTCTAACTCGCTCGCTCCAGTAGCAACTTTCATCCCCGGAAATAATAGCCTTCATTATAGCGTCGTTGTATAATATACTATTAATTTGCTATAATCACGTCAATCCATTTAATCTGCAGGTGTGCTATCGTAACCCTACACCTCTTTTCCCATATAATTTAGGCTTCGTTGTTTCAACCTCTTTAAAGGACAAAATATTCAAGTTTATTCGAGTGATATTGTCGGAGACTTTCACGGCCGGAGTCGTTATAAATATTTATGGTTCCTGGTTGGGACCGTGTCATTTTATAAACTAAGGTCGACGTTTCGCCCACTTTTGTAAGGGACTTCATCAGGACAAGAAAGGAAAATAAATAATAAAAAAATTAAAGATAAAAATAATAATAAAGATAAAAATGATAATATTAAGTAGATAATTTAAAGTGTAAAGAGTACTTAAAGTTACTTCTGAACTAGCAGACTCATCAGCCCATTTAAGCCAAAAGGTGTATTGTGGCCAAGTAACTGGTGAAAGTAGCAAAAGTAGTAGTTTATATAGGGGCAGAACTTGATCCATGAGTAATCAGGAATAGAGAGGAGTGTCGTAGCGGATCGATGAACGTCACGGTTCTGCTTTTGTAAACATAGGCTTGTTTTCCAAATGGGAAAAAGGTAGTAGCCATCGTTTTAGTTTAGATTGTTAAAATTTTTTGTGATTTGTATGGTTTCTTTGATTTTTCTTCTTTAGAAAAATGGAACTCTGGCAATTAGTTTCGTCTTGTTAAAGTTAATGGAATGGCCTGTTTCATGTTGGTGTTCGGCCACCGCTGAGCGATTGTACTGGCTTGTTCTTAAGCATCGCTTATGCTCGTTTAGTCTAGTCTGTACTGACTGTCCTGTATCTCTTATGTATACTAAACCGCAGCTACAAGGTGTACTATATACGTCTGGGGTTTTAAGACTCTTTTCGAAATCTTTTGGGGTTGGTAATATTTGTGAAATTTTATTAGTGGGCTTATAGATTGTTTTGATATTGTGTTTACGTAGAATTTTGCTAATTCGGTCTGTTACTCTGTGTATATATGGAAGGATTGCTAAAGATCGTGTGTCAGATTACAGCGTGGTTTGGGGGTTCGTGTTGAATGCAGATGACGGTTTATTAGACTATCGATATCTGAGTTGCGATGCCCGTTTTTTTATAAGACTAGTTTTTAGATGGGTCAGTTCATTAGATAAGTGTTCTGGTTGTGAAATCTTAATTGCACGGTGGACTAAAGAGTTGATTACCGATGATTTTTGTGACGGATGATGATGTAACGACGCATGTAGGTATCTGTCTGTGCATGTGGGTTTTCGATATACGGAATGACCTAGTCGCCTGTTAGGTTGGCGCTTAACCAGAACGTCAAGGAATGGCAGCGTTCCGTTCTTTTCATTTTCTATAGTGAACTTAATATCTTTATGTTGATTGTTTATGTGATCTAGAAAATTATTGAGCGTTGGGTGTCCATGAGGCCAGATTACAAAAGTGTCATCTATATAACGGAGCCAAGTTCTTGGTTTAAAGTCTACGGATTCTATAACCATGGATTCCAAAGACTCCATGAATATATTGGCCACAATAGAGGATAGAGGTGAGCCCATGGGTGTGCCAGAAGTTTGTAAAATTGTTTGTCGAAAACAAAATAGGTAGAAGTTAGCATTTTTCAATGAGCGTGGTCAGATACTTAAATTCGTTTTCTTGAGGTAGGAGTAGTTTAATAATGGAGACAGTGTCTATAACAGGTACGTTTGTGAATAGGGATGTTAAAACTGACTAGTATATCATTAGGGCCTAGCTCAATATTTGCAATTAGTTCTATAAAATGAGCAGAGTTTAAAACATTAGTAGGGATGTTGCCGGAATAGGGTTTTAAGAAATTTGCTAAATATTTTGCCAGATGGTAGGTTGGCGAGTCAATTGTGCTCACTATCGGATGGAAAGGGACATCAGGTTTATGGATTTTAGAAAGGCCGTACAAGCGAGCTGGTTTAGATTTGCGAGGTATTATGCGTTTTTGGATAGGTTTGGGAATATGCGATAAAGCCTGCTGTGTTGTGCCTCTTTCTTTAAATCCAAAGGAAATGCACGAAGCGGTTTCTTTTCAAATAAATGAACTACCTCTTTAGTGATCTACCAACGTCTACAAGTGTTACCCTATTAATTGACTTCAAAATATATTTTATAAGCAAAGTAAATTCTACAAGTGTTACCCTATTAATTGACTTCAAAATATATTTTATAAGCAAATTAAATTCTACAAGTTATACTTTATCTTGGGACGTAATATATAAAGCCTCCCACTTTTCACATATTGCGTTTAGTACTCAAATTATATTCAGGCTTATTTAAGCTATTTTCTTTTTAACCCAGCCCAGAAGAATATGGTTCCATTTGTCGCTACATTTCCAGTTTCTTAAGTACCAAAAAAGAAGAATAGTTTTTACGTGGCCGCGGACAATTCTCACGACTTCTTTATGTTTTATTGTAACAACTCTTTATCTTTTCTTTTTTCTCTTCCTATATTTGTGCATTTTTTTTGCTCAACCATTCGAAAAGCTATAGTAAGACAGCGAACGTTCGCGTTCTAGCAAAAAGGCAATTTTTGAATTCTGTTTCAAAAACCCAGTTTATTAATTTTAGGACTCGTCTATTAATAAATTTTTTAACACTAAAAGGGTGGACCTGGTGTAGAAAACTATTGTAACTTTGTACCTTTATCGGTGTTAATACAAAACATTGTTTTTTACCGTTGGAGGCATTAGCGTAGTGTTTTTGGTTTCTGACACATATTCTATTGTGATCACTATAACAAACAACTATCCCACATCTTTATTTACACAATGAGTTCACAGTGCTTTTCATGTTCTACGAAAACTTCCGGCATCTTCTTTTGCAGCTCCATTTTTCTGCATCATCATTAGATCTTGAGTCTTAGAAATGGCTGGACGCATACCTCTATTGTTCAAGTTAGGTGGTTAACGGAGCCTAATGGCTCCAATCTCGCTTGAGGATGTCAGTTTATTATTAACTCAATTTAATTTATTTTTAGTTACAGTGTTAATATCTTTTTGTGAAATTCTTTATTAATACAATATATATATATATATATATATATATATATATATTACTCATATTTAGACCAGGGTAGAAAATTAATTAATTACATCAAATAATTTTAATCACCGTGTATAAGGAATTTATTAGATAATACGCTTTATTAAAAAAAAACGTGGAGAATAAAAATTCATTCGTTTCATTAAAAATAAGAGATTTAAATTTTTTACAAGACGCTTTCTATAAAAAGAAGCAGTATTAAAATGCTCAACGTGTAATTTAATTATTCCGAGTAAAGAAACAAATGGAAATTACGTGCAAAATGTATATTAATTGATTCAAGTTTGGGTAACGAGTATTAAACAAAATGTACAGATAATAATTGACTATTTGATTAGGATTCACTAAAAATTAAAGGGTATTATTTTAATTGGAGTTAATTGAACCATTAGTAACATATAATATGCATAAAAGCTTGTAAAACCCAATAATATTCAAATCGTAGAAGTGTTAGTTAGAAGTAGGACGATTGAACACCTGCGTATTTTTAAAAGTCTCGTTCTGCGTAAATTTTGCAGATAACAAATGGTTACAGAGAATGTTGGAGAAACCGTCGCTTAATATTTACGGGAAATGCTAATAAGGTGGGTTATTTCACAGTCCACGTGGATTGAAAATAACCGATACTAAAGAATATTGATTAGTACCATTCAGAACAGGGTAGATAGAGACGGATAATATGCGCAAGACAGAGACACATATAGTAAAAGGCGTGATTTGAGCAACGTCACTGGGTTGCGATTGGTTGAAAATAAGAGGCAAACATGAGAGGTAAAAATAACATTTCTGTATAAAAATTAATTAGTTATTCTCAGACGTTGCGAGCCGTGTCGAAATTTCATAGATTTTAAACTTGGACGTGTGCAAATTTTGTGGAAGCTGTGCCGAGCGATCGAAAAGGGAACATAGAATGACGAAATTCTAGAAACTGTCCGTTTTGGGGACAAAAGCGACGTATAGGCTAGCGATTATATATACCCGGGTTAATATGAGTTTCGCTCTCTTAGTTTTCCGATTTTGATTGAATAATTTAAACAGTTTGCTCGTATATTTTGGTGATTATTTAATACTTTAAAACAGTTTGTTCTTTACGTGCTACAATGAAAGTAATTTAGTGCACTTAGAAAAGAAGATGCAAGGTAATAAAGTCTAGTATCACTGTACCAATTATTCAAATTTGCAACGACAAATGAATACACAAAAGTAGGCAGTTTTGGCGTATAGCGTGAAAGAAGTATGAATTTCTTTGCTATTTTTCGGGGGTGTTAATAATTAAATGATTCGTAAACGTGACTGGATCCACCGAACAAGATACAGATATACACAGATGAGTTCCGGAAAAGCACTGAAACAACTTTAGATGAATAGTGGTGTAGAAAATTTTAAAGGCGACCAGTAATCCGAGGACCTAAACATAACCCAGTTGGAATGGTGTGATTAACAGAGGACGATGTACATTGGAGCCACGAGTGCATTAACCTTCAGGTAACTTATGCTCTGTTGTTCGATTTTTGATGTTTTGGGGTGTGTTGAATAACTTTATAATTTGTTTACTTAAAAAGGACAGTAGTGAAATTGTAGTAACAACAAATTTTTAATTTTAAGGTGAAATTTTCTTGCTTAAGTAGAAAGGGGTATTTAGTATTTATGTTCTTGATTATGATGAAAATTTGGGTATGTCTTTGAGCTCAATTAGACGAACCTGGTTAATTAACGTAAAGGGGTGGGAGATGCTCCCTTTGTACTCAGACTCAGGTCTGCATATATTGTTATATTAATTAGTAGGCATCCTACAAGGACTTTAATTCTGGATGCACATTAAAATGATAACAAATTTAATCTTGAAATTTTCTGATACTAAAATTTATGCTGAATTTTAATTTTGAAATTTTAATGTATTGTGAATATTGATGTAAATAGAGTTAACGTTGGTGTTTGTGATAGGAATGTGTTTGTTTTTTTTTATGATTGAGGATGAAAGTTTTAACTAGGTGAGCAGCCGAGGCGGAAAAGAGTAAAGAGGCGATTAAAAGAAGAAAATCAACGGACCAGTTAATTTAATAGCCTTTTGTACATTTCACAGCATTCTTGACGCCCAATCTGTGGGGCTCAAATTTTTTTGTTGAAAGGGTCAGTTCCTGCAGATATGAGAGGATTCACAGCAATATATATATATATATATATATATATATATATATATACATTGTTTTTTAAGTCAATTTACACATTTCCCTGAAATGTCCATAGCCTACATCTTTCACTATCTGTGTGCAATAGTTTAATTTAGGCTACTTCAACCTCGTTCTTTTCTTTCTCTACTTCTAATATATTCCGCGCTATTTCCCAGTGCCTTACTATGTGTCCTATCAGCCTATCTCTACTACTTTTAGTTTTCGAAATATTTCTTCTTACCCTACCATTTCTAGTATCTTTTTGTTTTTAATTTTGTCTGTCCATGATATCTTCATCATACGTCTGTAGCACCACATTTCAAATGCATCTATGTCTTTCTTGTTAAATACAGCACCGCTTTGTGTTAATCTTTTTTTATATCTCTTGTACTTCTCATTGTCTACTGTTTTCTAAAAACTATACTGTATTTCACCGATATTCAATGATACGCAAAGGGGGTTAAGCAACCTGACGGCTACCAAGATCCTCCACCACTTAGACAATTACTGAATCAATAGTTGCGCAATTACTCTTTCCGTACACTAGTATCGCAAAACCAAGATTTGTAATTGTTTACAATAATCATCAGGTATAAGTACAATTACTTCTTTTCATCTTTAAATTTACCGCCCTGAGACTGGCTGGACGCATTCCTCCATCGATTTCTATTCTGGACTAACCTACACATTTCCCTGAAAATCACGCAACCTACATATTTCACTATCTGTGTGCAAGAGTCTAATCTAAGTCTATCTCAACCCTTTTTTTTTACTTACTTTCTCCGCTTTTAATATACTACGCACTATTCCCTTATGCCATAGTTCGTGTCTTATCATCCTATCTCTTCTATCTCAGAAGAAGTTTAGGTTTTCAATGACGCGTCATCTCAACTGAGTCATTCCAATAAGTTTGTTGATATTCTGTCTACATGTTAGTTAATGAATTAGATTTGGGGATGTAGGACTTACATTTTGTCTATCGATTTCCGGCTGTCGATGGGCGAAAAACAGGTATTGTACAAAACATCCTCTGCTCTTTTTGATTTTTCGTTGCCGATGACCAGAAGCTGCGGTGTACCAAACTGTTAGTAGTGAGTTATCTAGAAATTAAGAGTTTATAAATTACACCGACATAAACATTACAACTTTACATAAGTGTATGTGCAAGTAGCGGCACTTTGCCCTTAGTGCTGTTTAAACAGCAAAATAGATTTTGCTTGCCTGGCTATCTTGACTGTGTATAGAGCTTACGAGCGTTCGTGCTTAGGTGCCTGCGTCTGTGCAGGTGTATTCGTGCGTATGTGTTCACACACCGGTATGCGCTCATGCATGTAGATGCGCTCTATAATGTGCGTTTTTGGGCGAATTACTTAACTAATAATTGGTTGGAACTGATTTCAAGTTAGCTTGAATCAAGTTCTGAAGAAAACTCTATGCTGCTACATAAATAAATTTAATAGTAATTTGTTACGTTAACTTTTTGAAATGGTTTTCAACTACCGTAATTAAGTGCCTCCTAAAAACGCCAATCTAAACCCTTTTTATGTTATTGTCAAATTATACAAGCTTAATAAGATCAATAAATACGTATTTAAGCCCTGTATAAAAATTTCGCTCAGTGTAAAAGCACGTGGAATATACTTTAAAACAGTCTCTAAAATTCTCTGAACTGTTTGAGTATCATAAAAACTTCGCTAAATTCGTTGAAACAAGCAAGCATTTGCTCATCTTCAGACTACTTTAATAGTATCTTCTCCTTTATTTCCAATAGTTTATTCTACGAAACATGTTCGAAACAACTGCTTTATATAAAAGTTTCAATATATTTGCAGGCGTTCGAGCTTGCTCAAGTTTTATGGATAATAAGATCGGTCTCCTAATTAAGTCATTCCTGATATACCCGTTGCGTGGACCGATAATAAAACGAATCTCTATTCATTTCTAAAAGTCAGGCAACAGGTTATTCGTTGCGTTGTCTTTGGTAGTATGCAAGATTGCATACTCGCTTGGTTCTTTTAAAATATATTTTGCTTTCCCATGCGAACGAAATTCAATGGAATTAATTATCGTATTTTGGACTCTTTATTGCTTGCATTCTAGGAATATTTCGCAGTTGTTGTCTGGAATATAGTTTTACATGTTTTCGCAGAAGATTTAACATTCTATTGCTGGAACTGGTCTTATGTTACTTACCTCTGTTGTTTTTAATTTGCATAAATACAAGCCCAACGTTTGAAAGGCTATGTCTTTTATTCGACTCCTCTCTTATGTATTCGATTCTAATTCTATACAATGTCCTTTAGGCGTTACGAGCAGCAATTGTAAAATGCGTTTGTGTACATAGTGCCCTAGTATAGTTAAGTTGGTTGATCCAGCACCCAGCGGTAGACGAGTGCGGTCTGTATTTGTTCATCCTAAGATTGTACCAGAAAAAACCCGATAGCTTAAAGTGCAGTTTTTCTGTTTACTTGTGTCGCTGTTTTGGAACATAAACACTTTTTTTTTGTTGACTCCGCAATAAATTGCAGATCGTACGTTACCAAATGCACGTTCACAATGCACGAACGATTATGCAATTATTGTTGAAGCTTACGTTAGAGCACTTTTTACTGTTTTTTTCTGTGTACATTAATGTTAACGTCAACAACTTGCTAGTTAATACTTGATTACGTTATTTAAAATTTAATGTTACGTTCTTAAATCTGACGAGGTGCACTTCCCATAGCAAATAAAAATTATTATAGACGTATATTTTGTGTAATTTCTTCCTGTACATATTTAGGGCTGAAACATGGAAGTATTATTGCATGTATAAATGTACGTATTATATAGATAATAAGGTCTTATTATAGATATTTTCAAATGTTTAGGTTTATACTGTCTTACATGTAAATTGACGGTTTGTTTACACCATGTTATAACGAACGATTAAGTAAATGTGTGGTTTATGACTTTTGTAAGTATTCTTTTGGGACTATATGTTGGTAATATAGCCTTTTACTAAGGTTTCCATTTGTTTCTTTCTATATCATCCGCCCCACTCTACGGCGTTTTTGAGCTTGCCCGAAATCCAATTCTTTCGGATTTCGAGTCTACCGTTCTGTCCCTGTTTTGTTGCGGTATTCGGTATACGGAATACAGTAACAAATTGAGATAACTGTGGGTGTACCGATGCTATTGAAATAACTAGGATGCATAGTCTTAAAATAAGTTGGATAAATACCAGAATCTTTTTTGCATTCTATGTCACGCCATTAAACTTTGAGCATTTATTTTATAGTTCATTTTAACTAATACCTTGTATATTTTTTGTAGGATAGGCAAACCAGAGGATATTTCAGGAATAATGGCGTTTTTAGCTAGCGATGACGCACAGTTTATCACAGGAGAAAACATTGTAGTTGCCGGAGGAGTGTTATCAAGACTTTAAAACTTGGACTTGGATTATTAATTTTGTACTATTACTTTAATTTTTGTTGATTAATAATTATAGTTCCGTCAGAAAATGAAACTTTAATTTTGCATAAACACCACACCTATCGAATGTTTTGCCATTGCACTTTTCCGGTTCATTGCTTCTTTAAATTTATGGGCTGGCTCCTTGGTCTGGTATCCATCACACGTGGTTGACCCATCTCATTACACCGTTAAAGATACTCCAAAAATAAACCTCTCTCCACGATATTTTGTAAGGCCATGCACTGCCTTACCTCTGTTCCGAAGTGTCCTGCTAAATATTTGATAATAATTTGCTTATCCTTTAAAGGAGGATCAAGTTGTTTCGCAACACTAAATTTCTTTATGACATACAACTCCCTTGTCTTGTCATAATTACTGCTGTATTTGCTCTTAAATTGCTGGTTATCCCCCCAAGTGTTTTAAAAATTTAACTACAAAGTCTTTGAAAGAGTTTAACTCAATCACAATTAGTCCAAACCAAATTTCCGCATATCCTAACATGGATCTTACGATATTTAATGTAGTTTGTTCATCGCAACTGCCATGTATTAAAGTTTTCACATTATTAAAAAATATCTTAGGGTTAATTTTGTTAATCCCATAAAATTTTGCATATTGTTCCAACACAGCACTGGGTGGTCTCCATAGCAAGAATTCCCCAACATTAATATTTTTAACCCTTCTAGATTTTCAATCTTATCTTGAAAATTCCCAAGCTTTTCTAAATATTGTTAATCTAGCTTGACAACATTCCTCAATTTCGTTTACCTTTTGATCTAAATTTTTAATTTTTCCGTTAGTTTCTTCTCCACGTGCTTCCTGATTCGCTTTTATTAAAAAAATTTCCTCTTTCATATCATCCATATCTTCTACAATCTGGAACACGTTCCCTTTGCAGGTTTTATTTTATAGACGACACGGTTTGAGATCTTGCTTTAAGGGGGAGATAGAATAACAGCTCGGGCCTCACGATGCGAGTGCAACTGTAAAAGTTTTAAAAAAAATTTGAACTTTTATAATTGAAACGGTTGTGACGGTCCTAAACTTTTAATGAACTCTTTTACAATGTGCACGTGGGACACGGTCATTCGGAACTTCGACAGGACTTAAACCTTTAACGGGTACAAGATGGAACGATAAAAAACCGGTGCCAACGGCTAACTTAGTCATTACCTCAAGGGATAGTATGAGAAGGGCAGGGCTGAAATATTTTTTATTAAATTGAAAACAAAATAAACTGAAGTTGGACGCTACTGTATTTAGCAGGTATACAAAAAATATAATTTTGAGGCAAATACAGAAACCCTATCGGAGTGGATAATTTTACAATTTTTCGATTAATATTTAATTAATTAATAATTATTATTAGAAAGAATTTACAATATAACAAAGTATAAACAAATATTACTTTCAAGAAGATGTATGTTCATAGCAAAAAATATTAAATAATCAAGAAAAAAGGGTATATCGATTCAGTTGGGTGCCGGGTGTTACAGAATGGAACGATGGAAGTTTTCACGGCTCTAAATTTAACCGTATGTGGGAAAGGGGCCTGTGAAATAAATTCTTTACGGAATTCAACAAAAATAACTCACCCTTAACCTCTTGCCGCTGACCGCTATCTTTAGATCGGTTGGGTCCAGGTTCCAGCTGGTTGCTTGCAATGAGACGGCCCCGTGGCATAGTTGGTATGCGTGTAACTACTACCGTCAAGGTCTCGGATTTAAATCTCGACACGGTTCGCTTGAAAATGTTAGGCGAGCATTTTTCACAAAAATACGCCCACGTTTGGATGAGAGGTAAAAACGAAGTCGCCGTGTGTGAGTGTAGCCACGCACGTTAACGATCCCTATTTTACTTAAAACAGCAAGGGCTCGACAAAATTCAAAATTTTCAGGTAAAAGAAACTCACTGCCTGGCCAATGTAGTATCTTCGAGTGGAGCAATGAAAAATCAAATGTAGTGTAGTGCTTGCTTGCAAAAACAAAGGCAATGGTCCCAGACAGATGTCGAAAAACGTGATGGGTGAGCTCGAAAATGATGGTTGGCTCGAAGATGCTCAAAGATGTTAGTAGGCTCAAGGTACATGTAGTCCAGGAGGCATTTTGTTGATTCGACTCTATTTATTGGCTTTATTGAATTTGCAAACTCTAAAGAATTTTGTTGGACATATGGAATTGTTAGACCCTACAGGTTTTTGTTGGCCATACAGGATTTGCACTGAAATAATAATAGATTAAGATACTTACATTTTTTACGACAAAATTTCACCATCAACGACTCCCCCAACCTGCTTGACTTGAGGATGACGTGAAAGTTCATGTATTCAGAAAATGACTTACAAAGACAGTTCAAGCGGGGAGAAATCTATTGGAACATATGTTGAATGCCCACGCGCCGTGTATATGAAACAAGTTGGAAACTTCGAGGTATTTTGTGAATAATAAAGTGTTTATACGGACTTGTGAAAGATTATATAGCTATTTACGACTTTACAAATCAGGTTGCAAAACACCTAAATTGTTTTCTATTTGATTGTGGGTACAAAATGTAGAATTTAACCATACAATTTAACAAAACTAGAAAAGAACAAATCGCACGTTGTTTTCCATATAGTGAATGCTAAAAACAACGGCATTAAGTTATGGGCAATGAGACCAATTTATAGGAAGTTACTTACGTGTTTTTAGACATAAATATTTTGTTTGAACACAGAACAGCATAATAAATTTATCTTCTATGTATTTTTATACTTGGTTGAAATACTTTTATTGAGACTAACACAATAAACAATGTGAAGTAACGTTCGACGCCATGTTGACGTATGGCAGTTGAAGGGTGGCAGTATATTAAAGATATAATGTGCGCGCGCCGTACATCCAATACGCAGTTGACCGAGAATATCGGACACTTACTAAAAACGGTTGGGTTTAACAAATAACCGCGACGTTTGATTTTGCTATTATAGTTTATTTAAATCAACAACCTATAGTACGTTTGTTTGAATGTTAAATTTGTTACAAAACGTGTTGATTTGACACTTATTCCATCATTCATATAACTAAAATGGATTTTATTCAACATTAAAGTAGTATTGGACTAAAATATGAAATTTGTTGGCAATATTAGTTTGTATTAAATACCATTGATGTTCAATGAAATTTACTTTTGTATTCTTTTATTAACCAATTGTTATGCGTACAAGCAAACAAATTTAAGTCAACTAATTTTTTTAGTTAGTTTAACAATCTACAAGCGGTTCAGTAAATATAGTTTCGTTTAGAACGACTAAAAAATACTCGATCAAATGCTTTACTCTTCAAAACAACAGAGTTAGTTGTATCGACCAAATCACTTTTCTCAGTGTACAAAGTAATACATTTTAATAATCTTAATTCTAATAATTGCTGTCTTATTGTCTACTGTGACCTGCACCTGCAGTGTCATATTACGTCTGGAATACAATGTATTCACATCCGTTCTCATGTTTGGTTTGTGAACTTTTATTAATCTTTTGTCCTTCAATTATACACTGTAACAATCTAACTTAAGATTTAATAATTCCATTTGATTACATATAATTATATTCTAATTTGGAGGATATATAACTCGCGTAATTTATTAATTTGTTAGATAAAGCAGAGAAATGCTAAATGTAAATATATACTAGTTAGTAGTAAGTCAATATTAGATTTGTAAAATGTCTTCTTCTAGGAATTTTATAATTTTGGAGATCATAAATAAATAGTGTACTTCAGTACAAACAAGAATTTGTGTTGGTGCCAATATTGTAGAATCAGAAACGCTCTGCTGTTAACAAAGTTTATAAAATTCATTTACTCTAAGATACTGTTAACATTAACACGTTATCCGCCACCTGTACAGCCAGCTACCAACTGACGTAAAACTGATGCACCGAAAGAAATATATGAGGTATTACGAAAATGTCTTTGTTTTTTTTAGTACACATTATTGTATCGTCATGAAACTAATATCTAAGTAACATTGTTTGAATAAGAGACCGATTTAGGAATTATTTTGTATTGGTAACCGGCTGTATAGGTGGTGTGCATGTAAAGCTGACATTTAAAATTTGCCATTTGTACAGCCGGCGTACATGCATTATACCTCCTACGATGTGTAAAAAGCGAGGGAATTTATTAGTGTGAATGCGACAATACGGTAAAGTGAGCGTCTGCGACTGTTAGTTTCAGGTCGAGTTTGCATGCGGTTAGCAGTTTTACAAATTGATAAGTTTGTTTAGTTTATTTTGATATACTTAGTTTTTTTTTCTACACTGTACTCTCATATTTTTTGGGTAAGCGATTTTTTACGAATTTATCACAAGTCAGGATAGCATTTTTTATTATAGTAATTTCGATTAATATGGATTCAAATAAGAGACCCTTGAGTGACAATGAATAACTAGAAGAAGCGGAAAAAAGTTTTGCCGAGTCAGAAAGTAGCGAAGTCGGCGAGGAGTTTGATAGTGCCGATAGTGTCAGAGATCCGGACTTCCACGACCGTATTTTTTTATCTTCAGAAGATAGTTCTTCCGAAGAAGACCATTACCCGGATGATGCTTCTAATGATAATCCTGGTATCAATCCGATACTAATTTCTGAATAGAAAGAAGTAACTGGAAAAAATCAGCAAACCTTTGCATTTGTAGGAAATGTAGGCCTAAACCCAAATTTGGCTACAAGTACTTTTACAGAATTCAATGCTTATTCCCTGTTTGTGACCGAAGATTTGTTAGAAACGATGGTTATAGAAACAAATCAAAATGCGCAACAGCTAATAACAAAGTTAGGTAGACCAAAGTCCAAAAGCTGACTTTCATTTTGGAAGCCAGCAACACTACCGAAAATGAAAAAGTTTCTCGGTGTTGTGCTTTATATGGGTTTAGTGCGTTACCCTAATATTGAAGCTTACTGGAGCACACATTCCATACACAAGAATAACCTCATTCCAAAAATAATGTCAAAAAAAATATTTCAATCTTTTCTGCGCTTTTGGCGTTTTTCGAATAATGAAGACCTGGCAGAGACAGATAGTCGTCTTCATAAAATCGAGCCATTAGTTTCTTACTTTAATTTGAGATATAAACAGGTAATGAAGCCAGAAATAATAATAGCAATTGATGAAAGCATGGTTCCTTTTCGTTGTAGACTAAAATTTAGACAATGTATTCCTGGAAAACGGCATAAATATGGCATCAAGCTCTTTAAGATGTGCGATCAGAAAGGATATACTTATTGGTTTTCTGTTTATCAAGGCAAAAGCGCGAATCAGAAAGTATTTCTCCCAACGAGTACACTGATGGATCTGTGTAAAGATTTTTTGGGTGAAGGCAGAGTTGTGGTAAACGACAATTTCTATATCAGCATTCCTCTTGCAAAACAACTTTTAACTTGAAAAACTCACTCAGTTGGTACCCTAAGAAAAAACAGAAAAGGTTTACCAAAAGAAGTTGTGTCAGCAAAACTAAAAAAAGGAGAAATAATAGGTAGAGAAAATGAAAATGGAATCGTTGTATCTAAGTGGAAAGACAAAAGAGATGTGTTAATGCTCTCCACTTATCACACCGGTGTGTTAAACAGAAAGCGTGAAGAGATTAAAAAACTTCAATGCATTGTTGATTACAATGTAGGAAAGGCGGGAATTGATTTTTCCGACCAATTGGCCGCATATTCTTCACCTATCCGAAAATCGGTAAGGTGGTTTCACAAAGTTGCCATCGAATTATTGATGGGTTCATCTGTAGTTAATGCTTTAGTTGTATACAAGCTGGTTCATTCAACATCAAAAATTTCGGTTACAAAATTTCGGGAAACTTTGGTGAAGTCGCCTTTGGAAATTACAGGTGAAGGCAAAGTTTCACAACAGGATAAGAAGCGAAAAAAGATACAGCATGAAATGAAAGAGACCGAAGAAAAATGCCAAAAAATATAAAAAAATCAGAAAAAAATGTTTATACTGTTACAAGAAATTAGCGGCGAAACAAAGCTAGAAACTAACAGCAAATTCAGCGAAAAGAGTAACTACGTATTGCGATACATGTCCCGAAAAACCTCTTATTTATATTCAGTGTTTTCCTGAACATTTAAAGTATTTTTCTGTACTGAATTTTGTGTGTACTAAATAATGAATAGAAGTAAAACTTTCGTTTTTTGATACTTGTTTTTTCATATTTGTTATGCTGCGATCGCCAAACCAATAGTGCACATGTTTACTTGTACGTCGAAGAATAACTAGTATACGGAGAATTGCACGCAAACTGAAACGCCGGCATCAAATTTATCTCAAAACATAGTTCTCCTCTGGTACGCCGGCGGTTCAGGATGATACCTTTACAATTCTTAAAAATGCTATGCGGCGGTTAACGTGTTAAGTACACCCAGTTTTATTTTACGACGCCAAAAGTCCAACATGAGTATTTATAGCCCCCACTGAAGTTACATTGAATAACAAAGGAACTACTTCGCCATGCCCATTGTGCATGAATGTTAATTCAAACGAAATAGTTCAATGTGATCTATGTGCTTTGTGGTATCATTACCAATAAGTGCTTGTAAATAATACTATTGCCAATCGCGACTGGAAATGCGATGCGTGTAAAATTAGTACTACTACAACTAATGAGACATTAAACCACCCTCATTGATTCGAACAGTGAAGTTGCCGGTATTAAATCCGCCAACAAACATATTCGAAGAAGCAAAGTGCGATGAAAACCGTAGCAAATATAACAATTCAAGTATTCGCTTTATAAGTTCAAAGGCTTCATCAAAACACAGCCGCGCACTTAAACTACAACGAATTGAAGAACAGCGCCTTATGAGGGAAAAGAGTGATCTAGAATATCTCGAGAAGAAGTATGCTGAATCGCGGGTATTGAAAACAAAAAGTGATGAAGAACTCACGGCAACCTAAAAGGAATCCACGGAAAACTGATTAGGCAAAACGAATTCCTTTGCAGCTCCTGGTTACCGCGAGGGGCACACAGCATTAAAGGCAACTCAACCTATTTCCAGATTACAATCGTCGCAATTTAAGTATCCATCGCGATCAAATCCGCAACCGCCTCGCGAAGAGCAACTTTATCCAAATAATCAGTACGCTTGGACCGAACCAGTTATTACTTTACATGCGATTTTCCAATGCTCCACCCAAAGGTACTACATTGCAACGAGTTATTCCTACAGGATTGAGCCACAACCAAGTTGCTACCAGACATGTGCTATCTAAAGATTTCTCTTGCTTTTCGGGAAAACTAGAAGAATGGACATTGTTTATCAGCAACATTGAAGGTTCAACTAAGACTTGTGGTTTTACCAATGACGAAACCCTTATCCGCTTACAAAGCTGTCTAAAAAGTAAAGCCTTATACGCCGATAGATGACGTCTTATGTTGCTGTCTCAAGTTCCAAGTGTTATATCTTCCTTGAGAATAATATATGGTCGACCTGAGCTAATCATTAATTCCATCCTTCAAAATATTCGTAACGAGCCAAACCCGAAGGATGGTGAACTTGAAAGATTAATTGAATTTGCGTTGTCAGTAGAAAATCTTGTGGCTGTAATGGAAGCATCACATCTTGAAGCACATTTATCAAACCCAACCGTATTACAATAATTAACGGATAAATTTCCAGCGTCATTGGGTGTTATATAAGCAGACCATCATTGGTGCTAACCGTCGAGTTTCAGAACCTGGTTAAGTTCTATTAGAAATGTCGCTAGTGATTTTATGAACACGTCAGTTTACAACACGCATTCAAAATCAAGCAAATCGGACAAGCGTGCCATCAAAACAAAATTCTTTCAGTAGAAACTTGGTCAATATCCACGCCGCAGAGACCTCAACGACGTGTAAATAATGGCAACAAGGCCGCTTTCAAACATGTTTGTAAAATTTGCGCTTCTACATGTTAAGATGTTGAAAGTTATAAAACGTTTCAAGAATCGAGCCATGACGAGAAATGAAAAGCGGTAAAGAAACACTTCTTGTGTTGAAAATCCTTAAAGGGACACCGAATGAGAGCATGTAAGAAAAATGCAGTATGTGTACTAAACGGTCGTTCCTTTAAGCATCACCATCTTCTCCATCAAACTAACAAAGAAGAAGTACATATTATACAGGAACCGAATCACACAACAGAAAATGTCAACACATCAAACTGTCTTACGGATCAATTAATTGATAAAAGAGTCATGTTTCCATATAGTGGCTGTCACAATTTACAAAAAAAATTCGGCTATTAATACGCACGCACTCTTAGATAACGATTCTTCTATAACGTTAATCGAGGAGCAAATAATGGGTCGATTAGGAGTCCATGGCGACGTTCAACCTCTGTGTCTCAAATGGACGGGAAACACAAATCGAATTGAAAAGGAGTCGCAACGGGCGTTCTTTGAAATTTCCGGTATTAAAAAATCAAGAGTCAACGTTCAAAGTTTAAGCACATACGGTAAAGTCACTGGACTTATCGACGCAGTCGCTAAACGCACTTGCATTGATTGAAAGACATACGTATCTTAAAGGCATTTCAGTAAAATCTTAGAATCAAGCAAAGCCAACCATCTTAATTAGATTAGATAACTGGAAACAGTATACCATTGAAGTGCAGAGAAGGGAAAGAAACAGAGCCTGTTGCAACTAAAACTCGTTTGGGTTGGGTAGTGTCTGGTTATTACAATAATGGTGATTCTATACAATCACCAACGTACTATAACTATCATATATGTAACTGCAAAAAATCTGACCCTACGTTACTAACACTAATGAAGCAGTTTTTCTCGTTAGAAAGAGTTTGTGGCCTTAAGAATCAACCAACACCTGTGTCAAAAAACGACCTGCGAGCACTTACCATATTGGAGTCGGTCACGATATTTAAAGATGGTAATTACCACTCAGGTTTGTTGTGGAAATACGATGGCATTGAAATCTCAAGCAGTCCATGGCAAAAAGACGTCTAGAGGTTGTGAAAAAAGGTTTTCTCGTGAGCCCGAGCAGCAAAAGTAATGAGTAGAAAAATAGCCGAATACGTAGAAAAAAATTACGCTCGGAAATTGACACAAATTGAATTGATGGCTAGGCATTCACGAATTTGATATTTGCCAATATTCCCGGTATACAATTACCATAAACCCGGTAGTAAGAATAGTGTAGGATGCTGCAGCTAAAACCGATAATATCTCATTAAATTCCTGTCTATTGAAAGAACCCGATCAGCTTTCTTCATTGTTCTCGATACTGTTGCGATTTTGGGAAGGTGAATTTGCAATATGCGGTGATATTCGTGGAATGTTTCACCAAATTCGGATACAACCCGATGACTTACATTCATAACGCTTCTTATGGCGCGATATCCTAACACAAGAGCCGCAAGCACATGTATCAAACGTTATGAGCTTTGGTGCTGCTTGTTCTCCGAGTACTGCGCAATTCGTAATAAAAAAGTATGCCCTTGAATTTGTAAATGACTATCCACGAGCTGTGAAGTCAATTACTGATAATCAATACGTTGACGATTTACTGGATGTGCAGATACAGATGAGCAAGCACTCAAATTGGTGAATGATGTAACGTCGATCCAGGTAAAAGCAGGTTTTGAAACTGTAGAATGGATGAGTAATTCACAAAGAGTTTTAAGGGCACTTAGTGAAAGCGACGAACAAAACAAAAAGGATCTTAATTTGGGCTGCAAATCGACAATCGCAAAGGTTTTTAGAATGTGATGGTGAATATCGTCAGACGCCTTTACGTTCTCTTTGGCGAACAACAAATCAAGCAAAAAATTTCTGAATGAAAAGCTTTGGCCAACAAAAAGAGAAGTACTACGGATTCTTATGACCATATTTGATTTTTTGGGTTTTATCGCTTACTATACTATCAACTTCTTTTGCAAGAAATTTGGTTATCCAAAATTGGCTGGGATGATGAACTCGTTGCTGAGCATAATGAAAGGTGGCAATCGTGGCTACAATTGTTGAGAAAATAACTTTCCTGGTGGCACGGTACCACATCGCGTAAATATCAAAACTTGCAACTCCACTTTTGTTAATGCGAGTGCTGTGGCGTATTCTGCTGACCGTATTTTAGAATCAAATATGGGGACGTTATAAAACATCATTGATCGGTGCGAAAACGAGAGTAGCTCCACTTAAAATTATATCAATTCCACGGCTAGAGTTAGAGGCGGCGGTACTGGGAGTACGTTTCGCCAATAACATAGGTCAAAGCCAAACTGTAAAAACCCATAGCTGCCATTTTTGGACTGATTCAAAAACCGTTATGTCTTGGCTAAAATCAGTTCACCGAAGATATATACAGTTTGCGGCGTTTCGTGTTGGTTAAATACTTGAATTTTTAATTGTTGATGGTATGCATTTTGGCAATAAGAAATTAGTTAAGGGAAAATAATTATTTGGTGGGTCTTATTAGTGACGGAATTGAATATAAGTCTAAAATGAAAGTTTTATTGGTGAAATATAAAGTTAGTAAAAGCATAAAGACAGAATTGTTGGACTGGACAATGAAACAGTAGAACGAAAAGGTTAGTTTCTATGTGTTATTAAAAGAATTGCCAATCAAATCAGGATCTCATCACTCAATAAGTCCGTAGGATAACTAAGAAAAACAAATTTTTTTGGCGAAATTCGATTTTATTCATCAACATACATTCCTTCAAGAGTGATACAATCAGTCCAACGCCGTTCTAGCATTTCGATACCTTTTTTGTAAAACAATTCGTCTTTGGCCTCAAAATAAGCTTCAGTTTCAGCGATCACCTCTTCATCCGAGCCAAATTTTTTTCCGGCGAGCATTTTTTTCAGGTCTGCGAACAGGTAGTAGTCGCTGGGGGCCAAATCTGGAGAATACGGTGGGTGCGGAAGCAATTCGAAGCCCAATTGGTGCAATTTGGCCATCGTTGCGATCGACTTGTGACACGGTGCATTGTCTTGGTGAAAGAGAATTTTTTTCTTCTTCATGTGTGGCCGTCTTTTGGCAATTTCTTCCTTCAAACGCACTAATAATGCCATGTAGTATTCGCTGTTGATTCTTCTTCCTTTCTCAAGATAGTCGATGTACAAAATTCCGTGCGCATCCCAAAATACAGACGCCAAAACCTTACCAGCCGACTTTTGCGATTTTGGTCGCTTTGGTCGTGGTTCTCCGGCTGCAGTCCACTCAGCTGACTGCCGATTAGACTCTGGAGTGTGGTGGTGGATCCATGTTTCATCCATTGTCACACACCGACGCAAAAGTTCTTTTATTCCGGTTGAACAGCTCCAAACAGCTCTCAGAATCATCGACACGTTGTTGTTTTGGTCCACTGTGAGCAAACGCGGCACCCACTTTGAGAACAGCTTTCATGGACAAATGTTCATGCAAAATAGTGTGCACACTGCCTTCTGATATCTTCAAGGTGTCAGCTATCTCACGCAATTTCACTTTTCTGTTTTCCAAAACGATTCGGTGGACTTTTTGATGTTTTCCGGTGTAACCACCTCAATTGGCCTTCCAGAGCGTTCAGCATCGTCAGTGTCTGTACGGCCACGTTTAAAATCAGCAAACCACTTCTCCACCGTTTGTCTCGATGGAGCAGAGCCGGATAACACTTATCAAGCCATGCTTTGGCTGCGATGGTATTTTACCCATCAAAAGCAATGATAAATCAACACGCGAAATTGCTTGGAATTCATTTTTTTGAAAAACTCAAAAGTATCGTCACTTAAACCTCTGTAACTTGTAAACTAATCGTCGGATTGTCATGAAATTTTGACAGATATCTTTTTAAGGTTAGTACTTCCTACAAATCATATGGATTATTACATAGCAACGCCATCTATGTATCATCCTACGGACTTATTGAGTGATGTAATATAATGTCACATAATTCATATGTAAAACGGGAAAAGTTTGAAACAAACTGTTATTGTTGAATGTAATTTAATTTAGGCGTTATTTAGTGATGGTGTAGTTTGATGTTCTTCCTTTAGGATTTATTTGGCAGTATCTGGGCAGATTTGAGATTAAGAAATGTTTTTTTAAGGAACTCAAATTTGTATTTTTATTGATATTATTTTATGTGAATAGAGTTTAAGTCTGGGCTGGATTTTTATTTGAATTCATTTAGGAAGTAGGTAAAGTCAGCTAATTGTGAAGGATATCGAGACCACCTCAGTGATGGTAACTTATTTGGTATAAGTATTTTATTTTACAATTTTACTTAATTATGACCGAAGTAAGGGAAATTTATGCGAAAAAAACATCTTCCGTATAGAAATATTATCATAAGGAATTGCTGTGATAGACGGTTTGGTACCCCTCAATTTTGACAAAGAAAAACCTTTCAGGGTAAGTATGAATGTAACATAGAATTTTGTGTTCTAGCTCTTTCCATTATTACTTTTATAGCTCTTTATTTTCTTTAGTAATTCCTTTATATGAAGGTACTCTCGCATCGTTGCACTTAGCCGAAGCAGCTTTATAGTTCGGGGTTCTCGTCTTTCAGGGCAAATCAAAATTTATTAACTTCGCTCTCATTTTACCCGTAACAAACCATTACTTCACAATTAGAAGATTAGGAATTAAATAATATGAAGTTGCAGGAAGAACTAAATTCAACCACTTGTATCAAAGTTCACGAGTCGCCGAATGAAAAACTTGTTAGAAATAGTTATTCTGATTAATGAGAGACTTAATTGATCTTTACAGGAACTCCATTTGAATTAACTGATTTTTAAAGAAATTGATGCATGTTTACAAAAGTTAGTTTTAGAGGTGAACTTCTTGTTTTTTATACATCACTGCCAATCCTAAAATAATAAACAAAAAATATCTATTTCTAACAAATTGTATTTAATTAGGTGTTTTTTAAGATTTCTAACCTTGATTTAAATGATTCAATTTGTCATTAATCTATTAATAGTTCTAATTTCGGAATGAAATAAAACTTGATTGGTGGACAAGATTCATTTACTTAACGTAGTTAGAATTTTAGTCTAATAGTTTTGTATCAAAGAGTACTCATGGTTAGATTAGAATCTAAACCGGTAAATACAGTAATAATACAGGTATACATGCCTACCTCTAGATATAGTGCGGAAGAAATAAAAGCGATCTAGAAAGATATCGAAGACATAATAAGATACGTAAAACGATATGAAAGTTTAATAATTACAGGGGATTTTAATGAAGTGGTAGGTGAGGGTAGGGAAGGAGCGGTAGTAGGTTTATTTGGTTTAGGCACGAGAAACGATAGGGGAAATAGGCTGGTAGAATTTTGCGACAAGAACAATTTAATCATCACAAACACATTATTTTAACAACATGCTAGAAGACGATACACGTGTAAGATGCCAGGAGATATAGAAAGATATCAAATAGATTATATTCTTAATAGATAACGGTTTAGAAATCAAGCAAAAGCTACCCAGAAGCAAATATAGATACTCACCACAACATCGTAATTATTAAGGCTGCTCTTAAATTTAAAATTTGAAAACAAGGAACGAAAAAAGGCACTTTGACTTTGAGAAACTAGAAGATAGAGATATCCACGAAGGATTTGAAGAAACGTCAAATGAATTGCTGAAAGATATCACAAAAATTTCTGATACTAAAGAAGTAGAAACAGAATTCAATAACATTAAATCCAGCTTAAACATGGCGGCAGAGATATTCTGGAGTATACACAAAAAGAAAATAAGAAAGCATGGATAACAACGTATATCCTGAATTTAATAGAAGAAAAACGAAAATACAAACATAGATCAGACGAAACAGGAAAACAGAGATACAAAGCCATAAAATGGGAAATTATTCGCAAATGCAGGAAAGCTAAAGAACAATGGATTGATGAAACGTGCAAAGAGGTACAAACTAACATGAAATAGGAAAGACAGACGAAGCATACAAACTAATTAGAATGAATTTTAAGGATATAAAATCATATAAAAAAATATAAGGGACTCGGGGGAAAACGTCAATATAGAAAATGTAGAGGAACTCGTTAGGTGGCAAAAATTATAGGAAATTTATATGCAGGAGCAATAGAACAGAAATCAGACATTGAAAATGATAACTTAGGATATCCCATACTTCGAGATGAGTTTGAATTAGCATTAAAGGGTCTGAAAAATAGTAAGGCGCTGGGTACAGATAAGGTGCAAGCAAAAACTCTAAAAGCTGCTGGACAAGAAGTAATATAATCCAACCTGTAAGCTATATGTATAAAGCAGGCGAGATATCCAAAGATTTCAAACGTAACATCATAGTAACTATACGAAAAAAGAGAGGCGTGGATAGATGTGAAACCTTTCTAACAATAATTTTGACAACACACGTGTCAAAAATATTAACTAGAATTGTACAAAGACGAATGGAAAAGGAGCTGAAGAAATACTAGGAGATCAATTTGGTTTTAGGCGAAATAGGGGAACACGGGAGGCTATTTTTGTTCTGAGGGTGATAATGGAGAAACAATAAAAAAGGGGAAAGCATGTATATAGGGTTTGTGGATCTGGAAAAAGCTTTCGATAATGTAAAATTGAAAAAAATGTTCGAAATACTCAAAAAGATTGGAATGAGTTTTAGGGATAGATGGATAGTACATAGGCTATACAAAGAGCAAACAGCGATAATAGAACTAAAGCAGGAACGTAGAGAAGTAAATATTAGGAAAGGGGTGGGGCAGGGATGTGCCTTATCCCCATTAATTTTTAACTTATACATTGAAGAGGCAATGAATACTGGAAGACATTTGAAATTACTATGAAAGAACAAAAGATTGATATACTTAGATTTGCAAATGATATAACGGTATTAGCATCTAGCAAAGAAGAGTTAAAAGCTGCTCTTAATAAAATGGAAACAGTTCTACAGAGAGATACGGTATGAAAATTAACAAAATAAAACTAAAGTTCTAGTATGTAAAGAAGGGGAAAATAAATTGAAAACAAGAATTCAAATAGGTAACAAGAACTTACAAGAGGTTAAGGATTCCTGCTACCTAGGAAGCCAAATAACCCAAGTTGGAAAAGCACAAAAGATATAAAACAAAGATTAGCACAAGGTGGTGCTACATTAAACAAGAAAAAGCAACTACTGTGTTCAAAGACAACAAACATAGAAATAGGAAAGAATTGCTTAAAACATATGTGTGGTGTACAGCACTGTACGGTTGCGAAACCTGGACAGTAGAGGAAGCGGACAAGAAAAAGGTAGAAGCCTTTGAAGTGTCGTGCTACAGACGTATGATGAAGATACCATGGACAAAGTTAGGACAAAGAAGTATAGAAATGGTAGGGGAAGAAAGAATATGTGCAAAACAGTAAAAAATAGAAGAGATAGGATGATAGGGCACATACTAAGACATGAGGAAATAGTACAGAATATATTAAAAGCAGATATAGGAAAAAAAGAAGTAGAGGTAGACCTAGATTAGACTATTGTACACAGATAGTGAAAGATGTAGAATGTGGAAATTTCAGGGAAATGTGTAGACTAGCTCAGAATAGAAATCAATGGAGATACGCATCCAACCAGACCCAAGATTGAAAACTAATGACGAAAATAATAACTGTACTTAACATGATGATTATTATAAACTACTAGAGGCATTGGTTTTGCAATATTTTTTCAACTAATCTTAAATGTGCGAAAGGATTTACTGCAAAACTATTAATTCGGCAAAAGTCTAAGTGTTGGATGATGCTCGGCAGCCACAGGCTGCTTACCCTTCACATACCCTTACATTTGATTTTCCAATGCTACACCCAAAGGTTACTACATTTACCAGGAAGCGAATTAATTTTTTACCTAGAAATTTTGAATTTTGACGAACGCTAGCTATCGCTAGCAAAGTAGGGACCTTTAACCTGCGTGACAATACTCACACACGGTACCTCCATTTTACCTCTCATCCGAACGAGAGCGTATTTTTGTGAAAAATGCTCGCCTAACGTTTTTCAAGCGGACCGTGTTGGGATTCGAACCCAGGGTCTTGGGCGTAGTAGTCACACGCATACCACCTACGCCACAGAGCCGCCTCTCCCTTCACATACCACTGAAAATCGTGGAAGTAGGGTAAATAATTGTAAAACAATAGAAGGTGACCGAACTGCATAAAACAAGGAAGAACAGCGGCTATGTTCAAAAACAACAAACAGAAACAAGAAGAAAATTGTTCAAAGCATATGTGTAGAGCACAGCACAGTTCGTCTATGAAATACAATAAAAATATATGTGGAAAACAAAGAAATTGAAGAACTAGAAGGGCAGGATACGTTTTAATACATTTTTGATGAAATGTACAGGGCATATTACAAGCAGAGATTGGAAAAAAATAGGTAGAGGTAGACCAAGATGAGACTTTCGCACGCAGATAGTGATAGATGCCTACTGTACAATTTTCAGAGAAATGTGTAGGATAGTTCAGAATAGGAAACAATGAGGGTATGCGTCTAACCAGTTCCAGGACTGAAGACCTAATGATGATGAGTTTTGTAACAAATGCAATTGTCAATTCTAGAATCCGCGATACAAAGTGATGATGATTATCAATGTTTTTAGTATTAGTATTGTAAGGGTGATTTGTAACTGTTGTGATCTTGGTTTTTGTAAATTTAATACTGGTACACAATTTTAAGTTTTATTTTGTATTTAGATAACAGCTCATTCACATTCTAAGCAGTGAATTGCAAGTACAAAGTTATAGTCAACTATAAGAATAATAACCAACATAATCATCATTTGAATCTCCTATGCCTACAATCATTACAACCAATAGCAACATAACCTATTTCCTCGCCACTAACTCTGTTGTTCTACTGGGTTCATTTCAAGGACTTGCTCGGATGTTTAAAAATTAATTTGGAGATCTGGATCGACTTTGCAAACAGTCAGAAACATCGTGGCATCTAGTACGTAATGAATAAGCAAATACGTTCTGGTGGAATGAAATTACCAGGTTCTGTGGAGGGCATTAGTGGAACTTAAGGGCCAGATGATCAAGTTTGGAGACATGAATTTGGCCTTACCCAAGATCGGTTGTGGACTGAATGGATTGGACTAGAGAGTGGTACAAAATATGCTAGATGTACTATTCCAGAAAGCCGGATTGGAAATTTTGGTGTGTGGTTACGAACCAATTGGTACGGCGCCTGCTATGAAAGGTGTTGATTGCTACTTTCATTAACATGGGAACTGCAGAAATTGTTTCGACTTTCTTACCGCCACAGGAACTTCCACGGCCGAAGTCACAAAGTGTTCTGGAACAGAGAAGCTTTAAGAGGGAGCCAGTGCAACGGAGCATCACATAGTCCACCGGATCAATGCATTTGGAACAACGGGGCGCCAAAGGCGTGTCTAGGACATTTGGGCGCGGCCTACCGAACACCGTCAACTAGACGCATTCAAGTGGGCGCAAGGATTGCTGGGCGAACTGAGCGCCGGACTAACTCGGCACCGGGCTGACTGGGCGCTTCATCGGTGAAATGTTTTACTAAATTTTTGTTGCAATACTTTTTTAATTACCATTCATTATGTTTTAAAGGTTCTTAAATTTTCAGTTTAGTTATTAATACTTTTGCAGCTTAACACTTGTAAGCTGGGTTTATATTGTTCATTTGTGCAAATCACGATTAATTATTAAAAAGAGATTCTTTTTTCTTGAAAAATATAAAGTGGTAATTATTTGTTATGAACCTATTATAATTTTTAGTTTAACACTTTTTGGTCTGCAGTGAATGCAAAAATGATTCCTCAAAAGTAAAAGAAAAATATGTTTAGTGTGCTACAGAAAAGTCGAGTTTTGTAACTTCTAAGGTGGTCTTAAAGTGTACGTAGACATAGACACAAAACTGTAGCTTCACTGATTCCTACACAGAGTAATGTATACTGCACAGAGATGCAATTATCGAAGAACTACAATGAGTTGACAATGAGGCCGACCGTACCTGGAGAAGCAGACAATAAAGCCCCGGATGGGCGTAACAGAATTACAGTTTTTAGGGTGACAAAATGTTTGGTCAGATATTTATTAATATCATTTCCTCTAACACGAGAGAAAGAAATTATGAAGGTTGAATACATTTTTGTAATGTGTTTTTATAATATTTTAAAGAATTTCTAAGCAAGGCTACCTGGAATCGTCCCGGTGTCCCGGTGAGCCTGTCTGCGCCTGATTCGATTTGCAATTTATTCTTTGTTTGTTGTCAACCTGAGATGGAGCTAGAAGTTATTTCTCAACGTGGAAAGAGAAAGTTTGTGCATGACGGTATCACGTACGTATTTGATAAGTACAAGAGTGGCCGAACAATTAAATATTGGAGATGTATAGAAAAAAATAATCATTGCATAGCAAGGTTGCACACAGTTGGCGAAGAAGTAAAAACAGTAAACGTACATAGTCATGATGTTTCGGCGCCAAAAATTAAAGCTGCTAAGAACATAACGCAAATAAAACTACGTGTTATGGCTACTCAGGAATGCACTTCACAAGTTATAAATAAATGCATAATTGGAATATCTGAGGCAGCAAAGGTAGAATTTATTTATATTTTTTGATGATGTATATTAGTAAACTGAATAATGTACTTAGATAAAAAACTATATCCCATTTTTTCTATTCAATATCAATATAAAAATAATATTAATATCAATCTTTGTAGGGAGTATTACTTGCCCCGGGTACTCTCAAAAAATTGGTACGACGTAAAGGAAATGTAATCAATGCAGCATCCCCAGCTCCTCAAGATCTTCGACAGCTCGCAGTTCCAGATCAATAAAAAAATGTGTACGTTTGAAAGGGGAATTCGAAGAAGATTTTTTGCTTTGGGGCAGCGGCCCCCATAATGGCAGAATTTTAGTTTTTGGAGGTCGTCGTAACCTAGAAATTTTTTGTAATGGTGATGTATTTTATGGTGACGGCACGTTTAAGACAGCCACAGCACTGTTTTCCCAAATTTATACAGTACTTGAAAAATTGTATGGCGGAGTTCATACTATATGTATACATGTATATGCGCTGGTACCTAATACGAGGGTCACTATTTATGTATTGAGACCTGGCAACACTGGTATTGCCAGGTGAAATCTGAAATTGCCATCGTATAGTTTGACATTTTTCAGGTTATAGGTACTCAGACGTTTTGACGTGCGAACACTATTTGTGTTTTTTGCAGTGTTCAAACTTTCATCTCAGCCAAAATATGGAATTAACTCGCGAAAATTTTTAACCTATGATTTATTATGACCTTCGACGTGGCCTAACTCAAGAGCAATGCATCAATCAACTGAATTCAACTTTTGGCGATGAAGCGCCATCCACAGCCACTGTATATCGCTGTTACACTGAATGTAAACGTGGACGTAGTTCGCTCACAGACGAAGTTAAAGAAGGTCGTCCAAAATCGGTCGTTGTACCGGAAAATATCGATGCTGTGCGAAAACTAATTGAAGAAGATCGTCATGTGATATATCAAGAAATCGAGAGACGTTTAAGCATTAGTATGACCAGTATACATAAGATTTTGCACGAACATTTGTATGTTTGGAAGCTGTGTGCGCGTTGGATTCCACATGTGTTGACAGATGCTCAAAAAAATGCTCGTGTCTATTGGTGCCGTAAAATGATTTAAAAATACAACTGTGGTGCATCCAAAGCGGTGAATTTATGCGTGTGAGCCAGAAAGAAAAGGCCAGTCGACAGTGTGGGTGTATCAATGTGAAGCAAAGCCAACAAAAATTGTTTCGTTCTCGAAGCGTTAAGAAGCAAATGATGGCGTTTTCTTCACGAAAATCGGTCCTGTGGCAACTGTTGCTCTCGAAAATCAAAAGACCGTTAATCCAGCGTGGTATATGACCATTTGTCTGCTTGAAGTTTTCGGTAAATTGAGAAAAACCAACCCAAAACAACGAATCATTTGGCATCATGACAAGGTGAGCTCACACACATCATATGCAACAAACGAGTATTTGGACACATAAAAGATCGAATTGATGGGTCATCCGCCTTACAGTCCCAACCTGGCACCCAATGACTTCTTCATGTTTCCAGTAATTAAAGATAAACTGCACAACAATTTTCATAGCTCGAAGAAGCGGTTGAGGTCTTCAAAACGCATGTTTTACAGCTAGCATCTTCTGACTAGACAAAGTGCTTTGAAGGGTGGTTCAGTTGCATGCACAAGTGTATAGATCTTAAAGGCGATTATTTTGAAAAGCAATAAAAGTATTTTTCATCAAATTCATTTGTTTATTCTTTCTATTCTCAATATATAAATAGTGTCCCTCGTAAACAACAACCGACATATTTAACACTGTTCCAACAACTACGTCAACTGCAACCTGCATTCGCACCTACATTATTTTCTTGCAATTTTGAAATCGACGCCGTCAATTCATTCAGTGAGTGTTTTCCCGATGCACGTAAAAATGGCTGCATTTTTCCCACAACATACGGAAGGTAATGCTTGAAATGGAACTAATTGGAACATATAACACAGATGCCGATTTTTGTTTAAAGGCAAAAATGATACCTTCTCTTGCCTTTGTTCCGGTGGAGGATTTGGACAATGCCGTGGTAGTGTAGGAACTACAGGTACTGCAACCCCTTGTCGACTGGTTCGACGATAATTATTTAGGTTGTAGGAATCGTAGAAGTGATGGAAGATGAGCACCATTACTTTCGCCTCAAATATGAAACCTTTATGAAAGGGTGCTGAATGGTACTGGTCGAACTAATAATTTTGCAGAGGCAGCACACCACAGATTAGAAACCGAATTAGGAATGCATCATCCAACAATATGGAAATTTATGTATTTATTTATTCACATATACGGATTGCACTTTAATATTGATAAATAATGCAATAAGTGCTATAAATAATTCAAAATATTAAAAATATTAAAACTAACATGAATTATAAAATGTATGTCAAATTCGTAAAATACTTAAATTACATAAAAAAACTAGTGAAGCTCACTGTGGGTTTCTAAACAGCCCATTATACTCCCTTTTAAATTCTGATTGTGAAATTCCTGTTACCTTATAATCATGCGCATTAGCAGACCTAACCATCCTAGTTAGGGGGCAGAAATAAGTATAATTAACCCTATGATAGGGCACAGAAAATAATGACGTATCTCTGGTATTACGCAGTGGTATCCTAAGACTAATCAGGCTAAGTAATTCGGAACAATCAATATCTCGTGCCAAAACTTTATACAAAACCAAAAGGTCATTATAATCACTTAGGGTTTCCAGAGGTACAGGTTGCTCGCGACATCTGTTATGAACAACTAGTCGCAGGTTAGTACCACAAAGATAGAAGTGCAAGTACAGAGAAGCCGATGTTAGAATTAGTAGAATCTTGAATAACTGTAATAATTGAGATATTGTATGCTATTTACGTGGTATTGCACACAACTGCGAAATGCATTAGTTTACATGTGTTAAATTCCAAAAATATAAGTAGTGAAGCTCAAAATTGAACATGTTATAAGAAGACATTAAATAGGATATGTTAGTTTATAAAAAGTATTGCTATAGCTTAACTATAAAAATTGTTTATTGTTTTAAATAAAATTCATGACTATTGCAACAACTATTGCAACAGAAATAGAGTTAAACGTTTCAACGGGATGCCCGGTTAGTTCAGTGTCAATAGCGTCTAGTTATTCCGGCGCCCAGCTGTCCATGCGCCCAGTTGGCCCGGCGCTCAGCCATCCAGCGCCCAATTGGCCCAGCGCCCAGCCGTCCTTGCGCCCAGTTGGCCACGCCCAGTTGGTGACGCCCGGTCGGCCGCATTCAGTTGTCCGGGCCCGGCGCAAAACGTAGTTGACAGTTTAAAAGAGACTGCTCTTATACCATCATAAAGGTCACAATAACTAACTTCCTAGATATTATTTGCATAATCCTTAGAATAGTTTAAAATTATTTATTAGGTATATAAATTGCCGTTAAAGAGCATTACACTTAATTTTCAATTCAGACTTTGAATATAATATTAGTTTTAATTCGAGTTTTGAGCTAAGCCGTGATATGAAATATATCAGCGTTAACACACTGTTAGAGTATATACCTTTATGTGATATAAATTACTGTAGTGCTTCGAGAGCTAATTATAGTGCTTCTATAGTAATTAAGAAGATAAAATTGTAACTTAAGTTATAATTTGTACTGTTAGCGATTAATAAATAAACAAATGGCCGAATTCCTACTTAGCATTGACGGACCTTCTAAGAAGGTACTACACCCAATGCTAATTGAGGATGTTGGCCTACTGAAACTAATACGTTTCTAGCTACTTAATAATGAATAATTTTCCCTGGCATAGGGAAAGTAATTCGAGCATAGAAAACGAAAATCAATATAAATTGTTGGTTATTTTGCAATAAGAAAAGCCCGTGACCGTTTTCACTGTTCTTGCAAATCATCAGACGGACGCATCTCTCTTTGCAAAACAACCGACTAAGTTTTGGGATTTTACACAAATCTAGGTGTATTTATAATACTATCAGTTTCTCATGCGCCTCTATAGGAATTCGGCCATTTGTTTATTTATTTTTCATCTTGTCTTTTGACTAAGTTTTTAAAATTTTGTTTACCAGCTCCATCTATGCTGATCATGTGAGACTTGTAAAAGTTACCGATGGTTAGTTGCTTACATTCGAGTATAGAGGGCGCATGAGAAACTTATAAATACACCTTATTTGTGTAAAATCCCAGAACTTAGTTAGTTGTTTTGCAAAAAGAGATGCGTCCGTCTGATTATCTGCAATAAAAGTGAAACCGGTCACGGTCTTTTCTTTTTGCAAAATAACCAACAATTTATATTGATTTCGTTTTCTATGCTCGGATTATTTTCCCTGTCACGCAAAATTATTCATCATCAAGTAGCTAGGAACGTACCAGTTTCAGTAAGGCAACATCCTCAATTAGCATTGGGTGTAGTACCTTCTTAGAAAGTCCGTCAATGTTAAGTAGAAATTCGGCCACTTGTTTATTTATTTTTCATCTTGTATTTTGACTAAGTTTTTAAAATTTTTGTCTGGCAACTCCATCTATGCTGATCATGTGGGACTTGTACAAGTTATCGATGGTTAGCTGCTTACATTCGAGTATAGAGGACGCATGAGAAACTGTTTGTATTATAAATACATCTTGATTTGTGTATAATCCCAGAACTTAGTTGGTTGTTTTGCAAAAAGAGATGCGCCCGTCTGATGATCTGCAATAAGAGTGAAACCGGTCACGGTCTTTTCTTTTTGCAAAATAACCAACAATTTATATTGATTTTCGTAATTATTTTCCCTATGTCACGCAAAATTATTCATCATCAAGTAGCTAGGAACGTATCAGTTTCAGTAGAGCAACATCCCCAATTAGCATTGGGTGTAGTACCTTCTTAGAAGGTCCGTCAATGTTAAGTAGGAATTCGGCCATTTGCTTATTTATTTTTCATCTTGTCTTTTGACTAAGTTTTTAAAATTTTTGTCTGGCAGCTCCATCTATGCTGATCATGTAGGACTTCTAAAAGTTACCGATGGTTAGTTGCTTACATTCGAGTATAGAGGACGCATGAGAAACTGTTTGTATTACAAATACACCTTGATTTGTGTATAATCCTAGAACTTAGTTGGTTGTTTTGCAAAAAGAGATGCGTCCGTCTGATGATCTGCAATAACAGTGAAACCGGTCACGGTCTTTTCTTTTTGCAAAATAACCAACAATTTATATTAATTTTCGTTTTCTATGCTCGAATTATTTTCCCTATGTCACGCAAAATTATTCATCATCAAGTAGCTAGGAACGTATCAGTTTCAGTAGGGCAATATCCTCAATTAGCATTGGGTGTAGTACCTTTTAGAAGGTCCGTCAATGTTAAGTAGGAATTCGGCCATTTGCTTATTTATTTTTCATCTTGTCTTTTGACTAAGTTTTTAAAATTTTGTCTGGCAGCTCCATCTATGCTGATCATGTAGGACTTCTAAAAGTTACCGATGGTTAGTTGCTTACATTCGAGTATAGAGGACGCATGAGAAACTGTTTGTATTACAAATACACCTTGATTTGTGTATAATCCTAGAACTTAGTTGGTTGTTTTGCAAAAAGAGATGCGTCCGTCTGATGATCTGCAATAACAGTGAAACCGGTCACGGTCTTTTCTTTTTGCAAAATAACCAACAATTTATATTAATTTTCGTTTTCTATGCTCGAATTATTTTCCCTATGTCACGCAAAATTATTCATCATCAAGTAGCTAGGAACGTATCAGTTTCAGTAGGGCAATATCCTCAATTAGCATTGGGTGTAGTACCTTTTTAGAAGGTCCGCCAATATTATGTAGGAATTCGGCCATTTGCTTATTTATTCTTCATCTTGTCTTTTGACAAAGTTTTTAAAATTTTTGTCTGGTAACTCCGTCTATGCTGATCATGTGGGACTTGTAAAAGTTACCGATGGTTAGTTGCTTACATTCGAGTATAGAGGACGCATGAGAAACTGTTTGTATTATAAATACACCTTGATTTGTGTATAATCCCAGAACTTATTTGGTTGTTTTGCAAAAAGAAATGCGTCCGTCTGATGATCTGCAATAACAGTGAAACCGGTCACGGTCTTTTCTTTTTGCAAAATAACAAACAATTTATATTAATTTACGTTTTCTATGCTCGCATTATTTTCCCTGTCACGCAAAATTATTCATCATCAAGTAGCTAGGAACGTAACAGTTTCAGTAGGGCAACATCCTCAATTAGCATTGGGTTTAGTACCTTCTTAGAAGGTCCGCCAATATTAAGTAGGAATTCGGCCATTTGTTTATTTATTTTTCATCTTGTCTTTTGACTAAGTTTTTAAAATTTTTGTCTGGCAACTCCATCTATGCTGATCATGTGGGACTTGTAAAAGTTACCTTACATTCGAGTATAGAGGACGCATGAGAAACTGTTTGTATTATAAATACACCTTGATTTGTGTATAATCCCAGAACTTAGTTGGTTGTTTTGCAAAAAGAAATGCGTCCGTCTGATGATCTGCAATAACAGCGAAACCGGTCACGAGCTTTTCTTTTTGTAAAATAACCAACAATTTATATTGATTTTCGTTTTTTTGCTCGAATTACTTTCCATCTGCCAGGCAAAATTATTCATTATCAACTGTTAGCGATTAGCTAGAAATAAATTGTCGCGAATGCTTTAGAATTTCATTGTTGTTACGAGCAGTTGAAAAGGCTTGTGTGATCAGATGATAATATAGAACTGTTGTTATTGCAAAAGAGTTTTCGCTCCAATATAAATAACACTCCTTTAACTCTGATCATCGGGTTAACTTAACTACATATGTAATAAAAGTTTTCCTGTTTATGTAAATAGTACCAGCAATGGATCACGTTATTGATCTTTTTTGAATTTTATTTAAAAAAAGTCCTTTCCAGGAATTTAAAATAAATGTAACTAAAAGTTTAAAAAAATTTTAAAGTTTCAAACAACTTTGACGTTAAGTAATATTGCAAATGAATACTATTAGGAAAATTTTTCTGCAAGGTAAGTTTATTTATTCAATTCCTTTATACTCATTTAATGAGTTCTTACTTTGTCCATTACCTAATAAAACCAATAAAATTGTTCCTACAACATTGTAATTAAATCGTTAAAATGATATGTTACGTATTTCTGAACATGCTTTGACACTTTACTTGTATAACTTATGTTTAAAAATATCTTTCACAAAATTCTACTAGTTTAGTTTGAGCAACTTTTTATGGTTACTATAACAGTAATAAATACCTTGTTTTGAAGGTTGAACACATAGAAACTATTTGGAGTTAGAGATATGGTTAACTTGTGATAATTGTTATTCGTTAAACAATTTGAAATAGCTACTTTTGATTCGGTCAATAGAGGGTATACAAGGTGTTCAGATCAATTTTTTGAAGAAACCTATTGCAATGACTACTGGATATATTCCTCGTAATCGATTAGAGGGTAAAACTGCAGTTATAACTGCATCCACAACTGGGTATGTTAATAGTATAATCACGTTACTTCAATAATTGTTGTGACATTGTATCTATAGGATTAATTATATTTTGTTACATTAGATATATTTTTGATGACTATTGCTATAAAAAAAATTATTGAAATACTGATCAGCTTGTCAGTCTTTTCTGACCAATTGTTTTTTATTAATTTAAGTTTTGAAAAAGACCATTCCCCTTCGACATTGGAAACAGATATTGTCAAAAATAGGGATAGAAGAGGCTAGATTTGGAAAATAAATTCTAATATTTCAGATTAATATTTTTCAATAGATAAAAAGATTTGAAATATTCCAAAATCGCATATAAGATCAACTGCGCAGATATCTGAATGACTATTTACTACTTTACAGAAGTTTGCTACAGTAACGTTATCAAGCTCATATAAAAATTGTAAATGTCACCATGTTCTTTTAAGAGAGAAAATCCTTCCTGGACAGAATTTATAGTTGTATCTAAAAATTGATTCTGAATTTATCTTGTGAATTTATGACAGGTTGATACTATACCTGTTTGTACTAAAATTGTTTGATTTTAAGTTTCCCGAGTGTTTGAGCTTCTGGAAATGTTCAGCAGTTTCTTTAGCATATGTTAAGCCGCAGTTAAAGCTAAATTCGTCTGCTGATCTACATTCCTGCAAATATTTTTTGGGATCATCTAAACTTTCCATGCATTTTATAATATCTATCTCGGATTTTTTAAGTATTTTACTTGCTATATTACTTTTTGATAAAATATTGTATCGAGTTACGATACAATATATTTTATTTTTAATGCAATCGACAGCGCGACTGTTGTAATGTTAACATCTAAACCATTAACTACTTCCAAAAGACAACTGTAAATTTTAGTAAGATCATATAATATCTAAGAGGTTTGATGACTCCGATTGTGCTTTCCCATCAAATGTCAAAAAGTGACTTCAAGTTAATTTTTTTAAATTACCACCTATAATTAGTAGCCGAAAAAATGGTACAATTCTTGGATTGTCTCAAAGAAGCTAACCACATCATGCGAAATTTTTGCGGCGTACTTTACAACTAAATTTAAAGTGTATTTGGAACAAAGGACAAAAACGCCTTACAATTAACATAAAATATGTTTGCTCTTCATATTAGCTCTTACCATATTCTTGTCCCCTCGTGTCATTGATATTGAATATTAAGATTTTTAAAAATCTTTCAAAAATGTCGCTAAACCTTTTCAATTTCATTATAATTATGAACAAATCGCACACTAGTAGTTATTTGTTGTTGATGACAAGCATCTGGGATACACCTTATCTGTGCAAGGCACTAGTAGTTTCTTGTTTGATTTTATTACTTGAAATATAAATAGTTTCATTTTAAATTTTGCCGCTAAATAATGTATCACTTTTTCTATCAATTGCATGTTACGGTATTCCATGCGGATAAGAAAAAAAAGTTAAGTATGCCAAAACAATAGACCGCACCGAGTACTGCATCAAAAAAATACAATCCCAAAGAATGCCGTGCTAGCTAAAAAGTCGCAGGGTGGGGTGGCTTATAAAAAAATAAAAATAAAACCTCAAGAAAAGAATTTTATTTACAAAACCACTAATTTAAAAAAATTACAAAAAAAAGAAACCAACCCGCGGTGGAAACAACATATATCCAAAACATATTCAGGAGGATTTACACAGTACAAAATTCGACACAAAAATAATTAATAAATTCCAGACTCACCTTACACTAATTTTTATAGAACAACAAAAATATATATAGTGAATTGTTTTCAGTCACTTGTTCAATCCAATTTTAAATACTCTATATTCACACAAAACAATAATTTAAAAAAATATACATATATGTAGTCACTTAGTGTCCACAAACACTTCTTAAAAGTAATAGTAGTATATAACAGCAATACAGAAAAACCATCTAGTGGCCAAAATGCATTTCGCAGTAGCGATGTAGAATTTGATAATAAACGTCGCACCTAAACAATAACTCTAAATTTTATATAGAAAATGTTATGTACAGTCGATACTAATCTTGTTTTATTATTAATTCTCAAAAAATAAAAACTGCTTTCAGTAGCATATTCATAACCTTAAACCAAAGCAATTAAAATTTACCAGATTGCCTCTACACAAATTTGTTTATCTCAGTGTGACTTGAAAACAATCACGTAGACAGATTTTACCTAAACTAAACTTTATAATTAGAACTTGATTATGCAAAATTTCTCACACGATGAAACCAGATGTAAATAATATATTTTTACCTAATTTTAACGTATGGTCCTAACTTAATTTTCATCGCATAAAGATTAAATATTTTTGTCCTGTAAATTCTAAACGTAAAAGAAATAAATACATAAAGCCAACTACGTAAGCTATCTCAGAGAAATCAAAATATCAATACACCAAAAGAAAATATATACATAAAACCGACTAAATCTTAGTTTCCAAAAAAAGAAGAAAGGTTTAGAAAGGACATACTACAGGACGTAGATCGCAAAAATTTATTCAAGTCAGTAGGAGGACTAACAGTAAGAAAAAATCTGTAAAGGAAAGGAAAAGGTAAGTGGAACAAATGGAACAAAGAAGCAAAACTAGAATTTAAAAACACTAAGAAACAGCACAAGATCCAAAAGAAGACAAAACGAAAGAAAAGACGAAAGCAACCAAAAATGTGTGTGTGTGCGTGCGTGTGTGTGTATGTGTGTGGTTCTGGTTGTGTGTGTGCATGTATGTGTGCATGTGAGAGAGTGTGTGTGCGCACGTACGAAGAGTGTGTTGAGAGAGTGTGTTGGACCGCTTTAGTCGCCTCTTAGGACAGGCAGACCGTACCGTGCGGCTATTTTAATTCGGATCCACACGGGGTTAAGTAAGAAAAGCGAAGCGAAATAAAAGAGAAAACGAAACAAAACAAGAAAACCATCTAATAGCGAGCACCAAATCCGGGATTTAAATACCAAGGGAAGGCCGAGTCAGTATAGAAATCTTGAGACGCAGAGAACTAGGAATGTGGTTTAAGACATTTGCGTCGCCAGTAGGAAAACGAAGTAAGATCAGAAATATTGGAGTTGTCTGAACGGGCAGGTTTAAGGTCAATGACGTGCCATATACCTAGAGATGTTTCCTCATGTTTTAATTTTCGTCGAACTACTTGTTCAAATTGCATAACTGAAAAAGAGTTCTAGTACAGATCGTGAAGCTTCTTGCGATTTGGAAATATCACCTTTATTTTCTACAAAACTTACTTTACGTTTTGCGGTAGCAATAGTGTTGGAATGATTTTTAGTTTCGCTTGCAACAGATTTTGATGTATCGTTGAGGTTAATAGATATTTCGCTTGCATTTCCTAAATTGTGTTCTGGTTTTAGTTGACCTACAGGTTCTGATTCAACATAGCACATTTTTTCATGTTCCGATGCTGGCTTAGCAAAATTTTCAGGTTCTGAATCAACATAGGGTATCTCATCAGGTTCCGTTTCTGGTTGATCTATATCTTCAAGTTCTGATCTTACTAAACTTACTCTTTCAGGTTCCGAATTTATAAGCCTTAGTTCAAGTTCTGGGCCAAGCTGCCCTACTTCTCCAGTTTCCGATTCTAACCCGTTTAAAAATTTGGGAAGTAAAAGAGTTGCGTCTAGTAACTCACTTATGCCCGGAACCATAGCAATGCAATACTTGGAAACGGAAACAATTAGGAGAAATATGCCCCATTTGATCACAATTCCAACATCTAAGGACAGAATTCGGAGTATTGCTTGAAGACATATCTGCCGAAGAGGAGATAGTTGGACGATTAGGATGAGCTACAGAAATGAATGTAGAGCTAGCGACTGAAGAAAATTGGTTCCTATTAGCGGATGTGCAGCGATTGGTGGCGGGATGATCATGGTCGTAGTTATGGAAACCGTCTAAAAGCGAACTCAGGTTCCACGTAATCACTGCTCCTCTTATGTGGCACACAACTGTCGACTCTAAACTTTTTCTTTTCCAACTTCAGACATTCGTCTTCTAATTATTGCATGGAGCGGACGATAGGTAGTTGAATTACATTAGAGGGGCTCCAAAAATTATGTTACGGTATTCCGTGCGGATAAGAAAGGAAAGTAAGATAAGCAAAGAAAATATCTCGCACCGAGTACTACATCAAAAAAAGGGAATCCCAAAGAATGCCGTGCCAGCTAAAAAGTCGCAGAGTGGAGTGGCTAACAAAAAAAGAAAAAGAAAACCTCAAGAAAGGAATTTTACTTACAAAACCTCTAATTAAAAATAATTGCAAAAAAAGGGAAACCAACCCGCGTAGAAAACAACATTTGACCAATACATATCGCGGAGTACAAAAATCGACGCAAAAAAATTAATGCATTCCTTACTTACCTCACATTAATTTTCACCCTCAATCCTAATATTTACGTTAAATAAAATTAAACAAAATAATAAAAATGTATATAGTGAACTGTTTTTAGTTACTCAATTTTTAAATACTTTATATTCACATAAATCAACAATTAAAAAATATATATTTATGTAACTTACTTAGGGTCTACAGGCACCCCTTAAAAGTAATAGGAGTAGATAAGAGCAATACAGAAAAAAACATCTACTGGCCGAAATGCATTTCGCAGCAGCAAAGTAGAATTTGGTAATAACCTCGCACCTAAACAATAACTCTAAATTTTATATAGAAAATGTTATGGACAGTCAATGGTAATGTTGTTTTATCATTAATTCTTAAACAATAAAAGCTGCTGTCAGTAATGTATTCATAACCATAAACCAAAGCAATTAAAGTTTACCAGCTGTTTGTGCACCTATTTATTTATCTCAGTATGACTTGAAACAATCACGTGAACACATTTTACCTAAACTATACTTTATAATTAGAACTTGGTTATGCAAAATTGCTTACACGATGAAATCAGATGAAAATAACATATTTTTACCTATTTTTAATGCATGTCCCTAAATTAATTTTCACCCCAAAAAAATCAAGGATTTTGTGCTGTAAATTCTAAACGTAAAACAAATACTTAAAGTCAACTACATGGGCTGAAATGTCTTTAAATAGTGCACTTCTAGACGTCCTGCTTTCGTCCCTAGAAAATTCTAGGACAAAGGAACCATCTTCAAAGGAATTCAGCAAAACAAACAACGCCCAGATTCTCTCATATGTTCTGAAGCCATGAAGGACGGTGTATATTAGGTTATGTTTAAAATTTGTAGCTGCAGAAGAAACAATTCTCATGTCTCGAAACCATCAATAAAATCAATCAGTCTGTAATAATTATATTATCGGATAATTTGATATAGCGATATTCACGTTTACTCACCATTGCATTAACAATATTTAAACCGGTATTAGAATATGCCAAAATAATTGCTTGTAAAAATTGTAGAAGTTCAAGACGTATTTTGTATGTATATAAACCGATGCGAAGTGCATTTATAGTATATATGTGAATTTCAATAGAAGTATTTCGTAATTCTTATCCTGACGTCATAGGATGGAACGCTGCTTTGAAAAGCATAACCAAGCATTTTAATATTTGGAATGGCGTAAGTTGCATTATCTGCATCACTGAAAAGAATAGTAAGACGCAATAACCCAAATCGTACTATTAGGAAACTTAGAACGAATTACAACACTATATCATGTAACACGCTCACTTTTATAACGGAAAAGCAATTCTATTTTTTGTTCAGTCAAGGAAAACAGTTTGTTATGTTCAAAACCCTGCAAGCAATCTTTTCTGCATGAATATTAATTCATAGTACTTCTATTTAAAACGCCCTAACGTCTCTAAACAAATCATAAAAGCTATCGATCAATAAGCTCGGTTTCCTTCCACTTGAAATTAGCGCTATTTTATAAAATTTCATCAAATATTTGCTCTATAACATTTTGCCTTATATAATCAAAGAGCTGCATAGCAACTTTACGTTACAAAGTTACTACAATTAAGTTATAACACCTTCAGTAATTACGTTTCAACAACAGCTACATATACATCCATGGCTTTCTTTTTAAAGATTAGGGCCTTAATCACCTGCTTAGTAAATGAACACTTTGAATGGGTTTGTTACCTACAGCATGTTTGTACTTTCATCAAGCGGTATGTTTTATCTTGCAGCTGTGCAGATGTCGAAAGCAATAAGATTGTCCCCTTTTGTTAGCAATTCTTGGTAGCTGTTATCTCTCGTTTGCAAGTTGTTACAGCTGATATCTTTGCAGCTGCTGTCTGAAAATTGTTCACACTTAATCCTTCGGCGATATTTTTAAAAACCAAACACCTTGCCCCGTATGTGGTTTGTTTTTTTTATAAATATAGACAGTGCTTTGAAAGCGTTACATTAAATGCAGCATTGTTTTAACGAAAAAACGCGTTGTGAGTCGCGAGACCAAAATGGTTTATGTGCTAGTATAAGTTAAGTGCTGGTTCCAGCACCCAGTCGTAGACAAATGCAGGCGCATTTCCTCATCCTAAGACGGCACCAGAAAGAAGCCGATAATTCAAGGTTCAATAAATTTTTCTGTTTGCTTTATTTGCGTTGCTGTTTTGGAAAATATACATTTTTTTTTGGTTTGATTTCGCACTAAATTGCAGCCTATACATTACTAAATGCACGCTCACAACACGAGCGATTACGCACTTTATTCTTAAAGCTTGCACTAGAGCACTTTCTACTGTTTACTTTTATGTTTAAATTAATGGTAATGTCAACAAATTGCTGGTTACTATTTGATTAAACTATTTTAAAAATAATGCTATGTTCTTAAATTTTACGATGTGCACTCGACAAATCAGATGCTATTGCATTATTTCCTTATTTCTTGTACATATTTAAGGCTGGAATATGTTGTAAGCATTCTTTTACTTTCGATATTTTAAAATGTTTAGGTTTATACTGTACTATATGTAAATTGACGCTCTGTGTACATCACGTTATAGCGAACTATTATGTAAATGTGTTTTTGGCTTTCGTAAATAGTTTTTCGGAACTGTATGTTGGTAATATAGCTTTTACTGAGGTCTCCAATTTGTTCTTTCTGTATCACCCACCCCACTCTACGACGTTTTTGAGCTAGCCCAAAATCTGATTTTTTTGGATTTCGATTTTACCATTCTGTTCCTGTTTTGTTGCAGTATTTAGTGTAGGCAAATTCTTTTATTTATTTTATTGCTTTTTTTCTTGTCTACACGAGTTACATATCCTCCAAATTAGGATATATATGTAATCAAGGAGAATTATTAAAACTTAAGTTAGATTGTTACAATGTGTAAATTAAAGGACATATTTGAAAGAAGTTAATGAAAGTTCACAATCCAGACATGAGAACGAAAACAGACATTGTATTCAAGACGCAACGTGATATTGCGGGTGCAGGTCACAGCAATTATTAGAATTAAGATTACTAAGAAGCAATACATTGTATTGTATACAGAAATATGCAGATATGAGCCCTGCAGTTCCCATAAACAATGTGAGGGGCAGGGATAGCATAAAAACCCCTCGAAAGCCCAAGATGGCCAGTCAGTCTAGAGCTTCACAACTTTAAAATTGTTGGTAGTTCAGCTCAAGAGGCCCAAAACCTATTTCACGGAATACCGTAACAAAGTACCATAATAATAATAATTAAATTCTAATCGTAACTTCCCTCAAAAACAGTCAGTTTTAGATAATCAAATCAACATCAATATCATTTCTCCTCCAAACATCCACTTTTTTATAAGATACCCAGAAAACTAATTGAATAAAACGCGTTTGTGGAAATAGCTTCGGTAAACTTGTATAATCATACTAATTATTTCATTTTAACAAGCGAAACTGTAATTGACAATGTGAAAAACCCGATTAACGTCTGATTCCGTACAACAACCGATTGTAGCGTTTCCAAACAACACGAATATTATCAAACTCATGGAATTATGAACGACGTGTGGGAATGTTACTTAACTTTCAGCATAAAATTATAGAAATGCAACCTAGCAATTCATAATTTATATTAGATACGGAGTAACGATAGGCGAGCCAGAAATAATCTTGCAGAAAGCACGCACATAACTCATTGTAATATTTCCGAAAACAAACATTACTGATACTCGAATACCACATTTAAACGCTATGCCAAAATAAAATAGATAGACGTTTAGCAATCTGCGGCTACTAAGATTCCCAACACTTAGACATATGTCGAATTAAGTTTTTCCAGTAAATCCTTTCACATGGTCAACATTAGTTGAGAATATTTTTTAAATTACAACTAAATATTATAATAAAATCCTACAGGGTGATGAATAAGCAATCGTTTAAATGCAGGAACTGCGCGTAACATGTGTTCTTTCAATATCATTACTTATAGAATCAAATTCACTGTTTTAATAAATTGTAGAAAATGGCCGCTGTTGCTATAAAAAGATTATTTTTCTCTCCTTAGTGCTAAATTTTGCGCTGGTTAAATATTACAATAGAAAAATTGTTTGTTGAAGCAAAGTTCGTAAACCTTATTTCTCTTGATTAATAATACACTCGAATAAATTGCGGAACCGTTTTTAGTGACTTTTGAATTTCAACTACTTTTTAAAATTGTCATTGTGTAATATTGATTTTTATTCGAATTCAAATGTTGCGATAGACGTACCCATTACTGTCACCTAGGAGGTGTTAAGTTGTTCCCAAAAACTTTGCAAAGAAAGCAGAGGCATTATCTTTTGTCTTAAAATATAGCAACCACGATCTGTGAACCCGTTCGCCATTATTTAATTTCCTTCCGTAATGTCCTTTTGAAAAACTTCATTCGTATGAATTTTTTGGAAGATTAAACTTGAAATTCTGCATCGCACTATTTTTACCAAACCTATTTTTCTCGTTCGCTAACGTTTATAAGCCACAATGCTGAATTTTTGGTTTTGAGAAAATCTACTTTTCTGAAATCTGCTTACTAAGTTACATAAGTAACCGCTTCAACTTTATTTTTCATATAATCTCTAGAGACACCAGAGTCTAGTATCGACAATTACTTTGATTGAAATGAAAGCTTTTTATTATGCGAGTAACCCACTACTCTCCTTTCTTCGAAAAGTACTGCTTGAGTTATTCCTCCACAAGAATCTGCTTGTTTTTCGCTTAAAAGCAAAAATATTGGTATTATATGATAATAAAATTATAAATTACTCCACCCTTGAATGTGTTAAATTTTTTTTGTTTTTAACACTTACGTCGATGTAGATTAGACATACCATACAGCTACAAAAGTGCTTATCTATCCTTAAAATTGTTTAAATAGCCAATTTCACTTATACGATTAAGTGAAATGGTACTAATCTCTATAATTTTTAGCATTGGACTTGCTATAGCCAAAAGATTGGCGCAAGAGGGCGCTCAAATTTTCATTGGCAGTCGAAAACAGCAAAACGTCCAAACAGCAGTAGAAAGTTTAGCTTCTGAAAATCTTTTTGCTAGGGGAATTGTATGCGATGTAGTCGACGCAACACATAGAAGACGGGTATACGATGAGGTGAGAATTTTTTGTTTAAGTGCTTAAACTGCCAAACATATCTAGGAAAACTGTAAGGTGGTTGAGTTAGTATATAGAAAAACTTTATTTATACTCAGAAAAATAAGCAAAACCGCAGTGCTTATCGTTTATTCCATTATTGGCTAAAGTTATAAATGCAATTACGGTTTTTAAGTTTGTTTTTTACAAACATTTGTCCTAAACATAATATGTGAACAATTTAAAACAGTTTTAATTTTGTAGGTTGAAAAAATGGGTGGGTTAGATATTCTGGTCCTAAATGCAGCCACAGCTCCAAAACCTGGTTCTCTTCTGCAGGTAACTATCTTGTGCTATTTGTATTAACCTTTCTTTCTAAATAGCAAATAGACGAACGAATGTACACAAGTATTTATTAAGAATAATCATAAAACGATTTCAAGAAAGAGTATTAGGTTTATTTTATTAATCCTTCCTGCTATGCTCAACTTCTGCAACCGGTCATTGGTTGTTTCTTTTTTACAAATATAACGATCCCAAAAGTGAACAATAAATTAATTTTATTTATTGTTGTTGTTGTGCTCAACTAGCTGCAAAAACAGCAAAACCAGTCATTGATAGTTTTCTCTTTACAAATGTTAACAAACGTAGCTAAGATAGAATCCATTTTCGTTTTTAAAACCGACGATAAAGTTCTCAACACGCCTGCAGTAGTTTCATTGAAGAGTCACCTAGCAAGATGAAGTTTGAGGTTATTCACAAACGAAACCGGTCATTGGTTGTTTTTTCTTTACAAATGCCAATAAACCCAGCTAAGGTAGAATTCATTTTCGGTTATGAAACAGATACCGCTGTCCTCAACACGGCTGCAGTAGTTTAATCGGAAAGTTACCTACAGCATTCCTTGCAGAATATATATAGATGGCGTTTCGGAAATTTTCCATTTGTACAATTAGAAAATTTTCACGTTTTGGTTAATCTGGAAACTTTACATTTTGAATACGGCCATAATTGATCACTCCGAGTTAATTAATTGCTATTTAATTAATAGTTATTAATACCTCTGATAAATTAGCCTATTAAATTTTTACTAAAAGATATAAAGTCCAAATATTTACAAATGAAAATTTTTACAGTATTGGATCAAATAAAAAAATAAAGAGGATAAAGTTTCAACTTACACTAAAATTAATTTTACCTGCACTTACAACGTTTGAGTATACTCACACAACCGTTTTTACTCTTTTAAAAATATCCCTTTTCTTCTTACATTTAAATTGCTTTTGTTGTACAAATAATAAATGTCCTAAATAAAAATCATGAGATTCACTTTTAAATTGATTAAACACAAAAAATTACTTAAAAATCATCTAGAAAAGTTCACCCAGATGAATTGCTTCAACCCAACAAAAACCCCATTGAAGAATTAATTACGGAACTAACCCAATCAAAATCAAAAACCACATGTGCAGCTGTGGCACCTTGGTTGATGAAGGCTTGGCTTATTATGCAGGAAAAGTAAAGGACGCTGGACACGACATAATAAACTTAACCAAATTGTCTAATGTGCTTTGTCTACCGCACTTATTAGAGATTACGGCAAAAAACCGGATGAAGTGACCCTAGTTGCGTGGTCAAAAGGCAAATGTTTAGTATGGGATATAACCTGTGTCGACACCCTTGCAATGACACACCACAAACATCAGTGACACCTGGATTTGCAGCTGAGACAAATACAGAAACCTGAAAACATCCAATTTTATTTTCAAAGGACTAGCTTTCGAGACCTTAGAATCAAAGTTATTTTTAGATGAATTAGGCTCGATAATGGCTAAGGAATCAGGAGACCCCAAGACGAAGTAGTATTTATTCCAAAGAATTTTACTAGCAATACAACGTGGAAATGCAGCTAGCATCCTAGGGACTTTACCTGAGTCAAAAATTACCATGCAAAAAATATTTATTTTATAGTTTCAATATTTAACTTGTTATCTGTTTTTAGGGTTCCGTACTTTATTAAATATAACGGAACCTTTATAAGATCACTTTCGTGTCCGTCCGTTCGTCTGTCACAGAGGGTTTTCTCAAAAACTACGTAACGTAGGAATTTGAAATTTGGCACAATACTAGGTCTTTATGGCGCGCACATATATAGACGTCAGAAAATAGAAAATTTTTAGATTAAAATGAAAAAAGTTTTAATAAATATATCGTGTGAGGTATCATTTGAAAGAAGATTCTAAAAGGCTACTAAAAATATTATTTTTATAATTTTCAGTCCAGTGGTTTTCATGATACAGCTCAAAATGTACCAAAAATGACCGTCCCCCCCTCGTTCTCATACATTTCCAAAGCTTAAATTTTGATTTTATAGGGATAGTAGCTATTGAGTCATAGATTATCGGAAAACTGCAGGTTTTTTTGACAGTGTAATAGTTGCTGGAAAAAATTTTTTTAAACACAATAATAGACAACGTATTTACTAATGTACCAGTACAATGTGGGACAATATATTCATTTTTCAGTTATCACAATCAAATTTGGATAAGATTTAAATATGCATAAAAAATAAAAACAGCTTAATTTGGTTTATTGATTGCTCACTGCAGTATTGGTACGGAACCCTGATAGTGCGAGTTCGACTCGCTCTTGGCTAAGATTTTTTATTATATTTATAATAGTTCTTAAATAAATAATACTTGCAATTTTTTAAAAATTACTATATTTAAATGACAATCTTCTAAAAGTTATTAAATTCTAAAACACAATACAATAACAAGCAAATATCAGTATTTAAAAATTTTTAAGTATATTAATAAATTTGTGTATATAAGACACAAAGATTAACTGTTACCCTAACCTCTTACTCTCTTGTGTCTTGAAATAACTCCTGGGTTCTTTAGCCTTCCAATAATTTAAACTCTAGACAATACAAATGTTAATGCTCCATAACTAATAAATCTCCTGATCATATAAATTAATACCAAAACTGGGTTTAAGACGTAATTGTTTAACTTTAATTAAATTACACTAGACTTTCAGTAGCACTAAAACCGCGAAAGACAAGAACAGAACACAACAGAATAATCCACCGTTACTTTGTTACACTTCTAAGGAAAGTTTATACGGTCGGTAATACAGTTAACGAGGTATTACACTTAGATGGTGGTACATTTAAATGACGATAGATGGCTCTTAAAAGCCTGTAATACAGTTACCAAAGTTCATAAGATACACCATGACGTCACTGATAATTTATATTGCGCCATAATTAAGAGAAGTTACATAAAGTTAGAACAATGAAAATTAGAGAATTTACTCACGTGAGGAATCCGGTATCCCGCAGGAAATCACGCTACGGTAGCCTCGGCTCCAGTGGTGTTGCTGAGCATGGACATCGGTCGTGGGCTGCTCTAGGGGTCGGATCCATCCTAAATGTAGTGGAACGGTAAGGAAGAGGTTAATTAGGAACGACAAAACAAGATAAAAGGAAATCTACATAATAAGATAAGACACGACACCGGCACGACTAGTTCACTTGAAGGTAGAAAAAGAACAGCCTAGATTTCAGGGCGTCACGGAAACACGTCCCCACTCATTGTCTAGTATTGGTATACCCCTATAGGGATATGCACACTACGCAAACTCACTACTCTGACGTATCGGAAGCTCCGCCTAGTCTATTTAAAAAGTTCCCGCGTCTCGCGTATTTGAAAATAATGGCGGGAAACTTCCGTACATTAAAACTAAACTACTAACAATGTTAAAGTGCAAATTGCACGTAACAATCGCGACAAAGCCACAAAAGAAAAAACTTAAAAAAAGAAAAAGTCTGTTAGCACAGTAACAGCTTAAAATCTAAGTCCTAACTACTCTACATAAACCCTAACTTAAAACCTACAAAATGTTTATATAAGGCGCCACCTGGTTTTTCGACCGATAACACGTCTACCGAAGTACCAGGAAACGGAATAGGTAGCCCGATAGTCTTTGACTACACTAATTACCGACAGCACAAATTGGTCGGGGAGCATGAAACACTACTTAAACTAAAACAGGTGCGACAAGTCGCCTAAACTATTTAAACCTATCTAACTAAAGCTAACATAAATGTTCTTATGTGCAGACACACATGAGTGTTGCATCAAACTATTCTTCTTTTTGGCAAGAAGTGCCCAAATTTAAAATGTTCATGGAGTGCGTCACTCTGCACTCTAGCAAATTTTGTTACTGGTACTTTGGTTTTCCTACGATGCACATTTAAAACTTGTCCGTGACACAGTTGTGAATCACAAATTTACCAAAAGTACCACCTACTAAATCCTTATATGCTAACCTACAAATTACATTGCTATATTGGGTTAGCTTTTTCACTTAAATTTCAGAAAGATAATTCCCACGTCTGGTCATATATACCACACGTTAGGACGATAAAAAGATAAGATAAGATCTCAATTTGATGTTAAAGATAGTAGATAAGATAATGTTATTAAGCTTAAGTTGTTATCCTCAAAGGTAATGAATAAGATAACGGTATTAAGCTTTAGTTATTATTTTGAGATACTCGATAAGATAACACGATATTAAGTTAAAGTGATTATAAGAGATAGTAGGTAAAGTGACATGAATTTAAAAAAGTTATTACTAAAGATAACCGATAAGATAACGCGAAATAACTCGAAGTCATTCCTAACGGTAGTCGGTAAGATAACGATAAATTAACCCAAAATTATTACTAACGGTAGTCGGTAAGATAACGATACTAAACTAAAGTTATTACCAAAGGTAATCAATAAGATAACGATATTAAAAACTAAGGGTATTATCGAAGATAATAAAGAAGACAAAGATATTGGCCTAGTTATTACCCAAGACAATGATAACAACAAAAGAGTGGCTCCAGTAGAGCCGTTTAAATGGGATTGACCCGTGCCCTCTAAAAAGAGAAACCTGTGAAGCAGGTCCGTTCACAAGAACAGCACGGGGGACCGGCAAAGACATTTGGGTGCATTCCTGCACCCAGCGTTGATCGATATCGGTGAAACTATCACCCGATATCCACACGGTATATAAGATATACTCATTCACTCACACATTCACACACTCATACATACCTTCACTGCCAGAGCCCATGCGCTGACAGCGGCACCGCATGACCCCACGAAAGATTCGCAGAGACATGGTCCAGGTGTCTGTGAAAACCTCCTGCGCAACCACACGGTGACTAACAGAAATGAAAAGGCAGTAGAAATAGGAAAGGTAAAAAGAAGGAGGTTGGTTTTTTGGAGTGCATAAGAGGCACCTCCAGGTAGAAGAAAGTAGAGGAAGGGCTCGCATTGAGCAAAAGCGACAGAGGGAAAGGTGGATAGCAAAGCGCTACTCAACCAACCAATGTGGTCAGCAGCTCGGAATGAGGGAACATCATTCTTATATGGCAGACGGGTGTTCCGGGACAAGAACAGGTCCACCGAGAGAAGAATAAGGCATAGCGGAGATAGCGGGTTAAGAAAAAGTATAGTTTTTGGACAAGCGTCCGAGAGAAGGTAGAGAGTTGTCCCTATAACACACAGCGTAGTCTGAAGGACCACCTGCGATATTAATCCGACAAGATAAGATATATCATTTTTAAAATTCACTAGACTCTTAAGAGAACTAGTACGATCATTTTCCTAACGAGTACATTGACTACGATAAGAAAATCAGACAAAAGGTAAACACGACAACTTAAAAGTATCATTACAGATACAAACACACAAAAACAAACTGTTTTGAGGTAGTTTTTCAAAACGGTAGCACCCTAAACACACAAAAATGCCCAATTATAAGCAGTTAAATACAGATACACTGTCCCAATATGCTAAAACAACCGGGAATTTAATAAGATAACAATAAGAAGCAATAGCACCTCACCACAAAGTTCAATAAAAAACAATGAAAAAAATGTTTATAAGTTATGTAGAAAAAGAAAGAGACAATGATGTAGTATAATGTAGGCGACTGCAATAATTCAGAAGAAAAACACATGGAATAGGTAGTCCTAATTTTTTGCAACTGCGAATATGAACTATTTCTTTCAATGGCATAGGTCATGACTCCTATGTTGGCCCAAAGAAGAAAGCATTCACTCAACATCAGATAAAACCAATCATAAAAATTCAATGAGTTATTTCAACCAAAGTTACGACAATTACCACACAATTAAACCATATAAGAGAAATACTAAAGACTGAACAGTATGTAGTAGGAAAAGTTGAAGGGTTAATTAAATGAAATGACAGGGTTATATTTGGGGGTGTAGAGAATGAAGTGATATATATCTAACGGTATGGTGAAGGAAAAGTCAACCAATAGGAAAGGGTTTAAGGTAAATGAGTTAAACGTATAAAACGCAGGTGTATAAGAGAAGGAATAAGTAATTAAAGTTAACTAATTGATGGCGAGAACAAAAAAAATATTAGGTAGATGGTGAGGGTTTAATCATGTTAAGAGACTAGGTATCCAGAATTAAATTTGGAAAGTTAAGAGAAACAACATCACGAGATAAGACATCAGGTACGATATTTAATTTGCTAGGCCTATGCCCAACGTCAAAAGTGAATTGATAGATACGCAAGTGCCATCTTGCCAAACAACCTGCGGGTTATTTTAAATTATTGAGCCAAGTGAAAGCTAAGAACATTAGGTACATTGTTAAAGGAGTAAACGTGAAAGCTCTTAGATATACGTAAAGTTAAACGATTTTAAAGACAATTTCAAGGCATTCAAAGAGATTCAAATCGATATGTAAAGAGATAGTAGCAAAAGATATTCTATAAAGCATATTTTTACTGGGATGGGAAGTTCTCATTTGAGTTCTTTCCAACCCAATAAGGGAAAATTTCAACATCATTATTAAAAAATGATTTACAAATTAAAGCGACAAACTTACCCACTGAATCCTCGTCTAGATTTAAGTAACGCGGAGCGACCAACCCTTGGGTCTCGTCTCGACTTATATACCACTGGACGACCAAATTCGACAGTAAATTTCGCCTACAGATGTTAAGGTACGTCGTTGAAATATCAATAACTAAAAAAAATATGCAGTCAGACAAAATCAAACTCGCAATATGAAAGAAAAATTCCACGACACCTATACAAAAGGCATTCCAAATTTTGGAATGTTCTTTTCAATATTGCAAAAGTTATCCAGAAGTATCGTAAAAGAATTTAACTAATAACGTTAACGGAAATTTCTTTACTTTAATATTCAAAGGCACAGATATAAAGAAATGCCTTTTATTACAACATTTTAAAAGGTAAAAATATGATAATTTCGTTATTATAGGTAAGGCAAAAACCTTTATAAGACGCATTTATAGGTTATACTGGTTGAACCATACAAGGGAAAAACTTTTAAAACTATATATCCGAACAAGATAATATCTAAGGGAACAAAATATATTAGGGTAGGTCAAAATAACACTTTAAAAGACACTAAAGCTTAGGTAAAGAGGAAATCTATTTTTAGGCAAACAATTTTGTTTATAGATAGGTAAATTTCTAAGGCATTTTTTAAAAAAACGGGCTTTTAAGGTTAAGGAGAACAAACAAAGATATTTTAATTTAATATATGTAGAGAATTTTGTAATAACTATATTTAAAGATATCTAATCAATGTAAATGGTTATTTGTATACTTACATGAAAACAAATAGGGTTAGATAATTTCCTAAAGGTCATATTTAAATCCAAAAATAAACCACTCACAACAACATAATTGAAGTTAAACAAAACGCACATTCTAAATTTAGAGAAATATTATATTAGAAACACATTTTTTTAAACAACAGTTGTATTTTCAAAATGAGGGTATGCACATTTCAGTTGCCATAGCAACTAAAGTTTTTGACATTTAACAAAATAAGGCATGTTCCGAAATGCGGGTATAAAACTCAAGGTTATAGGTTTTCGGTAATTGGTTTTTTAAGTGAAAAAACTATTTTTTTTTTATAACATTGAAAATACATTAAAAGTTTATAAAAAAACAAAGGAAATTATTATAACCTAAAAACAAAGGATAAAAGACCCCAAAGTTCATAACCTCAACACATTGAAGGCGCCATCTGTTACACTTCTAAGGAAAGTTTATACGGTCGGTAATACAGTTAACGAGGTATTACACTTAGATGGTGGTACATTTAAATGACGATAGATGGTTCTTAAAAGCCTGTAATACAGTTACCAAAGTTCATAAGATACACCATGACGTCACTGATAATTTATATTGCGCCATAATTAAGAGAAGTTACATAAAGTTAGAACAATGAAAATTAGAGAATTTACTCACGTGAGGAATCCGGTATCCCGCAGGAAATCACGCTACGGTAGCCTCGGCTCCAGTGGTGTTGCTGAGCATGGACATCGGTCGTGGGCTGCTCTAGGGGTCGGATCCATCCTAAATGTAGTGGAACGGTAAGGAAGAGGTTAATTAGGAACGACAAAACAAGATAAAAGGAAATCTACATAATAAGATAAGACACGACACCAGCACGACTAGTTCACTTGAAGGTAGAAAAAGAACAGCCTAGATTTTAGGGCGTCACGGAAACACGTCCCCACTCATTGTCTAGTATTGGTATACCCCTATAGGGATATGCACACTACGCAAACTCACTACTCTGACGTATCGGAAGCTCCGCCTAGTCTATTTAAAAAGTTCCCGCGTCTCGCGTATTTGAAAATAATGGCGGGAAACTTCCGTACATTAAAACTAAACTACTAACAATGTTGAAGTGCAAATTGCACGTAACAACTTAAACTTACTTAAAATTCCAAAATTAGCAAACATTAAATACTTGAAGACACTTAATTATAATCGCAGATGTTTTAAACTTTGCACAAGATTTATTAATAACTGTATTACTTTCAACAACTTCGTTTGAACTCCCAAAATTAAAACAATTCATCGTTCAAGAAATTTTCTATTCTACAAGAATATCAATCATGCTAAAAATCACGCAGCTAGCTCCAATTAATAATTTATGTTCACAACGAAGTATTTGATTGGTTTGCCCACTCAACAATGCAAAAATCGATCTTATTAACCACATAAAAAATCCAACCATTCAAACTAGTATCACTCACATAAGCATCTTCAAACTCTAAATGTTTTCTTATATAAATATAAGATTACCTTGATACTGCGGCTTTTCATTGCAAATGTTAATTTCACTGAATATAATAATAAACTCCTAAATTACGTGTCAACTTTCATAAACTATTTAGAACAATAACAAATGTCAATTTTAGTAAAATTGACTTTTGCTTTTTAAAAAGTTCGCACCAAGATTGTTATTAAATGACTACGCCCGGAGGGTAACACATCCAGCCCGAAAGGTGGATTGTGTCGCCCGATGCGGAAATATTTCAATAGCTCAAGTGGCGTATACAAGATTGTATATTTCACTTTGCACATAAAGTAAAATATAAAACGTGATAAGTAAGTACTTGTGCTTTTGGAATTTACCTCGAATTTTGCTATATAACTATACACCTACATCATGTTGTACCTGGTGACAATAAACAGTTTGACGTTTAGATCACTGCCACATTTATTTAATAGCACGATGAGTGACCAAAAATTGCCGGAATTAATTGAAAAAGGCGCTCAAAAAGCAACCGCAAGTTTGGTACCCTGTAAATGAGGAACGTCAGCTTCATTGCAAAAAATAAAAATAGCTAGAACGCTAGTTAGTTCATGTTGCAGTATTCTACTTCTTCAATTTATATCCATTGCGTGTACCATTACTAATTTTTTTAATCACGAACTAGTATAATATAAATAAATATCTACAGATCTTTTGACGTCTAAGATTTAGATTGCTAAAGGCTATGGGTCATCTTACTCCGGTAATATTCAGTGACTGATAAACTTTCTTAGTACTCACATGTACTTGTAGAACCGTTCATATTTATGTTTATGTTATGCTTACATTGAAATTCTGCCATTTATTTTTTGTGTTTGTGTTTAACTTCAAGGTGTGAATGTATGTATGAATAGTGTTGCTTCACGATAGGAATAATGTATTCACGCTACTTGTAGGGCTGTTATTACCATATACACTGCGTTATTGAAAATGACTGAAAATTTTACAAAACTATGTTCAATGGAATTAGATACTCCCGAGGAGGACAACGTAAAAATTATTTTCAATGCGTCCGTCGGTTCCTTCCCGGGCATTCATCCTTTCACAAGCATTTTCTCCCATAAAAAAAAATTTCACTGTTGTCACATTAATGCTGGATCACTACCTTCTAATCTTAATGAATTTAATTACATATTTAAATTATGTATACACACTATATTGTCGCATCTGAAACATGGTTTAAGCCTTCTCTTCCTGTCACATTAGCGCATCTATCTGGATACAAGATAATGCGGAACGATAGAATAAAAGAGGCGGAGGTGTAGCTTTCTATATTCGAAGCGATCAGAGTATGAAGTTTCCTGCTAAATCTATTTCACTATTTAATGCAAGACCTGAATATTTTTTTGTTGAAATAATTATTAATTACAGAAAATTGGTGCTTGGAGTGGTTTATAAACCTCCGCAGGTTAGTTATTTACAAGATATTGAGGAAGGTATTTTCAAACTTTTGCTTCAATATTAGGATGTTTATATTATGGGCGATTGGTTGCGTCAAAGAATATTAACTATAGAATAAGAAGCGACACTCCCGGCGAATTGTTAGTATTTAATGGTGGAAAGAATATCTGACCTTGAAGTGTTTCGCCATTTTGCTGGGGTGCCAAGAATGGCGGTAAAATTCAAAATTATAATTCAGAAAAATTTGACATTTATTTATAATTCTGAATTATGGAATTTTTTACACTTGTGTTCCTTTTATCAGAAAAATACCAATCAATTATATCAATGAGTGGGCACAATATGCATAGTATTAGATATTTCAATTAATAAGTTTACCATATTATTGCGATTTTCTTTCTAAAAGACCTCCATTTTATTCAAGATAATATTCTAACTACAAAAAATGCGCATATACAATGCAGCCACTGAAAATTGGATACATCCTAGTAAAGAAATCAAACAAAACAATACACCTCAACATAAATTATACTTCCTTTTATATGTATATATCTTAATTTAAAAATTATTCACAATTCATAAACACAGTTAATATTAAGATTCATTTTTTGTTAAGAAATCAGTTTATGATTATTAAGGAACAAAACCAGTACACTTTAGTAAAATGCAATACAGTTTTACAATAAAATACACAGTTTATGTATTCAGACAACACAATAAATGCAAAAACGCCCTTTGCGTTCGACAATTTGTTTATAATAATTACAAAGAATATTAACTATAGTTAATATTCTTTGATAATTAGCTGTGGTTGGCTTTTATTATGGGCAAAACCTGATAAATATGGGGGTCAGTGCTCTATTGACAAGCAGATGTAACAATGGCATTCATATCTTAGAGTATATATCCTTCTAGCTCCGGCCATTTTCTTGACGAACCTGCGCACTGAACAGGATTCAGGATATTACTAGAGTGTCGCTTCTTATTCTATAGTTATTATTCTTTGGTTGCGTGTTATTGTAACTGCCAGCAGTTTAAATATTCTGCATCTTCTGCCGACACACCACGGATCACATGCATCTTCCACTATAGATCACATCATCACTACAATTACAATTACAAAAAGTTTAAGACTACTGAAAATTTCCAATGCTACAAATTTCTGCGTAACAAAACAAAACAGTTAATTAGAAATTCAAAGTTTCGTTTTTTTTTTCCGCGTGTCCACTAATAACGATGCACGTAAAACTTGGTAAATTTTAAAACGAATTAAAGGCTTCTTCAGAAAAACAGGCTTTATTATAGTTGTTATAATTACATAATTCGACGAATTTAATTCACTAAATTTCTGAAATCTGCTTCGGAGTTGTTGAGAAATATTATCAAAAATTTCTAAATATAATCTACGATAAGAAGTTACCATATCACCTATATTGTCAATTTTAATATGTTTACTTGTGGTTCTAAAGTCAAATTTAGTGTTTTGTCCCAAATTTCTTGAAAGTTTTCTCTATTTTGATTTAACTGTTTTTCAAAATTATCGATGTTTTGAACGCAGAAACTAATATCATTCGATTTAATTTGCAAAATATTAAACAAAAGGTTCGTGTAAAGAAAAATTTCTGAAAACACATTGAACACAAAATTAAAATTAAAATCCGTTTCCATCAGCTGTAAGTAGCCTCTAGAAGAATTTACCGTTTCAGGATCCTACATATCTTTATGCGCGAAATATTTTTAAACATTTCTATTAGAGCTTCACGATATTGCGACACCGTCTGTACAAGTTGTACGCTGTAATTCCAGCGTGTGAGAGCAACTCTAGGAAATCTTTTTTAAACATGTGTATATAAAGCGCGAGTTCTTTTAGTGGATTTTGAAAAAATGCAGCCATTCCATTTAATGCCGAAAAAACACTTTACAATCTTTTATAAGTCCAACACTTTGTGATAATACTAAATTTAATCTATGTGCCAAACAATAAACAAAAATGGCATTTTGAAACTTTTGTCTTACTTTTGTTAGAAAACCGCCCAAGTGTCCTGCTATTACAGCAGCTCCGTCGTAACTTTAAGCAACAAGTTTTGTACCACACTGTAGTTCTTCAATAATGTCACATACTTTTATAAACATGACATCTGCTGTTCTGTCGGCAGTTATATCCAAAAATTTTAAAACCGTTCTTGAACATCTTCGCCCAAAATTACGTAACGTATTACCACAGCTAGCTGGCTAAAATTAGTTATTTCGGTTGTTTTGTCTAAGACAATTGATACAAAAGATGCATCCTTTACTTCTAGTTTAATGCTATCCAGTACAATATCGGATACGCATTTTATTAAATCATTTTGGATTCGGTTAGATGTACCACGAAAACAGTTGAATCCCTTAAATGGGTTTTTAAGGTTTCGTCATACTTAGCAAGGATTATTGGATTCTTTATCTACACCCTTCCTTTTTACAGGTAAGAATGGGTGTACAACAGAGACTAAACAAAACTCTGGCGGTACTATCATCGACCGTTTGTGGCTGCGGTAGATTGCAAAAGACTATACCTCAGGGGTTTAGAGAACAAAGTTAAATTTGACCCAGACAAGTTATAGGGATGCAATCTAGAAAATGACAAAAGAAAATATCTTAATGCAACTTATATATTGACGTTTAGTTAATAACATTAATAAAAAAATTAAACATATACCGTTATTTTCTTACAGCCAAATTTTCATACGACAAAATCAGTAAGTGTAGTTTATATAGCTACACTCATAATTTTAAAATTTTGTCTTAAATGCTACTAGATAAGATATTACAAAATCTAAAATTATTATTGTGCTTAGACACAATTTCAAATTAACGTTCTAAACGAAAGGAAATCATAAATACACTTTGTTGTGTTTAATATTAGTTAAGAAAATTTGAATTGAACATTTAAATTGAAGATAACCACAATATGCACAAAAAGGTTTTATAAAAACTTTTCTGTTTACAAACCATAAGGTTATATAGGAAAGCAAAGATAATATTAAATTAGTTAAGGTAATCGGTAAATAAAGTTATGACTATATTTTACATGCATTATTTTTCTAGATAATTCAGCTTTAAAATGTAACACATGCACATCGTTCCATGACAAAAGTAAATAAGATAAACTTATACCTGTATTCAGGATATATGAAAGAAAACGTATAATTAAGCATTGAGGTTACGGCTTGTTCAGAACAATAGGATCTTCTTACGGTTTGTTGAGACTAACACCATCGTTGTTTATTTTGATTCTTAACCTCAAACTTCTAATTTGTAAGAGCCAATCCTTCCGTTCCATAACCATATGTTCTGTTAACGGACCATTTAATTTATTTTAGAAGGTAAATAACGGCAACATGAATTCTTGTACGATAAAAGATAATATTTGTAGGTAGTAAAATTAATACATAGGCTTAGATAGCCTAGCATAGATAATTAAATTCTCCATCAGAGAATAGTTTACAGAAGAATATATCACCTGAAGATACTTTACCAAGGAATATGTGACTGGAGGAACAGTCTAAAAATATATCTGTAATCAGCTTACCATTCATTAATATTTTGAACAAGCTATTCAGGCAGACTTTGTCGATACGTATTTTGCTAGTATTCTGAAATGATATTTATGTATGTTAAGAAGAATAAAAGAAAAGACACCTTTTACATACCAGGTACGACATCATGGCCTTAGAAAGGATATCTTTATCGGGAGACAGCATGTGGTCAAAAGACCGTTAGATATCAAGACAAACGAAAATTTGTTCTGGTTTATAGATAACCACACATTTTGAGAGAGGGGCAAACTAGGAAACCATCCTAAATGGCAGATTCATATATACACCAGTTGTGTATTTATGTACATTATACAGAGGTATACCAATTGGAAAATTACATCTGATCTTAATTATTTATATTATTTATACAAAAGAAAGATTATTAAATTAAAACCAAAGATCGATGTATATAGTGTATTATTTAATAAAACTAAAGGGAAATGTTACACAAATCAAAACTAACTTGTGATTGTAAACGGTATTAATATAAAATTAAGACGAATAAAATAGTTTTATATTGATGGAAGTGGGACCACAATGTAACATGACAAGGGAACAGTAAATTGACATGTTACATATCTTCTTGGTGACCCCTAAAACTTAGTTCATGGTTTCCAAGAAAACACGTAACGTCAATTAACCGCTTCAAGATGTTCCTATTTTTACTCACTAGGTCATTATGTTGCTTATGACTAAGTTTTAACTGATTGTCCAAACTATATTTAATACGAGACGTACCAAATATCTTTTGTGAAGGAACGAAATTAAATGTTCTTTGCTATTAGTGGGTCTTTTAACATTTTGATGGAAGTTGGTTAGTTATCTTTTCCTGATAAAATCTGAGAATTTTTACCTTACCTGGTTAATATTTCGAACCGCAAATGGTTTGTTACCCACTCTTTCGTAAAAACTATCTTCGAGATTTTATCTTATCTAAACAATGCTCTAAATCATAAATAGCTAGGTACCTGTCTTTTTTCGGGAATTATCTTTAATATTACCTTATCTTATCATCGCTGTAAAGCAAATAAACTAGCTATATATTTCTTATGGAAAAATATATATGAGAGCTTGTTTTATCTATTTAATGTTCCAAACCTTTTGTATTTATTACCAAAGGTAGGACTTATTGTAAAAAATAAAGACTGACCTGTTTTTAATTTTGTATTTGGTAGAATAGGTTTAAGGAATTTTTATCGTTAATGCAGTAATATAGGCTAATTTTTAATTTGACGTTTTTACTGCTGCAACGTATTTTGTCTTTATCTTGCCAAAAATCTATATGAAATTTGTTTAGTTTAAGAGAATACCTTAAAGATATTAATGAAAATCTGAATGCAAAAAATATTCAATAAAAAAAGATTTTTGTATCTAGTTTTATAGTGAATTTAAGTGTTAGTCCTAACTGTTTAAGTTTCGTACTCCTTTATTAAATTTGTGCGGTCCGAGTGGCGGCGAACAATACCTTTGCGGGCTTAGAAAATGTAGCATGAATATCGGGTGGCTACTTATTTCCGTTTCCTGGTATTGCAAGGATTTCTGGTTTAAAACCAGGTGCCTTAGGTCATTATTTAAGTTTTCTCATGTGATTTCGTAAATTGTTTTTGAGCCTTTACGATGTTCTTTTGGCTGCACAAAGTTTCGTTTTAGTATTAGGTACAGATTTGTTTAATTCGAAAAAGGAATGCTTTTTCCCATTACTAATTTAAGTAGGTTACTACGTTAGATTTTGGTTTTGGTTCTATTGACAAAGCTTTACTTAGTTTATGATGTAATATTAAATAATAATTTCGTTAGTATGGAAAATTGTGTCATGTTACAAAACGTATTTATGGTGGTGACACAATTAATGAATAAAATTTAACGTTAATTCGTACTATAAGTATAGTGGTCTGCGGTTTAATAACCAGGTCGCTAGCTGTATTATTTAATTTTAATCTTCGATGCTGAGTTTCTACAAGTTGAATTATAGACTTTAATGCGATTGTATACTAAGTTTAATGGCTCGCACGGAACCAGTTTCATTTTAGTATTCTACAGACTTTTACTCAATATGAAAAAGCAATGCTTTTCATTATCGGTAATTTAAGTAGTTACTTTACGTTTAACAAGTATTTAATTATTCTAGGTATCTCAATGAGAAAAGTTGATACCCATTTAATTTGCAAACATAGTATTATGTCTTAACTGCGGTTTCATAATGTTGGAGACCGATATATGAATAGGCTCATGTCAACATATATTTAAACCGAAAACTAGAAAACTGTTATTAATTGTGTTAAAGGGACAACAAGTTTATGAATGCTATTGTAAATCAATTAACAATCTGTTAACTAAAGTACTTTAAAACTATTAAGTGGCAAGTAGAATGTCGTTTGCTTTCCTATTGGTCAACAACCAATGAGATTAAGCAAGATTAAACTGGTTACCTTCAGTAGATTTAGAATTAGTATAAATTAGGTAGATTTCGTTACTAATGTCAATTCACTGTTTTTGTTGAGAACAACCAGCCTGCGGGTTAAGAGGAAGAATATCCTGATAGTGTTTAAAGCAACATATAGTAAATGTGATACAGCTAATTATTTTTTAGATGATGACCTATAGTGGTCGAAATACTACTAGTAATTTAAATATTTGTGGTAAAGCTTTTATTTAATTTTATTTAAATCGTGCTCACAGTGTTCCTATAGATTATTAACAATCAAGTGCTTAAACTTGTTGGTTTAAAATTGTGTAGCACAAATGTCAATTTCAAGTACTTTTTTAAGAACTTATTTAAGCTGAAAATAGAACATGCTCTATTTTTCCTTCAAGTAACTTATGGTGATTTTTACATGTACCAACATAACCAACAATTATTAAATTTGTTCCTATTTTCTAAGTTTCGAGGTTATAAACGTAAAATAAATAATAACGTTAAATAAAAGTAGGCGTACAAAGAATTTGTGTGCCATCATTAATATAATAATATTGATGATGAATAAACTAAAGAAAAAGTGTGTAAAAAGAAGATGGTGGATTAAGCCTTGGTTAGAACCACATAGAGAAAACTTAAAATTGGTGCATGAGAATTTCATTAAGCATGATCCAAAACAATTTAAATTGTTTTTGCGTATGGATGAAGAGCTTTTTCAATTATTATTAAATCAAATTGCTCAACATATTACAAAACAGGACACTTTTATGAGGCATCCGATATCTGCACGAGACAAGTTGACTATAACATTAAGATTCCTTGCAACAGGTGAAAGCTATCGTAGGCTGATGTATTCATTTAGGGTTAGTGAATCTACAATGTCGTTGTTTATTCCTCAAGTATGCAGAGTGTTATATGAAGTACTACGAGAAGAATATTTAAAAGTACATTTACTTATTATAATAATTAGAATGTCGATTTATATTTTACTTTGTAGGTACCCTCGACTTCAGCTGATTGGTTAAATATATCCCAAGAGTTTTATTCTATTTGTAAGTTCCCTAATACCATTAGCGCTCTTGATGGTAAACATATCGTCTTTAAAGCTCCAAGAAGTGAAGGATCAACATACTTTAACTTTAAAAATGAAAATAGCTTAGTTTTACTAGCCTTAGTGGATGCTCACTACAAATTCATATATGTTGACGTGGGGACTAATGGTCGTGCGTCTGAAGGAGGAGTATTTAGTAAGAGTTCTTTGTATACTGCATTAAAACAAAACTCTTTAAATTTACCAGAAGATAGACCTTTATCAGGAAGGCAGATACCGGTGTCCCATGTGTTTGTTGCAGGTGCTGCATTACCACTTGCCAACCATTTAATGAAACCTTTTCCATTCCGCAACATCACAAAAGAACAAAAATTCTTTAACCACCGATTGAGTGGAACACGATATGTTGTTGAAAATGCATTTGGCATTTTAGCTAATAGGTTTCGGATATTTCTAACAGCAATAAATTTGGCACCTAATAAAGTACAAACAATTACACTAGCTTGTACTGCATTGCACAACTTTTTAATAACGTATTCACCAAATTATATTAGTGATGGCGAAGAAAAAGACAAAAACTTTATTTTCAAATATGCATTAGCTAGACAAGTTGGAAATCGAGCTAACAACACAGCTTTATATAATAGAGAGGAATTTATGGAATTTATAAATAATGAAGGAAAACTGTAATTAAACTTTATTTATAGTATTTGAAATTAATTTAATACAATTTACTAATTAATCGCTTTCTTCGGCTTCCAATTCATTATATATCATGGTAATGATGTTAAGCTTTAATTTCAGCAACCTCTTGTTTTTAACCCTATGTAACTATAAATTATAATTATTAAAATTTAATTTGCAATGCAAGTTGTAAAACATACTTTCCATATACTTCGTAATGGTCGACAACCTCTCGTTGTGTTGCATTTAATGCATCCACTGCAGCTGCTAGCACTGATTTAGCATCTGGTTCTCTTTCTTGTCGCTTACGTTTTGCACTTACAAGTCTAGTTGATGGTCCAGTCACAGAGCTACAATTTGATCTAGACGAGATGTTGGAAGGTGATCGAATTGCATTTTGAGATTGTTACTTTGTTCCTATCTCAACAAAACTAAACACCTATTTTGTAGCCTAACCTTAGAAATATTACAACCCTTAAGTGATTGGAGCCCCTTAATAACTTCTGCAAATTGATGAAAAAATTGACAAATGTAAATACACTACAGATTTAAGTAAATATTGAGTTTAAATTGTGTGAATTTTAAGAACTTTTATTTATTCATTGCGTTCTTCGTATATAAATCCGTAGCCGTTTGACGGCAACGACCCCATTTGCGGCGTAATAAAATACACACGGGGGTTAAACATAATATGCCTTAAGATCAGTTTATGATAAGTTGAACAGATGAAGTTAATAATAATATTGTCTTAAAAATGGTTCAAACAAATAGAAGTATCACACATTAAGATATTTATTCTATGCACATAGAGCATACGTTTTGAACGTTATCAACGAGTCTTTATTTAATAGCTTTACGTTCTACATAATGAATAACGTACAAAAATAGTGCTTAGTTTGATGCACGCTTATCATTAAATGGAACCAGATTAAGACGTAGCATCCATTCATTAGAGATTTCAACATTCCGTAAGAGTAGCCAAATTTCATTTGTGACAAAAATGAAATGGTCAGGTTATATCGTCTGGAAATGTTTTTCGAATTTCTAAAATCCATTACTGTTTAGGTTAATTAAGATTTGTATTTGTAGGAGGTGTCCTATGATTAATATCTGTTTTCCAATGCATTTTTTTGCATAGATTTTAAAGTCAAAGAGGTTGTACAAACTTGGTTTTTGTAAAGAGAATTATTCAAGAATACCTTCTGGTTTATAACAATATCTATGCATTGCGTTGATTCTTTTTGACAAGAGTTGCTCAACAGAGAAATATATCAAACTCTAAACTTTTGACACTGAATGGTGCTATAGCAGATCAGGATTCTTTTACTGATCAGGTGAACCTCTCTAAGTAGTTACATGCCGTAATGGTTTTACAGAAGTGGCAACGTAACTATTTATACAAAGTTTTACCTCACCCAAAGCTAGTTTTACTGCCCTTGAACGAATCACATTTGAAAGTTTTTTTGACAAATATGTAATAAACGCGTACACAAACATCAATCCAGACAAGAACAATACCACCTACCCGCAAGCTTCGATCCTTTTGTCATAAAGACTGGGCTATAATTTTTCAGGAATTTTTTTTGAAAACTGATCAAAAATTTGTTTTTGCGAAATAAATGATAACAGTAGTAGTCGTAATATACGCAGACGTTCATTAAAAATTCAACAAATTTGTAAAATTCTAATAAATCTTGGTACTGTGCTATTGCTTTTTATTACAAATAAATGTCTTTGACACAATTTGTACTTATCCAAGCAGACAATATTCAATAATATCGATATTTACAGCAATATCGAATATATTAGATACTCTTTAAATGCTTTAATTTACTTAAATATTATGTTACATTGCTCCTTTTCTAATCAAACCGAATAAACTCTTTTACTGCTTTTTTTAAATCTAGTATCATGAAGGAGCATGGGATAAAGTTTTCGATACAAACCTTAAGGCAATATTTCTCTTTATGAAGGAATTCTACTCATTATTTAAACTACGAGGAGGCGGTGTTGTCGTACTCATATCATCGTTTGGAGCATTTCAGCCGACATTGGTATATTGAGTGGCATAGTTTATAGGTAAAACGTAATTGTCGTTTGCCATTTTAGAATTTTGGATTGGGAGCATATGCAGTAAGCAAAACAGGTCTATTGGGTTTAACCAAAGTCCTAGCTCATGAATGTGCTACAGAAAACATTAGAGTAAATGGTGTAGCACCAGGTATTATCAAAACAAAGTTCGCTGAATATGTGAGTATGTTTAGATTTAAAAATTAAATGTCTAGTTTAAGTGATGATTGAAAATCCTGCAGTACGATTTAAATCGCACACTACTTCTAACTATATATTGATGTAATAAGGCGGTCATTGAGGGGTCATTGAACGCCAAATTCTATAAAGAAAAACCATCCGAAAGGAAAGAAAAACGGAGAAAAGTAAAATTTCCCTATATTAAATTTTTTCACCCTGTATACACGCATAAGCGTATTCCATTAGCACACTTTTTGACACATACAGTATTACTATACCATTTGAGAAAAAGCCCAACTTTAAACCTTGTGTAAATAATAATTTTCTAGAAAAAAAATTGTTCTTGTTGCATTTACCGCAGAAAGCGTTTAAAAACTATCAACTTTACGTATTTATAAAGCAAAGCATATTTTCCGTGTGTAGATATTCTTTAAAAAACCTCCACTTTAAGAGTACTAAATAAAGTTTATGTCTAATCATCAATAGACGGAATACGTTAATTTACATCTATCAGCTTTACGGACACTAAATAAATTTCGGTGTCAAAGTATATCATTTAAAACAAAAGTAATTGCATTCGTTCTCGTTAAAACCACCTCTTTATGAGTTTTAAGTGAAACGTATTTTTTTTTCAAAGAAGTTAGTTTCGAATTAATTCTAGAATTTTCAAATGTCTACGTTATTTAATACAAGAATACGGCATATCTTTTGAGAAAATTCGATATAGTCATAAATAACTCGTAAATATGCTAGGAATAGCTAATTGCTTCGCGTAAATGAATAAATGCTTTAATTCCAGGAAGTGCTACTATCAGAAAAGTTTTCAAATAAAATAAATAACGCTCTTAATAGTTCTAAGAGAGAGATAGCAACGGATATACTTTGATGCATCAACAAATAATGGGAGACGCTTTACGACTTTATGCTAATACCTAATTAAAACACGAAATCTGGATAATTATTACATCATCCAGTGGCTAAAGCTTTGAAATAGATTTACAATGGTGGAATTTTAGTATATAATACGGAATTGAACTGGAACAGGATTAGTCATTCATTTATGATAACATCAAGCAGCAGTTTCGAGAAAAAATTAATTCTTTAATTTATTTTATGACATGCAATATATACGTTTCGAATAATTTGTTATTTAATTTGCCGGAGTTTCACAAGTAACATAAAACTGCATAATTTTTTAGTATAATTATTTTTAAGAATATAACGATAACTAAACGATATTCGACATAAATAATCTTGGTACAAAAACACTACCAATTTTAATCTATTAAAAATAAATGCGCTTTGCAAGCTGAAATTTCTACGTTAAGACTAATTGAAAATGAAGATTTAAAAAAAAGTCAGGAAGTATTCAATGCGGTTAAATATAATGAAAAAAAAGATTGTTATAAGCGCTATTTGACAATACCAAGTGTAAGTATAATTTTGTTTTGTTTTTTTGTAACCTGATAGGATATTTGGGTAAATTAAGCTAGAATAAAATTTTAATTTTGTAAAAATTATATGTTAAGGGAATAATTTCCAGCAAGTTTGAGTCAGACTTTGAAGCATTTTAACCTTTACTAAATTTGTTGTCCAGCGTCGTTGGCCAGTTACCCTGACAATTGAAGTAATAAAAAGATAGATAAATAATCCCGAGAATTTTAATGAGAATTTTGTATTTTACATAGGGGATGTTTGGGTTCTGTAATTGTTAACAAGGATTAGGTGAGGATTATCTTAATAAGTAAGTGGGTAAAATTACCTGTTTAAGCTTAAGCTGTACATTGTTTTTATAAGCGTAATTTACATTTGTTAAATGTAAGCGATTTTTTAGATAATGTGTATAAAGAAAAGATGCTTTTGAATGTTTAGAAGACTGTTTTTAGATGTTTCTTGAAATTTTGTGTTTCATTTCTTTTGATAAAATCCACAATGTATTTTCCACTGAACTAGCCAGGCAAGAAAAAAACACGGTAAGGTAGTAATATCATACTTTCTATTGCATTATCATTAATACAAATCAGTTATACGTATAAGGCAATCGTTTCACAGCAATAGTGTACCCAGTGATAAGAGGCTGGTCACAGAAATATATATTATATATAAATACAATATTAAGGTGTTCTGATAACGGCCTTTCGATAATATATTATTTCCATTAATCTCGGTATGTACGAATTCGAAATTGCACATATATATATATATATATATATATATATATATATATATATAGTGTGTTAGTTCTGTCGGTGATGTGACGAGGAAAAATTTTTTGTGGTCTACATTTAAGTATAAAAATGCCTCTTGCATGTAGTTTTCGGTAATCCTAGTAATATTACTCCATTTTTAGTGCTTTTACTGTAGGTGTTCCATAGTCAATATACATACGTTGATAAAATCCCATCTTCGTAGTTTAAAAATATAAGCTCCACTCTAGTCAATGGACTAGTCTATTATTTTATGTTTTTTAAAAAATAGTTCTATTGATGAAAAATTGGGATTATGTACTCCAAAGCAAAACGCAATATTGCATTTAGCATAACATTTAATTAAGATCTTACGTTTCGGCAAAGGTTTACACCTTTTTCAAAGATACTGCAAAAAATTGACATATAGCGTGTCAGTTAGTAAAAGATTAAAAATATTTACTTAAAAGTTGTTATTGCAGAAATACATCTATTGTTAAACAACACTAACATTGAAATGGTGAGGCTCCAAATTAAAATAACAAAATGGAGCAATCCATAGGATGTAGAACGTCATTTCAAAAGTAGGTTGTTATTAATTCATATTTAAGTGTCAAGTGACAAGAAATGATTGAAACAACTTTGAAAACAATGTGTGAATCATATGTAGCCTATTAAGTTATAGCAAACAAGCTAATTATGTGACATTCGAGTTATTATTAAATGTTTGGTCATTTCTTTGAAATCCTGTACAAATTTTCTTATATGGGATGCAAATTTTGTTTAAAGAAACATAATACATATTGTTGTGATACTGTAGCAATACCCCTATGCGCCCTTTTTACGAATTAAAAGGTATAAATTTTTAATCTCTCAATTTTTGATTTTTAATATATAATTTTAATTGCGTCAGCTAGCTCAGTTTATGAATTACGCACGGAGCTTGCGACAATACGACAAACAAAACCTTTAAACCTACCATCTACCTCTCCTTCCTGTTTTAATCTTGAAACCAAAACACCATTAAGCACAAATTATTATAATGTTCTCAAAAATATTTACAACGTATCAAAAAGTTAAAATTCTTTAACTGGAATTTTCTTCTAATAATTGAATCAATAAATTTAATAATTATTAATATCGTATCGTATTATCGTATCCTACCCTTCTATTTCTTATATCTCCAACTTTTTTTTCCAACAAATATCTTTCTTCCTCTACTATTTTTATAACCTATTTGTTATTAGCCTTGTCTGTCCATTCTATCATCCTTATATATATATATATATATATATATATATATATATATATATATATATATATATATATATATATATATATGAAGCACAACATCAGAAGGCTTCTATCTCTTTCTGTCTGCTCTTGCCACTGTCCCTATTTCATAGATGTACTGTGCTGTGCTCCACACATGTGCTTTGAACAGTTTTTTTGTCTCTATGTCTGTTGTCTTTGAGCATATCCGCTGTTCTTTCTTGTTTGATGTAGTTCGGTCACCTTGTTACGTTTATTTCCGGCAGTAAAACCGTATCCGGTATTTGGTTATTACATTTACATAAATTCCCTTTCTATTCTTAAATTCTCCGACAATACCCTATATAGTGTACCTGTTCAGTATAAGCCCGCTTGACATAATTTTAATTCAAGTCCACTTTGCTTTTAAAACGAAAATTTATTCGATAAGTTAAATAGTCAATACCTTGTTTTAGGTATCTGTTAATTTGTTAAACATTCCGATAACGTATAATTGCTATTTCTTGTGTTTCCCATTTAAAAAACTTGTCGAAATAATAGATCCTACTATTATTTGATAGCGTGTTTTCCAGTTTGCTAATCGCGCTTTCGATAACGCGAGGATTGCAGTTCAAACTAGTGTTATTTGAACTCGTTTTGAATTTGATTCTGCAGCTTGTGCGGTGAAATATTTTCTACATTATTCCTCACAGTACTTCAAAAGCAATGCACGTTTTTTTGTTCGACAATTAGGAGGTATCTTGCGTGTGTTGCTCTTAGCTGGAGGCGAAATGGGTTCTTTCTTTATGTGGATCCTGACTACCATAGCGTTGCTGTGCTTACTCACTTCCGACGGATTGCAAGCTAAGTATCCAGACACATATAGGTATACAACTTGTTTTCTTTTGTGTATATCAAGGGCTTATTTCGTATCAGCGTTTGGTGTAGTTACGTGATAAGACACGTGACACTGTTGGACTACTATTCGTTGCTGTGAATCGATATTATCGCTTTACAGGTGTGATGTACCTTTGTTAAAAATGTTTGACAGATATACGCTTATTCTTTTCTACTGATTGGGTTATTTTACAAACGGTATTATGTACAATTTAAAAGAATGTTGGACAAAAGATCTCACACGTTAATTCTTTCCTACTGATTACGTTATTTTACAAAAAGCATTAGGTGCAATTTAAAAAAAAAGTTTGATAAAAGCTCTCACATGTTTATTTACTACTGATTAGTTATTTTATTTTGTGTAAAATACGAGATGCGCACTTCGTATCTAAAGTACAAAATTGTTCGTATCACATAATTGTTTGCTTTGAAATAGTAACGCTTAATTTATTGCTTTTGCTTTTTTTGTACAGAATCCTTTATTTATTTTTTTTTGTTAATAGATAATCTTGGGCGACGTGCTTTTGTTTTTGGTTTTCTTGGTATGTAGGTGAATCTCCCCACTCTCCGCGTTTGGTAGTTAGCCTGGTATTTACTTTTCTTCCGGCTACGTTTGGGTATGTAGCCACCTTCTATTGTTTTACAGTTATATACCCTGTTTCTCCGATATTTAGTGGTATGTGAAGGGGGGTGAGCAGCCTGTGGCTGCAAAATTCCCCAGCATTTGAACATTTGTCGAATTAATAGTTTTTTCAATATAACATTTCGCACAATCAACATTAGTTAAAAATATTTTACAATCTACACCTGTAGTTGTTTATAATAATCATCAGATTTAAGTGCGCTTATTTTTTCGTAATTAGATTTTCCGTCTTTAAACTAGTTGGCCGCGTACCTCCACTTGTTTATGTTCTGAGCTAGCCTACACATATTCATTGTTTCTGTATTTAAGTCTCTGAACATCGATTATATAGATGTCAGTATATGTTTACGAAATGCAATTCTGCTTCGACTATTTAAATTAACATCAAGATGGTCTACTTATATTGCATCCATACTCCCATAAGAATTATCTCCTCATCAACTTTCTAGACGCATCACGACCGTGAACACATACTGAATTGAAACCTATGTTCTTTAACTTATTGCTTAAGCAAACCTATTGTGATTCAGAACCGTTCATTTACATTTCCAATGCTCCACCCGTAGATACTACATTGGTCAGGAGGCGAGTTTTTTGTTGCCTGGAAATTTAGAATTTTGCCGAACCCTTGCCGTTCCAGGCAAGGTAGGGATCTTTAACGTGCGTGACAACACTCACACACGGGGCCTCTATTTAACCTTTCATCCGAACGAGGGCGTAATTTTTGTGAAAAATGCTCACCTGCCATTTTTTAAGCAGTCGGCCGTGTCGGGATTTGAACCCGGGACCTTGGGATCCGTAGTCTTACGCTTACTACATTGATCCACGGCGACGCCTGTGATTCAAAACCGCTCGAATTTTTGCAACCGACTGACATACCGGCTGACCGCCTGACCAATAGACCCACCGACTAACTTGTACAATGTTTTAGAAGGGTGCACACTGTTTGGTTTGAAAACGGCCTATTGTGTTTTTGCATGTACGCGTTTTGGTTTGCATCCGGTCCAATGCTCTTTTACGTGCATACAGTTTCTTTTTTAACTACACCCATGAGCAAATTTTTTATAGGTTCAAATTTTTATAGAATCAGAACGGTTGACCGATCTTTACAACGCTTCAGAAAAGTGCTCACACTTTGATCTGAAACCGGCATAATTATTTTTGTTTGTACGCACTTTGGTCTAAAAGCGGCACAATGTATTTTTGCATGTACGCACTTTGGCCTGAAAATGGCATAATATAGGTTTAGACGTCAGTGTTTGACCTGAAAGCGGCTTTTACCTACTATCAAAGCCAAAGATACAAGTTTGAATTCTGTCCAGGATCCTATATTTTCCATTCTCCAATTACTAACTCGATTTGAAATGATAATTTAGGATTTGCATAAAAGTTTAGGTTATTATTGCATCTTAATAACTAATGTAACACTGATAATCAGTTTACCTTGTGCAATTACTACATCCACAACAGCTTTTCTCTAACAAACAATATCTTAAGTATAACATCTCTAAAAACAACTTTCTCTCAACACAAACCTTAAATATTAAAAATAGAGGCCAAAAGAACCACAACCGTTTTGCTTTACGAGCAAAATCTTAAATTTAACATCAAAAATAAAACTTCTGGATAATCAATTACTTTTACTAAAATTAGAGTACAAATCTCTTTTTATAATAATTAGGATGAGCACTCACAAATATTTATTTCTTAATTTTCATTTCAAAAACAACTCTCTAATTAACTATTACTAAGTACAAAATTTGATAACAAAGTGAAAATAAAAAATCTATTGACTGCTTGATCAAATTTTTTTTAATGCACGCTTTTACACGTATTATAACACTGTTAAAGTAAACAAGTTATTTAATTATATAATTAAAGATGGAACTCTTCGAAAAACACTCTCCTTCGCACAGAAGATACAGAAATACCATTACTTTTATCTTAGAACACTATTTCTTTGTCGTTAAGTTTATGTAATAAGAACGAAGACTTTTTCAATCACGGTCCGTATGCATTTATAGTCTATGTACCGAGTGTTTTCAAAAATTCGCTTTTCTCCATACAATTTTCTCAAGTTGACGGCGTTGGATGTTTAGGAGATGATCTTAGTATAACCTCTCATAATATATATATATATATATATATATATATATGTGTGTGTGTATATGTATATATATATATATATATATATGTGTATATATATATTATAATGGTTTTAAAAGATTAAAAGTAAATGTAAACGAAGCAATTTCAAAACACCCTGTATAAAGGAACAACCAGAATTTACGGGCGAAATTTATTCCAGTTAGTTCATTTTTAAGTAACAGGTATTAACAAAATTTTACAAATAATGATTAAAATTTAGTAGGTTTGCCAAAGAAATAAAATGTTAGAAGCCAATGCCATTAATTTATTAATTTAATTGAGTTTAATTGAACGGTTATTTACGTATAATATGCATAAAAGCGTGTAAAAATCAATAATACCAAGGTAAAACGCGTTGCTAACAAACAAATATATCGGTGGAATTGAAATACGCTGAAATCCAACTTGTAGAAGTGTTGTGTTAAAATGTTCGTTTAAAATTAAACACCTGCGTGTTTTGTAAATGTCAGCTTCCAATTATTTTTGTAGATAAAGCTACAAGTTTCAAAGAATATCGGTAAACCGTCGAATGTGTTCGCAGTAAATACTAACGAGGGGTGATTTAAAGCACGTAAGGGTCCACGTGGGGTTAGATAGCAGATGGTCCGGAATATCGATTTTCTACCACTCAAACCAGGTTAGAAAGAGACAGAAAACGCATAAGCAAGGGACAGCGTGAGATAGGCGGGAGTTGTAGAACGTCAGTAAATATACGATTGGTCGATATTGGTAGTTGGACGCGAGACAAATACGAGCATAGTGTATATTAATTTTCAGAAAATATCGTAACGGCGCGCTGAAATTTGCGGACTTAGAAATCGGTTGAGCAAAATTTTAAAAACGTGTTGTTGTAGATGGGGATTTCGGATGAAAGGCGGCCAGGAGGTGGCGGCCTAAGTTGTATACATGATTTTCGAAAACGTGGCGAAGGCCCTTAATATTTCGATCGCTTCAGACGACGTATGAAAGTTATCACGAGCTTGTAAGTAGAAGAAAATTATTTTAAAGTATATTGCATGGTGTTAGCCTCATAATTTGTACGGGGTTTGTGTGCCGAGATTACATTTTTTAATTGAGGTATCACCTATAATTTTTTAACAAGCTCGTGTCGTGACGTTAAGTAACGTGGATTAAAGTAAATAATTGTGAAAGACGTATAATTAATTTGGATTTGGAAATTGGATACACCGTAAAGGCAGCGCTAGCAGCTCAACTTACATAGGGTTCTTCTACTAATAGCTAGAAGTGGCCTGCGAAGCAGAAAAAAAAACAAATACCATCGACCACGGAGCAGATATCTTCCAGAAATTCCAGGTAACGCTTTGAAATTGTGGTTATAAACTATGAATATTGAGTGACGTATGAGAGTGATTTTGAAGGTAGTGTGCGTTATTTTGCGTATTGAACATAATACATATAACTAACTTTATTATGGTATTTAAATAGAAATCTAAAGGTGTATATAAAGCTTATTAACGTTCCATCAGGAAGTTAAATTTTGTGAAGAGTACATGGGTGTGTTTTTTTTGTTGTAAGAGTATTCATAATTAACTGGGTTATCATGAGCTCACCATACTCCAGAGTTTACTTAGATTTAAAATAAATTATATAAAAGGAATGAGAAATAAGGTATTATTCAGGGCCCATTTACTCCGGGTACATTCTATGTGGTTGATAATTTAAATTAAAATACTGGACATTACAAAATATGATTTATTGAGGTGTAACTTGATCACTGAAATGTGGATAATATTGAATTTTATATGTAAATAGTGAAAAATAAAAGATTGTATGTTTGTTGTATTTTGTGGTTTTATTGGGAGTGTGCGTGAACGTTAGAATATGAGAGTGAATCTAGATATCCAAGAGGAGGTCCAACTGAGCTAGCCGGAAGCAGTTGAAGAAGGCAATTCAACCGAGGAAGAGAAGAAAACGGGTAAGAAATTATATATTTTTTTGGAATTATTTAATATTTGAAAAATTTGCTATTATGTGCAACTTTCGAGTTTGAAAATTAAAAACAAAAATTTTCGAATATATTTTTATCGGTGAGGCATTTACCCGAGTTCATATATATATATATATATATATATATATATATATTCCTGTGACAACGCTTGGGGTTGGGGTTTGTCCAAATTATACTGTGACTTGGGTACACCGATGCCATTATTATCATCCTTTCTTTACTTTTCTTTGCTGGGTTAGCTTAATGAAAATTTTTACTGTGGTATTTACCAAATGAAATAAAACAGCAATATCAAGAAAATCTATATATTCAAAAACATGTTTCTTTTATACAAAACAGTTTATAAAACAATTCTCAGTTGCAGTTCATACAAAAAACAATTAAAATTCTTATCTAGTTTTTGCTAACAGATACACAATCCTTTTTAATTAATAGGTGGGTAATTTTCTGATCCTTTACTATCTTGTTAGTGATTTGCCAATAACTGTCACGGATAATTTATTAAAGTCAAGATGCTGCAAACTTTGACCTCAAAATTTGATTCAAATTATATCCTTTACAAGTAATAAAATGACAACTTATTCTAAATTTAAATTATAAAATATTCCATTATTTTTATAATTAACAACCAAAGAACCAAAGTTTTATAGTTGCGAAAAATAGCACTTATCAAAATGTTATCTCCAAATTAATAATATTAAATATCTCCTAATGCCATTTTACATTGATGTTAAAATCTCAGTGTACAAGATAGTCCAATTCTTTTAAATCACCATTTAAAATATTAATTTTCAAAGCGCATATTCTATTTTTAATTAACCAACTTTAGAGCGGCTCTTGTATCGAAGAATGTTCAATATTCATTACAAAACAAATTATGCTTCATCAAATAATCGCAATCGTTAACTTCTATGTTTAAAACTCAAATTTATAAGTTTCATATTTATGCAAAGTTCTACGGTGCCCATTGCATATCGTAATATTACAAATCGCTCAAACTTATGCGTTCAAATATTTACTCAAAGCTACATACTGCTTAGTTTAGAACCGAAATATAACGCGAATTAATAAATGAATCCTCCTAATATAGTTTTGGATTTTATATAAAAATTATCTCTATACGTCATATTTTCGAGATTTTTTTTTATACACTTGCAAAATTAGTCACCTAAGTGATATAATTTTTCCGCGAATTTCACGGTTTTAATGGTCTAATTTATATCAAATTTATGATTTGTGTTTTATCGTAAAACGCTCTGCTTATCCTTGTGTAATGCACGAATCTGCTACTATCTCCGTCTTTCGGATTGTAGTATATAAAGTAGTTGAACTCGGTTCCATTTTACGACTTTATAATGGGCGCAGGTTTCTATGTATTGAGGCGTTCATATATTTATGCGAACTAATTGGCTTTTAATGGTATTTTTTAGTAAAAATTACGACATATTTGTCTATTAATACAGTACCAGAGAATTCTAAAATAATGTTGTGTTTGCAACTCTTAAAATGAAGTTAAATGATCTACACACAGGAAGATAATTAAAGTACGCGTTTGCTTTTTTATGGTTGATTTGTATACTAATAAAGTACGGCTCTCAGTATAATTACACAATTAATTAAAGCTTAAATTGTTTCCTTAACGGTTTTGAAAATGCAAAAGGATTTGTATTGATTTGTATAGTGTTTGGATGCATATTTTTAAAGAAGCGTTATTTTCAACAAGAATGAATGTAATTTTGTTATAAAGTGAAATTGCTTTAATTTAACACTATTCTATATCATTTACGGCGAATGAATCGTGTATATTTTTATGGTAATGAAAGGAAGCTCTTTTTTAAGGTGACGATTAATTGTCTACACAGTGAATTTTAATGGATTTGTATTTAGAATGAAAACTTTTTATTAAAAAGACTCAATTTACAGACACGGAATAATAATAAAAGTACGCGTTTGCTTTTATATCTACACGCTTGTATTATTTATGAAATTGGGTTTCCATACCTCTCGTGACTTTTTTATCATAATATAATATATATATATATATATATATATATATATATATATATATATAATACAGTTTGGAGATAATGACCTTGCACAAATACGATATATTATTAATGGGTTTGAGGTCAGCTGGAGGAAAGTATACTCTTTTTTAAGGCCTAAATTTTCGAATCTATTTCAAATTCTTGATCACATGCTTTAAGGTGAGGATATATATTAAATTAACATAGATATTAAATCGAAAAATCTTTTTAAAATAATGTTTGCTTCAAGTTGTTGTATAAAAATTGTATAACTTGTATAAATTATATATATAATAATATATATATATATATATATATATATATATAATATATATATATATATATATATATATATATATATATATATTAGCATTAGTTTTGTCATTAATTTAAAGCAGTCATAGAGACCAAGACAAACAAAAATTTTTAATCAATCTGTGGTCTAAAATGATTGGTAAACTACAAATGGACGCACAAGAAAAGTATTTAAACGGTTGTAGAACCACTGTAATGTTGGCTATGTCATGATTCAAATACACACTAATATCATCTTTTAGGGTTGACCAACCAAGTCATGACCGTATTCAAATGTAAACTAGTGAAATGCTATGAGTGTAAGCTGTAAAACGAAATAACCAAATGCACTTTAAGCTGTTACTAAAGTCCGTTAAAATTTTTTTTAAAACACAGAAATTTTGATGGTAACCACAACAAAAAATAAAATTTCATTTTGCTGATTTGGTCGACTGTATTAAGTTTCTTACCCCTTAGTCTGTAGGTTTTGGCAATTAAGAAATGATCCACTTTAAGTTGATTGTACTTTTCACTCAACGATGCAAATCCATTACCTCTTTTTGTAATAACTTAAATGTTGTGTTGTGACTTAATTGTCATAGCACTAAGTTTTAGGTAATTAGAAATATTATGTAGTTTAGTGAATTGCGTGAAGGTGGTGGTCATTTTGAACATTTGTGAAATCAATTACGTGCGCGATGTGATTCAGAATAGCTCTAGCATAGGTGAGTTATTTTTATAAACATGTAATAAAACAGCAGTTTTAAAACTTTTGCTAGTTGAACTAAGCCGAGTATTTAAAAACCGGCCTAAGAGTAAAATGTCTTAAAGGTTTTTGTTTAGCTAATCAATCTCGATCACCTCAATTTAATGACATAAAACTAATGCCTCCCTATATATATATATATATATATATATATATATATATATATATTGCTGTGAATCGTCTGGGTTCGTTCGCCTAATAAAAGATGCTATGATGGATGTTTCAAAGCCTGTGTCGTCTTATTATTTTTGCTTACTCTCTGATTAATAAAACCTCTATAATCATACATCATATTTATAATAATACGAAATATTCCTTTACAAACAATCCTTCAAATACAAATTAATACATCCAAAACAGCTTTCTCTAACCAACAATATCTTAAATATAACATCGATGAAAAATAACTTCCTTTTAACGCATATTTCATATATTAAAAATATAGTCCAGAATCTTTCTTTCACATCTATGATGATCACTCATTTATTCTACACAAATCTTAATCTCGTAATTATCATTAATAAAAAACTACATAATTAAAGCTTCCTTAATATGTGCAAAGTTTACTTTAATAAGTTATGCAATTTAATACCCTCCATTTTAAACCGTTTTCTAAGCTTATCTGATTTCAGTTAAGTTTAATAATACCTTGTATAATTACGAAAGCCTGAATCATAGGTTTTCCAACTCTTTTTAAAATCAGATTATATTGACTTTACACACAGCACTTACTCTAAAATTCAAAAATTTGCACACAGAAAAATCTCATTATGCAACTTAACTAATTAATCTATAAATAAGAGTCCTTTTAGAAAAATAAACAAGATATATTTATTTTACCGTTACAGGTCTGCTTGTTATTGATCTTTTCTCAAATGTAATTACCAATCCATGCTCCAATATCATTTAAATCGTTTCAAAAAGTAAGCATTTTCATATTAATTGATCCATATAACATATAACAAACCATTTCGAACATATATGCCTTATTCCAATTAAAAAACCTTTATCTTGCGGTAGTTTTAATTATTCTTAATTATCTGTTTTCCATTTTGAGACCATTGCATGTACGTCAAATAGGCTGCTCACTTCTGAGAATCAATAAACACTTTAACGTCGGCAAACAGGAAACACTCTTTTAAAATCGTTTTTTAAAAATCATCTCTCTTCCGTAATGTTTTTAAATAACTTTCAGTTCTAAATACTGTACATTTCACTTAACGTATTATCTAATCTCATCGATTGTATGTTAGTGTCAAAGCTCCCAACACGACTGACTCCTACTCAACACGTGTAAGCCTTTATAAAGACGAGCCTCTTCTGACGTAGGCTCCGAGAATTTTTACGGTTTATCTAGTGCTGTTTCCACGTTTGTGCTACAAGGTGTGTGGTACCTACCAGCTGTCAACTTCCGAGAATTTATTGCTGCTATCTTTCATTACCGCTTTGGGTTTAAAACAATTGATGTCATTTACATATACGGTTAGCGCAACATTTTATCGTTCTCCTGAACAAGGGTTTATTACCTAGCTCCTCAATTACAAATACTAACGTATTTTTACTACCGTTCCGGGCTATTCACGGCCTTTCTATTTCAACATTTGCTTGTTTTTGAATATGGAGTCAAAACACGTTTTTTAATTCTTTAATTATTGAATGAGGATTACTTACATGCACTTTTAACAATTCTTATTAATTATGTGCCCCCCTCTATTTATTACACAATCCCACTTTTCGTGGCATCTTCTAACCATAATGTCCCACACATGTTTAATTGGCGAAATATCAGGAGATCTGGGTGGCCATGGTAAAATATTCACATCGGTTGAGATTAGTCCTCGCTACATGAAGGCGGATATTATCCTGCTGCAAAATGTGGGTCTTCGAGATGTTGTAGATAAGGAACGATATGAGGTTCCACCACTTTATTAACGTAGCGCCCGGCGTTCATATTGCCGCGGATGAACACCAAATGAGATCTACTTCCATATGTTATAGCACTCCGTGCCATAACCCCCACTATTCGGTGCACATACCTTTCAACAGAAAATTTAACATAGACACGTTCCCTACGTCTTTGTCCGACTCTCATGCGGCTATCATGCATACCTGAACAAAATCGGGGTTCATCACCGAATACTACTGTGTGCCACTTCAAGTTACAGTGAAATCGCAAATTGCACCACTCTAAACATTGCTATCAGTGTTGAGCCATAACCGGTAACACAAAATGTGGGCGATAGGATTGCAAACCGTAAGCCCTAATTTGGCAATAAAGCGTTCGAAAGATTATAGGACAAACTTCATTACCTAATCAGTGATCAGCAATTGACCTGGTACTGGAGAATCGGAATTTTAGAGCCATTAGGCAAAGAAGGCGGTCGTGCACCCCATTAGTTTGTCTTTGAACACTCGTTTTTTTTTATAACAGTCCTGGTCCTCCCTAGTCCATGTAATTAATAAAAATGCATAATTGTCGATAGGTTTCGGTTAAGGTGATTTGCAATTTTATTGAACGAAAAACCGCCTTCACGCAATCCAACAGTCGGCCACTGTCGAATTCACACAACTAGCGGTAATTTCCACGTTGTCGCAATCTAGACATCATCATGCTCTCAAAACACGAAAATCAACTAAAGAGTTAACAAATATAACATAAAGTTCAATCAAAACTTGCAACAAGTACACCGGATAGTAATGTTGAAAGGAAATGACGGAACTGTCAGATATACCAATACCATCTGATCTATCGCAACGAAACTTTAATCAATTACTACCTTTGAGTAGTTAAACGAATCTGCTAAGTTTGGTTGAAAAATTCCCAAACCTTCTTGGTGTTGTAATTTCCATGTCACTGAGTACATATACCAAAGCATTCGGCAACGAGAAAGCATCCCCAATAAATCGTATTGCAGTTTTTTAATTGAATAAATACATAGTTTGTAGGTATAGTAACTTTGAACTACATCAATTTTTTTCAGTTAACTAAAAATGAAGAATTAAATTATCTCTGCACAAAAGGCTTTATTCCACTACGAAGGTATGTTGCAAAAATACAAATTTGCTTAATTAAATTATTTGTGTTATTTCTCTTATAATTATGCTAGGTTTGGAGTTCCAGAAGAAGTTGCAGGTGTTGTATCTTTCCTATGCTGTGAAGATGCTAGTTATATTACTGGAGAAATAATTGTTGTAGGTGGTGGAATACAAACAAGATTGTAATAAAATATTATATATCACAAATTACATTACTTTAATTAGCATGTCAATCTACACATGCACGCGCATGTATTTCATATATTTTTAATTATTAATTAATTAATTAATTAATTAATTAATTATTCATTTGGTAATTTATTCCGTACAGCATGTGAAAATAACAAACAACATTGAGACGCGTTTTTAGTCAATAGTTTTAGAATTTAATTTGTTTCGAAAAAATTTTAAGAAGCTAAAATGTAATTTAGTTTAATTCTTACAGATAATTACTCATATAGATAAAAGCATGGCATTTCGTATTTAATTTGTAGGAATATTTTCAAAAGTTTTGGCTTAATTTCAAACCATTGTAGTTTCCAAGTAGTGTTAAATGAAAGCAACGTTGACGGTTATATTATTTGTTGGAAGTTTAACCATGCTTTGAAGAAGCTATTTTTTCGTGTATTTAATAGGGTAGATAACGTTGCACAAACAACAGCAAATTCTATGGTGTTATTAGTTCCGACGTAAATTAAAAAAATTTATAGCTTCTTAAAAACAATATGAAACTTGAGTCGGAGTAAGTTATTGTTATCCGTTACAAGCAAAGCTTGCAAAAAAGGTAACAGAGAGAGGTTATTCGATAGCATGTGTATAAGTGGGATGAAAATAAAACGTGTTAAGATAGGCGTAGTTTGAACGATAGCGTTCGTTGACTTGGGTAAATACACAAGGTTACTAGAGAGGGTAGCAGTTGCTCGTTATACAACGGAGATTAATAACAAAGTAAGAAATGGGTGATTTTTAGCGCGTATGCAGTAGTGAGATGAAAATAACAAATGACAAGGTAAGCAAGCGCAGTTTAAACGGCAACTTTTGTCAGCTGAAGTGGATATCGTTATTGGAGTGAGATGTTTAAATACGACGAAACGGCTTAGTACGGGAGTGTTGTTGTGAGCTTGAAATTTGTGTATTCGAAGAAAATCGTGTCGGTTAGAGGATGAAATACATAGAATTTGTGTACGTGAGTTTGTTTGTGTGGGGTAGTTTTTGGAAAACCGTGGCCGTTGGAAGTGAAGTGATTTTAAGAATTGTGTACTTATGTTTGTATTGAAGGAAATTTGAGGAATTGTGGCAGGCTTTGAGAGGTGGAGAAACTAAATATAAACCGCTGCACATGGATAGGAGGCTCTCTTAGTTTTCAACCAGCTTACAGCTCTTATGTTTTGACAAGAGTACGTCGCTCTTGATTTTTGAGAAGCTGACGGCTCCAAAGAAAAAATGTTTTTACGTTTGCGTAGAAGTTCAATTAACGTACGCCAATTGATGTAAGTAAGAACTGTTGGGTTTTAGTTTACACTTATGGTCTTACTAGAAGATGTTTGGAGTTTGGATGCTCTATCAAATTGGTAGCCGAGATGACTTCTTGGTGATATGGTTGCAGCGTGAAGTTGCGGTTATAGCAATCAAGATTGGGGTGTTTCTGAATGCAGCAGTTCTTGATACAATGGTAGCTGGCCCGTGGGTGAACAGGGAATCCAGGTAACTGATGCTTTTCTATGTACATGTGTGTAAGTAGGCGCTTAATGACTTGGTGCATTGGGGGAATAATTTTATGAACTAAAAGGACAAACAGGGGAAGGAGTACGGATTGAAATCTTCAAGTTGAGTTATTTTTACTGTATTTTATGTAAGAATTTATGTTAAGTAGTGATTTATGACACTTGTAATATTCGACTTATGTAAAGCTAAAAGGATCTTTTGATTATTGATATACAAAAATTACCACGAAAGGTTAAGGTTTTACTATGAGCTCATATGGAACCAGGGTTAAAGTAAGAAATGTGGTAAAACCATATTACTTTCTCTGATATAATTAGAAGAAAAAATTTATCAGGGGCTGTTATTGATATCAAAATGCACTATTAAGAGAGTATTTTTAAATGGGATGTATATAACTTATAATTAATGTGCGTTTAATTTTGATTTTGGCGTGTACATTTTCTGGTATGTTATTATATGTAAGCTATTTATCGTCGCAGCGTTTTATTCTCGAGTAGTTGGTTTCGTATTTCAGGAAGCAGCTGAACAGCCGTGGAAAACTTCATTAAGCAGAGGTACTATTTAAAATAGGCACACCACATCACTACAACAGTGGGGCTTGTAGTCAGCAATTAATAGACGCCCAATCGTGGCGCTCGAGTAGTAGAATTTTAACAGAAGAGAGAGCGGCTCGTAGCAAATAATGGCGCCCAAGTCGTGGGACTTTTAAGCAGATATCTTCATGCAGGCAGCGGATGAATAATAACTTAGACTTTTATACAAAGCCATGACCATTTCAAATCAAACTAATAATTAATAGAACGAAAATATAAGGTATTGGACAGAGCTTGAACCTGTATCTTAGTCTTTCCGGGACTATGCGTTTACCAATTATGCCACCGAGACCGATGACGATAATTGGAAAATTTACAAATCTAAGCCGTGCACACAACTATACAAAAACCTAACTTTCAATTACGTTTAGAATTTTTGTCAATCATATGTGACATTGTCAAGTTTTTGACTTATGTCAGTTATAGACAGGAAGCAACGCTCAAAATTACGGCTATAAGTCAAGTATTAAATATGTAAATATTTTAGGTAGTCCTGTTCAAGACTATATATTTTCTTTATTTCAATTACTAGCTTGATTTGAAATGATCATTTGGGCTTTGCATAAAAGTCTAAGTTATTATTTCATCTTTGTCACTATAATACGATAGCAATTATCAACTAATACGTTAGTACTTATCAACTTACCTTGTGTAAAAAGAACTACCTAAAATATTTATATATTTAATACTTGGCTTATAGTCGTAATTTTAAGCGTTGCTTCCTGTGATGAGGAGATTATGAAAGGCCACTGAACGCCAAAATTTATGAAAAATTACCACTCAAACAGAAGAAAACGGAAGAAGTTAAATTTTCCCAATATTTAATTTCCCTGCCTTGTATAAATACATGAGTATTTCATTAGCACATAAAAGGAGTCTTTATTAATTATGTAATTCAATCCCGTGTATTGCATTAATAACAGAGTGTGAAAAAAATTGTGAAACGAATACAAACTTAACAGCCCAATTTCTAAATCAATTCATTTCAGCCCCGTGAGATACCTTGTGGTAAATAATCATTCTATACTTAGTAATAACGAATTTTATTTTAAGATATGCGCGCAATTTATTGAAAACGTAATAGACTGCATTACTAAAATGTTAATTGCATTTACAATTATTAAAAATGCAATTTGCTAGTTTTAATTATGTAATTGACTTCAGTGTGTTAGAGCGAATATTTAGAACTAAAAATAAAATATTCATTCTTGCTAAAAATACCATTTTATGAATTTTAACCTTTATTATGGTTCCAGAATTTCTGTTATTAATAAACAAATACGTTATTTTAGTAAGAAATATCCTAAAAGCTAATTATTAGTATCAACGAATAAACGCGCCGATTAAAAAAACGCGTGCCTATCAATAAGCCATTAAATAGATAAGATAACGCGGTTTAATAGCTTTACGTATTACAGAGACAAAAAGACCGAGTACATTAACTTCGTGCCTTAGAAAAGAATAGACTATGCTTTAGGAATAAATCATATCGACGGCTCTTAATTAGTCCATTAAAACGCGAAATCGGCGTAAATATTACATCATCCAGGCGTGTCACGCTTCGAAATAAAACCAGAATGAAATCGAACAATAACGTATTGAAATTATTTAGTATATAAATTGAAATTGAATTAGATGGGGTGATTCAATATTCGACAATCAGAATTAATTCCTTTTACGACATCGAACATGTAAAATTCAAGCAGAGCTACATGCTATGAATTATTTTACAACATGAAATTATACGATATGAGTAGTTTGAAATCTATGTCATTGGCGTTTCCCAGGTAACAAGAAGTAATCAAGCGTAATTATTTGATAAAGTATAAGGAAGATTTATTACAATAATATGAATAATCTTGGTAGAAGATCATAACTGATGATTTTAATTAATAAATGCACTTTTGTAAATTGATATTCTAACTTTAATGGAAATTTAAAATGGAACCAGGAAATATTTAATACCGTTAATTACGTTGAGAATGAAATTTGGATAAGCGCTATTTGACAATAACTACAGCAAGTATAAACTTTGGAGTTTTTTTGCTAGTAGCTTATAAGGATGTTTAAGTATTAATAACTTAATTTAGAATAAGCTTTCAATATTATTACTTGTAGAGGAGATAATTTCCAGCATATTTTGAGATCAGAATTCGAAGCATTTTGACCTTTACTTAATTATCTGTAAAGCGTCATTGGCAAATTACACTCACAAACGGGGTAACAAAGGATCGGCAAATTATTCACAACTAATGTAAGTGAATCTTTGTAACTCACAGAGAAAAGATTTGAGTTCTGTAACTGTTAACAAAGATTAGATACGGATTATTTTAATAAATAAGTAATTTTTAGGAATAATTTTCTGTATGAACCTAAGCTGTAAACTGTTTTACAAATGTAAGAGATTCTTTTGTATGAAAAAAATATATTTTGAATGCATACATGTTTCTTGAGATTTGTGTGTTTCGTTTTATTTTCGTAAATTACACAGCATGATTTTTGTTGAGCTAGTCAGGCAAGGACAGGACGGTAAGATAATAATTTTATATTTGCAGCCTTATTAATACAATTCGCTATACTTAAGTATTAATTTGGGCTATTCTCAAGTATCAGGCCTATTACAGCAAAATTAGCGACGACCTACGAAGGTAGGTCTATCCACAGCAATTTAGTGGCGCCCAACGCGTTAAGGGACCACAGCAATATATACAGGATGTTTAGAAGCACACCATAATCCATAAATGCCTCCTAAGAAAGCTAGAGCTCTTTGAAGATGATACCTTTATGACAGTATTTAAAAATATCTCGGAAATACCGTTATATAAATCGTTCGAACTTAACAAAATGATGAATCCCCAATTGACCCTGTAAATGCGATTTCTTTATCAAAATCACAAGCGTCTTATTTGAAAAGGCGAATAGACATTTTGAATTATAATTTTTTGTCAAATTTTTGAAAATATTACAGTAAAATTTGAAAACTATAAGACTTTTCCCATCTATAAAGTGTTCTTATTTGAAATGAATAGCACGTACCGTTTTTGAGAAGAATATAATTAAACATTTTGAGGATACTAAAAAAAATTTCATTTGATTACTAGAAATACCAAGTTGGCTTTGACTAGCCGACAATCAGATATTTGTGACGAAATATTTTGATCCAAATAATTATTGTTATTAGTGTTGTGTTGGGAAGGTAAAATAGGTGTAATTTTTATAAAAATGGTTAATTTTATAGTAAAGAATACCCTGGTATATATTTAGTCTACAGTAAAATACAACCTTTTGAAATAACGATAACTTTAAATTTCTGCCCTGATCGACGGGCAACTCTATAGGAACTCCAAAACGGTAGAATAGCTTCTGTACCAGCACGTCAGCGACGGCTGTTGCTTCTTGGTTTGATATGGTACGCGCTTCGTCTACTTCATAAAATAGTTCATGGCTACCAAGATGTACTTATTCCCGGAGTAGGTCTCAGGGTATGGACCGGCAATATCGACTGTCACTCTCCCAAAGGGGCTCTCTGTGTTGTATTGCTTCATTGAAACCTAACGGTTTCCCAATTGTTCACACAGTTGACACTTGCGGCACAACTCTTTTACTTTGTTCTGACAGTCTACCCAGTAAAATCTTGTTCTAACTTTTTCTAGGGCCTTCTTATCGCCGAGGTATTTTTCCGATGCCCCATTATGCAGCGAACTCACGGTTCACCTCCTTTCTCAAGGATCGCACCAAGATCTCATTCTCTACTTTCAGGGAATCTCATTGTATCCAGTACGACTTGAGTGTTCCACTCCATGGGTTAATGTCCTGCCAGGATGGACGCTTTTCTCCGGTTTTACAACCCAGAATGACACCTAGATCCTTGTCATTTTCGTGTTTTGTTCGCAGGTAGAAAGACTGCTAATCGTTATTGATCACGGTAGTCCGACCAAGTAGACCACATTTTGTTTCTACGTCTTAAAGCGAATCCGCATTATGATGACTTGTTTTAGCACGGTGTTTCGTGTCGAAGTCATACTCCTGCAGAATTTCTATGCATCTGGCGACTTGATCTTTATGGTTTCTAAACTGTAATACCCACGCCAGGGCTGCTTGATCCGTTCGTAAGTGAAATTTGCCGTAGAGATACCTATAAAGATATACGGATTTCGATACACCCAACAGTTCCCGTCTTGAAACGGAATAATTTCGTTCCGATTTCGAGAACACCTTAATAAAGTAACCAGTGACTTTCTCTTGTATATCTTGCATCTGAGATTGTACACTTTTGATAGGGATATTGCTCGCGTCTGTATTTATGATAAATTTGCCTTTCGAAAGAGAATAACTTAAGATCGAAGCTGTTGTCAATAACTGCCTTAGTTGTTGGAACGCATTATAGCAATCTTCATCCTAAATGTAATAATGCCAACCATTTTCAGTTAGCTTGGTCAAGAGCTTGACAAAATTCGCAAACCCGCTAACGAACTATAGTAAGTGCGCAACGTCAGAAAGCTGCGTAGCTGTTGTTAGTATTTTGGCGTCGGCTACTCTTGTACCGCCCTCACCTTTTCCGGATCCGCTTGACTCTGTTGCGTGAAACTAAGTGCCCTAGATATTTAACTTCTTCGCCTCGTAGGTGACACTTCTTTGGATTCGCTTCAGATTGGTTTCTCTGAGTTTTCGAAACACTTCTTTTAAACTTCCCAAACAATATCGCAATCACGATCAAGCCATCCAAATATACAAGACTTTTTTGCGCTAGCCACGAAATTGTTATTCATTAAACGTCCAAAGGTGGCAAGAGCGTTGCAAATCCCAAATGACATAACTGCAAATTGCCTTAGGCCAGTACCAATACTACAAGTAGTCTCTTTCCGATCTGTGCGTTGAATATCCATTTGTCAGTAGTCACTCTTCAAAACCAAGATTGAGAACCTTTGCGACCCCAAAGATGCATCTAGGATGTCATCAATCCTGGGAAGTGGGTAGCTATCCTTTTTGGTCACACAAAAGCTTGTGGACCCGTCCTTCCTCCTGACAAGCACAACAGGGAATGCTCAAGAGCTATCGGAGTATTTAATCGATCCTTGACCCTCTATATCTCCAATCATTTTTTCGGCTTTTCGCGCTTGGTCAATAGGGGACTTCTTGGCTGTTATATTTTTGGCTGTGAATCTCCCGCGAACGCGTCTAAATACCGTCGTATCAAGTTTTAAGTCCTGCTAGTTTTTGTTCAAGATGGTATTGTCAACTGGTCCAGGAACTTCGCGTAACAGTCGTTGGTAAATGGTTTTTTCTCGACAATGATTTATGTTCTTTTAATCGAACTTCAAATGGTCTGGAACTTTCCACTATGTAAAACTTGTTACATTCGCATGGTATTTTGTAAATGCAGTTTCTTGAACTTTGAATTGCGTTTTTGGGTTTTGTTTTTGTTAGTTGTGTTCTTAGTGTATTGTTGGTTTTAAATACTGTTTTAATTCTAAATTTGTTTCCTATTTTTTGGATCTTTTCGGCGAATCCTTTTATGTATGGTGGTTTGAGAGCATTTTTTGATGCGTATCGTTGTTTCTGTTTTATTCTTTTTTATTTTTTGGGACTTTATGCATTTCTTTTTCTATTATTCTTTTAGGATACTTGTTTATTATTAGTGTACATTTGATTAGGCTTTCTCTATCTTTAAAATTTCTTCGTTTGATTATATTAATTTTGCCCTATTATATATGGTTTTCATAATTTCTTGTAGAACACCATCCATGATGGCAATCAGCTACTCAAATTTCTCCAACTACCAATAGACTGTACGCCCAAACTTCCACACTCCCGCTACTGGTTCATTTACCGTAGGTAAACCATCCAATCCAGCCATCAATACTCTTTAATACATTTATGTGCATAACTTGCACCCACAACCAAAATATATCGCAGTCTTTACTTACATTTTTCAATCAAGTTTGCATTTTCAAAGTACTTTATAAGACTTTCGGACTGCTAGTGAATATTACACCAACTTGTGTAATCAACTTTCTTACAACATTAAAATCACTTGTAAATTTGTTCACTAATATAAGTCGACGCTCGGATGTTCAGGCAAAGAGCCGATGAAAATCAAGAAAGCAAGAGAGTCTATAACTACCTTCTCATTTTATATAGACGAATCTGCCCCCTATACTTGAAATTTCTCAAAATCCCTCAATACACACAAACTAGCCTTCTTGGTAATTTTCTCAACGGTCACAACATTTCTCAAAACCCCACACCAACAATTTTCAACTGCCACTTTTAATTCCACTAACACACGAGCTAACGCACAAACCGTCTCCGAAATCCGAGAATTTTTAACAATACAAACAAACATTTCTTACGAAAACCTACTTTAGCCTCGCAACAAATACTTTAGTTTCTAGAATCTGAGTTTCAACTGTCAATCGTTTCTTGTTTAACACACGCCACTCATACTATATATACTATATATCCTTACCGTCTTTCATATCCTACCATGAGGTATCTTCATCCTAGTTTAACCCGTGTACCACATTTTCTCTTTTGCTTACACCATGTTTGCTAGTTTGTTTCTCCCTAAAATAACATTCACCCCTTCTGATACTATCGTCTGACCCCATTTTATATGTGAGATCCAAGGCTCCTTTTTTGTTCCGCGTATGCAAACTTCATCAGTCCTTGCAGAAATCAACCACTTCCACATATATCAAAATACCCTCATCTTGTAGCAATTTTATTTTTCACCTAATATATATATCTGTATAATCAATCCTTTTATTAAATATTAAATAATATAATACATTATAATGTTATCCAATCCACTTAATTTAATAACATCTATTGTCCAATAAAGAACTAGTATTTAGTTCATGTTAAAAGTTAAATCCTACGGAGACAATATAAAAGCTTTTGTGTGGTATCCTTCTTAAAGCCCCCTCTACTCAATAACTGCGAGGTAATTTTGTTACTGGGCAGCAACAAGCTCGGCTGGCACTTCTAACACAGCTGGGGTTCAAGCAGGTCGAAAATTGTTCTTAGGAGCGATGTCCGTCATTGATTTTGCTGTTGGAAGCATTCACGGTGGAAGATTGCTCGTGTAAGCTATCTTCATAAATTGTTTTGGATGGTCCATTTGTTTGTTGAAACCAGTCGTGAAGAACGATGAAGTTTTTGTTAAAAAGACCATTAGGAACATGTAACTTTGGGAATAATTTATTTTAAAATATATTGCAACGTAAATTATAAATAAGCACTTTTCTGAATGGTATTCATGCGAAAATTAAATGAAAACAATTTTATTCTTGTATAATATGGAATCACATATATAATTTATTCAAGTTAATTACAAACAACATTTGCTTTCTTGTGGTGTGAATTACGCCTGGAACATCTGTAAATTGAAACGCAGATAATGGAAGCCAAGTGACGTGTTTTTCAGTATGCAGCGCAGCTGTTTGTTTGGAATGGAATTTTCCGTTGTCAATACATATGTCAGCTTTCAAGCAAGTATTTAGGTGCAAATTGGAGTTCTGGTATGTACAAAAAATTATGTTCGTATGTTGTTTGAACTGTCCACGTAGTAACGAGATAAATTTTATTTTAACCGACTTGTGTTAACTTTGAACAGGTCAAGGACAGACCTCAATTATATTTTTCGTAGTCATATGATATGAATCTGTAATTTGTTCCTACAAATTCTTTTATTAACTCAATGAAACATCAGAAGATGTCACTACTAATTAGATAAAGTAAATTCTCATAATTTTGAACCTTTAGAAATTAAATTTCTACATTTGATATTTTATGAACAATGATCTGTAATTATCTACTGTGAAATTAAGGTAGATCTACCGTAATTAACTTTTTGCTATAAATAAGCAATTTATGCTTTGTCAATTTGTTATATAAACTTCATTAAATAGTAATTGGTACGGATATATTCAGTACCATTGTAATTAACTCTTCCTAATTTAAATTAACTTATAAAGGAAGACATATTTTTTGTAGAAAATTACTTTATTGGATACCAAAAAGAATAGATTCTTATTTTCGGACTAAAGACTATCTTTTATTTAAGAGGAATGAAAGTCGATTCTGATTGTATTCAATTATTTTTGAGTTTGAATGCACAAACAGTGCTTTTCTTTGTTTAATCTGTTCACAGGTGCAGTGCAGGATTGCTAAGGTCAAGGTCGAGCCATAAGGTAAGAAACTTCAAAGATTAGGTGGTCTTTGAAATTATATAGCGGTTATAGGAGAAAGGTTTCCGCATTAGCCTTGTACAAGGGACTTGTATCAGGTCTTCTCAGTATAAAAAAATACGGTGGCGCCTTATTTTTATTATTAGTGGTTGCAATTACACCCCGACCTACAGCTCATTCTCTACCCAGAGCATATAAGTTCGACTAGCCGCTTTGCCTTTGAGATTTCCTCAACTTAGAGCCACCTTCCATCTTAATTTGCCGTGGGCTCCATTTCTAATTATCGGAAATTCTCGTTAAACTAAAATCGGAATTTAAAAGGCTATAAATGGCGCCCAACGTGGGGCCTCGATTGCTGTACCAATTGTATAAGCACATAAAGTATAGGCTTCGATTGACTTTGGTTGTTTACACTTGTGGTTTGTAATTCATTTACCCTCAGATTAATTTAGTCTATTGATGTTGTTGTTTAATTGAGTTTAATTTGTAATTAGTTAGTTAGTCTATCCCCTGATGGCTGAGACGTATCAAGTAGTTTATTTGCATAAAGATGAGTTGGATTATGAATTGAAAATTCGTGAAGTGTCAGCAGCAGACCGATGCAGGATAAAAGGAAAATGTTAGGCCGATTATTAGCCAAAGAAACAACATTACCTGATTTTATTTGTCAATTAGCTCTAACGGAAATTGATAGTATGTCAACATTAATAAAGTTGTGTAAGAAATTAGAAGAAGCTTTCTTACATGGTAAAATTGTTTGATAGGAATATTATTGTTCTTTTAGTCGCAGCTTGTAGTATTTCAGTGAATAATAATTCACAGTGTAGTTGATAATAGTGATTTGTATTTAGGTTTTTCTTCCATTTGTATTAGCTACAATAGTTGTTTGATAAATTTTTATAGTAGAGATGATAGATGTTTATAATTTGGTACACTGGTTTTACTGTCGGTAAACCGTTTCAAGATTGCTCTTGTGCATAGGCACGTTTTGTTTTGATATAATTTATTTTGATAGCAATTTTGATTTATTTATATCCGCATTGCAACGCAGTATGTTAATTGGTTGTAAGTCTAAGTGAAACTTGTCGTCGTGGTTGGTCGGATTAGCAGTATGTCAGTCTAGACGAGACTTAGGAAAAGTCGGTCGCTCAGCATTACATTAGTCTAAACGAGACTCGAGGTAAGTTGTCACTCTAGCAATTTTGGCATCACTATTTTTGAGATTGGTGATGAGGTTATAATTTTTTGTTTATAAGTCTAGGTGAGACTCACAGAGGAGTTTGTCACCCTAGCAAGTTTATGCGTTGTGAAGTACTTTTGTCTATTTTGACAGTTTGATTATGAGTAGTGTAAGAGTGTACTAGAACATTGATTTATTGTTATCCTAGATGGAAGGTTGAGAGTAATCTAAATTATAAATTTATTATGTTTAAAATTGTCATTGTCTGCGAATTTAAAGAGAAGGTGTTCTTAAAGTTTGAAGTTCATTGGTTTAATGTTTGAAATCATGTTGATAATTTAGTTGAGATCAAGCTAGATAATGTGGATCCTTGGTATGTGTCTCTTCTAAAAAAATTTTAGCGTCACCTGATGATTACCCACAATGGAAGGTAGAAGATAATTATGTATTTAAATTTCTTTCATCAAATTTACCACTCTCGTCGAATGTAAGGAATGGAAATATTTAGTCCCTAGATCACAGAAGGAAGAGGTTATTCGGATAAATCATGACCCTTCAGTGGCCGGTCATTTTGGTTTTTAAAACATTGGCACGCATACAAGAGAATTTTATTGGCCAAAAATGCGTATTGATGTGTTGAAATTTTGTAAAATTGTTTAACGTGTGGTGCACAGAAGGCATCGAATAGAGGACCCCTTGGTTTAATGGGAAAGGAAAAGAAGTGAAGTTCCCTTTCAGATTATCGCTATAGACCTTATGGGCCCATTTCCACGGTCCAAGGTTGGACACAAATGGTTATTAGTTATTGGTGATTGGTTCTCGAAATTCACGTTAATGTTTCCGTTACGTAGTGCAAAAGCGCATATAATAGAACGTGTATTGGAGGAAAAAGTTTTTTTAGTTTATGGCGTTCCCAAATTTATTATTTGTGACAATGGCTCACAATTTAGTGGTAGAAATTTCAAGGCAGTATGTAAAAAATATGACGTTCAAAAAATTTGGTTTAATGCAGTTTACTCTCCCCAATGTAATTTTGTAGAGAGGATAAATAGAACGGTTGGAACAGCTATACGTTCGTATATTAAAGAACATGATACTTGGGACATAGAGTTACCCCAAATTCAGTATGCAATTAATTCTGCAAAACATCATGCCACTGGTTATTCGCCAAATTTCTTAGTTTTTGGTAGACATGTTCCTGTGTCTGGAAAATTTTATGGTCTTGAGGTGGAACCCTCAGTTGATATTGATTTTATTTCTAGTGATAGACCTTCGTATGTGTCAGATCATCAAGGACTATTTGATATTTTTATAGACGTACAGAAAAGGTTACATTTAGCTTACATGCAGTCTAGTAATCATATAATTTAAGGAGACGTAACATTTCTTTCGAAGTAGGTGACAAGGTTTGGAGGTCAAATAAAGTTCTTTCGAAAGCAAGTGATAAGTTTACAGCTAAGCTTGCGCCAAAATATGTTTTGAGCATAGTTAGAAAAAGGTTTCAATTTAATTTATGAATTGATTAATGAAAATGGTTCAAGGGCAGGCAGATGGCATGTTAAGGACTTAAAACCTTATTCAGAGTTCAGTGGTGATATTGAAAAGAGAACGTTCTGAACATTAATTAGGTTGTTGATATATTTAATGGTTGATAGTAGGAATTATTTCTGTCTTATCTTTTAGTAAAGGATTTAAATACTGTATTGGAATACTGTTTGGTAGTCTAAAAATTTTAGATGTTGGATAAGAAGTATAAAAGAATTTTGTAGTGCAGTAAGGTTGATACTAGACTGTGCTGATATTGTTAGTTGCAAGTTATTCATTTGAGTCAAGATAAAAGTTACATGTTTCCGTTTGTCAAATGATTTCATTTGTCGTATGATTCTTTAGTTCAAGGTTATAAAGGAATGTTTAGGTATTTTTATGATTAAAGTGTTTGATAAATAAAGTTGTATATAGTTGGTTATTATTTTCTTTCGGATTTAAGATTAAGGTGTTTGATAATTATAATGGGAATCAAGTAGTTCGAGTCCATATTAAATATTGGTTGGAGGTCAATATTGTTAGTAACTATGATAGTTATGTTTAGTTTGAATATTGTGTAAGCTGACAATGTTCTATGTTTAATTATGAATATTGCGTGAGATAGCAATGTTCTATGTTTGATTATGGATATTGCGTGAAATAGCAATGTTCTATTTTGTTCATTCATGCGTGAGTGAGATTTTTGAGGAGTAAGACGTGGTGGCGTTTTACTTGTCTCTTCTGGGAAAGAGATATTTCTACATTTTGGTTGCATATACATGCGGTAGATTGTTGAACGTTAGTGATTTCAAGACTTGTTTGCTGTTTTGAAGTTATGTTTGTCGTGGATCTCAAAAGTAGTGAGAGTCCTTTTTTTCTTTTGTAAATATGTAAATTACGGTTAATATAGTCAAAATATGTTTGTCATGATAATTTGATATTTTCATTAAGGAATCATAATACGGCATTTATATATTTTGTTGTTTAAGTTTCAGTATAAATGAGTGATATAATAACCCCGAATATGATTAAACGATAATGACACCCTACCGATTAAGACTTCCGAATTTGTCCCTTGTGGCGTATGGTACGCGTAGTTACTCGTCACTCATTTTCAATTATGTTGTATCTTAAGTGGTAATTTTGTTTTATTTTGTAAAATTAATAATAATAAGTTGTGAATATGTAACAATAAAAAAAAAAAATTCTTAGTATTTATTCCAGAATTTTTCTCTTAGAAAGAGGCAGTGTAGCATTTTATTTTCCACCTAATATATATATCTGTATAATCAATCCTTTTATTAAATATTAAATAATATAATACATTATAATGTTATCCAATCCACTTAATTTAATAACATCTATTGTCCAATAAAGAACTAGTATTTAGTTCATGTTAAAAGTTAAATCCTACGGAGACAATATAAAAGCTTTTGTGTGGTATCCTTCTTAAAGCCCCCTCTACTCAATAACTGCGAGGTAATTTTGTTACTGGGCGCAACAAGCTCGGCTGGCACTTCTAACACAGCTGGGGTTCAAGCAGGTCGAAAATTGTTCTTAGAGCGATGCCCGTCATTGATTTTTGCTGTTGGAAGCATTCACGGTGGAAGATTGCTCGTGTAAGCTATCTTCATAAATTGTTTTGGATGGTCCATTTGTTTGTTGAAACCAGTCGTGAAGAACGATGAAGTTTTTGTTAAAAGACCATTAGGAACATGTAACTTTGGGAATAATTTATTTTAAAATATATTGCAACGTAAATTATAAATAAGCACTTTTCTGAATGGTATTCATGCGAAAATTAAATGAAAACAATTCTATTCTTGTATAATATGGAATCACATATATAATTTATTCAAGTTAATTACAAACAACATTTGCTTTCTTGTGGTGTGAATTACGCCTGGAACATCTGTAAATTGAAACGCAGATAATGGAAGCCAAGTGACGTGTTTTCAGTATGCAGCGCAGCTGTTTGTTTGGAATGGAATTTTCCGTTGTCAATACATATGTCAGCTTTCAAGCAAGTATTTAGGTGCAAATTGGAGTTCTGGTATGTACAAAAAATTATGTTCGTATGTTGTTTGAACTGTCCACGTAGTAACGAGATAAATTTTATTTTAACCGACTTGTGTTAACTTTGAACAGGTCAAGGACAGACCTCAATTATATTTTTCGTAGTCATATGATATGAATCTGTAATTTGTTCCTACAAATTCTTTTATTAACTCAATGAAACATCAGAAGATGTCACTACTAATTAGATAAAGTAAATTCTCATAATTTTGAACCTTTAGAAATTAAATTTCTACATTTGATATTTTATGAACAATGATCTGTAATTATCTACTGTGAAATTAAGGTAGATCTACCGTAATTAACTTTTTGCTATAAATAAGCAATTTATGCTTTGTCAATTTGTTATATAAACTTCATTAAATAGTAATTGGTACGGATATATTCAGTACCATTGTAATTAACTCTTCCTAATTTAAATTAACTTATAAAGGAAGACATATTTTTTGTAGAAAATTACTTTATTGGATACCAAAAAGAATAGATTCTTATTTTCGGACTAAAGACTATCTTTTATTTAAGAGGAATGAAAGTCGATTCTGATTGTATTCAATTATTTTTGAGTTTGAATGCACAAACAGTGCTTTTCTTTGTTTAATCTGTTCACAGGTGCAGTGCAGGATTGCTAAGGTCAAGGTCGAGCCATAAGGTAAGAAACTTCAAAGATTAGGTGGTCTTTGAAATTATATAGCGGTTATAGGAGAAAGGTTTCCGCATTAGCCTTGTACAAGGGACTTGTATCAGGTCTTCTCAGTATAAAAAAATACGGTGGCGCCTTATTTTTATTATTAGTGGTTTTAATTACACCCCGACCTACAGCTCATTCTCTACCCAGAGCATATAAGTTCGACTAGCCGCTTTGCCTTTGAGATTTCCTCAACTTAGAGCCACCTTCCATCTTAATTTGCCGTGGGCTCCATTTCTAATTATCGGAAATTCTCGTTAAACTAAACTCGGAATTTAAAAGGCTATAAATGGCGCCCAACGTGGGGCCTCGATTGCTGTACCAATTGTATAAGCACATAAAGTATAGGCTTCGATTGACTTTGGTTGTTTACACTTGTGGTTTGTAATTCATTTACCCTCAGATTAATTTAGTCTATTGATGTTGTTGTTTAATTGAGTTTAATTTGTAATTAGTTAGTTAGTCTATCCCCTGATGGCTGAGACGTATCAAGTAGTTTATTTGCATAAAGATGAGTTGGATTATGAATTGAAAATTCGTGAAGTGTCAGCAGCAGACCGATGCAGGATAAAAGGAAAATGTTAGGCCGATTATTAGCCAAAGAAACAACATTACCTGATTTTATTTGTCAATTAGCTCTAACGGAAATTGATAGTATGTCAACATTAATAAAGTTGTGTAAGAAATTAGAAGAAGCTTTCTTACATGGTAAAATTGTTTGATAGGAATATTATTGTTCTTTTAGTCGCAGCTTGTAGTATTTCAGTGAATAATAATTCACAGTGTAGTTGATAATAGTGATTTGTATTTAGGTTTTTCTTCCATTTGTATTAGCTACAATAGTTGTTTGATAAATTTTTATAGTAGAGATGATAGATGTTTATAATTTGGTACACTGGTTTTACTGTCGGTAAACCGTTTCAAGATTGCTCTTGTGCATAGGCACGTTTTGTTTTGATATAATTTATTTTGATAGCAATTTTGATTTATTTATATCCGCATTGCAACGCAGTATGTTAATTGGTTGTAAGTCTAAGTGAAACTTGTCGTCGTGGTTGGTCGGATTAGCAGTATGTCAGTCTAGACGAGACTTAGGAAAAGTCGGTCGCTCAGCATTACATTAGTCTAAACGAGACTCGAGGTAAGTTGTCACTCTAGCAATTTTGGCATCACTATTTTTGAGATTGGTGATGAGGTTATAATTTTTTGTTTATAAGTCTAGGTGAGACTCACAGAGGAGTTTGTCACCCTAGCAAGTTTATGCGTTGTGAAGTACTTTTGTCTATTTTGACAGTTTGATTATGAGTAGTGTAAGAGTGTACTAGAACATTGATTTATTGTTATCCTAGATGGAAGGTTGAGAGTAATCTAAATTATAAATTTATTATGTTTAAAATTGTCATTGTCTGCGAATTTAAAAGAGAAGGTGTTCTTAAAGTTTGAAGTTCATTGGTTTAATGTTTGAAATCATGTTGATAATTTAGTTGAGATCAAGCTAGATAATGTGGATCCTTGGTATGTGTCTCTTCGAAAAAAATTTTAGCTTCACCTGATGATTACCCACAATGGAAGGTAGAAGATAATTATGTATTTAAATTTCTTTCATCAAATTTACCACTCGTCGAATGTAAGGGAATGGAAATATTTAGTCCCTAGATCACAGAAGGAAGAGGTTATTCGGATAAATCATGACCCTTCAGTGGCCGGTCATTTTGGTTTTTAAAACATTGGCACGCATACAAGAGAATTTTATTGGCCAAAATGCGTATTGATGTGTTGAAATTTTGTAAAATTGTTTAACGTGTGGTGCACAGAAGGCATCGAATAGAGGACCCCTTGGTTTAATGGGAAAGGAAAAGAAGTGAAGTTCCCTTTCAGATTATCGCTATAGACCTTATGGGCCCATTTCCACGGTCCAAGGTTGGACACAAATGGTTATTAGTTATTGGTGATTGGTTCTCAAAATTCACGTTAATGTTTCCGTTACGTAGTGCAAAAGCGCATATAATAGAACGTGTATTGGAGGAAAAAGTTTTTTTAGTTTATGGCGTTCCCAAATTTATTATTTGTGACAATGGCTCACAATTTAGTGGTAGAAATTTCAAGGCAGTATGTAAAAATATGACGTTCAAAAATTTGGTTTAATGCAGTTTACTCTCCCAATGTAATTTTGTAGAGAGGATAAATAGAACGGTAGGAACAGCTATACGTTCGTATATTAAAGAACATGATACTTGGGACATAGAGTTACCCCAAATTCAGTATGCGATTAATTCTGCAAAACATCATGCCACTGGTTATTCGCCAAATTTCTTAGTTTTTGGTAGACATGTTCCTGTGTCTGGAAAATTTTATGGTCTTGAGGTGGAACCCTCAGTTGATATTGATTTTATTTCTAGTGATAGACCTTCGTATGTGTCAGATCATCAAGGACTATTTGATATTTTTATAGACGTACAGAAAAGGTTACATTTAGCTTACATGCAGTCTAGTAATACATATAATTTAAGGAGACGTAACATTTCTTTCGAAGTAGGTGACAAGGTTTGGAGGTCAAATAAAGTTCTTTCGAAAGCAAGTGATAAGTTTACAGCTAAGCTTGCGCCAAAATATGTTTTGAGCATAGTTAGAAAAAAGGTTTCGAATTTAATTTATGAATTGATTAATGAAAATGGTTCAAGGGCAGGCAGATGGCATGTTAAGGACTTAAAACCTTATTCAGAGTTCAGTGGTGATATTGAAAAAGAGAACGTTCTGAACATTAATTAGTGTTGTTGATATATTTAATGGTTGATAGTAGGAATTATTTCTGTCTTATCTTTTAGTAAAGGATTTAAATACTGTATTGGAATACTGTTTGGTAGTCTAAAAATTTTAGATGTTGGATAAGAAGTATAAAAGAATTTTGTAGTGCAGTAAGGTTGATACTAGACTGTGCTGATATTGTTAGTTGCAAGTTATTCATTTGAGTCAAGATAAAAGTTACATGTTTCCGTTTGTCAAATGATTTCATTTGTCGTATGATTCTTTAGTTCAAGGTTATAAAGGAATGTTTAGGTATTTTTATGATTAAAGTGTTTGATAAATAAAGTTGTATATAGTTGGTTATTATTTTCTTTCGGATTTAAGATTAAGGTGTTTGATAATTATAATGGGAATCAAGTAGTTCGAGTCCATATTAAATATTGGTTGGAGGTCAATATTGTTAGTAACTATGATAGTTATGTTTAGTTTGAATATTGTGTAAGCTGACAATGTTCTATGTTTAATTATGAATATTGCGTGAGATAGCAATGTTCTATGTTTGATTATGGATATTGCGTGAAATAGCAATGTTCTATTTTGTTCATTCATGCGTGAGTGAGATTTTTGAGGAGTAAGACGTGGTGGCGTTTTACTTGTCTCTTCTGGGAAAGAGATATTTCTACATTTTGGTTGCATATACATGCGGTAGATTGTTGAACGTTAGTGATTTCAAGACTTGTTTGCTGTTTTGAAGTTATGTTTGTCGTGGATCTCAAAAGTAGTGAGAGTCCTTTTTTTCTTTTGTAAATATGTAAATTACGGTTAATATAGTCAAAATATGTTTGTCATGATAATTTGATATTTTCATTAAGGAATCATAATACGGCAGTATTATATATTTTGTTGTTTAAGTTTCGAGTATAAATGAGTGATATAATAACCCCGAATATGATTAAACGATAATGACACCCTACCGATTAAGACTTCCCGAATTTGTCCCCTTGTGGCGTATGGTACGCGTAGTTACTCGTCACTCATTTTCAATTATGTTGTATCTTAAGTGGTAATTTTTGTTTTATTTTGTAAAAATTAATAATAATAAGTTGTGAATATGTAACAATAAAAAAAAAAAAAAATTCTTAGTATTTATTCCAGAATTTTTTCTCTTAGAAAGAGGCAGTGTAGCATTTTATTTTCCACCTAATATATATATCTGTATAATCAATCCTTTTATTAAATATTAAATAATATAATACATTATAATGTTATCCAATCCACTTAATTTAATAACATCTATTGTCCAATAAAGAACTAGTATTTAGTTCATGTTAAAAGTTAAATCCTACGGAGACAATATAAAAGCTTTTGTGTGGTATCCTTCTTAAAGCCCCCTCTTTCAATAACTGCGAGGTAATTTTGTTACTGGGCAGCAACAAGCTCGGCTGGCACTTCTAACACAGCTGGGGTTCAAGCAGGTCGAAAATTGTTCTTAGGAGCGATGCCCGTCATTGATTTTTGCTGTTGGAAGCATTCACGGTGGAAGATTGCTCGTGTAAGCTATCTTCATAAATTGTTTTGGATGGTCCATTTGTTTGTTGAAACCAGTCGTGAAGAACGATGAAGTTTTTGTTAAAAAGACCATTAGGAACATGTAACTTTGGGAATAATTTATTTTAAAATATATTGCAACGTAAATTATAAATAAGCACTTTTCTGAATGGTATTCATGCGAAAATTAAATGAAAACAATTTTATTCTTGTATAATATGGAATCACATATATAATTTATTCAAGTTAATTACAAACAACATTTGCTTTCTTGTGGTGTGAATTACGCCTGGAACATCTGTAAATTGAAACGCAGATAATGGAAGCCAAGTGACGTGTTTTTCAGTATGCAGCGCAGCTGTTTGTTTGGAATGGAATTTTCCGTTGTCAATACATATGTCAGCTTTCAAGCAAGTATTTAGGTGCAAATTGGAGTTCTGGTATGTACAAAAAATTATGTTCGTATGTTGTTTGAACTGTCCACGTAGTAACGAGATAAATTTTATTTTAACCGACTTGTGTTAACTTTGAACAGGTCAAGGACAGACCTCAATTATATTTTTCGTAGTCATACGATATGAATCTGTAATTTGTTCCTACAAATTCTTTTATTAAATCAATGAAACATCAGAAGATGTCACTACTAATTAGATAAAGTAAATTCTCATAATTTTGAACCTTTAGAAATTAAATTTCTACATTTGATATTTTATGAACAATGATCTGTAATTATCTACTGTGAAATTAAGGTAGATCTACCGTAATTAACTTTTTGCTATAAATAAGCAATTTATGCTTTGTCAATTTGTTATATAAACTTCATTAAATAGTAATTGGTACGGATATATTCAGTACCATTGTAATTAACTCTTCCTAATTTAAATTAACTTATAAAGGAAGACATATTTTTTGTAGAAAATTACTTTATTGGATACCAAAAAGAATAGATTCTTATTTTCGGACTAAAGACTATCTTTTATTTAAGAGGAATGAAAGTCGATTCTGATTGTATTCAATTATTTTTGAGTTTGAATGCACAAACAGTGCTTTTCTTTGTTTAATCTGTTCACAGGTGCAGTGCAGGATTGCTAAGGTCAAGGTCGAGCCATAAGGTAAGAAACTTCAAAGATTAGGTGGTCTTTGAAATTATATAGCGGTTATAGGAGAAAGGTTTCCGCATTAGCCTTGTACAAGGGACTTGTATCAGGTCTTCTCAGTATAAAAAAATACGGTGGCGCCTTATTTTTATTATTAGTGGTTGCAATTACACCCCGACCCACAGCTCATTCTCTACCCAGAGCATATAAGTTCGACTAGCCGCTTTGCCTTTGAGATTTCCTCAACTTAGAGCCACCTTCCATCTTAATTTGCCGTGGGCTCCATTTCTAATTATCGGAAATTCTCGTTAAACTAAAATTGGAATTTAAAAGGCTATAATCTTACTCTTATAAACGCGTAATCTAGAGCTTTTGCTCTGTCTCTCATTAGCAGCTTGTCTATAACCTATTCTACAATATTTCTCACTCCACTTTTAAAACGATGTCTATACAAACATCCTGCCTCTCACTTGTACCTAAAGAATTTAATTTTTGCTTGTCCCACAGTTCCTTTCAAAGTCAAACAAAAGCTTTAACGTATGATATCTTCATCTTATTTTGATGCATGCCAAAAATAATCTGTCTTTACTTTATATCGAACCCTGCCTGTTTCGACGGTCACTACCTTCGCAGAAACTAAATGTTTTGAACTTGTTTACAACAATCTTAAGCGTTATAAAGAAATCCTTGACAACTACTTTCCCTTTTTAAATTAATACTTGGAACTATATACGTTAGCAACCACTTCTCTTTCGCTATAGTTAAACTTTTGAAGGTTATACAAATATTAAAGCTTCTTACTAACACTATAATAAACTACACTAGGAATATTTACACTTATAATCCCTGTTAATCTATAAAAATTTGTATTTCACCCTCCTTAATTATGACCTAGAATTATTGATTTATACGTTAACAAATCTGAAATATCTTTGACTAATAATTGCCATCTACTATAATTTTAAGATGCATGCTTTTACGCTGCACTAAATTATTCATTCCTAACCACTAATATTTGCAAATATTATTTGCTATTGTACTACATAGCCTTTAGATACTGTAAAAGTTCTTTGTGAATATTTACACACGCTAAAATAAAAAATGTTAGGCAAGCATTTTTCACAAAAATACACCCTCGTTTGGATGAGAGGTAAAATGGAGGTCCCGTGTGCGAGTGTTGTCATGCACGTTAAAGATTCCTACCTAGCTTGGAACAGCAAGGGTTCGGTAAAGTTCAAAATTTTTCATGTTAAAAAACTCGCTTCCTGGCGAATGTAGTACCTTCGGGTGGAGCATTGGAAAATCACATGTAAGGTATGTGAAGGGGTCAAGCAGCCTATGGCTGCCAAGATTTTCCAACACATAGACATTTGCCACCCGAAGGGGGAGCTTTGGAAAATCACATGTAAGGTTATAAGGGGAGGCTAAGCAGCCTGTGGCTGCCAAGTTACCCCAGGACTTGAACTTCTGCCGATTTAATATTTTCTCCAATGTATCTTTTCGAACAGTCAGTATTAGTTGCAGATATTTCACAACCAACACCTGTAGTTGTTTATAATAATCATCAGATTTATCGGCGCTTATTTTTTTGTCATTAAGTTTTCCGTCTCAAAACTGGTTGGACACGTACCTCCATATATTTATTATTTGAGCTAGCCTACACAGTTCCCTGAAATTCATACACAGCCAATATATAGCTTGGTTCCCCTTCTATTGTTTTCTACATATATGCGCTATTTCAGGTATGTGAAGGGGAAGGGGAACGCGGTTCCGTGGCGTAGTGGTATGTGTGTGACTACTACGCCTAAGGTCCCGGGTTCGAATCCCGACACGGTCCGCTTGAAAAATGTTAGACATTTGCCGAATTAATAGTTTTCCTGTAAATCCTTTCACACAATTAACATTATTCGAGAATATTGCACAACCAATACCTGTAGTTGCTTATAATAATCATCATGTTTAAGTACAGTAATTTTTTTCATGGTTAGTTTATCCATCCTGGGACTAGTTGGATGCCTACACGCAGCCCTGAAATTCCTATAGCCTACATCTTTCACTATCTGCGTGCAATAGTCTAACCTAGGTCTACCTCTATTTCTCTTTTTTCCTATTTCTGCTTCTAATATATTCCGCACTATTCCCTCATGCCGTAGTATGTGACCTATCATTCTATGTCTCCTCCTGTAAGCTCTTGTTACCTATTTGTATTCTTGTTTTTGATTTATTTTCCCCTCCTTTGCATACTAGTACTATAGTTTTATTTTTATTAATTTTCATACCGTACCTCTCTGTTAGAACTGTTTATATTTCATTAGGAGCACCTTCTAACGCTTTCTTGCTAGATGCTAATTCTTCTATATCATCTGCAAATCTAAGGATATCAATTTTTCGTCTCTGCAAAGTAATTCCAAATGTCTTCCTGCATTTGACAGTATTCATTGCCTCTTCAATGTACAAGTTAAAAATTAATGGGGATAGGGCACATTCCTGTCTCACACCTTTCCTAATGTTTACTTTTGTACGTTCCTACTCTAATTCTATTACTGCTGTCTGCTGTTTGTGTAAGCTATGTACTATTCGTCTATCCCTATAACTCATTCCAATCTTTTTGAGTATTTTGAACTTTTTTCCATTTTAAATTGTTGAATGCTTTTCCAGATCTAGAAACCCTATATACACGCTTTCTGCTTTTTCTTTTGTTTTCTCCATTATCACTCTCAGAGCTAAAATAACCTCCCGTGTTCCCCTGTTTTTCCATTTGTCTTTTCTCAATTCTAGTTAATATTTTTGACACGTGTGCTGTTAAACTTATTGTTAGAAAATTTCACATCTATCCGCTCCTTTCTTTTTTGGTGTAGTTTCTATGATGTTGCGTTTGAAATCGTTGGGTATCTCGCCTGTCTCGTATATATAGCTTAAAGTTGGAAGAGACGTTCTGTTACTGCTTGTCCAGCGGCTTTTAGAATTTCTGTTTGCACATTATCTGTAACTGGAGTCATACCATTTTTCAGACCCTTTAATGCTAATTCAAACTCATCTCTAAGTACAGGATATCCCAAGTCATCATTTTCAATATTTGATTCCTGTTCTAATGCAGTTAGTTCCTCTCCTGCATATAAACTCCTTATATATTCTTCTCATCTACCCACTTTCTCTAGATTTTCTATAATGACGTTTCCTCCTGCGTCCTTTATATTTTTGCTATATAGTATTATATCCTTAAAATTAATCTTAATTGGTTTGTATGCTCATCTGTCTTTCTTATTTCAATCTTAGTTTGTGCCTCTTTTCATCAATCCATTGTTCTTTAGCTTTCCTGCATTTGCAAATATTTTCTAATTTTTGTGGCTTTGTATTTCTGTTTTCCTGTTTTGTCTGATTTATTTTTGTATTTTCGTCTTCTATTAAATTGAGGATATCTTTTGCTATCCATGGTTTCTTATTTTCTTTTTATGTATACCTCAGAATATCTCTGGCCGCCTTGTCTAAGCTGGATTTAATGTTATTCCATTCTATTTCTACTTTCTTAGTATTAGAAATTTTACCGATATCTTTCAGCAATTCATTTGAGTTAATCTTTCTTGAATATCTTTATCTTTTAGTTTTTCAAAGTAAGAGTGCCTTTTTCTGTTTCTTTTATTCAAATTTTTAAATTTAAATGCAGCCTTCATAATTACGATGTTGTGGTCAGTGTCTATATCTGCTTCTGAGTAGCTTCTACAGTCTTTTACTTAATTCCTAAACCGTTGTCTAACAAGAATGTAATCTATTTCGTATCTTCCTATATCTACTGTCATCTTCCACGTATATTGTCTTCTAGCATGATGTTGAAATAATGTGTTTGTGATGATTAAATTTTCTTGTCGCAAAATTCTATCAGCCTATTTCCCCTGTCGTTCCTCGTGCCTAAACCAAATAAACCTACAACCGCCCCTTCCCCACCCTAACCTACCACTGCATTAAAATCCCCCCTAATTATTGAATTTTCATATCTTAGTTTGTCTTCGATATCTTTGTAGATCGCTTCTACCTCTTTGTCACTGTAGCTAGATATGTGCATGCATACTTGTACTATTACAGTGTATATTGGTGTAGTTTTTAATATAACCATGAATACTCTTTCGTTCTTTTGTAAGTAATTTTCTACACAGTGTCCGATCTTTTTTCGCATAACTCTCCCCACACCCAAATTTCCATCCTCTGCTCCTGTATGATTTACCCTGAAATCCCCACTCCAAAAATCCCCCGCCTCTGGCCATCAATCCTTATTATGTCTAGTGGTAACACCTATTCATTACAATTTTCAGGTTCTCTCGCTTGCCTACTTGCTTCATACTTCTAAAATTCCACGCTCCAACTTGCCAAATTTTCCCGACTCTTATTCTGAACTTTCCGATTGCATCCTCCGAAGTAGTCCTCTCCGGAGATCCGAATGTGGGACTATTTTAACTCCGGAATCTTTTACCTCCAGAGAATGCCATCATGTTTATTACAATTTAAGTACGCTGTGTACTTGGGAGGTAATGTGGCGGTTTTCCGTTGCCTTCCACATCGCGGTAGTGTGTCTTAGACTGCCATACCGACCCCTATGGTCTCTGCCAATCTAAGTATCGAAAAAGCCGCTGCCCCTTTTGGGGACCTGTCTTAGTCTAATTCCTCACTGACGACCCTACTACTTTGATTGGACCTGTAGTTTGGCTCTTTAGCACAGAACACGCAAGCCATTTCACCTGTTCTAGTAATATATTATATTATATTATATTATATTAAAAATTAATAAAATTCGAAAGTTTTTAATATTGAATTTTTAAGGGCGTGTAAAGAGTTTTCTAAACGAAATGCGCACGACCTAACAAAAAATATTAATTCTTGTTTGAGATCCTAATTTATTTCTTTAAAAACGAAGTGGGTTTGAAGTATTTACTTTATTTTTAATAATTCCATGAAAAATAGTGTTAATTCCCTAGCACATTTTTTTTTTAGTTTTGAGAATTCTACCTCATGTCCGTAAATACTTTTCTTTTATCAAAATTTAAAAGTGATTAAAAATTATTGTTTCTGTTTTTTTTTTGCTTTCGGTCTATGAAATTAATTATTAAATAGAGATTTATCATTCTTCAAATTCGTGATAGAGATTCGATGTTCTAACAGGGACCGACTTAAAGGTAAAAAACCAATTTAACTTTGTTATAAGTTGTTTAATAAAAAAGAAAACCTTTATATGTCTATTAGTTTTGTTTTTAATTTATTGTATTATCGAGGATTTTGCTGTTTGTTTGTTCAGTGTTACTCTGGTCTGGTGACCATTAAATTTTTTGCAGGTTAAGGTTGTGTTTTGCAGATTACAAATGAGTTATAATTATAAGAGTGTGTGTGCCAATAAAGTTTTACAAAATTTAATGTATCTTTTAATATTTCTTTTTATGAGTAAAAATTAAATATTTTCGGTTTAAATTTAAGAGGAGGACTTAACTTGCTTTCTCTACTTACCTTCCTGGTTATGTGTTGTTCACTTACTCGTAAAAATTAGCTTTATATTCCATACCTTACTACGATCATGTTTCAGCGGACCCCACTTCAGCTAGTCGTATCCTCTTTCAATTACCTCGGCCATTATTTCGGCCCCCATTTAACCGGGGGCCTCACTTTATGGAACACCTTTCGCTAACATTTATACGTCATTTTTGAGACAAGATTATTTCTTCAAAATGTTCTGTCTATTACACGCCCAGAAAAAAGTTGCCCTCGACTTTTGTAACCTTTTTTCCTCCAAAATCAATTTATTCGCTTCTCTGTGCACGGTAAAGTGCATAAATGTACGCGTACATATTGTGCACATTTGTGCTCTTATAATATACAAACGTATACGTGAATGTATTTATTTTATTTTAATGGGAAGCTTTGAAAATTGGCCTTATTTGAGTTGGAATTGTGTGACATATCATAAGCCAATTGAGATTTAAGTTTTCTACCCTAATATTCCATTCCGAATGAACCTGCACCTTGAAAAAGTTCTAGATTACTAGAACAGGTGGAATGGCTTCCGTGTTTTAGTGATCTAAAGAGCCAAACTACAGGTTCAACCAAATTTGTAGGGTCTTTAGTGAGAAACCAGACTAAGACAGGTGCCCGAAACAGGACAGCGGCTCTTTCGGTACTTAGATGTGCAGAGACCACAGGGATCGGTATGGCATTCTAAGACACACTACCGCAATGTGTAAAACAACAGGAAACCACCACATCACCTTCCAAGTACACAGCGTACTTAAATTGTATTTAAAATGATGGCATTCTCTAAGGTGAAAGATTTCGGAAGTAAAATAGTCCCCCATTCGAATATCCTGGAAGAGACTACTTCGGAGAATGTGATCGGAAAATTTAGAAAAAGAATCGGGAACATTCTGCGAATCGGAGAGTGAATGTCAGAAGTACCAAGCAAGTAGGTAAGCTAGAGGACTTAAAAATTGAAATGGATAGGGTAACACTAGACATAGTAAGGATCGGTGAAATTCGGTGGCCAGAGGCGGGGGATTTTTGGAGTAGAAACTTTAGGGTAATTCATACAGGATCAGAGGAAGAAAATTCTGGTGTGAGGACAGTAAGGCGAAAAAGATTGGGCACTGTGTAGAAAACTACTTACAAAAGAACGATAGAGTACTCATGGTTAGATTAGAATTTAAACCGGCGAATACAGTATTAATTTAAGTATACATGTCCACCTCCTGCCACAGTGAGGAAAAGTTAGGGAGCGATCTACAAAGACATGGAGGACATACTAAGATATGTAAAAGGACATGAAAATTTAATAATTACGGAGAATTTTAATGCAGTGGTAAGTGAGGGTAGGGAAATACCAATAATAGGTATATTTGGTTTAAGCACGAAAAACGACAGGGGAAATAGGTTGATAGAATTTTGCGACAAAAACAATTTACCCATCACAAACACATTATTTCAACATCATGCTAGAAGACGATACACAGGAAAGTTGTCAGGGGTTATAGAAAGATATTAAATAGATTACATTCTTATTAGACAACGGTTTAGGAATCAAGTAAAAGACTGTCGAAACTATCCAGAAGCAGATATAGACACTGACCACAACATCGTAATTATGAAGGCCGCTCTTGAATTTAAAAATTTGAAAAAAGCAATGGAAAAAGGCAGTTTGACTTTGAGAAACTAAAAGATTAAGATATTCACGAAAAATCTGATAAAAAGTCAAATGAATTGCTGAAAAATATCGAGAAATTTTCTGATACTAAGAAGTAGAAACAGAATGGAATAATATTAAATCCAGCTTAGACATGACAGCCAGAGATATTCTGGGGTGTACACAAAGATAAAATAAGAGACCATGGATAACAAAAGATATCCTGAATTTAATAGAAGAAAGACCAAAATACAAAAATAGATCAGACGAAACAGGAAAACAAAGATACAAAGCCAAAATGGGAAATTATTCGCAAATGCAGGAAAGCTAAAGATTGATGAAAAGTGCAAAGAGATACAAACTAAGATGGAAATAGGAAAGACAGACGAAGCACACATACTAATTAGAATGAATTTTAGGGATACAAAACCGTATTGCAAAAATATAAGGGATGCGAAAGGAAACGTCATAAAAATGTAGCGCAAGTGGTTAGATGACAGGAATATATGGGGAATTTATATGCAGCAGAGGAACTAACAGCATTAGAACAGGAATCAGACATTGAAAATGATGACTTGGGATATCCTATACTGCGAGATGAGTTTGAATTAGCATTAAAGTGTCTGAAAAGTGTTACGGCGCCGGATACAAATAAGGTGCAAGCAGAAAATCTAAAAGACGCTGGACAAGCAGTAACGGAACGTCTCTTCCAACTTGTAAGCTATATGTATGAGACAGGCGAGATACTCAAAGATTTCAAACGTAACATCATAGTAACTATACCAAAAAAGAGAGGCGCGGATAAATGTGCAAACTTTCGAACAATAAGTCTAACGGAACACGTGTCAAAAATATTAACTAGAATTGTAAAAACACGAATGGAAAAACTAGCTGAAGAAATACTATAGGAAACAGGAGAACACGGTGGAACACGGGAGGCTATTTTAGCTCTGAAAGTAATAGTGGAGACAACAACAGAAAAGGCGGAAAGCGTGTATATAGCGTTTGAAGATCTGGAAAAGCATTCGACAATGTAAAATGGAAAAAAAATTGGAAATACTGAAAAAGATTGGAATGAGTTTTAGGGCTAGCGGATAGTACGTAGCTTATACAAAGAACAAACAGCGGTAATAGAAGTAGAGCAGGAACGCAGAGAAGTAAAAATTAGGAAAGGGGTGTGACAGTGATGTGCCTTATCCCCATTAATTTTTAACTTGTACATAGAAGAGGCAATGAATACTGTGAAATGTAGAAGACATTTGGAATTATTATGCAGGGACAAAAGATTGTTATGCTTAGATTTGCAGATGATATAACGGTATTAGCATCTAGCAAAGAAAAGTTAAAAGCTGCTCTTAATGAAATGAAAGCAGTTCTAACAGAGATATAGGGTATGAAAATTAACAAAAACAAAACTAAAGTTCTAGTATGCAAAGGAGGGGAAATAAAACAAAAACAAGAATACAAATAGGTAACGAGAACTTATAAGAGCTTAAGGATTTCTGCAAACTAGGACACCAAATAACGCAAGATGGGAAAAGCACAAAACATATAAAACAAAGATTAGCATAAGGTCGTGCTACATTTAACAAGAAAAAGCAACTACTGTATTCAAAGACAACAAACATAAAAACAAGAAAAATATTGCTTAAAACATATGCGTGGAGCACAGCACTGTACGGCTGTGAAGCCTAGATAGTAGGAGAAGCTGGCAAAAAAAAAGTTAGAAAGAAGTCTTTGAAATTTGGTGCTACAAACGTATGATGAAGATATTATGGATAGACAAAGTTTAGAACAAAGAGGTATCAGAAATGGTAGGAGAAGAAACAAATATGTGGAAAACAGTAAAAACTAGGAATACTAAGACGGGAATACTGCGGAATATATTAGAAGCAGAGAGAGGAAAAAAGAGAAGTAGAGGTAGACCTAGGTTAGACAATTGCACACACATAGTGAAAGATGTATGATGTGGGAATATCAGGGAAATGTGTAGGCTAGCTCAGAATAGAAGTCGATGGAGATACGCATCCAATCAGTCCCAAGATAGAAAAACTAATGACTAAAACAGTATATGTACTTAAACCTGATGATTATTATAAATAACTACAGGTATTGGTCTTGCAATATTCTAGACTAATGTTAGTTGTACAAAAGTATTTAATTCAGCAAATGCCTAAGTGTTGGTGAATCCTTGGCAGCCACAGGCTGTTTAACTCCCTTTACATACCTTACATTTGGTATTCCAATGCTCCACCCGAAGGTAGTACATTGGCCAGGAAGCGAATTTTTTTTACCTGAAAAATTTGGAATTTTGCCGAACCTTTGCTGTTCCAAGCAAAGTAGGGATCTTTAACGTGCATGACAACGCTCACACACGGGACCTCTATTTTACATCTCATCCGAACGAGGGCGTATTTTTGTGAAAAATGCTCACCTAACATTTTTCAAGCGGACCGTGTAGGGATTTCAACCCGGGATCTTGGGAATAGTAGTCGCACGCATCCCAACTACGTCACGGAGCCGCCTCCCCTTCATATACCGTTCATTTACATTTCCTATGCTCCACCCGTAGGTACTACGGAGGCGAATTTTTTGTTGCCTGGAAATTTAGAATTTTGCCGAACCCTTGCCGTTTCAGGCAAGGTAGGGATCTTTAACGTGCGTGACAACACTCACACACGGGACCTCCATTTAACCTCTCATCCGAACAAAGGCGTAATTTTTGTGAAAAATGCTCACCTGTCATTTTTCAAGCAGTCGGCCGTGTCGGGATTTGAACCCGGGATCTTGGGATCAGTAGTCTTACGCTTACTACATTGATCCACGGCGACGCCTTCCCCTTCATATACCACTGAATCTCGGTGAAATAGGGCATATAATTAAAAAACCAATAGATGGGAAACCGAGCTGTATATATGCTGCTGTGGGAATTTCAGGGAACTGTGTAGGCTAGCTCAGAATATCAACCAGTGGCGGTACGCGTCCAACCAGTTTCAAGACGGATAATTTAATGACAAAGAAATAAGTGCACTTAAATCTGATGATTATTATTAACAACTACAGGTTTTGGTCGTGAAATATTTTCAACTAATGTTGATTGTACGAAATGATATATTGGAAAAAATATTAAATCGGCATAAGTTTCAAGTGCTGGGGGAAGTTGTCAGCCACAGGTTGCTTACCACCTTCACATACCACTGAATATCGGGGAAATAGGGTGGATAACTGTAAAACAATAGAAGGTGACCAAACTGTATCTAACAAGAAAAGACAGTGGATATGTTCAAAGACAGCAAACATAGAGGCAAGAAGCAAATTGTTCAAACCGTATGTGTGGAATACAGCACAGTACGTCTATGAAATATGTGCAGTAAGAAAAGCAGACAGAAAGAGATAGGAGCCTTCTTGAATGTTGTGCTTCAGATATATAAGGATGATAGCATGGACAGACTAGGTTAATAATAAATAGGTTATAGAAATAGTAGAGGAATAAAAATATATGTGGAAAACAAAAAAAAGAATGGAGAAATAGAAGGGCAGGATACGTTCTAATGCATTTTTGGGGAATAGTACGGGATATATTGCAAGCAGAGATAGGAAAAAAGAAGTAGAGGTAGATCGAGATTAGACTTTTGTACGCAAATAGTGATAGATGTAGACTGTGCAAATTTCAGGGAAATGCGTAGGTTAGTTTAGAATAGGAAACAATGAGGGTACGCGTCTAACCAGTTCCAAGACTGAAGACCTAATGATGATGACCCTAATATGTTGAACAAGCGACACTGACCTCAAATGCTTCGGTTTTATAAAAACTTTGATTGATTACTGTTTAACCTTCACCTATTCCTTTAGCTCAATAATACTTGTGGAATGTCATAGAGCTTAGCTAAAACACAACATATTAAGGACAGTAGTATTTATTATAGTACTAAATTTTTCATGCATAGTTATTTTACAATGATGCTTATTGCTAGCTAAAGACCAAATGCATAATACTTGACATTAGCATTGAACAAAGAAACTTCTGAAACTAGTTGCCTCTAACAATAATATTCAGTGAGTTTGTTCTTATTACATTTTTATAGCCTTGAACCTCCTCCGCCAGCTATTACTATTGATTCGCCTGTGATGTATTTGGAGTCGTCTGAAACCAAAAAGGCAACAGCGCCGCATATGTCATCAGGTTTTCCAAATCTGACCAAACAATATAGAAGTTTAAATTTATGAGAACTAAATATTACCTGCGCATGGGTATATTTGCCAAATTCATCTTTACATATTTATCATTGCCGATTATCTGCAAAATGATGTGCGATTATATTGCAAGTTAACCACTAGAGGTTTAACATACGTGATTTGCGAAGTCGGTGTGAATTATTCCTGGACATACACAATTAACATTAATGTTATCACGAGCGGTTTCCGCCGCTAGAGCCTTTGTCAACCCCAATAAAGCTGTTTTACTTATACTGTAGATGCCTGTTCCGAAAAGAATGTTTATAATAGGTGGTTGATATGCAACAGCGGAAGCTATAACCACAATACGTCCGCCTCCTTTAATACGGAAGTCTTTTGCTGCTTCTTGGCTTAACAGAAAAGGTGCTTTTACATTCACATCAAAGATTTTATCCCACACTTTTTCATTGCTCTAAAACTTATTATTGACTTTTATATCCAGTCTGTATTTCAATACTTACCTCAAGCATTGGACTTGGATACGGGTTTATTGCAGCATTTAATACTAGGATATCCACTCCACCAAATTTGCTTGCCTGAAAATTTTTTTTGTAAAGAATGTTTATCAAACATACCTAGAAACCGTAGTATTTCAACAATTAGCTTTGAAAGATGTCTTCGGGGCCGTTCTTAAAAATTTGCTCCTTTCGCGCAACTACTTATTTTACCACTTCAAAGTAAAAATTATTTATTAAATAATAACACACCCCAAATCGGGCCAGAAGTCTCCTAGCATGAAACCTCGAAGTATGTTCGGCACTCGCTAGACTTTGAGGTTCCATGCTAAAAGACTTCTGGCCCGACAAGGCCAGAATTAGAAACACACCCTGGTCCGATATCCCCAAGTTTACCTGTGAAGTCGGGTGACTGAGCGAGGGAAGACCAAGCTAGTGTAAGGAAGGCAGCACAACGGGCCCACCTTGTGGCCATCCTTCTAAATTCAATAGATAGATAGACTCCAAATCTTTTATGAAAATGTAAATTCATATAAACCAATTAATCAAAACTTAATTTTTGTGCATTTCTTCAAGAAAACTCAGAAATAATACCCGCACATAACAATTTGTTCAACTATTTCGCGTTCGATCACAATTAGTGTCCTACTAGATGTTTAAGATAAGCTACAACACTAATACTTTTTAGTAATTTGAAACCTGTCAATATTGTGTTCTCAGAAAATCTCTGTAGAGGTTATGCTAAAAATAATCCAATAACATTGTGTAAGTTTGAAAACAACCTTATTAATTTAATGCACTTGCAGCAGAAAATATATCCCTTTAAAAATAGATTCACTGCCGAAATCCCATTACATAAATGAATAGCATTAAAATCACAATTGCGGAGTTGGTATAGTTCATGTCTAGATCGTGAACACCCTTTTGTGCGTCAATATTGTTATACCCTCTTAATTTGTACAAAATGATAGAGATGCTATATATTTTTTTCAGTAATGAAAAAAGATTTTTGTTTTACTTCCAAGATTGTCGTTTGGAAACCAGTGCGTTTCCTTTCATATTGGCTCTATTATCGTGTCTCTGTCATATAACACGTTCAACTGAATTTTTATAAGACCAAACAAATAATATTAAAAATTCCCATCATGTGGTATCTGAAATTTAAAAATCCAAGGCAATCAGACGTTATGACAATAGAATATTTAATTTGACGTCGCATGGCATTATAATAGTAACTCTTGTTCTTTGCAGGAATATGGAAAAATAATAAAGACGAGTTACGAGTACAAAAAGAAGTTCTGCGACTAAATTTGCTGATAATCGGTAGAATAAAGAACAATAAATTGAGAAACGTTCTGCTTTACAAATTTAGAAAAGACACTTAAAAACGCTGAACTAAATATTGAAAGAATATTGCTGAAATATAGGGAAGACAGTAATTGCAATAATTTACAGAAAAAAAACAATCTAACATCGCATGTAATGATGAAAAGAAGGAAGTAAATGTAAAAAACGGTATCAAGAAAGGATGTTATTTATTTCACGTACCTTTTAATTTATACATAGAGCAAGCCATTAGGGAAATTGCAGAACAAGTTACTATTGACGTCAACATATAAGGCGAAAAAACACCAATGGGTAGATTTGCGGTAAACATAGTGCTCCTAGTCAATAGCAAGTTGATCTGGAAAACCTGGTAATTGTATGAAAATATTTTAGTGAACGTTATAGAATGAAAATAAAACAAAAATAATGACATATTATGGTAATAAATTTAACCTTCTAAATATAACAATGGACTGCACGGACTTGCTGGAGGTGAGGAATTTTCTTGTTTAGAAATTTTTAAGAACATTTGTATGGGATGTCGCATTATATGTTTGAACCATGGACTATGGGCAAACAAAGAGGAGAAAAGTTGAAGCTTTCGACATTGTGGTCTTATAGAAAAACTTTGAAAATTATCTGGGCAGAGAAGATAAACTAATAAAAAGAACTTATTGGTGAAGGTCTGTCGATCTGAGAAAATATAGTAAAGCGAAGGCATCGACTAGTTGACTGTCTCTTACATCATTCAGAATTGGTATTACTGATAATGAATGAAAGGGTAGATGGGAAAAATTTATTGGGTAAACAGCATCATGAATGTTTAATACGCTCTGGACTATGTGCTAGGAATGTTAAAATTAGCGCACGTGGCTCTGAGAATTGCATTAAATCAGCCAACTAACCGATGACTAAAATAATTTATTGTACAACGAATGATAACTCAAAATTATGCTTTCTCATAAATAAAATGATTTCTATGCCGAGTAAATTTATGGATACCTTTTTATGCTAAGGATATTATTAAACCTACTAGTAATTATAGCTTCAACACTTTGATGTGTGACATAACGAATGCACTCATTTGTCCAGTGCTATCATAACAAAATAGCCTAATTTCACTTTTCGGTGACGTCAACTGTACCCCATAATTAGATTATACGTTTTAATCAAATAAAAATTAATAGATTTATATTTTCTACCACTTTGAATATTCTGGTGTATAATACGGCACCGTTATCTACAATTCTGCTTTTCATTTTTCGAATCGCGTCCAAACACTCCTCTCAGACTCGGAACATTAAACCGTCGCTCATTTTAAAGCAGTGTAATATTCTACCAGTAATTGGCGAACAATTTGCAAGTATGAATGAAAAATGTAGGATTGTTCCGAATTTTATCATTTTTTTGGTTACTGATGAATTTATGAGGTGACCCATTTTGATCATAGCCTTTTGATTGTCAAATTTCTAAACATTAGGATAACTCTTTTTTTTCTACATTATTCTGTGCTAAGAATAAGCGAAGGCCAACACAGACAGAATCAGGAATGTAACCTATAATCAAGACAAACCGATACTGTCACTAGGCAAGGACTGAGACAATACAGTACTTAGTAATTAGTGAGAATAAATATAAAGGCGTATGTTACGAGTAGAGGATTTGTACCGGTTCTGGGCCCTCACTTCCACCAGAATTCCTCATTTCCACACTCATCTGGACCAATTTACATGTAAATTCCCATAAGGAGGAAATGAGGAGATAGAATCTCTACCTTGCTCTCGCCTTGTGGGATTTTTTTACCTCAATTATCCCTACACTAAAAATCGGTAACCTACCCCCAAAAATTTTCGAGATACCTTTCGGTGCTTATAAGCACCGCACCCACGAGATAAATCTATATTGTTTGGTATCAATCAATATTAGAATTTTCTCAGCTACCCGAATCTCTAAGAATTTTTTTAGATTGCATTATCCCCCAGGGAGCTACCCCAATTTTAAGATTTTTTTACCGCCAACATTCTGAAACAAAAAGTTTTCTTCGACTAGCCATTTTTACCCACAGGATAAAGGTACATTGTTTGGTATCAATTAATATTAGAATTTTCTCAGCTACCTGAATCTCTAGGAATTTTTTAGATTGCATCATCCCCCCAGGAAGCTGCCCTCATTTTAAGATTTTTTGCTGGTAGCGATTTCTGACTATCCTTATAAATTTTTTAGTCATGCAATACATCAAATTAGTCTAGAATTTTATGCAGATTCCGAATCTGTGAACAGATTTAAAATCAAACACTCCTTACCGTTTTACACACACACCTTCTAAATCATAACTTTCCTGCAGCTCATACCTAAAAGAAAATCTAAAAACCATTCTTAAAACTTTTTATTACAGACAATTTTTACTAATACAGTTTAAATTTTGTAAACTGCATTTCTAAATACATATTCACAATTTTTATTCTTAACCCAGAACTCCACACATCGGCTTATACTTATTAATATTTATTTCTAAATAGAGCACCTTTTCCAAAGACCAACCAGACCCACATGTTTCAAATTCCTCTGATTTTGTTCTCGTGGTTTCGCTTAAGACCTCGTACTTATTTTCCAGATTACTAGAAGACGTTATAACCATATTTTTTGTGATAAAGGATTTCGCATCGGTAGTCTCTTCTCCCATTTTTGTGTAGAGTTCGCAATAGACTTTTATTGCTGTATGTTGTGTTCTTTTTTCATTAAGTAATCGAATAAACCGCTCTTTCTGCTTCCAAAGAAACTCGGACACTCCATCGTCGACACTGGCGTTCTTTATGCGATAGCTAGACATACGGTTGTTAAACGCTATGCTAACCATTTCTACGCCATCTTTGCCAGTAGCGGTAACTGTGGCATTTTTATGTCTGTTGCTTCTCAAGTGTGCGGTATAGGTAGTCTTTTCCATTTCGAAATCGCATACTTTACACATAATTCGTGGTTGTTTCGTACAAGACCCTTTAACAGCTGGCGGAGCTGAACGTTTACGGCTTGATGACATACCGTGCTGTTTTTCCTTGTGTCGCTGTAAGCTGTCCATTCTCGCAAAAGCGATACCGCAAGACATACAGTTTAAGTACTTTGCTGCTGACGGATGTATAAGCTTAACCCTGGACTATCTTACACCACGACCTTTGTTCTGGTGCCGTTTGAGAGCATCCCTCCTGGTAAAGTAGACGTGATAGGGCTCGCATTTAAAAACGTTTGCAGGTGCCATTTTAGTACAAAACAAAATCCGCACTATAGGACTTTGGTGAAACTTGTAAGCGAACTAACTTATAACTAAAGAGTTTACTCTTGCGTACCTGCTTTATGTACCCTATAGAATGCAAACCGAAGGTTTCCGAAGACAGCCGAACGAAGTTGAGGATTCAGCGGGGAACTAAATGACGTTATCTTTTGCCAATCCTTGCTGCTTGTCCAGTACATTTAGCACCAATGCATGCACTCGGCTCGCTTCGTCCATGCTGCGAATGCAGTTAGTAGAAACATCGGAAACGTCTTCTATGTTATACGGATCAGCAATCGCATTGCGTGCATATTAAAAATCCAAAAGGACGGTAGCACACGCACACAAATCAGTTGCAAGTCTCGCGGTGGAAGATGCAGTGCTACTATAAACAAAAACTTAATAAAACACTTTAAACCTTTACTAAAGAAATACCAAACTTGTTGTCTATAGGATACTTACTAATAAAGCAATTTAATTTTAAATAACTTCTACGTCATATTTTCGGAAATGGTAGGCTTGAATATTTTTTTTTGAAAACAATCGAAGATTGCCGAAGACGCTCGAAAAGTGTACAAGCGCGGTCACTATACCAAGTAGCATTAATACCGAGTATTCCGTTCCTTTGTAGGTTGCTCATTTCCTAGAACCAAATCTGCCGCATAGCGGTCGGTAGCACGTAATTATTTCTAGAACCAGTAAGTACTCGATATCGCCCAAATAGAGAATTAGATGCTCGATGTCTGTCAACTTCCGATTCCCTTGTAAAAGGTAGAAAAACTTGGTCAATCATCCATCTAACTTATACTTCGAGCCGCTCCCGTTCTAATAATTTCCAAACATTTTTCAAACGACAATGGTCTCAGAATTTTTAAACCTCCAAGGGATCTATAAGTCGTGATCAATTACACGTTCGAGCTACCCGTAAACTAACATATTTTATAGTAACAGTGCGCTGTATAATACATGCATACCCCTTCTCTGCGCTACTGCTATTCTTGTAGTTGCTTGAAAAAGTCAGTCGGCTTTTTTACTGCTAGGACCGCTGCAAAGCACTTTTCTATACTTTCTTTAAAAGTATAGCACATCGCACACTTTTTTGTCTGATAATTAAATTTTGCTCATGTAGGCTTTTACACTTTCGCATATTTAAACATCTAATACGATCGATTAACCACCGTCGATTATTCTAACGGGAACCACCATACATTTCGCCGCACCGTTTTTTTAATACAACGATCCGATGGGCTTCCACACACTAACACTTAACGTATCTTTCCTACTATTTGTTAAACAAAAACTACCTGCATCGCCATGTCCGTATGTGGACGTAAGCAGATTGTTGCGGATGTGTACGAGAATATGTAACCATATACATTAATCAGTCCAAGCTAGGACCCTCGGTTTTACTTAACTACACTTCGCGAGACCCCTTTAATCTTTTTAATCGTGTCTTTCTCGCTTACAATACAGTAGGACTTGGTTTTTGTACCGACGAATTCTAATACTAGACCTCCCATTAAATTCGTCTTTAAATTTCTCTACAAATTTTTTGTTGACAAGCGGTATAATATATTTATTATCCGCGGGGTAGTCACTCTTTTAAGATAAATATATTTTGTTCGATATCAACTAATATTAGATTTTTCTAGGGACCCCAAACCTGTAAATAGATTTTAAATAGAACCACCCCATACAAAGTTATGCCTTTTAAAGACGCAAACCTCTAATTTTTGCCCACCTTTATTTAACTCCATCTTTAGAACCTTTTTTCGCTACCCAAGACATTTGCTTTAACCATCCATTTCCCGAGAAATCTAAAACCGCTGTGTTCCGCGAACACCACGTGGAGATAACACGTATACTCGGTCAAACAGGATAGAAGCAGGAAGGATTTGGAAGAAGGGAAGGTGGGAGAAGAACTTAAAAATTATGGAATTTTAAAACTAATATATACAATAGATTTACTAAATCTATACAACTATCTTAGACCTATATCTTTATGCCCCCCATGCGTAGATTGATATGCTTCCAGGAAGACGTTACGCTAGTCATCTTTGCTCGATAAACTAATTTTATTAGTAAGCTGCGTGTCCAAATCGTATTTTTTTACTCTGGATACATACGGCGCCAAGTACTCCATACCAAATAAAGAATTAGATGCTTGGTGACTGTTAACATCCGCTTCCCTCGTATACGTCCAGACACATCTCAGCCCATGCGCACCCCTGACCATGCGCACCTCTGACCGTGCGCACTCCTGCCCATGAGCATTCCAACCCATGCGCGCCCCTGCCCATGCGCACACCTCTCTGTGCGACTGCTATTTCGTGGTGACGTCATAGCCTTATACAAATAAAAAACAATGTAATACTATTCTAAAATGTTTATTCTGACACACATAATAAAATTTAAAAATATTTAATACCAAGCATGGAATCATTTAAACTTAATTTTAATACAAAGTTATACACAGAAGACAGCCCTTCTTTATGTTTCTTTGAAGTGGTTTTATTTTATCTAATTTTATTCGCAGCTTAAAATTTAAATCGACACCCAAGTCCTGTATCTCCTTTTCTAGACAATGGTTTGATACATAGAGACCGCCTAGGTTTTCGAATTGCAAAATGTATCGGTTAACCTCTATATATAAAGTCTTTGATTCCACCGACAACCAGATCCATTCCTTCTTGTCTGGAGTCAGGTTAGGTTAGTTGGACTCGTGTGAACTTAGGTTAGATAAAAGGAAAAATTGATAGGTTAGGTCAGCGTCGGCGCGCTGACCTAACCTATCAATTTTTCCTTTTATATATCCTGAGTCCACACAAGTCCAACTAACCTAACCTAACTCCGGACAACACTAGCTAACCTAACTCCTGACATGTCCACATCCAACCTAGGTCGGAGGCAATTTCACCCTATGGGCAATTTCACCTTAACCTAACATCCTACATATATCCGACATATATCCGGAAATATGTCGATGCGCATCCCTGCCGACCTAAGTCGGATAATAAAACAGTTCCTAAACAAGAGAATGTAAGCGATATGGCGGTGTCCAACATATTCGGCTATCTTCGGCAATATACGGCCCCCACTCTGTAGGATACATCAGAGGGCAATTTTTTTCGTATTCAATTTAGTATTCGACAGTAGCTAGAACGGTAAACATGAGCGTCTCCAAGGTGATTGACATTTCTCAACTTCTTGGGAATAAAGTGAAACCGACAATTGAGCGATTTGGATTATGGCTGTTGGTAGAAAATATGTGCAACAATAATCTTGTGACAGATATTGGTAATATTTGTTATGTCGAAGACGAACCGATGCTGACTGGCCAATTACAGACCCATTTTGTGACAATATAATGTTGGTTAAAATTTGCGACTTTTCTGACGCCGAACAAACATCTGCAAACAAAAGGATGTTTATCCTTAAAAAAAAAAATTTGTGGTGCATTTAACAGCTATCTACGAAGAAAGTTCAACCGATTTGTTTCCGCTAGGCATGGTGTTAAAGCTAAGTTTCCTTTTTCTCTGGAAAGCACTAACAAGATGAGCTAGAGAGTAAAAGAAATTATCGGAAAAGAAGATCTCGAATGCATTACTAAAAAATTCCAAAATCCTATGTGTTCCATACAAAGTGGAACTAACAGATCTTAAGTTGGAAACTTTATTGGAGGAACTACCAGATATATTAGACGAACTCGAGAAAGATTATTACTATCTTTTTGACATGGATGTAACCCAAGATTTTGCTGGCATATTTAGCAAGATGGAGATGTGTAATTATTTAACTACAAACCATAACTTTTGCTATAAAGGTGAATACGAAGAAAAGTGTAATATTATAGTTGACAACGATAAAACTGCGGGAATTGATTGTTTAACATGGCTAACAACCAATGCAAGAATTAAGATATACAAGAAATTTGTGTGCCAGATAAAAAGTCCTGGTGTTAATAAACAATTTGGCAATCATATACTAGATTTTTTACGTTTAAGGGGAACATTTGCGTCTACTTTGGTCAAAGAATATGGTATTACGCGATTGGAAGCGACAATATACAACTGTACAATTGGAAGCTATGTCAGTGCGTAAAGGGTGTATAATCCCTTAAAAGACTGTTTAACCTTATTGGAAGATAGTATGTTATACTTCCTAAAGGCGCCAATGTACTCGGTACCACTTGCCAAAATGTGGAGTAAGCTATCAGACAAGCTACAAAATAGCTGCTGTTTAGTGTATAATAACCTACTACAGTACGTGTATTGGGGGAATGGCAATACAAAGAAATTGACGGGCTTGCAAATTAAGTTGTCCGAAAAACCAGAGGAAAAGAAAAAATTGATAAAGTATGTGCTTTCGGCTTTTAGTTTTAACTATTTACCTTTAAATTATTTGGAGATAGTAGAGGAGGAAGATAGCCAAGATAAAATAAAAATCTTAAACAAGTGCTACATTAAAGTAGGTAGTACATATTTTACACAATCTGCAACACCATATTCTACAATTCCAAAAGAAATAGTCATTTCGGAATTGGGGTTGATAGATACGCCTAACATTCGTCCAGAGGTTGTACGACAACGCGTAAATATTGGTAGTAAACTCTGTCCGTTTACGCTAAAGAAAATTGCCCCATTATGCACGCCATACGCTGTAAGTGGAAGAAAAAGACAACTGGAATTAGAGGAAATGGATGCAAAAAAGCGAAAATAGGACTACATGGAAAACACTGCGACAATACGCGAACAATACAAAGATGTGTTAGACAAAGAACATCTTATTAGAGAAAATGAGGAAGAATTAAAAGATTATTTTATGTGCCGATGGACTGACTTAGTTACATCCGGTTTCTATAAGCTGTATGCATTTGTGGTTAGTAAAAAAGACTCTTTTAGTTATGTAGGCGTCCTTGCGGAAAAGGATGGTACTAAATCCGTATACTTTTTAAAAGGTTATTCTAAAAACGTATTGTTGCGAGCTACTATTAGGCAACCCGTCAAACACACAAGCACCGTAGGCTCTGCATATTCTCCAGGGTTTGAGATTTCTTCTAGCAATTACTGGAGGATGAGTCATCCTTTTAGTTCAGAGTATATATAAGACCGCTAATAAATGCAGGAGTTAGTTTGTACTAGAATGTCTAATATAAATTATATCGTGTAAAGTAAAAGTAGTTGAGCTTTTGGAAGTTCAAGAGTATACATAATGTTATATGATGTGTCTAATGTATATGCAGCTCGTAGTATACATAAATAGATAGAAGTGTAATAAATAATAGTTGTGTTAGTGTTATTAATGGACCTACGGTTAAGAAGTTAGTTAAAGAAGATATTAGTGCTTGTAAATTCATTAGTGTGATAGTGCTTCATTGTTAATTGGACTGAAAACATCTATAAATAAGGCATATACTGTTAATTAGACTTCAGTATTTATTGAAATGGCAGATAACATAGACGAACTAAGGAATGCGGGGTTCGTAACCTTGGCGTACACCACACGCAAAGGGGTTCCGTTAAACATTGTATATTTGCCTAGTAAAGAACCTTTCGGATCATTTAAAACCGAGGGTGTTACAACCTATAACAACCATGAATTTCCACAAGTGGTGGACATGCAACTACGTAAATAGTGAGTGGGAAAATAAAGACCCCCTCTAATACCGACAAGAAGAAGTCAATCAAGCTAACAAGATACGTATGCGGGATATAGTGGGAGAGTCGCGATTAAAAGATTGTCACAAGCTGGAAGAATTACACGAAGGAATGGATCTGGTTGTCGGTGGAATCAAAGACTTTATATAAAGAGGCAAACTTCGATACATTTTACAATTCGAAAATTTAGACGGTCTCTATGTATCAAACTATTGGCTAGAAAAGGAGATAGAGGACTTGGATGTCGATTTAAATTTTAAGCTGCGAATAAAATTAGATAAACTTTAAACCACTACAAACAAACATAAAGAAAGGACTGTCTTCTGTGTATAACTTTGTATTAAAATTAAGTTTAAATGACTCCATGCTTGGCATTACATTTTTAAAATTTTGTTATGTATAATGTCAGAATAAACATCTTAGAATAGTATTGTATTGTTCTTTATTTATAAAAGGCTATGACGTCACCACGAAATTGCAGTCGCACAGAGAGGGGTGCGCATGGGTAGGGGCGCGCATGGGTTGGAATACTCATGGGCAGGGGTGCGCACGGGCAGGGGTGCGCATGGTTAGGGGTGCGCATGGGCTGGGATGTGTCTGGACGTATACGAGGGAAGCGGATGTTAACAGTCACCAAGCATCTAATTCTTTATTTGGTATGGAGTACTTGCCGCCGTATGTATCCAGAGTAAAAAAATACGATTTGGACACGCAGCTTATTAATAAAATTAGTTTATCGAGCGAAGATGATTAGCGTAACGTCATCCTGGAAGCATATCAATCTACGCATGGGGGGCATAAAAATATAGGTCTAAGATAGTTGTATAGATTTTATAAATCTATTGTATATATTAGTTTTAAAATTCCATAATATTTAAGTTCTTCTCCCACCTTCCCTTCTTCCAAATCCTTCCTGCTTCTATCCTGGTTGACAAAGTATACGTGTTATCTCCACGTGGTGTTCGCGGAACACAGCGGTTTTAGATTTCTCAGAAAATGGATGGTTAAAGCATATGTCTTGGGTAGCAAAAAAAGGTTCTAAAGATGGAGTTAAATAAAGGTGGCAAAAATTAGAGGTTTGGGTCTTTAAAAGGCATAACTTCGTATGTGGCGGTCCTATTTAAAATCTATTTACAGGTTTGGGCTCCCTAGAAAAATCTAATATTAGTTGATACCAAACAAAATATATTTATCTTAAAAGAATGACTACCCCGCGGATAATATATACAATATACCGCTTGTCAACAAAAAAGTTGTAGGGAAATTCAAAGACGAATTTAATGGGAGGTCTAGTATTAGAATTCGTCGGTACAAAAACCAAGTCCTACTGTATTGTAAGCGAGAAAGACACGATTAAAAAGATTAAAGGGGTCTCACAAAGTGTAGTTAAGTAAAACCGAGGGTCCTAGCTTGGGCTGATTAATGTATATGGTTACATATTTTCGTACACATCCGCAAACATCTGCTTACGTCCACATACGGACATGGCCATGCAGTTTTGTTTAACAAATAGTAGGAAAGATACGTTAAGTGTTAGTGTGTGGAAGCCCATCGGATCGTTGGATTAAAAAAAAAAACGGTGCGGCGGAATGTATGGTGGTTCTCGTTAGAATAATCGAAAGTGGTTAATCGATCGTATTAGATGTTTAAATATGCGAAAGTGTAAAAGCCTGCATGAGCAAAATTTAATTATCAGACAAAAAAGTGTGCGATGTGCTATACTTTTAAAGAAAGTATAGAAAGGTGCTTTGCAGCGGTCCTAGCAGCAAAAAAGGCGACTGAATTTTGCAAGCAACTACAAGAATAGCAGTAGCGCAGAGAAGGGGTATGCATGTATTATACAGCGCACTGTTACTATAAAATATGTTAGTTTACGGGTAGCTCGAACGTGTAATTGATCACGATTTATAGATCCCTTGGAAGTTTAAAAATTCTGAGACTATTGTCGTTTGAAAAATGTTTGGAAATTATCAGAACGGGAGCGGGTCGAAGTTACATGAATGATTGACCGAGTTTTTTTACCTTTTACGAGGGAATCGGAAGTTGACAGACATCGAGCATCTAATTCTCTATTTGGACGATATCGAGTACTTACCGGTTCGAGAAATAATTACGTGCTACCGACCGCTATGCGACAGATTTGGTTCTAGGAAATGAGCAACCTACGAAAGTACGGAATACTCGGTATTAATGCTAATTGGTTTAGTGACCGCGCTTGTGCACTTTTCGAGCGTCTTTGGACAATTTTCCAACAAAAATATTCAAGCCTGCCATTTCCGAAAATATGACGTAGAAGTTATTTAAAATTAAATTGCTTGATTAGTAAGTATTCTGTAGACAAGTTTGGTATTCCCTTAGTAAAGGTTTAAAGTGTTTATTAAGTTTTTGTTTATAGTAACACTGCATCTTCCACCGCAAGACTTGCAACCGATTTGTGTGCGTGTGCTACCACCCTTTTGGATTTTTAATATGCACGCGATGCGATTGCTGATCTGTATAACATGGAAGACGTTTCCGATGCTTCTACTAACTGCATTCGCAGCATGGACGAAGCAATCCGGGTGCATGCATTGGTGCTAATTGTACTGGACGAGCAGCAAGGATTGGCAAAAGATGACGTCATTTAGTTCTTTGCTGAATCCTCAATATAGTTCGGCTGTCTTTGGAAATCTTCGGTTTGCATTCTATAGGGTACATAAAGCAGATACGCAAGAGTAAACTCTTTAGTTATAAGTTAGTTCGCTTAAAAGTTTCACCAAAGTCCTATAGTGCGGATTTTGTTTTGTAGTAAATTGGTACTTGCAAACGTTTTTAAATGCGAGCCCTGTCACGTCTTCTTTACCAGGAGGGATGCTCTGAAACGGCACCAGAACAAATGTCGTGGTGTAACATCGTCCAGGGTTAAACTTATACATCCGTCAGCAGCAAAGTACTTAAACTGTATGTCTTGCGCTATCGCTTTTACGAGAATGGACAGCTTACAGCGACACAAGGAAAAACAGTACGGTATGTCATCAAGCCGTAAACGTTCAGCTCCGCCAGCTGTTAAAGGGTCTTGTACGAAACAACCACGAATTATGTGTAAAGTATGCGATTTCGAAATGGAAAAAGACCACCTATGCCGCACACTTGAGAAGCAACAGACATAAAAATGCCACAGCTACCGCTACTGGCAAAGATGGCGTAGAAATGGTTAATACAGTGTTTAACAACCGTATTGCTAGTTATCGCATAAAGAACTCCAGTGTCGACGATGGAGTGTCCGAGTTTCTTTGGAAGCAGAAAGAGCGGTTTATTCGATTACTTAATGAAAAAAGAACACAACATACAGCAATAAAAGTCTATTGCGAACTTATCGGCGTCTACTTAAAAATGGGAGGAGACTACCGATGTGAAATTCTTTAACACAAAAAATATGGTTATAACATCTTCTAGTAATCTGGAAAATATGTTCGAGGTCTTAAGCGAAACCATGAGAACAAAATCAGAGGAATTTGAAACATGTGGGTCTGGTTGTTCTTTGGAAAAGGTGCTCTATTTAGAAATAAATATTAATAAGTATAAGCCGATGTGAGGAGTTTTAGGTTAGAAATAAAAATTGTGAATATGTATTTAGAAATGTGGTTTACAAAATTTAAACTGTATTAGTAAAAATTGTTTGTAACTATGTAATTAAATTAAAATGATCAATGGTGTGTATTTATGTGATAGGGAAAAGTAACTATTTTATTGGACTAATTAGCGACGGAACTAGTGTATACTGAGACTAAAGTATTTTGGAATGAAAAATGAAAGGATGTAAGAGAAAGTTGGTATTTAACTGTTTTTTATGTTTGTTCATAACGATATTGCCAGAAATAGGGATTCACATCGTCAAGTAATTTTATGTGGAAACGAAAAAGTTTGAAGTGATGTATTATTGATGCGTTAGATTTAAGGTCTTTTTAGGATTTCCTTTAGCAATACTTAGCCAGATTGAGGTTGAGAAATAAATTTCTTTTAAGTATATTCGTATTTATATTGCAATTATTTCATGTCGATATAGTAATTTAGTGAAATATTATTTGATGTTATTTAAAATCTACGTCAAAGTAGATAAATTTGTGCAGAATATCCGACCAACTCCGTGATGGAATCCAATTTGGGCGAGGCACTTTATTCTAAAGATTTATTTAATTTGACAAAACTGTGTTTTAGTTTATTGTAGAAAACTGTAAAGTAAAACGGGAAACGTTTAGAAAACTACAAGCAAAGGAAGCCTATGCGGATTAACCGTCTTCCGTATAGGGACAATATCAAAAGGGATTGCTGTGAGTAGACGGAATTATGATAAAGAGAAAACGCTTTTCAGGATGATTATTTTAACGTGGTTGCAGTATTTCAGCCATTTTATTTATTATTTTTACTATTTTATTGTTTTTGTATCAAATTTTTCTTTTTCTCTTATAATTGTTTCCATAGAAACCCACTTCCGTACCACTGCAGTTAGCCGATCCACCCTAATATAGTTACGGAGTCCCTGCGTTTTCAGGGTAAATCAAAATTTATCAACGTAGCGCTCATTTTATCAGTTACATTACGTTATCCGTTACAATTGGAACAAGCAAGGTACGATATTTAGAAAAAGCAGGAATTTAAGGGTAAACTCCACCATACTATTTATAAAGCGCTCACAGCAGGACTTTAAGGTACTCACGTTCAGAATGAATCATAATGGTTCTTCACCACTTGTGCACTACAACCGGCAATACAACATGTTTGTTTCACGACCGTGTAAATCGTCTTTGCCGCAGAGTAACATAATAATGGACCACATTTATATAATGCGTAATAAACTACTTCTAAAACTAAATGCATTTCTGTATAGATCTAAAGTGCATGATTTTGTGTAGGTGAATCTAGTTATTATTGGAATGTTTGTAACAGTAAACTGAAATGCAGGCAGGTAATGTAATTTATTTTATTTTGTAGGGATATTCTATTCTTTATACTTGTTTAGAAAAACTAAATATCAAGTATAAAAATCATGTAGTACCTAAGTAAGTGTTTCTGTAGCTTGTTTATCAACGAACTTCGTTCGTTTATGAAATCGATTTGTCGTCCGTCTGTCTGTCCGTCTGTCCGTCCGAGGCCTTTCTAATGGTCGGACATCAATGTGTGATACATCAATCGATTCAGCTCGGTGTCCTGAGCTTAAGTTTTGATGTCAGTTGAAATCGGGCCACGGGGACGCCGTGCCCCCGCGATATTCCGTCGGGAAAATTAAAATTTCAAATAGGTCCAAAATTAATGTGCGATACATATTTGGACTCCCCTAACATAGCTGAGTCGAAATATGGTACCCCCCACAAAATCTGACCACGGATACCCAACCCCGGGAATTAATTTTATTTTATCTGAATACTTATAATTATTACAACATAATAATTTTAATTTCTTTAAATTGTTTTAAAGTAAGTGTACATTTGGAAGTTCGTTGCGACAATGCCTTGCATTTTCAACTTGTTTTTAATGTAATGCTCATGACAAACATGTTTCGACCAAATTATGGTAGATTGTAATGACTTGTTTTTAGATTAAGTGCATCAGGAATGTAAACAAGCAAAGGCATACAAATTGATGCGTGTACGAAATCAAATCTTTAAAAGACAATTTTGTGTGCTTCGCCAATAATCTATATTTGTGTGATATGAGATAGAAGGTCCCTATAGTAGGGGACAAAGAATATTACCATAGTAAGCATGCTTATCGTGAAAGGCGATTAAAAGGCGCAGCTAGGGGCAGCAGCCTTGCTGGCTAAAAGATATTGGAGGAGAGTAGGTTGGTCTCGGGCGATCCTCAATAATTTACAAGATTGTTGGGGGTTGGCCGTGACAGATACGGCTTTTTTCTAAAATCTTTAAAAAGTGCGTTGTGGAAAGATATGGGAACCTACCACAATATTTCCTAGGTATGCGTGGCCTAAAACACAAAATATGTATGATGAAGAGCTCACAAGTAAAATTCTTCTCCAGAGGTAAAATACCCCCTCATTCGGGTCTCCGGGAGGGGGTAATTGCGGCTCGTTATCGTAAGAATTTTAAACAACGGTTTGATTTAGCGATAGAGACTTGGAATGTAAGGTCATTACGTAGAGTAGATAAGTTAACGAATTTATTAGTCGAAATGAGAAAAGGAATGCTGGACATTTTAAATATTAGTGAGGTGAGATGTCCAGATGACTTTTGGAAAGATAATTATAGAATAATTACAACTTCTTCAACTAATGGACAGGCAGGGTTAGGAATAGTGTTAGGTAAAACATTAGGACGTAAAGTTAAAGGGTACTTACAATTTAGTGATAGAATAATTATGGTTAGATTGAGTACGAAACCCACAGAGACTGTTTTAGTACAGGTATGCATGCCAACAACTCAGTACGAGGATGAGGAAGTAGAAAAGGTATACAAGGATATAAATAGTATAGTGAGATAAGTAAAAGGAGATGAGAATTTAATATTAATGGGGAATTTTAGTGCGTCAATGGAAAAAGGTAGTGAGGGGAAAATGATGAGAAAATTTGGGTATGGTAGACGAAATAATAGAGGAGAAAGATTAGTTGAGTTTTGCCAGGAACATAGATTAGTAACTGTAAACATCATATTCGAACAACATGTTAGAAGAAGATATACCTGGAAAGCGCCAGGTGATAGGGCTAGATACCAAATAAACTATATTTTAGTTAAACAAAGATTTAGAAACCAAGTTAAAAACTGTCGTAGTTATCCAGGGGCTGACATAGATAGCGATTATAACTTAGTTAAAATGAAGTGTAATCTAAAATTCAAAAATTGAGAAAGGCTAAAAGAGAGGGATGGGATCTAGGTAAGCTTAATGATAGAGAGGTAAAAGAGGAATATAAACAAGTATTAGATAATAAGATCAAGGAGATAGCAATAGGAGGGAACGTAGAAAATAGATGGAAAGAAATAAAAAGGGATGTACATGATACAGCAACTCAGACCATAGGTAAGAAAAAAGTAGAAGCGAGAAAACCCTAGATTACAATGGAGATATTATATTTAATAGAGAATAGAAGAAAACTTAAACCGTTCAGAGAATTGGATAGTGAAAGTACGCAAAAACATAATAGACTTGAAATACGATGTACATGAGTGTAGAAAAGCTAGAAATAATGAATGGAGGAGAATTGTAAGGGAATGCAAGATGATTTGAGAGTAGGTAAGACAGACAGGGCTTACAGAGCAGTTTAAAAGTTTTTCGGAAAAGATAGGAAAAATATAATGGTATTAAAGATGAGAATAATGAGCTTCTAATAAATAAAGTTGAGGTAGCTGATAGATGGAAAAGATATTTAGAAGATTTATATAAGGGAGACGATATGGATGAGTTAGAGAACGACCAAGAAGAGCATGTAAAAATAGGATCCTCAATATTAAGAGAGGAATTTAATAGAGCTGTTAGGGATCTTAAACTAAATAAAACGCCGGGGATAGACGATATACCCGCAGAGTTAATAAAATATACAATTCAGAAACTATAGACAGATTATATAAACTATTAAAAGTAATATATGACACAGATGAGGCACAAATAGATTTCGAAAAAAATATCATTATCCCAATCCCAAAAAAGTCAGAAGTTGATAGGTGTGAGAATTATAGAACGGTTAGTTTAACTTCCCACGCTTCCAAAATATTAACAATGATAATTAAAAATAGAGTAGAAGCTTTGACTGAGAATTATTTAGGCGAAGACCAATATGGTTTTCGTAAAGACAGAGGAACTAGAGAGCCGATACTAATAATTAGAATAATTATCGAAAAAAGATTACAAAAAAATAAAGACTCGTTTCGCGTTTGTAGATTTAGAGAAAGCATTTGATAGGGTTAATTGGGTTGTTATGTCCAAGGTTTTGCAAAAAATAGAAATCTTTTATATGGATAGAACAATTATTTACAGTCTATACAAAAACCAAAACGTAGTAATTGGATTTGATGGAATAGAAAAGGAAGCTAATATTAGAAATAGTGTTAGACAGGGCTGTATACTATCTCCATTGATTTTTAATGTGTATATTGAGGAAGCTTTAAAGTAAGCTAGAGAGAGAAAAGAGATAGGTATTAGTGAACAGGGACAGAAAATAGACATGCTACGTTTTGCAGATGATATAGCCATTATAGCACAGTTTAGAAAAGAGTTAGAAGAGTTTTTAAATATTTCAGATGAGATACTACAGAGTAACTATTGTATGAGAATTAACTCAGGAAAGACAAAGATAATGACAAATGAGTTACAGCGTAGTTCTAAACCAAAATTAAAAATAGGTAATACCGAGTTAGAGGAGGTAGATGAATTTTGCTATTTAGGTAGTATAATTACAAAGGACGGACGTAGCAGAAGGAATATAGTAGCTAGAATAGCTCAAGCTAGAAAAATGTTTTTAAAGAAGAAAAACTTACTAATGCCAATAGAATTAGTTTAGGTCGTACGTATGCAGCGCTCTATTATACGGTAGTGAGACTTGGACAATTAAAAAGGTAGATAAGAAAAAAATAGACGCTTTTGGATCTTGGTGTTATGGGAGAATGTTAAAGATTAGTTCGACAGATAGAGTAACAAATGAGGAAGTTTATAGAAGGATAGGTGAGTAATCCTGTATGTGGAAACAATTAAAGGTCAGGAGAGATAGGGCATCACTTAAGACATGAGGGACTATTTACCAAGGTCTTAGATTATAGACTACCAAATAAAAATAGAGTTGGGAGACCTAGACAAAGCTATATTATTCAAATTATTAGAGATTTAAATTGTGAAGAGTATGTAGGCCTTTTTAGACTAGCTCAGAATTGAAAAGAACTTATAGTTGCGTCAAACCTACCTTAAGCAAGTTCGAATACAAAACAAAAAAAATAAATAAATAAAAATAAGTTAACTAAATGTTACCATGACCGACTTTAAGTAAGTTCGAAAACAAAACAAAAAAAAAATCAGTTAACTGAATGTCACCATGACATAACTCGCAATTAGTTAGCGGTCTGGCATGTTGGCAGCGATTCGTTGCTTAAGCCTTACCATAACATATAATTTAATAAACGTCACCATGACATAACTCACAATTAGTTAGCGGTCTGGCATGTTGGCGGCGACTTGTTGCTTAAGCCTTACCATAACATATAACTTAATAAACGCCACCATGACATAACTCACAATTAGTTAGCGGGCTGGCATGTTGGCAGGGACACGTTGCTTAAACCTTACCATAACATATAACTTAAAAAACGTCACCCTGACAAAACTCACAATTAATTAGCGGTCTGGCATGCTGCCAGCAATTCGTTGTTTAAGCCTTGCCATAACATATAATTTAACACTTTTCCTTTTTTGGAGGGGATAACCAGGTAATATTCCATTTCCTTATAAGTGGGAATCATGTAAACATGTTAGAGTTCTTTAACAACTATCAGGTTGCTAATATCTATGTAGAGCCAGGTAGATAAGAAAAAGATAAGGGTATAGGAAGACCTAGACCAAGCTATATTTGTCAAATTATTAGAAATTTAGGTTGTGAAGGGTAGGCAGAACTTTTTAGATTAGCACAGAATAAAAAAGAAGTTACAGCTACGTCAAACCGACCTTAAGTAAGCTCGAAAACAAAATGATGATGATGAAAACTAAATTACACAAATATGGGCAATACCCTTAAATCAATTATATAACGATTCCCTAAACATAATTATTTACTGGAATCGTTGGTAAAGCGTTTTCTTTAATGCATAACTTTACATAGGATTTCATAATTATTAATTAATAATTAATAATTAGAATTTTTGATATTCAAAAACTTATTCATAATGAATAGTTTCAAAAAATTTAAAAATCGTTTTATTTCATTAAAGTTCATATATAGAAATATTTAAAGTTACATGCATAGAATTATGTATATTGTTAACATGCTCTGTGTCTGTAGTAGACGGAGAACATTTTTTTGTTGGCTAGAATTAATTAAAATGTATCCATGATCCAATTTATGTCTGGATGATTTTTCGATTTATCATTAATAACAATAGAACATGATAATTATATACTAATAAAATTATTGACGAATTACCTCTTATAAAAGCGTGAAACTTATATTATATCTTTGGGTACTTAATGTAGCTATAGTTCCTATAAATAAACACAATTTTAGTGGATTATTTTGTTTTGTTTGTTGTAGACTTTTTATCTTTTAACAGTAATTTTTATATCATATGTATTTTATTTATAGTTACATTATATTATTGTAATTTGTATAAATAAATAAAATATTTTCTAATATATGAAAACGATGGTATTGAAACGAGCTGCTGCTACCGCGTTTCTTTAATTTAAAACAAGTAATAATAATGGTCTTTATTACTCACTGTTCACAAGTCTAATTAACAGTATATGCCTTATTTATAGATGTTTTCAGTCCACTTAACAATGAAGCACTATTACACTAATGAATTTACAAGCACTAATCTCTTCTTAAACTAACTTCTTTACCCTAGGTCCAATAACAACACTAACACAACTATTTGTTTATACACTTCTATTTATTTATGTATACTACAAGCTGCATGTACATTAGACACAGCGTATCACATTTATGTATACTTCAAAAGCTCAAAACTGCTATTACATTACAACGTTATAATTTATATACGACATTTTAGTATAGACTGACTCTTGCATTCATTAGCGGTCTTATATATACTCTGGATTAAAAGGATGACTCATGCTCCAGTACTTTTAGAAGGATTCTCGAATGCTGAAGAATACGCTGTGCCCCGGGCGTTTGTATGTTTGACGGGTTGCCTAATAGTGGATCGCAACACTGCCCCCTCTTTAAAACCGTTACGTCTCGTAACTGTAAATCCATCTTGACGCCAATTCGATGACTGGTGACGATATCGGCAGTTATCTCCTCTGGTGCATCCACCGCGTCGTTGGAAGTAACAGTCAACACTCTTTTCTTGGTCTTGGTAGGCAACCGGTTGATAACAACAAACAAGAACCTGGACGTTGGTTTCCTGGAAAACTACTTCTAGCATATTTCGGACTATCCTCCAATCTAAGCGATCCAGTCCACAACCTAGCTTGGGAACCGCTAGTTTCGTTACTCCATTTTCCATCATCTGAGCTTTAAGATTCAGCAAAGCCTCCCATAGATGTCCATAACTAGGTCTCTGCCATGAAGAATTTTTGGTGACCAGATAGTAAACATAACGATTCTTATCTTGAAGAACCAAAGCTTTTCCTACAGTTGGCTGCTGTTGTACTAATTCATCTACACATCCAAACTTTTTCTTAAAACAACAGCTATTCCCTTGACATTGCCAAATCTTGAGCTACGCAATGTGCAAGGAATACTCTTCTGGTGCTCTAAACAGATCTTGCTGTTTTCAACAACAACGCCAAATCTCGCTTTAGCGGAACCACCATACGCCGCCATAAAGCTCTCAAAATCTACATTTGGCTCATGATTAATAACTTGCCGAACACCATTATCATTATTCGAGTCTTCCTGGTTGTTGCCAGCGTAAGATGTTAAACGGTCAAAGTGTACCACTTTCGGTTTACCACGAGGGATCTTCTGATCCGGTACACTACATCATTAATCCTTTTAACACTTCGTACGGCCCTTCCCATTGTCTTTGTAGTTTTGGCGACAATCCACGTTTTCATTGTGGATTGTACAACCACACTAAATCTCCAGGTTGATAACCACCTTCTTGTGCTCTCGTGTCATATTGTGATTTCATTCAATCGCTTGCTGCCTGTATATTCTTTCGGACGTTTTCGTGAATACTATTTGATCTTTCACGAAGCTTACTAACGTAATCTTCACCTGCGATCTCTTCTCCAGGTTTAAATCCAAACTGAAGATCACATGGTAGCCGCAATTCACGTCCTAGCATTACGCAAGCGGGCGAGTATCCTGTGCTGTCATGTACCGAAGATCGGTACGCCAGTAGGAACAAATGTAAATATTGGTCCCAGTCTCGTTGATGTTCAGAGACAACTTTGGTCAGGTACTTCCTAACGTCCTGTTCATTCTTTCAACCATTCCATCCGATTGGGGATGAAGTGGCGTGGTTCTAGTCTTCCTGATTCCAAGGTGCTTGCAGACGTTTTGAAACAACGCCGATTCGAAGTTTCGACCTTGATCGGAGTGAAATTCCAACGGACTCCAAAACGACAAAACAACTCCTGACTAGTACATCTGCAACCGTCTCGGCTTCTTGGTTAGGTATAGCATATGCCTCCGGCCATTTGGTAAAATAATCCATTGCAACCAAGATGTATTTATTTCCTTTCTCTGATTCAGGAAACGGACCAGCTATATCAATGGCTACCCTCTCAAAAGGATTCCCCACGTTATACTGTCTCATTGGGGCTTTCCGTTTTGAGACCGGGCCATTTGCAGAGGCACACAATTCACATTTCCGGCACCACTCCTTCACATCATCTTTGCAGTTCAGCCAATAGAATCTTTCTCTCACTCTCTCGAGAGTTCTTTTCACGCCAAAGTGCCCTCCGGAAATACCATCGTGCAAGTGCTGCAACACTTCCGGCACTCTGCTTCTCGGCACTATCACTTGAAGTCTCTCAGTGCCATCTTCAAATTCCAGGCGTCGTTTCAAGATTCTATTTTCCATCATCAAGGAGTCCCACTGTGCCCAGTATGCCTTCAGGCTCCTACTTAAAATACTAATTTCTTCCCAAGCTGGTCGTTGTCCTCTATTTTTCCACTCAATAATACGTCCCAATTCGGCGTCATTTTCCTGGTCTTCTCGTATTCTTTCGAGTTGCCAAGTATCATCGGTTACCGTCATTCTATGGATGACACTTATTTTCTCTTCCATCTTGGAGCAATGATTGCAGTCCACCGGACAAGGTCTCCTTGATAGAGCGTCTGCATTCCGATGGCTAGTTCCTACGCGATGTTCTGTGTCAAAGTCATATTCCTGCAGCTGCTCTATCCACCTTGCCACTTGCCCTTCAGGATTTCGAAACTGCAGTAACCATTTCAGTGCAGCATGGTCTGTTCTCAACAGGAATTTACGGCCGTATAAGTACTTATAAAAGTGCTCTACGGATTTGACGACGGCCAACAGCTTCTTTTTTGTCACACAATAGTTCCTTTCTGGCCGCGACAAGACCTTGCTGAAATACCCAATAACTTTTTCTTGTCCGTCCTGCACTTGAGAAAGAACGCTTCCTATAGCTGTGTTACTGGCATCGGTATCCAACACAAATTTCCCCTCCATCCGTGAATAACTCAAAATTGATGCTGTAACTAGTAGCCGTTTTAGTTGTTCAAATGCACTGTGACAGTCGTCATTCCAATCATATTCTTGTCCATCTTCGGTTAATTTTATTAACGGTTTGGCAATGTTCGCAAATCCAAGTATAAAACGTTGGTGATATGTGCACTATCCTAGAAAACTGCGTAGTTTGTGTATATCAGCTGGTGTAAGCCACCCTTGTACCGTTTTTATTTTGTCAGGGTCAGCTCTTATTCCGGTCTCCGAAACGACATGTCCTAGGTATTTCACCTCTTTTCCAAACAGGTGACACTTCTTGGGGCTCAATGTAAGGTTGCCCCGTAATCTCTGGAATATCTCCTCTAGGTTCTTAAGATGTTCTTCGAAAGACCGACCTAACACTATCACGTCGTCCAGGTACACCAGACATGTCCTCCAGGACAGTCCACGCAGTACCGACTCCATCAATCGTTCAAAAGTAGCAGGAGCATTGCATAATCCAAATGGCATGACCTTGAACTGCCATAATCCAGTTCCGATTGTAAAGGCAGTCTTTTCTTTATCGTTTGGCTCCAAGCCTACCTGCCAGTATCCGCTTTTCAAGTCCAAGGTCGAAAACCATTTAGATCCGGATAGAGTATCTAAGGTGTCATCAATTCTGGGCAAAGGATAGCTGTCTTTCTTTGTCACATTATTAAGCCGCCGGTAGTCTACACAAAACCTTGTCGACCCGTCCTTTTCTTGACAAGCACTACCGGGGATGCCCATGGACTATTCGAGGTTCAATCACTCCCTGTTCTTCCATATCGGTGATAATTTGCTCAGCTTCCTTACGTTTTGCCAAAGGAAGCCGCCTGGGTGTTGTCTTATCGGTTGCGCATCTCCAGTATTGATCTTGTGTTGCACAACATTCGTCCTTCCTTTCTCACTATCATCCAGTGCAAACACACCTCGATATCGTCCGACCAGTTCTTTTACCTTGCCCAGTTGGTCGCCATTTAATCCTTGACACGAGGGTATCAACATATCCAGCAATTTCTGTGAGCAACCGTTGGTTGGTTTATTTTCGTGTCGTCCACACAACGTTTAATATGACATACTGGAATGCAACTTCCCACAATCATGCCTTTCTTCAGGGTCACTGTATAGGGATTAATGTTCAGCACCCTTACTGGTACCATATTTCGAGACTTTACCAGCGTTCTTCCAATCAGAAGTCCTTCCTGACCCATTCCCGATTCAGTTGCTTCCATCATGCATACTTGTCCTTCCCGGAGCGTACCATCCGGGCGTCCCATTACTATCATTTCCGCCTTCTCGGGTATTTTCATATCGCAAATCATTCGAACTTGCATCGTCTGGTTACTCCTACCTTGAAATGGAATCTCATCATCATCTATCCGAAGCACATTTTCTTTCATGTTTACATGAAACCCATATTCTCTCATGAGATCCATTCCCAAGATCACTTCTTCTGTAATTTCAGCTACCAACACTCGATGATTAATTAATTTGTCCCCAATTGTCAACATAACGGCAGTCTCTCCGTGAGTACAAATTTTCTCACCACTTGCCGTTCGAAGACACACCGATACAGGTAGCACTTTTCCACGACCAACCAAATCTGGTCTCACAATAGTCCTTGTCGCTTCTGTATCCACGAGTAATCGGACAATCCTACCATTAATTCTACCATCGATATAAATGCTGTCCAGACTTCCCATTGACGATGCAGCACGGATGATAATCTCCGGAGCACTACGCTGTGCTGTCGACGTTCGCCCCCTTACATTGACCTGCTTTTACTCAACCGGTTGTTTCTTTGGTTGAGTACAGCGTCTCTGCATATGACCAACTTCACCGCAGCTCCAGCATCGCAGACGCCATCTCCGCGGTCGTAATCTTTTCAGCTTTTCCGCTTTTCGCTTTTCAAACACACGGTTTATTATTTCATCTATGCTGTTCTGAGCTTGACCAGGTTCCTCTAATGCAGACCGAACTTTGTGACCCATCCTGTGTGACGTCTGCTTAACCGCTTCAAATTCAAGCGCATGAGCCAGTGCGTCATCTAACATTTTGGCCGTGCTAATCTTAGCGCTTGCTGTATTTCACTGTCTTTAAGCCATCCACAAATGTTTGAACAGCCAGTTGTTCGAGGAAACTATCTGGTGCCGTTGGGTATGCCAATCTAACTAATCTGGCGATGTCAGCTTCGAATTCTTGCAGGCTTTCACTTGTCTTTTGCGAGCGGTTCTTAACTTGTGCGTGGTAAACCTGCTGAAGATGAGCGTCTCCATATCTCATCTCAAGCTTCGATGTTAAGAGACCGTAATCATTCTGCTGGTGATCGGGAATCGTTTGTAAGATGTTAAGAGCTTCCCCCCGTAAGGCCACTATTAAGGAGATAGCCTTCTCTTTGTTGCACCAACCGTTGGCTATTTCAGCAGCTTCAAATTGTTTCAAATATGTGGGCCAAGGTGTTTTACCATCGAATGTGGGTGGTTTTACTTTAAATTTAGACGATATTGACTCGCTTCTTTCCATGGTTCTTATTTCTGGAATGTTCTGATTTACAACTTGGTTTGCTATTTCGAGTGGCTGTGTTGTTAGTGAAATCACTTGTTCTTGCAGCCTCATCATATCTTCTTCCATTTTTACCAATTTACTGTCCAACTTTTGCTCAACTGTTTTTACCTGTTCAGTGACATCTTCTTTCAATGCAATGGAGCTTGCTATTAATCTTTGTTCTAACGTGGCTGTACTTTCATTCAACTTTTCTTCCATTTTGGCAGCATTTTCAGTAAACTTTTCATTTAGTGTCACTTCCAGTTTAGCCGACCTCTCCTCCATTTTCTCAGCATTTTCACTAAGTGTCAATTCTAGTTTAGCCGACCTCTCCTCCATTTTCTCAGCATTTTCACTAAACTTTTCCTCTAATTTCGTAGTATTTTCGCTTAACTTTTCCTCCATACCGGATTTAAAATCCTTAAGGAAATTCATTAAAGTCTCTGCCTCCATCTTACTTTGGTTTCTTGTAACAGGCATATACAAACTACTTAAATGTCTTTAGACTTGTGTTTTAAATTAATCACTATATACCCCACACCTGACACCAGTGAAACAAGCTGCTGCTACCGCGTTTCTTTAATTTAAAACAAGTAATAATAATGGTCTTTATTACTCACTGTTCACAAGTCTAATTAACAGTATATGCCTTATTTATAGATGTTTTCAGTCCACTTAACAATGAAGCACTATTACACTAATGAATTTACAAGCACTAATCTCTTCTTAAACTAACTTCTTTACCCTAGGTCCAATAACAACACTAACACAACTATTTGTTTATACACTTCTATTTATTTATGTATACTACAAGCTGCATGTACATTAGACACAGCGTATCACATTTATGTATACTTCAAAAGCTCAAAACTGCTATTACATTACAACGTTATAATTTATATACGACATTCTAGTATAGACTGACTCTTGCATTCATTAGCGGTCTTATATATACTCTGGATTAAAAGGATGACTCATGCTCCAGTACTTTCTAGAAAGATTCTCGAATGCTGAAGAATACGCTGTGCCCCGGGCGTTTGTATGTTTGACGGGTTGCCTAATAGTGGATCGCAACAGTATTGTTTCTTATGTCATATTTGTTTATTGCAAAGGGCACACTTTTTAGCTTATGCTTAGAGACCCATTTTATCTTGGTACATTTCTGTTTAGAAGTCACAACTCCATAAGCACTTGTTTTACTTCGTTAGTTTAACATAACTTTTTATTGAATATTTAAAGTTACTCACCTGTTTAAAAAGTTTGGTCCTATCTTCAGCCTTTGAAACATGACAAACTACGCCAGTAACGTTTAGATTTTGAGCAGCAAGTGTCTTAATTGCTTTATCCACATTTTCCTGCTTTCTGCTGCTTATAATTACTTTGGCGCCTTCCTGTGCTAATCGCTTCGCGATAGCTAATCCAATACTGAAACGAAAAAGAAAAGAACGAAGTAGCTGCTTATAAAAGTATATTTTTTTTATATTTTCTTAGAAGAGAGTAAACAAACATATAATTAGAATCAAAACAGTAAACTGAAACCCCTACAATTGAATTTCTAATTCTCCATCCGAAGTTACTACATTTGCCAAGAAGCGAGATTTTTATCCGAAAATTTTGAATTTTGCCGTACCCTTGCTATTCCAAGCAAGGTAAAGATCTTTAGCGTGTGTGACAGCACTCACACACGAAACCTATATTTTAACTCTCATGCGAATGAGGGAGTATTTTTCGTGAAAAATGCTCGCCTAACATTTTTCGAGCGGCATCAGGATTCGAACCCGAGACCTTGGGCTTAGTAATCACGTGCAAACCAACTAGGCCACGTAACCGTCGATGTGTCTAAACTACTAGATGTTTGCCCACAAAAACTAATTCTTAAAATTTTTAAATATGACCGTTTTTCTTCGGTTTGTTGGAGAACAAATGTGGCTGCATGTATTTCTGGGAAGCAAAAGCAACTCTATTGGGTGAAACAGGCGCTTGAATGCAATTCGGTGTTGGAATCTACGCAGAATGTGACCAAATTTTATATGATAGTTGGAAGGATGCTCCACTTTGTTTGATAGTGCTTGGTTGCCTTTGCAGACCCGACCAATCTGCTAGTATGTGGTATCACGCGCACAGACCAACCATTTAAGTGCAGTGGCCGCTGGACTAGCTTTTAGAATGCAAGCGCACGAAGAGTGAGTTTGAAACATATTATCTACGAGAATCAATAAAGTCTTTACAAAACCAGAAAACTGCATTAATCGCCTTTTGTATACGTTTAAACTAATTCTTGAAACATTTTTTCTACTCGGAGATTATATCCAACAGCATGGTTTCTGAAAGTTCAACAATTTCCTTAGCTGACGAAGCTGCCCATGCTTTTTCTGTTTAATATTCGGGACCACATAGAAGGCGTTAGACCATATAATGAAAACTATTTCTTTTCTAAACATATCCGTACTGCGACGAGTTCTGCAGCGTTAGGCTCTTCCATTTTGTCCTCGGTGATTGCTACTTAATATCTTTTTTATACCCTTTACACTTCTTGACTTGGTCCGGTGTACTGCTTTTTAAGTCGGATTTAAACTCTTTTGTTGATTTTGAGTTTTTTTTACTTTTCTAACACGAATTTTCTTTTGGTTTATTATATTAGTGAATACTGGCCCTTCAAGCTGGATAAAAATTATTTTGTTTGTTTTTGAGTTTTTCCTGTAGTTTTCTTAAGTGAATTTTCTTTTTGTTTGCTTTATTAATGTATTCTTTGCTGCGCTGCTTCTGCATTCTACCTCGATGTTTCAATTTTGATAGAAGGAGAATTTATTATGTTAAAACTCTGCAAGCGATTGTTTTCTGCATGAATATTAATTTAAACTACTTTTATTTAAAACATCCCATAAAATTTCATTAAGTATTTATTTTATAATATTTTTGCTTTGTTAGTCGCATTATAAATGCGCCGAATAAAGCAAACATCTGCTATCAACTTTGCTTTACAAATTCTTTGAAATATGACTAACACCTACAGTAAATACGTCATGATTATTTGTAAAAGATTAGAATAACTTCGCTTTATACAAATGCTTGAAATACGATTCACCCACCTGCATAGTAAATGAACACTTTTAATGGGTTTGTCATTTATACCGGAAAATTCTATAAAGCAGCACTCTGTTATCTTGTAGGTTTGGAGTTGTATCAGTAATGGATTGTCGTCCTTGTTAGTAATTCTTGATAGGCGTTATGTTATCTCTTTATTCGCAAGCCGTGCTACAACTGGAATATACTTTTGCAGGTGCTGAGAATTCTTTACATTTGGTTGTTCGGAAATATTTTTGATAAACAAACTGCAGCACCGCTGCGTTAAATATATTCTTTAAACTATACTTTCTGTCTGGGTTGCTATCTACACGTTACTAAGAAACTTTATGAAAGCGGCATTTTGTTCTCTTACCGATGTCCGTGTTAGCTCGAAATTCTTGGCAGCCGTTATGTCATCTCTTTGATCACAAGCTATATTCCAGGAATATTTCACAGCTGCTAAATTGAAAAAATTTGAAGATGGTGTGCGTAAAAATACTTCACACTTTATGATAACAATTGTTTTTAAAATGCGTTACCCCCTGATGTTTCGATCCTTATAAATACAAATCGTGCTTTAAAAGCTGACTGATTCTGTACGGATAACCGTAAAGGAGCCCGCTAAGTCGCTGTACTGCTTAAGATGCATTCTTGTTAAGTTTGTCAGTGTTTGGTCAAAGTGAAATTGTTTCATGTAGTCCGTCGCCAAGTATAATACGCATTTTCCTATCCGCTATGGTACTAGAGTCAGGCGACTACACTTCTTAAGGTACAGTTACTCTGTTTTGTTTCTTTTTCTTTGATACTGCGATAAAATATAGACACTTTTTGCTGATTGATAATCACGCAAGTGCTGTGGTCTTTTTTATTCGTGGTTGAACAATAAATTACAGATTGCGTGTTAAAATTTACTTTCGCGTTTCTGTGCACAAGTGTTAGCGTGATTGTTTTCTAGTCACAAGTAATATAAAACCGAAGCTCGTGTAGAGCGAAATCTAATTCTTTTGGATTTCTATTCTACCCTTTTCTCTGTTTTGTTGCGGTAATCGGTGTAGGCGATTTTTTTACTTACTTTACTGTTTTCTTTCTTGTCTGTACGAAATACTGTACAATTTGATGTTTTTCCCTTCAAAAATCAACACTTAATTTTCGACAAAACCTTGCTCAAAGCCAAACGTAATACTATGGGTCACCGTTTTTAACCTAAACTTAAGTGGTCAATAAATGTTTGACGTCTATTAGCAAAAGGTTTTTTCTACCCACAGTTTACATTTTGTATGACCGTCTTTCAGCCATGTTTTATCGGAATAAAAAATTGGTGTACCTATCACTCTAAAACCTAAAATACTTTCGTCTCCAGCGAATTATATAATCAGGTTGTATTAATATTCCTTCCTATTTCTTTGAAGGTATTTGTAATAGCAAAATCTGTTAAGAATTTATTATTACCTACATTGTATGCATATACTTAAAACGAATTATTTTTATCAATCTGTATAATGTTGATTGGCTCATGTGTGGTAAATTTTTACAGGTGTTTATTGAATTCATAATTTTGTCTAATATCGGTAACTCATTTTTGTAATAAAAGGAATGTATTATTTGTCTCACAGCACTTCTAACACTTTCATCAAATGTATGTATTCAGTAAAGAATTTCAATCTGGAATTTGATTAGGGCTCTTGGCATTGCTTGCTTGCTTGTATTCCTTTAGAATACGATAAGTCGTTGATTGTGCAATTCCAAAAATACATTTGAAGGGCAGCTAAAAGTCGTTGCCTTCTTCATATCATACCCAGGGTTCGTTCCAGTTGCGAATCGTGAATGGATGCGAGTGATGCGTCGCATCCCTTACCAAACTAAGTCGTCTATATTTCTCTCATATTAAGTACTATTATATAACTAATCAATAAAAAAAATTATTTCATATCACGTAGTAGAGATATTACTGACATTTAAGGTTCGTAATTCATATAAAATATTTAACTTTTATGTAGATTATAATAAACTTCGGTAACAGCCCGTGTATGCGATGCGATTATCTGAATGCATTTCGCATATTCATCACACTACTTACAGTATAAGTTAACAGCTTTTAAATAGCCTCATCCTTACTTTGACAGTAATAAGCATTTTGTAGATATGCAATACAATTGTCTCTTATTAAAAATTGGATATTGAGGCTGTTGGGTGATGTAATTTTGCAATCGCAATTATGGCAACTACCAGAAACGCACAGAGTGAAAAAGATATTTCGATCGTTGATGCTGATGTATGTGATTGCATTATTGAACACCTGAAGGCTGGGGATTTAATACGTATTCAATTGCTGATAAAATTAAAATAATAGAAAGTGGTCAGCCGTAATTAAATTTAACAATTGCAACAAGATTAAAATCATGTGCTAGACATTTTAGTGATAAGGTTTATGAATCGGAAACATAGCTTTGTGGTTGCAAGATTTTGAATAGACTTTTTGCTGGCCATGTCTACTGTTTTCTCGTGAAAGGTTCGTGTGGAATACAGTAGGATATGATGATCTAAATAATATTTATAGGTCAGGGAAGAGACACAGAGACTCCGCATTTTATATAACTAATTAAAAAGAGCTGCATTTATTTAGGAAAAATCAGAGAATAGAATTTTCATTGAGTAATCAAATCAAGATGAAAGTGGAAAAACACAATAAAATGGTTAAGCAAAACAGAGAAATAATTAGTAATTTAACTAAATTTACTTGTCTTTTAGGAAAATTAGGTCTGGCATTTAGGGGTCACAACGAAAGCGATTCATCATCTACTAGAAAAAAATGTATAAAATTTCTTGTTACGGTATTCCGTGTAAAGTAAGTAAAGAAAATCGCCCACACTTAATACCGCAACAAAACATAGAAAGGTAGAATAGAAATCTAAAAGAATTGGATGCCGTGCTAGCTCAAAACGTCGTAGAGTGAGTTTCATACAGAAAGAAAAATTGCAAACCCTAGTAAGGAACCTATTTATAAACTGTTAGTTAAACATAGTATAAAAAGAAATATTTACAGAGACCAAATCGAGCATTTACGTAATCGTCCTGTTGTAACGTAATGTAAATAGAAGTGTCATTTTGCATATAAAACAATTAATAAGTATACATAAAAGCAAATATGGACTATAAAATCTTAAAATTTAAATAACGTGTTTATATATACTAATTAATGTTTCAAACCCTAAATATCCACAAGAAAAAAATTAGCCATTATACATACAGTAACTTTACTGCTCTGTGAAGTGCACTTCCAAAAGAAATAACTTAACCCTAATTGCGATGAATCCAGTGTTAACTTATAATTTGGCAAACAAGCTGTTAACGTTAGCATTAATTTACAAAAAAAAGGAAACAGTAAATAGTGTTCTAACGCGAACTTCTGTTTATGCTACTTGTAACTTATAAAATAATTACATAATCATTTGTGCACTGTGAAAGTAAATTTGTAACGTGCAGTCTGTAATTTATGGTGCAACCACGAGTAAGAACTACTAAAGCACTTACGCGGTTAACAACCAGCAAAAGAAGTGTCTATCTTTTACAGCAGCATCAAGAAAAGAAAACGGAATAAATGTACCTTAAAACAAGATGTTTGCCTCTAGTACCATCTTAAAGGCTTTGAAAGGACGTGCTGCACTCGCTACTGGACTGGATATTGAATAAACCTATTTAACTAGACTACATTTCTAAGTACAACAAATCATCTTAGCACCGCGACTTACAGCGTTTTCTTTCGATAAAAAGACATTTTATAGAATCTCTTTCGAAAGCTAGGTCTGTATTTATAAGAAACTTGTTTTCGTTTTCAAAATAATTCCTATCAATAATATGTGAAGTATTCTGCAAACACCACCTGCTAAATATTTTACAACCCTGCCGCTACAAAGTATTCCGAGAATGGGGCTTGCGAACAACAATCAATTAACTTAAAGCAAAAGGTCTCGATACACTATAATGACCTCCACTGAATTTTGTTGTCCGCATGAGAAACGCCGTCTGTTTTAAATAATTCGGTAGGTTTGCAAAACTCCTTATGGCATTATGAAGCGAAATGTATAGCAGGTTGCCTAACTATTATAGAAACGACAGCGAGTTGTTATATCGACCGAGAATGACTTGATCCGAGGATGATTTTATTGCACATAAACTTGAGCGAGTTTGAACACCTGCATTGATAGCGAAATACTGCGTTGATTATTTCCTAGTAAAGAGTAGAAACCAATCTATCAAAAGTAGTTTAACGATGCGAGAAGTTTTAATCTTTCAAAGAAAACCATGAAGTATTTGTTGCACGTGCTTTAGAACGAGTTTCAAAAAATAAACTATTGGAAATGATAAGCAGCTGTTTTAGCTTATTTTAAAGAATTTATAATGCGACTAACGAAGCAAAATATTATAGAATAAATACTTAAGGAAATTTTTATAGGACGGTTTAAATAACATTCATTTCAATTGGAAGGTAAACGAACTGGTTAAATGATAGTTCGTATGATTTGGAAATAGCATGAAAAGTGTAAGATTGTATATTAGAAACTTTAGCAGGCGTTTATTTAAAACAAAGTAATTAGGAAATTACAATTTATTTACAGTATGCAGAAGTCAATGGTTTCGGAAATTTAACGCAACATTCTATATGAAATTACAAAACAAGACGACATGCTAAAATAGCACTTTCAAAATTCAACTGTATTTCGTGATATTCTTCATCCATTCAAAACGAATTAATTTCATCAGCTGTAGTTGTTATGCTGCGAACAATAAAGAGAGAAATTTTAAGTGCTAATTTTGTTGCATTAATTTTGTATAAATCTTTTGACATAAGTATGAAGTTGCAGCTAGCAACAATACTACGTTGTGTGACTCTAGATAGAAGAGTTGAAGAAAGATTTTTGCATTTCATTGATCTGAGTGTGGATAGGACAGCGAATGGACAGCTTGCATGTGTTAAAAACTTTAAATGAGTTTGGTTGGGATAAAGAATTAATTGCACGGACATGTGATGGGGCTGCGGTTATGGCTAGAGAACGTACTGGATTACAATCAAAATTACGAAAACATTGTAAACCTGTAATTTTTCTTCATTGCTATGCTCATAAGTTAAATTTAGTTCTGTCTTAGCCTGCTAGTTTTATAAGGTATGAATATTCTTAACAAGTCGCGAGGGATTTTCAAAACGAAATTTCTAAATGGGATTGCGAATCTGTTATGTGTGTGTGTGTGTGTGTGGACTTTACCGTATCTTAAAGGTATTTAACTTCAACTTTATTCTACTGATTTCTTCTACAATTTTTCCTTACTCCGATATATTATTTCAAACTTTACTAAAAAACATAGTAGATGTTGAGAACCGTAACAGGAAAATTCAAAATTTTAAGCAGTACGTCCAGAATCTAAGAAACGATTTTCAAACTTTTTGGAATCGAATGACAGAATTTACAGCTGATGATAATATATGACAGACATCTAAGCGGTTACGCTTGGACATAATTTATGGAGAGGTTGAAACAAGCGTCTTACAGACGATTGTTTTATGAAATTCTGGACGTCATTATTTTAAATATAGAGCAGCGTTTTATGGAAACGTCGGATAATTTTTATGTCTCTGACCAGAGTCAGGATGACATCCTCAGTAATCAACTTTCTGAAAAAGCCTTTTTGTCGTTACAAAAAAAATATGGTGAATTTTTTTACTTTTTGCGTTTACGAAGCGAACTAATCGTCGTATTCAAAGATGCCGATATAAGAAAAAGTAGTGTAATATAGCAAAACGAAATACATTCATTGAAATTGTGTTCAATTTTTTGAGAAGTGCCCAAGCTTGTTGAGTTGTTTTTAATCTTTCCAGCTACCAGTTCTTCTGCTGGAAGATCCTTCTCTAGTTTAAAATGAATAAAAAATTATCTGAGAAATACCCAACACCAAGATATGCTTTCAGCGTTGGCGATAATGAACATAGAAAGTGCTCTTTTAGATCATTGAAGGTCCTCCCCGCGCGTTGAGGAAGACGTTATTGACGATTTCAGGGAAAAACAGACGAATTCAGCTGACTTTAAAAAAATAATTGCCGAGTTGCTTGTGTGTATTACTTTTTATTTGTGTGGTCAGTAGATTATTATTATTTTTATCCTTTTTTTGGATTGCTAGATTTGTTTAATCGATCTATACAAAATTACTTTAAATTCAACGCTTATACGTTTTTCTTAGAAATCGCAATCTTTAATGAAAAAGTCACACGACGCCACGGGTTCGTTCTATTTCAAGTACACTGGCAGTAGCTTTTATTTCTAAAGAACTAAGATTTAAGCTCTTAAACATATTAATTAAAGTTTGCTTTTTAACAATGAATAAATACCCAGTCTAAACAAACATGTTTTTTAGGGGATGAAAGTGAACCACTTGCAGTTGATGTTGCATCCATATTTATGTATAAGTTTAAAAAATAAACAGTAGGTAAAGGATAATTAGTTCTGACAAGAACTGTTTCATAAGTCAATATAAATAGAAAGAAAAGTGATTTATGATAACAAACATACGGGAATTAGTCAGTTGTTATAACTTTTATGGCCGTCAAAACACGCTAAATAGCGGGCGTAATACAACTTATGAGCAATGTAAACTCTCGTCGCCTGTAATGTGTATTTTTAAGTGGCAATTTTAAATCACTCCTGCTATTTAAAATACAGACTATGATGATAGTGTGATAATCGAAAACTTTGTGACTTTAACCCATAAAAGCCTACTGTATAAAAATTCATACACATTTCAACCAATTTTTAAATGCTTGTTATTTACCTCCTTTAAAGTATTTCTAATATTCAGTAGCTGATTTGACTTCATGAATGTATATAGTTTCTACACTAGTAAGGTAGTAACAGTCAAAACATTCAAAATGGCGTCTGCATCTAAACAGAATGTCAATGCTCCGAAAAAGCTGTCGGAATATGAAAGGCAGTAAGTAACTTTTTAATATTATTTTAATATTATTTATAAAATATTATTTACTTACAACTATATACTTGAAAATGAGTTACGTCTAAAATGTTACTAACCTAAGTAACATTTCATTATCATTTCAAATATGCAATTATTTCGGTCACGGTATACATTACGTGACCTCAGCCCGAGATTTCTAACTTGCGGTAAATACTTTCAAATACGTATAAAATAACAAATCAACAAAAAAAAATGCGGGTTTTTAACGATTTATGCGTAAAAAACGAGATTTTTGTACCTAATTTTGAGGTTACGTAACCCGATTAGGTGTTATTTTAATTCTGCTTTAATTATGTTTAGGGCATTCATTGTGATATAATAAAAAGACGAAACACATTTGAATAGTTATTTCTGATAATCTGCTTTGAATACAACTAACATAAGGTCGGAAAATGTATTGCCAAAAGAATTTTTGCTTAACCTTTTCTAAGAATGTGTTAAGAATATAACTTAGTTATTTTGATTGTTTTACTTTTATCACAAATACCACTGAGTTACACCCCAATAAAAAGTACTTGAATTTCAGTTTTACCATTAATATATTTAAACTATTAAATACTTACGTTTTTGGTTACTATTATTGCTCATTACCATTTTTATTATAAGAATTAATTTCTATATTTATTTTGTGAAGGATTCAACTTAGGTTAGTAGTCGAAATGTTTTACTACTAAAACAAATAACCGAACGGGTGCATGAGCAGACATAGTGTGTAGGCATAAATAGTGCTGAGGCGAATATAGGGTTGAGGTTTAACTTAGGTTAGTAGTCGAAATGTTTTACTACTAAGACAATAATCGAACGGGTGCATAAGCGGAAATAACGTTGAGGTATAAATAGTACTGACGCGAAAACCGTGTTGAGGTTTCAACTTAGGTTAGTAGTTGAAATGTTTTACTACTAAGACAAAATAGTCGAACGGGTGTATGAGCTAACTTATAGTCTTGAGGCATAAATAGTGCGGAGGGGAAAATAGTGTTGTGGTTTTAACTTAGGTTAGTAGTCGAAATGTTTTACTACTAAGACAATAATCGAACGGGAGTATGAGTAGAAATAGTGTTGAGGTATAAATATTGATGAGGCGAAAACGGTGTTGTGGCTTCAACAAGTTAGTAGTCGAAATGTTTTACTACTAAGACAAATAACCGAACGACCGCACGAACGGATATAGTGTGTGGGCATAAATAGCGATGAGGCGAAAATAGTGTCGAGGTTTCAACTAAGATTAGTAGTGGAAATGTTTTACTACTAACACAAAATAATCGAATGGGTGCATGAGCGGAAAAAGTGTTGAGACCTAATTACTGCTGAGGCAAAAATAATGTTGAGGTTTCAACTTAGGTCAGTAGTCGAAATGTTTTACTACTAAGACAATAATCAAACGGGAGTATGAGTAGAAATAGTGTTGAGGTATATATTGATGAGGCGAAAACGCTGTTGTGGCTTCAACTTAAGTTAGTAGTCGAAATGTTTTACTACTAAGACAAATAACCGAACGGCTGCACGAGCGGATATAGTGTGTGGGCATAAATAGCGATGAGGCGAAAATAGTGTTGAGGTTTTAACTAAGGTTAGTAGTGGAAATGTTTTACTACTAACACAAAACAATCGAATGGGTGCATGAGCGGAAAAAGTGTTGAGACCTAAATACTGCTGAGGCGAAAATAATGTTGAGGTTTCAACTTAGGTTAGTAGTCGAAATGTTTTACTATTAATACAAAATAATCGAACAGGTGCATGAGCGGAAAATAGTGCTGATTCATAAACAGTGTTGAGGCGAAAATAGTGTTGAGGTTTCAACTTAGGTTAGTAGTAGTAATGTTTTACTACTAAGGCAAAATAATCGAACCGTTGCATGAGCGAGTATAGTGTTGAGGCATAAATAGTGCCAAGACAAAAATAGTGTTAAGGTTTCTACTTAGTTTAGTACTCGTAACGTTTTGCTACTGAGATAAAGCCATCTATTTGGTACACGTGTGAAAATACTGTTGTAATTTCAGTATAGGTCACTAGGCGAAACATTTTACTACAGGGCAAAATAATCAAAGATGGGTTCAATAATAATTTTTAATTATTTTTGACAGGTCACGTAATGCAAACCGGACTCAATATTTCTAGACTAAAGTTGGGCGTATGAAAATTCATACGCTAGGTTTTAGTGATGTCACACTTGACTATTTGTATAAAACTTCTTATACACGTTATAATTTTGTTATTTTACCACTAAAATTACTTTTTATACGCCCTCTGACTACCGAAGAATTGATTAGTATTATTGAAGGGTCAGAAAACGAACAGTTAGTAGTCATAAAATTACTTCAATTTACACTTTTCCCACCAGATGTTGGCAATGGCACTGATGTGGATGAGATTCCAGAGGAGGTGCAAGTAGTTAAAAGTAATAATATTCTTCTGATAGGAAAAGGATTATTAAGGAAATCTGCAAAAATTAAAGAAATCGGAGATGAAGGTAAATTTGACATTACTGTAGCAGCATCCGCTTCAATTCTCTTTTCTCAAATTTCTAACTGCCAACCAAAACAGTTGCACGCAAAGAAAAATAACTTTTCTAGAAAACCGCCTTCCAAAAAAAAAAAATGCGTACGCAAATGAAAAAGTTTAGTTTTTCAGGAAGAAAACAAAAGACAATCACATCTAAGAATAAAAAATATAAAAGAACCATAACCAAAACTAATTGAGAAAATGATTGTTACTGGAGGTCATCCACTTGATTTTCTCAAGCTGTTTTGGCCAATCGATTTCATCGAATATATTTGTAGAGAAACAGAAAAATATGCAAAATATAAGTATGGTGATAACACATTTTCAGTTTCTGTTGAAGAAATGTACAAGGCCATTGCAACTTTATTCGTTTCAGGCTACGTAGATGCCAGTAATAGACGTATATACTGGGAAACAAAACCAGATGTGAACTATGCTGCTATATATCGAATGCTATGGCGTGTGATACATTTCTATAGATTTTCAAATATATTCACTTTAGTGATAATACTGACGTTAAAATATACAATAAATGTCATAAAGTGAGACCTCTACTCGAACACGTTTCAACAAAATTTGCTCAACATGCACAGCCATTGCTGAGCGTGTGGTCATTAGATGAAGCAATGGAACCTTATTACAGCCATCACTACATGAAGCAGTTTATACGTGGAAAATCAATTAGATTTGGTTTTAAGTGCTGGTGTCTAAATAAGATCAATGGTTACGGCGTTAAATTTAAACTGTATGAGGGCCATGAAGAGAAAGATCCTTTTATGACACTAGGTAGTGCTGTAACGAAAAATTGGTTGTAGGATTTGTTTTGCCAGGAAGTCATGTTTTCATCGATAACTAGTTTAATTCATTTTCTCTTTTGGAGGAAATGAAGAGGAACAGCATTCAAAATACTGGAACCATGCGATCAGATCGAATTGAAAAAGCACCCCTAATGGATTTAAAAAAGGAAAAACGAGGATCAACACATGGCCTAGTTGACAAAGAGAATAGTATAACTTTGATTCGTTGGCACGATAACAGACAGGTGACACTGGCTACAAACAGAACTGATGAACTTGTAACTTCAACATCAAACTGCAAACGCTATAGTGCATTACAGAAAAAGAAAATTGAAGTTCTACAACCATGATTGATATCAGAATATAACAGTGGCATGGGTGGCGTTGATCTATTCGATCAGTTTCGAGCTGCAAATAGCATCCATATTAGGAGCAAGAAATGGTACTGCCCAATAGTTAGATTTTGTTTAAACGCATTAATTGTGAATGCATGGTTGTTGTTTCGCACTATACAGCCAAATATCACACAAACAGAATTTATAAGGCAAATTACTCTACCAATAGCCACACCATTAGTTACTCGTCCACGATTAATTATACCACATAGAACCGCTAATGTGGTTGAAGAGGTTCGTTATGACAGAATAGATCATTGGCTATCGAGAAATCCAACCCAGAGAAGTTGTGCTCGCTGTCATAAATGTGTTACACATATATGCAGTAAGTGCAATGTAGGACTCCATATTGAATGCTTCTATCCCTATCACATGAAAATGTGATTTCATATTACTGTAGAAAGTTGTTCAGATTATATTACGCATGTATTTCAAAGTAATAAAGTATTAAAAATAAATATCTTTTATAATAACTCTGATATCACCATAGCCTCAAGTATGAATATTCATACACCTGAATAAAAATCAATCGTTTTATTTTGCGTTTAATAATAAAAAATGTTCAATTGAGTAATGATTACACATGGTTATCAAGAAATAATGTCTTTTATCTAACGAAAATGGTAGCAGGCTTTTATGGGTTACTTAGTATTACAATAAGCAAACATTTTAGATATAAACTTATTTAAAATAATAGCATACAACTAAAAATTAAAATAATAAGAATTTGTATAAAATGCGATTCTTTGATAAATTATTTCGATATTCGGTCCGCCTTGTCGAAGTTGCGTCTGTTAGTCTGTGCTCTGTGCCTAGTATACTTGGTGGGAATACGATTTTTAGCCCAGTGATCACATATTTGGAATATAGCAATAATAAATTTAAATTCATTTATTACCCACTTGAAATTCATTATTAACGTACCTATATTTAAACGTTTTTTAAAAGCTTACCCTTTTGTTGAAGCTGTAACTATGGCAACTTTGTCTCGTAAACGATCTTTTGGTATAGTATGATTACTTTTATAAGCCATTAATCTTCGGGTTTGTAATAAAAGGCGTGGTGTCGATAACGTTACTCTTGCAATTGTGAGTCAACTTTCAAAGGTTAGGCAGTTAGGCAGTTTGTCTTTTATAAAAGAAATTGGAGTTCTTTTTATAAATTAAAACCTAGTGTTAATTGCGTATCTAATTAAACTAGTTACATATCAATTCATATTTTATGGCAAAGCTTATTAAAAGGAAATAATTATAATTTTCAAGGCGGATATACGTGCTTAATTAACTCGTTTTTCAAAATCCGTAAAATCAGTGTGACGTGTTTGTTAGTAGATTTCCATGCTTTTATTTATAGTACCGCTTTGTGTTAGTACCAAAAAAGTTAGGTGCACTAATATTAACACTTGGTTAAATTATAAATTAAAGCTACCTACTATTTTACCGGCATTACCTATTTATCAAAATTTAAATTAGTTTGTTACCGGATTTTACGAAATATCCATATCATAATAGTTATTTTATTTACTAAATTAAATTCAAGAACATGCAATCTAACTATAATGACTTTTGATTAAAAACCCTTGTACACGCTATTTAGCGACAAGTAACATCGCCGCCAACACCATTAGTATTAACAAAATACCCTCAAGTGACTGATGTAACCAATTTATTACACTATTTTGATAAACTATTTTTTGTATAACTGTTTATTTTTTAAACTAAGTCACAAAAGCTAATTTATTGGTATGTTGAAGAAATATGTTTCTTTTTTCAAAACGGCATATTATCTTTTTCTTATTCATCGACAAAAACTAAACTGAAAATAATAACTGTCAAAATGGCTACATTTATTTTGGAGAATTTTTTAAAATTTAGGTTGATAGTTGACTAAGACCTCGCGCACACTAGCAACTTCTTCAAAAAACTCTTTAATTGTAAAATAGAGAATATTGCTCCTTATTATAGACAAAATAAGTAGATAAGCTTGTAAAAAATTTTTTGACGACTATAAAAGCTTATAAATTTAATTATAAAATACAGTGCACAGTTTATTCAAATAAACAATTAATTTTATGATGTTAATAAAAGTTCAGATCAGACCAAATAACCCAATCACGAGACATATTAATTAATAATAATAGTAAAGGCTCTATTCGTAAACGTTGGTCATTTGAATAGAATTTTCAATGTCAAACGATTTTTGTGCCTTATGCGCATTCCGTCGACAGAAAAATCAGTCTGGCTCGACCACTCGCTGCAGTTAGGGGCATCATGGAGATTAATAAGGCCCAAGCTATCAATCTACGCGCGACCATAACGTGCAGCGTAATCAAGTGCAGAATGCACTTGACTTTTGTTTGTTTCTGTTAACGGTAAGCAAGTAGAGTAATTATTAAGATAGACTAAATGCTTTTATTATAGCGCTCACCTATACCGATAACGATAACTAACACGTTTATCAATTTTTAATTTCATTAATTCACTATTTATTAGGTTACAAACTTACGAGGTCAGATAAAATGTTTAATTGCTCAGTGTACCGTTAAATAATCTCGCCTTTGGATATGTTTATAAAGAGTCAAAAATGATGCACATTGAATAGCTAGTTTTATGGTTTGATTTTATGTTTCAATTTACTTCGATGGATTGCATAACAAATTGATAAAAATGGTTTCCTATAATGGTCCAGTATAATACGCTGTAATACATTTAATTCGTCGTTAGTTTAAAAGAAGAAGCTCAAACTTACGCTTTGTAAGGTGCAGATCTAGAAAGTTCCCTAACGTCACTTGTTTGTCCAACAACCGCAAGCTAATAGATGTGGTCTCGACAAAGTATTTGTTACAATAAAGTTAAAAGGACAACTAGTTGCTAAGGTAAGCGTTAGCATAAGTACTTGACCTGATAACAGCTGTTCTGAATAAATTCACAGTGAGGCGAATATTTGAAACTAAAATGGTAGCGTTTTTTAATTTGTTTTACAAGGAAGTCGATTGGACTTTTATCATTTAGATTTCATTATAATATAAATTATTGCTTTCATTTGATATTACTGCAAATAATTAAAATTATGAATTTTCTTTATTTAATCCGGAAAAGTATTGCACTCAAGTTCAATAACACATAAAGTAATTATCAAAACTAATTTATTTAGCATTGAATACATAACAGACATTTGTAAACCAAGGTAAACAGATCTGTGCATTTTGGGTATTTAAAAACTTTACGGTCATATTTAATTTATTGTTGACACTTTGATTCCTAGTAGAAATTACCATAATTAAATATCTGAGTCTAAAAGATTAGACCACGTTTTTTATTGTTGTACATTTTTGTATATAAAATTTTGCTACAGAAAAGGATAAATTTGATTAAAGAACCATCATATGATTTAATTGAACAATTGTTTTATTTTGGACAAGTGCATGTAAAAGGTAGGAATAAATGAGTTAAAAGATAAAAAGAATATATACCCTTTATAAAAATAGGTCACTGGCTGTGACTCAATAAAAAAGTACTAAACAGCGCTTTCAAGAAATTTGATATCTATATCACCTTTTACTATTTATACTTAAATTTTTGGTATTAATAACTACTCCTTTTCCTTATTGTATAAGGTATCAAGTGTGTATCTCTTGCGTCCTTTGTTATTATAATAACATTGTTTTTTTAGATCCTGCGTTTTGCAGTAAAAGCGATCCTCCTGGGGATTTCCAAGTTCTCCCTTAGGGTAACCCGGGCTTTAATAATTCTAGGACTTGGTGGCGCCTCTTTTGCACCACCTATTTTGTATTTTAAAGTCAGTACAGAAAACAATAATTTTGTTGTGAAACCCACGACCACTCCTCATAAACTCTACCCGAGGGATAGACCCCTAGTTTAGTCAGAAGACTGTCGATTTCCCTTCGTTATAAAGGAATCGAATAAATGAGCTATATAATATATTAACATATATAGCCAGTTTGTTATAAGTTAACTTCATACTAGCACAAAATCGCTAATTTTACATGTTTTTTCCCATAAGAAAATCTAAGATCTGTTTTGCAAATTTTTGTATCCTTCAAGTTCATCCATTCAATGATCGCGTGATATCATCATGAACAGCCTTTCATTTTCACCTTTTCAGGTTCCAAGTTTAAACCTACACCACTTCCGCAATATTCTTGTTTCGACCAATCGGAGAACTTAAAAAGCACTTGATGGAACAATAGATCCTCTTTCGTATGAGAGGCTCAACTATAGACTCTGAGTATGGGTGTTGGCATGTGCATTGAATATCCTTAGTCTGCCTGGATGGATTTGATGAATTTTAAGGAGTTGTTCTGGTTATCTCGTATGGATAATTAGGCAACCGAAATAAGTCGAAATAAATTATAAATAAAAATTTATTATATAATCATTCACAACTCATGGCAGCGCTTGACCATCATGTGTTATTTATTTGTTCCAACGTTTCAGTAATCTGATACCTGAAATTTATGCAGACCTGGCTTCCCCCAAGAAAGTAACCGTAAGTTAGGCGTATGTGTGTGTGAGCGCACGCGTTTGAGAGCATGTGTTATGTGTGTGGGTGAGTGTGTTGTGTATGTAGTATTGATGTCCGTGTAACGTTCCCCTTCTAGGACCAGGACCATCGGCTGCTGGAAATCCCAGTCTCCAAGTAAAAACGCTCAACGGATATTGCTTTATCAGTACAAACCATCGGCAGCCGGAAATCCAGTTGTTGAAAAGGCAATGTAAGTGCGTGAATAGGTGTTTGTGCCTGTACAGTGTTTGGGAGGTGTTTTGTGTGTTTGTGTATGTATGTATGTGGGTCTTTGTGTGTTTGTGTATGTGTGTGTGTGTGTGTGTGTGTGCGCGCGCGCGCGTGTGTGTGTGGGTGGGTGTGTGTATGTGTGTGTCTATGTGTGTTATTTGCATCGGCTTGAATCCCCCTAGTATTAGGACCATCGGCAGCCGGAAATCCAGTCTTCGGGGAAGAATGCTTAGCAGATGTACTTGAAGTGTGTTTGAAATGTTAATTTGTATTTATGTTTGCCCAGGTAACCTAAAGGTTGGATTGAATTGGTCTAATTTTGTAGAGGTTTGAACTTATACCATTACATAAAAAATTAGGTTCTTGCAGAGGAAAGGATTTGTTTGTCGTATTGTTTGCCGCAGGTATGTGTTCTTAAAATTTAGCGTTAGTGAAAAGAAAAGGAATTCCCTATTTAGTCGAGGAGCTAAGAGGGGTTGAGCATGCATGAAAGAGTGACGCGGATTGACTTATGATTGTTGTTGGGGGCTCCTAGTAGATAAATTCATAGATGTCTTCACGTTCCTAGCAGGTGCACAATTTGGGGGGAGGAGAAGTCGCAATTTAGAGTCACTTAGTAACCTGTAACTCGGGAACGGTTAAACATAGAATAACGTTTCAAACGTTAATCTGTTCTAAACAATATGTTCTACAATTAAATATATTAGGCCTTTTGCCATATCTTGCACCTAAATAGATTAATTTCCTATTTTATGAAAAACTTAAAATTTGTGTGATTTTTTCTTTAAAGTTTAAACGTGTTTAACGTTCGTTTTAACAGGAAAACCTCCTACCGATTAGTAGATAACACAAAACAGCTATTTAACACAAATATTTGAGTTGCTGGCGTTGTATTGTAATTTGTGCGTAAGGAAGTTACAATGCCACACTTATCGCAGCAAAATCAATGTATATGGTGAAATATGAAAGTAAAATACAAAATGCACTACACAATTTAACTACACAAACTATTTAACTTATACTAGGTCTAAATTGCTTACTTACCCGTTACTAGGTCTGTAGGGAGGACCAATCACGTGAAGATAATTACTGCATGCTATTAACTTGATCAGCCAAAACTGTTAGTTTGCAATGTTTTTAACAATACTTTGTTAGTATTAACACACACTATTTACAATTTGCAATTTATGTTCAAACACTAATGTATTTATGAATTCAACTCCTTTAGAAATTAAATATCTTTATCCAAATGTTCTTCATCTGAACCTGTTATGTTAAGAGAGTTTTGGCATTTGTCACTACACTTGCAATAAGAGTAGCATGAAGCACTGTGAGAGTAACAACCACAAGTTTCTTATAACAATTTTTACAACTACACGAGTTAGATTTTAGGCCTCTTGGAGCGACTTTTTAAAAAGGCTTCTTCCAAAAACTCTTTTAACAAATTTATTTAAAGTAGAAATTACAATAGACATTAACAAATGGTTGCGTTATACTCATTAACACTTTTAACAATCAAAATTACTTTTCACTAATTAAATTAATTAAACAAAATTGAGTAGCTTGAACAACCAACAATGTTAAAGTTGTGAAGCTCGAGACTGACTGGCCATCTTGGGCTCTTGAGGGTATTTATGCTGTCCCTGCCCCTCACATTGCTTGTGGGAACTACAGAGCGCATGTTTGTTATTTTCTTTATTCATTTATACAATACAAAGTAACAATCTTAATTATAACAATAAGTTTCTGACAATCTATTGTGACCTGCACCTGCAGTGTCAAGTTCCGTCTGGAATACAATGTATTCACATCTGTTCTCATATCTGGTTTATGAACTCCCATTAACCTTTTGTAATATGTCCTTCAATTATACATTGTTGCATTTAACTTAAGTTTTAATAATTCAATTGAAGTGTACCTATATATTGATTTGGGGATATGTAACTCACGGCCGAACCAAAGAAGTAGGTGTAGCAAGGAAGTTCATAAAAAGTGGACGCAGTTTGTTATGTTTGTCTTTGTAATATTCATAGTTTGTAAAATCTATTGATTCGACCATTGAATTTAAAGAATTTTGCCAAATATATAACTGTGCAATACATCTCAGTATATAAAGATGAAAACTATCGGAGATGCAACGCATTTTATGTATATTGTTTATTGCAGGTGGCGTTGTATAAAACTGAATGTAGCGGCTTTCGTCACATGTTGAACTTTTTGTTTTCGTTAAATTTAAGTATAATGATTCTCCTTTTTTAACGGTTTTTTTTCAATATCTGGTTGAATGGAAATCAAAATTTCATATACATTATCATGTATTCTAGCATACTTATAGGTTGCCTACCTTACTGGTAGTATCACATCTTGTTAGTGCATGACGTGCAGAAAGGACTTTTGAAAACTTTTGTCCTAGATGATCAGCAACTGAGTGACATTCCAAGCCCCTCTTCTTTTTTCCTGTTCCCACAATAAGCCACAAACCTCAACATCCTAGTTCTTTCAACTCATGCCAAAACTTTACACCAAGAACAAACAGTTCTGTGTCTGACGGTAGATGATTATGTTGTGAATGTTTGGCTCGCTAACTAAGCAATTCTGGGCGTAGAGAAATATTCTCGTATCAGCCTCTTCGTGATTATTTGTTAAAGAAGGATACAATAATGAAATATCTTACGCGCTTCTTTGCACATACACAAATATTTATCATTGATACAACCAGATAGAAAAGGTTTCTTACCAGTAGCAACATGAACATGGTTTAAAATGTAGTTGGAGATATATTGCAGTAGCTTCTTTTTGTTCTCTGATACAGATAAATATCGTGACCATTGGGATGCTATTTTTGTTAAATCACTGTGAATGTGAACAATCAAGGAAGGTTTATCTCCACTCCTAAATTCACGTTCAATGTTTTTTATTGACAATTCATCGTATCGGTCGTGCACAATATCAGCTCGCATTGTATTACTCTGATGGAGGGCTTTTTCAAGCTGTGACATCTGGTTTAGTGCTAGGTCTTTAAAACGCTCTATTTTTGATAAAACTGTATTTGGAATCCCATGAATAAATGCCATTCCGTCAAAATACGTGCTTGGTTTACAAGTTTCTGCATGTTATTTAAGGAGTCATTGCATTCGCAATTATTTTCATGGTATTTACTAACTCAAATTTAACACTTTTTTTAAAATGTCCGCTCTCATTAGCAAGGCTCGTGTCCTAAAAGCTCCTGCATGTTGAAATGCCTTTGGACCGCTAACCTTATAGTTTGACATGTGTTTCCTCTATTAGAGACCGAAACGTCGTGCTTTTTTTTTGCCCTCTTTTATAGTTGAGGTGTATGAAAGAATTGGGATTCGTTCAATTGGAGCATATAGACTTTTAACTCTTTCGATCATTCTGCCATTTTTGAACTTATTATAAATCATCTGTCCATTTACAGTCAAGTTTAAAATGTAAGAAACAGCATCTTCTGGTACTACTAGCCCGCTGACAACATTTCTTAGTGGTGTGTTGGATTCCGAGAAAGGGTTGTCATGTTTCATATAAAAACTTTACAATGAATTGAACATCCTTCTCATCCTTATCAATTCTGATACTACTCCATTCGTTATGCATGCTATTTACGTCACCTGTTGGGCCTTGATTCATGTCACAGAAATTAAACAGAGTCATAGACAAGTCCGCCATATGGTGGTAGAGTAAACACCACTATCTCATTGCAGATTCATTTGATGTCAAGCCCATCAAAGCCCCTTGAACTTTAGAAGATCGAATACGTGATTGCTCAAGGGCATGGTCTGCAGAAACACTGTTAAATTTTCCAACTTGTCTTTTCACTGAAGAATAGTCTTTTTTGAATGAAACTAGTGCCTCATCTGGTAAGTTGGACATATCTTCTAAATACGTAGCTCATCCTCGGGCATAGTTATTTTGATTGAATATCAATATCAATATCAATATGGAACCATTCTTTGAACTGCGTTTAAATGTAGGTCCTAGTTTCCATTCCTGACAGCTATAACACAGTCTGAATAGTAGTTCAATCATTTTGAAATACTCTGTTCAATACTTAAAAGATTCATTACTTTTTCATTTTTCATCCAAAAAAACAAAGAATTTCTTTAAAATGCTGCAGTGTTCCTCCTGTATCATTTCAAAAACAGCGGTTACATCATCCTCTGCATTCATTACAGATGCTTGTAGTTTTTGAAATAAGCCCTTATTAAGTTCTAAATCTTCCTTTTGGTGCACTTCACAAGAAATTGCTTTAATTGCAATCTTCTACACGCTTCGTATACAAGTTTATGTATGCGAATGCCCCGATTGTACTGCACTCCACACAAAACAGACTATCGTATTCTCGCCACACACTTCAGTTTCTATAATGTCTGAAAACCCCCTGCCCACTAAATACCGACCTGTAATGCTAAGCCAGTTTTTGGCAAGGTGGAATGTTCCAATTCTTAAATAACGTCTTTGAAACCTTGTTGTTTGTAACTGTACTAGTTTTGTTAACAAATAAACAGCCATATCACAACTGAGAACTGCATATGTCTGCCCTAGCTGGCTATTTATTTGTAGGAAATTACACATGACTGTATACACAGAATCAGCAGTCATAGGAGGTGCTGGAAACAATGTACAAAATCCTACGTTGGTCTTTGGCATATATGATGTTGATATTACTTGACTGAAGGGAGTTCAACCCGGAGATATAACCTTTATTGGTATTATAAGATCATCGTGAGCATTATGTATTTCACTTCCTTATGTCTCCGTGAAATTGATCCTGCCACAGAAGCGATGCGACACGTATGGTATCGGGTGTTGTATTTTTCTTACGCACAAATTACAACAAATTAAGTTACGCTTACAATACAACTCGAGCAACCCAAATATTTGTGTTAAATAGTTGTTTGGTGCTACATATTATTTGGTAGAAGGTTTTTCTGTTAAAACTATCATTAAATACGTTTAAACTTAAAGAACAATCACACAAATTTTAATTTTTTTATAATACAGTAAATTAATCGATTTAGGTGCGAGATACGGCAACAGGTCTAATATGCTTAGTTATAGAACATATTCCTTAGAACAGATTGGCGTTAAAATTGTTATTCTATCTTTAACCGTTCCCAAGTTACAGATGATAGGGTAGGTGGCTCTGAGCTGCCACTTCTCCTCCTTCCCCCAACGTTGTACACCTGCTAGGAACGCGAACACATCGATTTTTTCATCTAGTAGGTGCCCCCAACAATAATCAAAAGTTAAACTACGTCACTCTTTCATTCATGCTCAACCCCTCTTAGCTCCTGGACTAATTCTACTACTTAAAGTTAACTTACACTACTGCTATTAGTTATTATTTGTTAGAGACGGGGTTGCTAATATGTTGGAGCATGCAAATTCTACATATTAGGGGGTTGGGTTGTTTCAAAGTCGGGTTGATGCTTTGATCTTGTTGCTTTTGGTCATCAAGAGCGAAGCTCTTGGAATTTCAGGAGATCGGTTTCAGGTCTCCGAGGCAGAGCCTCGGTCCGAGAAGAGGTGGTACTTTTATGTCTCTGTCCGAGTAGTTTTGTTTGTGTCCTTTATCCGTCAAGATAACGTTGGTTGATGAGTGCCGTGGTTTTTTACGCGTGCATTTAAGTGCGGAATAAGGTTTCCGTTCCAAATAATCGCGTGTAGGGTCTTGTTGAATAATGTTTGTCTATGTGCGTGAAGGTACGGTTGTATGTCATTACACTCGAATACTAGATGTTCCGGTGTTCCTATTTCTCCGCACGTGTATATGTTGTTGTCAACTAAATTCATGCGTTCTTGTCTGTTGGATAGGGTCGGTGGCCAGTTAGGTAATGAATAAATCCTTAACTGGACACCAGGTATTTGGTTTTAGCCGGTCTTTGATATTTTGAATTATTACAATTACCCTTTTACCGATTGTGCTTTGATCCCAACGTGTCTGCCATTCTGCAAGTACGTAGTTCTTATTTCCGTCTTTGTCGTGGGTAGTTGATTTGTATTTAAGATGCGTTGTAGTTGTCGGTATTCACTGTGTGTAAGATAGTATATTGCAGCTCACTGTTTCGCTATTAGGTTCAAGCGCATAGTTCCCACCAGTATATGAAGTGCATTATATGCTGTAGTCCCATAAGCCCCGGTCAATCGCAGTATTACACTTCGTTGTGTAGTGTTAATTTTTTGTCTAGGTTTGATTGTGTTAAGGCAATGTCCCCAGGCGCGCGCGGCGTATGATACCATAGCTTCGAGCATACTGTTGAGATAAAGCCTTACGTAATTAAGTCCTTTGGGCGAACGTTACGATGTTTTGCATTGCAGAAGTTGCACTTGCACACACGGTGTTTATATGTGTAAAATAATTTTGTTCTTCGTCTAATGTTAAGCTCAGATATTTTGTGTTTTTTGTTTTACTTCTATTTACACTGTCTAGTTTAATGGTGGGGTCCCTTGCCAGAGTTCCCTTCATCACAAGGTATGTAGTTTTTTGTGGTGCTATGGCCATTTTGTTGGTTTTGCACCAACTTTGTGTTTGGTTAGGGCGATATTAGCAATACGTTGGATTTCTTTTCTGGAATTGCCTTCAACCATCAGCAAGATGTTGTCGGCGTAGGCAATCGTCGACAACACTTCGTCAACGGTGTCCAGCTTTTCCAGGAGTTTAAAAAAAACTGTAAATGTACTATATATACATTATTCATCGATTCTTACTTGATGCCAACACGGTTTAGGCTGCTGCAATTTTCTCTGTTGCTTCTACATGTGCTCACAACAAAACCAACTTTTCATTTTAGTAGGTGTTTTTTAATATTTAGATAGTTTTTGTTTGGTTATAGCAGGAAATTAGTTGCTAGTATTGATTGACTCTGTAAACTTACGGGTAGCAAAGTTTTTATATTCTGGGATTGCTTAGTTTGAGTTTATGAATGTGGTATTGGGTGGTGTATCATCGTTGTTGTTGGATGAACCTGGTATAGAAACCACATAATTGTTGTCTGTTGACAAACTTGGTACAGACACAGGACAAATAGGTACAGCTTCCACACATTCACAATAAGTTGTTGAGATCTAGTGTAAGTGTGGTCGTTATCGATCTGTTACGAATTATATATTAATACAAAAAAATATATACAGAGAATGCAGACAATAAGAAGTGATTCCACTATTGATGAGTTCCCTTCAATTTATCGTAGTATCCAAAATTTTCAACACCATTTCATCATCTTCTGTAAAGATAATTGGGGCTAGCGGACCACCACCATTCCTTAGCGTATATCTATGCTCCTCAGTGCATTCTTTGTGTTTTTTTAATGTCCTGCTAAGCCTATAAATAAATATTATAATGATCGTAAGTTACAAGTGCACATACCATTCGCCGTTCATTCCAAGTTTTGCTTGTGCCTGGAATTGTATTCAAGTTGACAGCTATATCTGACCTCATTCTTTGGTTTGGGCATCTCTATAGGCGAATAGTGGTTCAAACTTTCCTTTTTGTAGAACTTTATTATTATTCATAAAGTTAATAAGTGACATTTTTTGTTTGTTGGATAAGTGACCACCCTATCTACGCTGCTCGAGCCGGTTCACAATTAAATTTAACTATAGCCTCAAAATTTAGTATTCACTACTCTGACTTGAGAAAAATAACTTATTTTTGATGGAATTAATGATTAAAAGGTACAAACTAACAGGAATACCGTTTTCTGAACGTTTCCAAAAGTGTGGTTAGATTTGTAATGTAAACTGTCAAATCCGCAAACGAATAAGCGCCATTGCCAAACTTATAATAACACCCATTGGAATCTCATTTCCCAGCAGTTCAAGAAAAGCATTCCTACTTATTAGTGGAATTTTTACGTGTGTTGGAGTTACAACTAGAATATATTCCAATGCTTGCAGAAATCGACCCCCAGGTGAGATTCAAGTTTCCTTCCCTAATATATTGAACAAGTGACACTGACGTCAAATGCTTTGGTTTTATAAAAATTTTGATTGATTGCTGTTTTACCTACACACATTCCTTTATTTCAATAATCATTGTGGTATGTCATAAATATTAATAGAGTTTATTTGAAACACAACATATTGAGGACAACAGTATCTATTATAATCCAAATATTTTTCATGCATAATTATTTTACAACAGTGCCTTTATGCTAACTAAATACCAAATGCATAATACTTGATATTAACACTGACTAAAGAAAATTCTAAAACCAGTTGTCTCTAATAATAATATTCACTCTGTGTTTTCTTATTACATTTTTTATAGCCTTGAAGGTCCTCCGCCAGCTATTACTATTGATTCGCCTGTGATGTATTTGGAGTCGTCTGAAACCAAAAAGGCAACAGCGCCGCAAATGTCATCAGGTTCTCCAAATCTAAACAAACAATGAAGAAGGTTAAATTTATGGGAACCACATATTACTTGCGCATGGGTATATTTTCCAAATTCACCTTTGCATATTCATCATTGTCGATTATCTGCAAAATGACGTGCGATTATATTGTAAGTTAACCACTAGTGGTTTGACATACATGATTTCCGAAGTCGCTGTAAATTATTCCTGGACATACACAATTAACATTAATGTTATCACGAGCGGTTTCCACCGCTAGCGCCTTTGTCAACCCCAATAAAGCTGTTTTGCTTATACTGTAGATGCCTGTTCCGCATACCTAGATGCCAGTTTATTCTTAAAAAATAATTATAAAAGAATGCTTACAATCGGGGCTTGATATGCAATAAAAGAGGATATATACACAATATGTCCGCCTCCTTTAATACGGAAGTCTTTTGCTGCTTCTTGGCTTAATAGAAAGGGCGCTTTAACATTCACATCAAATATTTTGTCCCACACTTTTTCATTGCTCTAAAACTTATTACTGAGTTTTACATCCAGCCTGTGTTTTTATACTTACCTCAAGCATTGGACTTGGATCCGGGTTTATTGCAGCATTTGATACTAGGATATCCACTCCGCCAAGTTTGCTTGCCTGAAATTTTTTTAGGAAAGAAAGCATATCAAGCATACCTTAGAAACTGTAGTAGTTCAACAATTGGCTTAAAGCTCTAGCCTCAGAGTCGTTCCTAAAAATGTGCTGCTTTCGTGAAAATACTTATTTTACCACCCCAAGGTAAAAAATATTTATTAAATATTAACATACTCCAAATTTTTTAAGAAAATATAGACTCATATAAACAAATTAATGAATACTTGAGATTTCGCGAATTTCTTCATGAAAGCTCTGAAATGATATCCGCACATAACAATTCGTTCAACTATTTCATCACAATTAGAGTATGACAGATGTTTTAAGACAAGCTGCAACATTAATATTTTTTATTAATTTAAAGCCTGTTAAAACGGAGTTCTCACAAAATCTCTGTGCGGTTATGCTAACAATAGTCTTAATAAGATTGTGGACGTTTGAAAACAACGTTATTAATTTATTGCACTTGCAGTGGAAAACGTATTCGTTTAAAAATAGATTTACTGCCGAAATGTCATTACACAACTGAATAGCATTAAAACTACAATCGCCGAGTCGGTATAGTTTATGTATAGATCGTTAAAAGTCATTTCTGCATCAGTATTGTTATACCTTCTTAATTTGTATAAAAAGATAAAGGTGCCATATTGTTCTTTCGGTAATGAAAAAAGATTTTTGATTTACTTCTAAAATTGTCCTTTGAAAACAATGTGTTTCCTTTATTATTGGCTCCATTATCGTATTCCTGTCATATAGCACGTTCAAATTCATTCATTTTTTTAACACGAAACAAATAATATTAACAATTCCCATCATGTGGTATCCGAAATTTAAAAATTCAAGACAATCGGATGTTAAAGCTACAGAATATTTGATTTGACGTCACATGCGTTAAAAATCGCAACTCGTGTTCTTTACAGGAACACGGAAAAATAATAAAGACGAGTTACGATTACAAGAAAAGCAGTTCTGTGAATAAAATTGCTGATAATCGGTAGAATAAAAAACAATAGATCGAGAGACGTTTTACTTTGCAAATTTAAAGGAGGCACTTAAAAATGCTGAATTAAATATTGAAAGAAATATAGTCGAAATATAGAGAAGAGAGTGATTGTAATAATCTACAAAAACCAAAAAGCTAAAATCGTATGAATTGATTAAGAGAAGGAAACAAATGTAAAAAATGGTATCAGACAAGAATGTTCCTAATCTCCCATACTTTTTAAGAACATTTGTATGGGATGAGGCATTTTATGGTTTGAACCATGGACTATGGACAAACAAAGAGGAGAAAGGTTTAAGATTTCAACATTGCGGTGTCAGAGGAAGTTCTGTCGATTTGAAGAAATATAGTAAAGGGAAGACATCGACTAGTAGACTGTCTCTTACATAATCTAGAATTGGTATTACTGCTAATGAATAAAAGGGTAGATGGAAAAAATTGCTTGAGCTGACAGCGGCATGAATGTTATATATGCTCTGCACGCTATGCCAGGTATGTTTATGTAAAGAAACTAGGACATGTGGCTTGGAGAATTGCATTAAACAAGTCAACTAACTGATGACTAAAATAATTTCTTGTACAATAAACTATGACATTTAAATTTTCCTTGCTCATAAAATGATTTCTATGCCGGGCAGCTAAAGTAGTTGGCATTGAATTTGAATCTAATAAGGTATACCCGTTAACCAAACTTCAAATTTTATATGTATGCTTTTTAAATAGGTAGCATATTCTCATTAAATTAATGGATACCTTCTTCAACCAAGGATATTATTAAAATTACTAATAATTATAATTTCACCTCTCCGATGTGTAACATCAGAAATGCACTCATTTATCTAGTAATATCATAACTATAATTTATGATATATAACTCAATTTCTCTTTTCGGTGACTTCAACTGTACTTCATAATATGATTATACGCCTTAATCATTTTAGTGTATAAACACGGCACCGTTTTGTTTCGTTTTTATTTTTTGAATCGTGTCCAAACACTTCTTAGACAAGGAGCATGAAATCGTCGCTAGTTTTAAAGCAGTGTAATGTGTAATATTTCTAAATTGATTATACAAAACATTCGCTACAATAATTATTATTAAGATGTTTATTTGAAGTGCTTTTGCGCGTAACAACATAACGTGATTGTTTGAACCTTATTAATTTTATGTTTGATAATATCTTCTGTAATATCATATAAGTAAGTTGTTATAATATGCCCTTATAATTTACTTTTGTTGTATTATTTATAATTAAATTTAGCGCATGGCTATACCAGTAAGGTAAAACGCTTTGGGTTTATATTTAAAATGTGGCATTGTGTCCGTTGCATTTTCTTCTCAAACTGGATGTGTTATCGCACACCTGAACTCTTAAATTATGTATGTTTTAATTTTATTATTTTAATTTACTTGCTATATAAGTTGTAATTCCAAAGCCAGTTGCATCTTTAATATTGATAAATATAACAAATGTTGTTTTTGCTATCATTTTAAAATATTGTCTAAAGTAATTTTTGACACATAGTTTGCATTTCGTTGTAAATATCTATTCCTAAACAATGGACTTTATTATGCGTTTCCATTGCGTTGTAAATGGTTTACAGTGACACTATCAAATTTTGCTAACACTTCAATAAATTCTAGAAAATTTCTACTGTTAATAGAAAACAAATTCTTTGATTTAGCTCCTGGTGGAATAAATTTTAAATAACTTTTATTATACGCTCAAGTGCACCACGCCAATACTATTTCTCTAGTTTCTTTTCAGCTGTCAAATGTATTTTATCCTTCAATACCTTTTAGAAATTAATCCATTGTTTGTAATTCTTTAAACAAACTTCAGAAATTTCAGGAGTATATTGCAGGTGATTGAAGTGGAATCAACAAATTGTGGGGAACCGACTAACTATAGTGGTGCGGAAGTGGTTCCTCAACAAAACAATAAAAGAAAATGTAAAAGATGCGAAAAATGTCAAATAAATAGGTGCAATTTGAAGCTATGCTACCAATAACACTTACCTTAACAGACTTTCAATACTGTCTTAAATTTATGGGACTCAATTCGTCTAGTCTTGTGATAATCCTCTGCATGACGAGTATTCCTGGAGATCCTATTTAAGTTTGCCTCATGGTGGAACACGGCTCCTTTTATATTTAGGTAAAGAAAGCAGCAGCTTTCAGGTTACTGTGTCACCTAATGCCATAATATTGCTACCGTTTAAGAAATGTCCTCGTGTCAGGCAATTAAGAAGGTTTGAATCACTAGAAGGAGACTGGAGATGCCTCGAGTTCAGAATTGCTTCGATTTGGACAAAAATTTATTATACTCAGGTTTGTTATACTATTGTGCATTGATTATAGTTTTACGCGGCATAATTTCCGTCAATTGTAACGTATACCGGCTACGTTTTTAGGGTGATGCAACCGCTGTTTAGGTCAATTTGCAAGCACAATATAAATCAAAACAAATTACTTACAGGGCGGCATCTCGTGAATTCGTCTGGGGGTCCCATGATGATTTTGCAGGATGGGTTCAGTTCACGCCTTGTTGAATCAAATTACATCCGTCCCTTTTTTACTGCACTCGTAGGGGAATGCCAGGAAGAGGTACAGGTACTATAAAAGGTACAAGGAACCTACATACCTCTTCCTAAAAAGAAAAAACACACACCCCTCAAGATAGTTGTTGCTTCGTCGAGGGCTCGAAACTTAATGGCGTCTTATAACACCACGCGCGCACTCCGCATTCTTTTGCGCAGACGCAGCTGTCAAGGACGACGGAAATTGACGTATTCATTTAAAAATACGCGGGAATTTATTTACAAATTAAATCTAACATGATACATGCCGGTTGGCATGTAACAAATTGTACTAAACTTCACGAACGTGAATCGCGACTCTCTTACACTACCGATTAAATGATATTTTATACTTATGGTGGCTGTTTCCCACAGACCTCTCCAGTGCGGACTATTAGGAGCAATTAATTTCCATTTTATTTCTCTAGATGCTAAGCAATCTTCTACTAAATCAATACTCGCCTTTCATTTGAAAAAATCATGAACCTCTTTCAATTGGTTTTTTGAACATAAGAAATTATAGCTATAAATAATTGAGAGGTCGCCTCCTTTAAAAATGAATTTTTTAAGGGTTAAAATAAAAGTTTCTATGGACAGGCTAAATACTAATCTGTATACACTGCTTTAAAAATCATGCAGATAAACATTGTTATAAATCATTTTGTCAAAGCGGCTTTCTAAGTTTGAACTATGTACAAAAAATTGGACCGCCAAAATCTACTTCAACTTTCGAAAACGGCCTGGAAGCTTGTAATCTGTCGCGCGTTATATCGGAGTTTATTTGTTCGCTAGTCTTAGCTTTAAATCGATAACAAAATAAGCAGTTTCGGGTTATTCTTTTTATTTTTGTACGATCGTTTAGAAGTCAATATTTTAAGCGAATGTTTGCCAGAGTGGTCTTCACACCAGTACTTCCTAACCTTAAATGTTCATAATTAATTATCATGTTAGTTACGAAATTCTTGGATGGTAGTAACATAGGATGTTTTTAATCGTAGGGTAAGTCTGAGTAAGACAACCTGTAGCAAAAATTTTGTTATACATATTGGTACCTAAATTTGTTTAGTTTGATTGTCTGTTTGAGTTTATGAGCTATTAATTAATACACAAACAACGATACATATATTATTCTACTTTAATAAATCATTTAGAATTTTCAGTAAAATGCATTATCTGGGTGTTGCTACGTTAACACATGATTAAGATGGTGAGGACTGACTCTCTCGCTCTCCTCCTTGGTAATCTGTCTTCATAAAATTGTTCACTTGTCAATTGCGAACACTTATATTTTAGTTACGCTAGGGTGAAGGTGATTGTTGATTATCTTGCTAATCACGCGCCTCACGATCTACCCAAACCTCACACCTACTAGTTGTCAGTCTAATAGGAGATTTCCTTCTTCTTAATCCAATTTCCACCCTTATTTACCGTGGGCTTGTTATATTTCAGGATATCCCCGCTCTCGTTCTACTGTGCTGTCTTAGCCTTGGTAAAGTTTTATGTTGTTTTGAGTAAACGAGGATTTTTGTTAGAGCCATCATCATCATCATCATTAGGTCTTCAGTCCTGGAACTGATTAGACGCGTACCATCATTGTTTCCTATTCTGAACTATCCTACACATTTTCCTGAAATCTGCATCTATCACTATCTAATCTAGGTCTACATCTACTTCCTTTTTTCTATCTCTGCTTGTAATATATACCATACTATACCCCAAAAATGCTTTAGAACGTATTCTGCCCTTCTATTTCTCCTATTTTTTTCCACAGATATCCTTGTTCCCCTACTATTTCTATAACGTATTCGTTATTACCTTTGTCTGTCCATGGTATCATTATCATACATCTGAAGCACAGGATTCCAAAAGGCTGCTACCGTTTTTCTGTCTGCTTTTCCTAATGCCCGTATTTCACAGGCATACTGTGGGATGCTCCACACATATGCTTTCAACAATTTTCTTCTTGTTTCTGTCTTTGTTGTCTTTCATCATAGGCGCTGTTCTTTTTTGTTAGATGCAGTTCGGTTCCCTTCTATTGTTTTACAATTATACACCCTATTTATCCGACATTAAGTGGTTGTGAGGGGGGGGGGACTCCGTGGCGTAATTGGTATGTGTGTGACTACTACGTCCAAGGTCCTGGGTTCGAATCCCGACACGATCGGCTTGAAAAATGTTAGACGAGCATTTTTCGCAAAAAAAATCCTCGTTCGGATGACAGGTAAAATGGAGGTCCCGTGTGTGAGTGTTGTCACGCACGTTAAAGATCCCTACCTTGCTTGGAACAGCAAGGGTTCGGTAAAATTCCAAATTTTCCAGGTAAAAAAAACTCGCTTTCTTACCAATGTAGTATTTTCGGGTGGAGCATTGGAAAATCACATGTAAGGTTGTGAAGGGGGTAAGCAGCCTGTGGCTGCCAAGTTCCTCCAACACTTGAACATTTGTCGATTTAATATTTTTTCCAATATGTCTTTTTGCACAGTCAACAATAGTTGCAGATATTTCACAACCAACACCTGTAGTTGTTTATAATAATCATCAAATTTATCTGCGCTTATTTTTTTGTCATTAGGTTTTCTGTCTCAAAACTGATTGGACACGTACCTGCACCTATTTATATTCTGAACTAGCCCACACAGTTCCCAGAAATTCTCATACAGCCTATATACAATTCGGTTCCCCTTCTATTGTTTTATAATTTTATGCCCTATTTCACCGAAATTCAGTAAAGAGGGTTAAGCAGCCTGTGGCTGCCAAGATCCCCCAACACTTAGACATTTGCCGAATTAATTGTTTTTCCAGTAAATCCTTCACATAATTAGCATTATTCGAGAATATTGCCCAGCCAATACCTGTAGTTGCTTATAATAATCATCATGTTTAAGTACAGTTACTTTTTTCGTCATTAGTTTATCCATCTTAGGACTGGTTGGATGCGTACTTCCATTGATTTCTATTCTGAGCTAGCCTACACATTTCCCTGAAATTCCTACAGCCTACATCTTTCACTATCTGTGTGCAGTAGTCTAACCTAGGTTTACCTCTGCTTCTCTTTTTTTCCCATCTCTGCTCCTAATATATTTCTTACTATTCCCTCATACCGTAGTATGTGGCCTATCATCCTATCTGTACTATTTTTTACTGTTTTCCACATATTTCTTTCTTCCTTTACTACTTTTAATACATCTTCGTTCGTAACTTTGTTTGTCCATGATATCTTCATCATACGTCTGTAGCACTACATTTAAAAGGCTTCTACCTTCTTCTTGTTCGCTTCTCCTACTGTCCAAGCCTCACAACCGTACAGTGCTGTGCGCAACACATATGTTTTAAGCAATCTTTTCTTTTTTCTATGTTTGTTGTCTTTGAACACAGTAGTTGCTTTTTCTTGTTGAATGTAGCACGACCTTGTGCTAATCTTTGTTTTATATCTTTTGCGCTTTTCTTATCTTGCGTTATTTGGCTTCCTAGGTAGCAGAAATCCTTAACCTCTTGTAAGTTCTTGTTACCTATTTGTATTCTTGTTTTTGATTTATTTTCCCCTCTTTTGCAAACTAGTTTTATTTTTGTTAATTTTCATACAAAATTATTTTAGTAGTAATTGTTGTAGGGGATGTTTTGTATAATCAATCAAAAATATTACACGTGTTTGTGTAATAGCTAGATTATAGGGCGGATGAATTATATTCGGGGATCTGTTAGAAATTCGTTTATTATCTTGTATTACCGTAAGAAAAGAATGTTTGTAATTTCTGTAAAATTTATTGCACCCTGCTGCACTTTTAAAGGTATCATATCAATGGCGCCCAACGTGGCCGCCATTGTTGCAATAATAAATAAGGTACAGTTGTTAAACGCGTGCTCGCCTTAGAGGACGTAATAGGTTTCACAGAAATTACAAACGAAATATTTTATTTGCTTTACAAAATGAACATGTAAATTGAATATAACTCTGCTTATGTATGGACTTTTCCTTTTTAGTAAGCTGAATAACTACTGATTATTGTTTGCATATGTATTACAGTGCGTGTGTTCGCTAAACGGTATTCTAGTTTAGATTCGTAGGCGAATTTCGTTGTTATTTGTAACACGTGGGCATTATGGTAAATAAAAACCGAATGCAAAAAAAGAGAAAATAATCTTTAACAGACAATCTAATATTGATATACCTTGTTTATTCTGATTTCATATATAGTAGTGTCTAGTAAGCAAGAAAGTTCAATAAGTAGTGTATTATTACAATCACAAACTTAAAAACTATAAGAACATCGTTTTATTTCTCTTAAATACATATTGAAACCGAACTTAGGTTTATAAATTATTTCAAACCACAAAGAGATAAACAAAATATCTATTTAAATAAATTTTCATAATGGGATCATGTCATGCAAAGGAAGTTATTAAAATAGAGAAATAAATAATTGTGAACTTATTAAAGGGCATGTTCCATATCGTAGTTATTCCAAACATAGGATAGATTTTTACAAATTTTAGTAAAATAAGATAGAATTAATGGTACATAGATGCAATACAATGAACCCCTCAGACACACTTTGAGCATGTTTACACAATGCAGAAACTCAGACGCAAATATTGGAAACTTATAAAAATCAAATTGCGGATATAATTTAATCATTTCAATTCAATACAATGCATTCATTTTATATAACTAAAGGCAGAAGAAAACACGGAGCGCTAATCTAAGTACATCACATGGTACCATAAGTACTTTCGTAGGATTTGTTTCATAAACCCAATAGGAAGACTCTATCATGACAAAACCATTAACTGAACGTAAAAAATAAGAATAATTAAATGGCAATAGTTATATCAGACAGTAAAAACGAATTATCTATTCGCAAACCGGTAATACGAACAGGTCAATATGTAATAATTCTAGCGCATAATACGATGGTTGGTATGGCAGGAACTCTTAAAAAGTATATCTGAAAAAGCAAAATTTGGAGTAGTCAATTTAAAACATAAAAATGTGGGAATATGAGTGAATTATGGAAAATTGAACTAAATCAGCTTCAAGATGTAAAATGGATTTCTGCGGAGGAAATTTAACGGTGCGCGGCCTTTTGTAGGGCTCTGTGTGTAGATTTAGTAAGGAGGTTAACCATGTGTGGAATTTTGCAAAATCGTGTGTGTCGTAATGAAGGGTTACGTTGCCTGCGGCAGTAGCTAAAATACGTTGATTGTGTTGAATCAAGGTAGTAGTGCTAGCTGAACTTGAAATACTGAAGGTCTCTGGACAATCTCAGAATTAAAGAATTGGAATAAAACCGTGAGTAATTATGAGTAGGTTTAGATTTAATAACTATATACGTAAGGTAACTATATACTTAAGGATTAAAACGATCAATGGTGTGTATTTATATAATAGCGAAAACAACTATTTTACTTGACTAATTAGCGACGGAACTAATGTATATTAATACTAAAGTATTTGGAATGATCAATGAAAAGATGTAACAAAACGTTGGTATTGAACTATTTTCTACGTTTGTTTATAATGACATTGCCAGAAATTGGGATTCATAATATCAAGTAATTTTATGTGAAAACGGGAAAAATTTGAAGTGATGTGTTATTGATGCGCTAGATTTAAGGTCTTTTAGGATTTTTTTTAGCAATACTTGGCCAGGTTGATGTTGAGAAATAAATTCCTTTTAAGTATATTTGTATGTATATTGCAATTATTTCATGTCGACAAAAGTTTAGTTTAGGCGGAATATTATTCGAGGTTATTTATAGCATAGGTCAAGGTAGATGATTTTGTGCAGAATATCCAACGAGCCAGCTCAGTAATGGAATTGTATTTGGATGAGACATTTTAGTTTGAAGATTTCTTTAATTTGACAAAACTGTATTTTAGTTTATTGTAGGAACGGTAAAGTATAATGAGAAATGTATAGAAAACCACAAGCGAAGGAAACCTATGCGGAATAACCGTCTTCCGTATAGGAATAATATCAAAAGGAATGGCTGTGGCTAGACGGAATTATGACACAGAAAAAATGCTTTTCAGGGTAAGTGATTAATGTAACATGGTTGCCGTAATTCAGCCGTTTTATTTATTATTTTTCTTCTTTATTGTTTTTGTTTCAAATTTTTAAATTTTCTTTTATATTTTTTTGCATAGGAACACACACCACTGCAGTTAGCCGACCCGCCTTTATATTGTTACGGGCCCCTACTTCTTCAGGATACATCAAAATGTATTAACGTAGCGCTTACATTACCCATATCATATTTCTACAACAAAAATTAAAAGGTAAACTCCACCATACTATTTATATAGCATTCACAGTTGGACTTTAAGGTAGTCACGTTCGGAATTAATCATGCTCGCTTCTTAAACACTCATGCTCCACAACCAGAGCAACATGTCCGTTTCAGACCGTGTAAACTGTCGTTACTGCAAAATTACATAATAATAAAAGCTGTTCCTTTTATAAATTACCGCGAGATGGATACATCACATTTATATTATGCTTAACACCCTACTTCTAAAACTAAATTAGACAAATACACCTAAAAGGATTCCTTAAATATAATTATTTACTAGAATATTTCGGGAAGCGTTTTTCTATCGCGTAACATTACATAGAAGTTTCTAACAAATTAATAATATTCAACATTACATGTACAGTTAACATGATCTGTCTGTAGTAAGTGTAGAATGTTTATTTTGTTGGATAGAATTAATCAAAACACATCCAAGATCTAATTTATCACTAGATGATTTTTCGATTTATCATTAATAGCATTAGAACATGATATTTGTGACAAATTGTATACAAAAAAAACGAATGATGAATTTGCCCTTATAAAAACAAAAAAAATTATAAGTTAAAAATAAGTCTTTGGGTGCTTTATGTAACTATAGTTTTTATATATAAACACTATTTTAGTGGGTTATTTTGTTTTTTGATTGTTGTATACTTTCAACAGTAAGTTTTATTCATATTTATTTTATTTAAAGTTACATTTATTATTATAATTTGTACAAATAAATTATATATTTTCCAATATATGAAAACGATTGTATTATTTCTTATGTCATATTTGTTTAATGTAAAAGACACCATTTTAACTTATGCTTGAAGACATATTTTACCTTGGTACATCCCTGTTTAGAAGTCACAGCTCCATAAACACTTATTTTCCATTTATTAGTTTGACATAAATTTTTATTGAATATTTAAAGTTACTTACCTCTTTAAAAAGTTTGTTCCTATCTTCAGCCTTTGAAACATGACAAACTAAGCCAGTAACGTTTAGATTTTGAGCAGCAAGTGTCTTAATAGCTTTATCCACATTTTCCTGCTTTCTGCTGCTTATGATTACTTTGGCACCTTCTTGCGCTAATCGCTTGGCAATAGCTAATCCAATTCTGGAACGAAAAAGAAAAGAACGAAGTAACATATAACAATATATTTTTACTAATTTTTTTTAGGAGTGAATAAATAAACAAACAGTTCAATTAGAAGCAAAACGGTGTATCCAAACCCTTATATTTGATTTTTCAGTGCTCCTCCGAAGTTACTACACAAAAATAGGAGAAGAGACTACCGATGTGAAATCCTTTAACATAAAAATATGGTTATAACATTTTTTAGTAATCTGGAAAATATGTATGAGGTCTTAAACGAAACCATGTAAACACCAACTTTATACCCAATTAATTAATAAAATTAGTTTGTCAGGCGAGGACGACAAAAGGTACATCATTCCTAATAGTACGGCAACCTACGCATGGGGGCATAAATATATAAGATAGGTGCTATATTTGTATATATTTTAATGTGTTTCCTTATACAAACAATTAAGGTAGGTTAGTAAACCGTATTAAATTGTAACATATAAATTTTCTGTAAATGTGTTCATTGACTTTAGCGCGATGCATCTGTTATTTTAGTTGTTATCTAACAACATTTATATAATTCATTCAGTCATTATTGCATATTTAATAACCAATAAACTCCCAAAGCACACTTTAATTCAAATTACACTTAAAATCTACTACATACTACATATTCCTTACTGATAACACTTAAATATACAGCTTGTTAACGTGTTCCTACATCTTAAAGTATCTAAGATTTCAAATTATTCCGACGATTGGCGATCGCTGGTCACTTTTCGTTTCTTAGTTGAAATTGGAAGGTCGCTCCGTGTTGAAAACATTCAACATGTGCAGGAAAATCAAGTTTTCCTGGCGAAGACGTCGTAATAAACGGTCAGACTGTTAAAAGTTGTCCATGACAACTAATGTAGAAATGTAGTGTACAAATCCCTTTGCGAACGGTTTGTATAAATTAGTAAGCATACGAAATTAATTATTTTATTATAGTGCAACTTTGATACCGTGCAACTTTGCAACCATGAAATTTTGAATTTTAAAACTTTGAAGCTTTGGAATGTTAAAACTTCTATAACTCTGGAAATGTGGATGCTCTTGTAATAATTTTGAAGTAATTTCACTTAAATTTATGGAACTCGTTTAGAAGGCAACTCAATAAACTACTGTGATCTACACGTGGCCGACGTCGCTATGTAACCAGCGTGTTCTACTGATGCACAGGTCGTTTGAAGGTTACAGGTCATTGCCGCTGTCGGTAAGAAAGTATTAGTTTCTAAAATAATGCTGACGTTACAAAGTCCATTGCGTAAATTTTGCATGCAATGATATGCTTTTGAAACTTGTTTTACATTACGTGCTGTATGCAATTTATTATGACTTGTGTAAATGTTTTGTCAATTAATTTTCAAAAGATCCTTTTGTAAAATATAAAGTACAATGAGTACTATAACCTATTTCTAATTAATAGTGTGTTCAATTTAAAATATTATATCTCACCGATTGTACAGGTGTAGATATACTTCGTCAGTTATCTTGTTTATGACGAATTGAAATACTAATATGTTATGTTATAACACCTGAATGCTATATGATGAAAATTGGAACTTAAAGTAATCTGTCAATTATTGATTTTTACCTAAAGTTAAATAAGAAATATTTAAACATTGTGAGGTCGCGTAGCGCTACAATGACTACTTTATAAAAATGTATAATGTCCATAATTAAATATCTGACTTAGAAATCACTTTCATAAGAATTGAACTTTATTTATTACTGTTATTTACTATGATGTTATTTACTTTTCTTAAAAGAGAATACAGAATTATTTTTATTGGACTTCAGTTCATTTTTCAGTAATATTAAATTTTCCAAATTTTTACGCTGTTTACTTACTTACTTACTTACTTATCCGAAAGAGTATCATGATAGTAGAGACAATTGAACTTAATTCAAAGATTATATATTCATACTGATCCGTTATATATATATATATATATATATATATATAGGGTGTCTATGTTGGTAGAAACTATGTTTCAGAGTCACCCTACTCATCGTTAGATCCTTGAAGAAGACGAACAGATGTAAGTATGATATATGTGACAATCAAACTTTGTATTTAAAGTGGTTTATGATAATATAGGTTTTCAAATTTTCCTTGAAGCAAATTCATTTAGTCAGTTGCTTTATAAAAAATTTAGGTGGCGTCCTTTATTCTGTTTCTTTCAACTCAAATATACCCACTGACCCAATCTCATGCGACCGTGGGCCAAAAACCCCAGTTAGCTAAATGTCTTAAGAGTGTTCTTTTGCTATAAGTCAATTTCCATCCAAACCTTACCCTGGGCTTGATACAAGTACATAAGAATTCTTGATAAGTAATATTAATCTACCACAATTTTATTGTGGAATAGAATGATAGAAAAAATATAGATAATAAAATTGCTACTAATTGGCTTGCATTCAGCGTACTTGCCTTCTGTAATTAACGTATTTGTTTGGAAAAGATATACATTTTTTAAAAAAAATTATACCGCACTCTCACATGTAATTTGGGCGATGATGACGTTAAACTCAAACTTCCCATTTATATATTAAAAACGCATTACATTGGAATGTTTTACATTATTATCATATTGTTAGATTAACGACAATATGACCGAAACACGTTTCCTCTCTTTTTTAAATAGCACATTAATCTTTTTTTTGTTACAGGTATTTTTAAACACATTGATGTCTTTTTTTTGTTACAGGTTACTTTAACCTGCTTGGATTCGGCTACACTAAGAAAATAATGTTATACTTTGTAAAAATTGTATTCTACTAGTTTATTAAACTGTAAATCGAATAAAATAAATTATTAAACTTTTGCGTGCTTAATTTCTTTGTGTTAATACCGCTAAGTGTTTGGATAAAGGATTCTAGACGTTATAAAGGAGAGATGATTAGAAATCGACATTGGTAAAAAAATCTTAAAATTGGGGTAGCTCTCTGGGCGATGGTGCTATCTAAAAGATTCCTAAAAATTCGGGTAGCTGAGAAAATTCTAATATTAATTGATACCAAACAAGGTAGGTTTATCTTGAAAGATGCAATAGCTAGTCGAAGAAAGCTATTTAGTCCAGAATGTTAGCGGTAAAAAAAATCTTAAAATAAGGGTAGCTCCCTGGGGGGTGATGCAATCTAATAAATTCTTAGAGATTCGGGTAGCTGAGAAAATTCTAATATTAATTGATACCAAACAAGGTACATTTATCTGAAGGGAGCAAGGAGGAGAGCAAGGAGAAAATATGTGACGTTAAGAAAAATGATAACATCGTTAATGAGTTTTCCCATTAAAAAACGATTAGCGTTAATGAGTTTTCCCATTAAAAAGCGATTAGCGGCGGCTGCGGCTGCGGCTGCGGCTGCGGCGTTGCGGCGGCGCTGTTTTCGAAGGAACATCATCCTCTACTTGTATGCAACGAGGATTTTTAAGACTGTTATGGGAATTCTTATAGTAGGTCAAAAAATGACCAGAACGGACCTTAGATTTTTTGAGACTTTAATGCTCAAAATACATGAGAAAACTGTTTTTTTTTCCACTAGAAAATTGCACCTTCTGTGCTCGTACGAAGGTAGCCCTTCTACTGTCTATCTAAATAAACACCAGCCCGAAATCTGGTATCTTGATAAGTATAATTGAAAAGTTTCCAGATAACATCATAATTGGATGGAATTGTTTTAATAGCACTACAAACCTTTTTACAATTTTCCGGTTAAACTATTTAATAAATATTGCAGTTTTTCCGCGACAGAAAATTGGAATTGGGTTTGCACTACTTGCTTAAAATTTTCATAAGATAGGATCCATAAAGCTGGATCGTGTCCATCAAATTTAATCAATTCTAGCTTGGGCATTCGAATACAAGGTTTATTAATTTCAACTTGATTATGAGAAGCTTTATTAATTGATGCAATATCGTTTTTAAGCAAACTACCAGCTATATGTAGCATATTAGAATATAAATCTTCAAAGACATCTAAAAGACTATAATCAGGTGCCGTGTCTGGATGCAGTACCTGTTTAACAATGACAGTTTGTTCAACAACTTCATTATAATTAGTTTTTGTTTTTTCCATCAACCATAATGCACACCAAATGTTTCAAGTTTTTTGGAATCGGTTTTATCGGAGTTTGAATCTGTACCAGCGTCATAACATAATTGCATACGCCTAAATAAAATTTGTCTTTTACCACTTAATCTATCTAACTTTAGTTCTTACTGTTCAGGAGAAGATTATACAAAATTGATATCTTTTAACTACTGAAAATTTACACTGTTGGTTTCTATAATTTTATGGAATGTTAAATATGATAACTCACAAATTTTGATAGATAATTATGTAAACAAAGTGAAACGAATATTAAGAATGACTTTGTTTACATGTGAAATTAGCACGATTGTAATTTAAATTGAACAGGTAATTCAACAACAAAAAACTGACTCAATCTAGATAAAATGTTAGGACTATGATAGCTTGGACTAGTGGACAGTAAACTTTTTTATAGCGGTGTAATCACTATGGTCAAATTAGAATATGAAAGTGACTTACCTTGTGGATTAACTGTCCCATGTTGATAGATTTTGACATAAATCATAAACCGCCCTAAAGGTTTGGATAAAAGGTATAAAGGCGAATCTATGAGATTTCACACGGAATGTCAATTCTTAATTTACTCACAGCATCTCTGATCAAAATAACAGATGCGGTATCAAAATAAAGTGAGTTTTAACATATTACAGTATACTATGTTTAATTTTAATATAGAAGTTAATATAGAATTAACACAGGATTTGGTACAAAAATTAAAGTACGGCCTAAACAGGAATATAGCGATAATAAATTTAAATTGATTTATTACTCACTCGAGCCTATATTTAAACGTTTTTTAAAAAGCTTACCCTTTTGTTGAAGCTGTAACTATGGCAACTTTGCCTCGTAAACGATCTTTTGGTATAGTATGATTACTTTTAAAAGCCATTAATCTTCGCGTTTGTAATAAAAGGCGTGGTGTCGATAACATTACTCTTGCAATTGTGCGTCAACTTCTAAAGGTATCCTACGAATTGTCTTTAAAGAACTGCAGTTTGATTTATAGATTAAAAACTAGTCTGTTGCTTATCTAATTTAACTAGTTACATATGAATGCAAATTTTATGATATACTTTATTAAACGAAGATATTACGATTTTCAAGGCGAATATGCACACTTAAGGATTAAAAAGCCTAATTAACTGGTTGTTCATAATCAATAATATCAGTGTCACGTGTTTGTAGTAGATTACAGATACTTGTAATTATCGCTTTGTGGTAAACACCAAAACTTGATTAAATTATTAATTAATTATATAGACTTAAGTAATCTACTATATTACCTGCATTACTATTGTATCAGAATTTAAATTAGCTTGTTACTGCATTTTACGAATTATCCATATAATAATAGTTATTTAATTTACTACATTAAATCCAGGAACATGCTATTTAACTATTACAGAGAAACGATTACACGAGCACTAACCACCATAGTTATAACTCCTGACAGTAAACCCGGGCGTTAAGTGCTGTGTAACGGCATTAACTACCGAAGTTATTACGCCCGGATTACCAACTCTAATACTCTTGGTCCACAGTATTAGGCTAATAACTCCTGATTTAAAACCCTTGTGTACACTATTTGGCGACAAGTATCATCGTTTCCAACACCACTAGTATCAATAAAGTACCCTGAAATGACTGTAACCAATTTACTACGTTTTTTTATAGTTGTTTTTTTGTATAAATGTTTATAATCTAAATTAAGTCACATAGACGAATTTCTTGGTAACAAGTTTTTTTTTGAGAAAGGCATATTACCTTTTTCTTATTAATTGACAAAATACATACAGAAAATTGCTACATTTGTATAGGTAGGGTATTTTTTTAAATTTTAGTTGACAGATGACTAAGGCCTCTCGCACACTAGCAACCTTTTTCAAGTAACTTTTTAATCGTAAAATAGAGCACATTGTTCCTTATGACAGTGCACGAGCACAAAATCGCTTACTTTTACATGTATTTTTCCATAATAAAATCTAAGATCTATTTGCAAAGTTTTGTACCCTTCAAGATAATTCATTTGAGAATCACATGACGTCATTATGGACAGCCTTTCATTTTCACTTTTCAAGTTCAGAGTTCAAACCTACTTCACTTCCGCATTCTCATCTAGACCAATCGGAGAGCACATAAAGCATTTGACAGACCAATATCCTCCCTTTCATATTACAGGCCCAACTGTGGGTTTCGAGTATGGGTACTTACATGTGCATTGAATATCTTTAGTCTGCATGGAAGGATTTCATAAATTTTAAGGAATAATTGTTTTAGTCATTTGTATCAATGATTAGGCCAGAAATAGGTCGATGTTATAGTTACTGTGTCATCCCTAACAGCCTTAAATATTTCTAGTGTTAAGTTATGTGCAATTACTAATATACAGGCTTGATGCGCACTACCCCTAATATTATGGACTGGTCTAAGTGGCGGTTGTTACGTTCTGATCCGTAACCAACCCGGGATTCAGTAGCTCGAGAACTGTCATTAAGGGCGAAGTGCGTTGTACGTACTAAAATGTAGCGGTAAACCATTAAATGTTAATTTTCGCTTTAGGCGGTGATTTCTGTAAATAATCTATTAATCGCAATAAACTAAATATGTATAACGACGTGCATTTGTTTGAATTCATTATTTTGCAGTTCACTAAATCGAAGGAATTTCTTCGCAGCCATTTGGCCCTATATCTGGGTTACTAAACCCAATGCGGTTACTTTGCCACCTCAATAAATAGGTAGTCTACACAATCCAACTTAAGACGATTGTGCTATCTACTAAGCCAGTCGATTTAAATCATAAATAAAAATTTATTATATAATCACCCATGACAGCGTGCAGCTGTGCTTTTTGCGCAACTTGTGCAGAAGGTAAAATCTACTTTAACTGCTCCTATTTCAAGAACTTACTGCTGGTCTGATTCCACTATTGTATTGAATTGGATCAAATCTGCGCCAAATAAGTACAAGGTATTTGTGGCCAATAGAATAGCCACAATACAAGAATTAACTAACATAGACGGTTGGTATCACGTACCTTCTAAAGAAAACCCCGCGGACTTAATTTCCCGTGGCGTCTCTGTAAAACTACTATCAGACTGCGACCTGTGGTGGAAGGGTCCAAATTTTTTCATCAAAAACCATGACGCGTGTCCTTCTCTCCCGTGTGTTGATTTCAATACTTCAATTGATGTCGAACTAAAATCAGCGTCCAGTCAAGTTGTTACTCTACTGAACCTAAACACTGCTGATATATTCCAGAGATTTTCTACGTTAAGCCGGTTGCAACGTATTGTGGCATGGATGATGCGTTTTACGAAAAATTCTACACCCAAATCTATTCCAACCTCTGGACCTTTAAGTACAAGGAAACTACGAGCTAGCGGCGACGTCCTTGTCAAACTTTGTCAAGCTGAGGCTTTCGGGTCTGTAATACTATAATTAAAAGCTAGTCGGCCTATCAATGCTGATTCTAATATATTATCGTTAAATCCCTACCTTGACGAAGAAAATATGCTTAGGGTAGGTGGACGGTTAAAAAATTCCGACTATCCCTTTGACAAAAACATCCTATTTTGCTACCCAAAAACCATAGACTAACCAAATTGATTTTTCAACATTTTCATGCTGGCCTTATGCATTGCGGATCGCAACAACTGCTAGCTTGCATTCGTGAGCATTACTGGTCAATAGCTGGTCTCACTACGGCAAAACAAATCTGTCACTACTGTGTTAAATGCTTGAAGGCCAATCCAATTTCATATAATCCCTTAATGGGAAATTTACCTCGTAAAAGAGTTGAATTTAATACTCCTGTGTTTTATAATGTTGGAATAAATTATGCTGGACCCATATTAATCAGAGATCGCAAAACTCGCGGAGCCAAACTTATAAAATCTTATATTTGCCTATTCATTTGTATGACAACTAAGGCCATTCATTTGGATTTGGTGACCGATTTATCAACGTCTGCCTTCTTGGCTGTTCTAAAAAGATTTATCGGCCGTAGAGAAAAGCCCAACTCAATTACTTCTGATAATGCCACAAACTTTGTTGGCGCGTCCAGAGAACTAAAACAACTTTCTCAATTTTTTACTAATAATGACACTAGGGCGGAGGTTTCCGATTTTCTGTCTAGCCAAGGAATTAATTGGGAGTTTAGTACCCCTCGCTCTCCTCATCAAGGAGGCCTGTGGGAAGGCGGTATCAAATCTACCAAGACTCACCTTAAACGAGTGCTAGGTAACACCAGTTTAACCTATGAAGATTTGCAAACTGTCCTAGTGCAAATCGAGGCTACGCTGAATTCTCGCCCTCCCTCACCACTGTCTAACGATCCTTCCGACATCAATCCCCTGACACCTGGTCACTTCCTAATAGGCAAACCATTATGCCATCCTCTCGAGCATAATCTGCTTCACCTATCAGATGGAAAATTATCATTATACCAACGCATGCAAAAAATTACTCAAGACTTTTGGAAAAAATGGAGTCTACAAGTTGTCCCTGAGATGCAGCGTCGGACAAAATGGTTTAAAAACTTACCTGCACTTTTAAAGATTGACTCGATGGTATTAATCAAGGAAGACAACTTACCTCCCTTTCAATGGTCCCTCGGTAGAGTTGTGGAACTGCATCCAGCTGCCGATGGAGTGCTACAAAATGTAACTGTGCGTGTGTCTAGTGGGAATCTGTTAAAGCACTCAGTGCATAAGCTTTGCGTCCTACCCGATTCAAAGTGAATTTTGTTCTAGATGTTCCTTAATTGTTACATGCATTATTTTTAACTTTAAATTTAGCAATTTGAACATTAGGTTTTATAAATTGTATATATGTTCACTAGTTAGGTACTTACTATTTTTCTATTTTGCTTATTTCATTATCTTGCTAATTTAATTGTTTTTAAATCTTGGTGATTTCAAGGTGGCGGTATGTTATAGTTACTGTGTCATCCCTAACAGCCTTAAATATTTCTAGTGTTAAGTTATGTGCAAATACTAATATACAGACTTGATGCGCACTACCCCTTATATTATGGACTGGTCTAAGTGACGGTTGTTACGTTCTGATCCGTAACCAACCCGGGATTCAGTAGCTCGAGAACTGTCATTGAGGGTGAAGTGCGTTGTACGTACTAAAATGTAGCGGTAAACCATTAAATGTTAATTTTCGCTTTAGGCGGTGATTTTTGTAAATAATCTATTAATCGCAATAAACTAATAATGTATAGCGACGTGCATTTGTTTGAATTCATTATTTTGCAGTTCACTAAATTGAAGGAATTTCTCCGCAGCCATTTGGCCCTATATCTGGGTTACTGAACCCAATGCGGTTACTTTGCCACCTCAATAAATAGGTAGTCTACACAATCCAACTTAAGACGATTGTGCTATCTACTAAGCCAGTCGATTTAAATCATAAATAAAAATTTATTATATAATCACCCATGACAGCGTTTGACCATCAGCAAATCATGACGGTGAGCCACCAATCGCAACCATAATCAACTAATAGTGATACAAACAAACAGGAAAAAAACTTGGCGGTTTACAACACCATTTGATTTAAAATCAAAATACCCCAAAGAATTTGATATAGTCAACCCCACACTTTATTGAATTGAGAATTTTATTAAAATCAAATATATTGTATTTTGCATATGCTTACTATAAATTAAGTTACATGGTACGTTTAACCATGACCGGATAGGCATTTTAAAGCCTCAAGTGTAACCAGTAGTTATTTATAGCCATCAGCACCTGTTTATACTTTATATACCATACATTAGCCATAACAACCTGATTTGTAAGCAAGTTAATGCCAACAGTCCCACATTTTGGAACATGTCGTATAAAGATTGGCCAACCAACTTATTTTCCCAATCACGTCACTATTTTTTTTAAAGGTACTGGTTGCTTACTTTTGCCATTGCATTTGGGTGCATGGTAAAACCGTGCATTAACGTTTATCACTTATTCTACTGACAGGACCATAGATGTTGAATTGGAACTATGCCGTAAGCACCAAAGATCCAGCTCGCGTCGAAGGTACTCGCAGAGAGTTACCAAATAAACAATTATTAAACAGCATATTAAGCAATTATAAAAACGTAATTAACCCCAACAAAAAGTATTTTCTTTACTTAATAAAATATTGATATAAACTTCGGAATTTAGGGTACTATATGGATTAAAGATCATTATTTATAGATATGACAATTACACAAATCGATGCGTTATACTCAGATATAATAAATATTTGGATAAAACTGAAATATCAGACCTGGTTTTCAGATCATAGATTAAAATTATAAGAGTACTAAATATTAATATAACAATTGCACCAATCGGTGCGTTATATTTACTTATGCGAAATGTAAATATTTCCAAACGTTTTTTAAAAATTCATCTCGAAATTTAGCCAAAATTAAAAAAATAAATGCAAAGGTCTTACATTAATAAACCATGAACAAGTTTTGATTACAACATCTTTAAAAATAAAAAGGTTACAAATGCTGTTACCCCTATAGTTGGGGACAACGAATACTACTATAGTAAGCCTGCTTATCGTAAAAGGCGATTAAAAGGCGCAGCAAGGGACAGCAGCCTTGCTGGCTGAAAGATATTGGAGGAGAGTCGGTTGGTCCCGGGCGAACCTTAATAATTTACAAGGTTGTTGGGGGTTGGCTGTGACAGATACGGCTTTTTGCTAAAATCCTAAAAACTGCTTTGTGGAAAGTTATGCAAACCTACCACAATATTTCCCACGTTTAAAACACGATATATTTATTATGGGGAGTTCACAAGTAAAATTCTTGTCCACAGGTAAAATACCCCATCATTCGGATCTCCGGGAGGGAGTACTTGGGGCTCGTCATCGTAAAAATTTAAACCAACGGTTCGATTTAGTGATAGGGACTTGGAATGTAAGGTCCTTACTTAGAGTAGATAAGTTAACCAATTTATTAGTCGAAATGAGGAAAGAAAAGCTGAACATTTTAGGTGTTAGTGAGGTGAGATGGCCAGATAGTAATGACTTGTGGAAAGATAATTATAAAATAATTACAACTTCTTCAACTAATGGACAGACGGGAGTAGGAATAGTGGTGGGTAAAAGATTAGGACGTAAAGTTAAAAAGTACTTGCAATTTAGTAATAGAATAATTATGGTTAGATTGAGTATGAAACCCACAGACACTGTTTTAGTACAGGTTTACATGCCAACAACTCAGTACGAGGATGAGGAAGTAGAAATGGTATACGAGGATATAAATAGTATAGTGAGAAAAATAAAGGGAGATGAGAATTTAATAGTTATGGGCGATTTTAATGCGTTAGTGGGAAAAGGTAGTGAGGGAAAAATGGTAGAAAAATTTGGGCATGGTAGACGAAATGATAGAGGAGAAAGATTAGTTGAGTTTTGCCAAGAACATAGAGTAGTAACTGTAAACTCCCTATTCGAAAAACATGTTGGAAGAAGATATACCTGGAAAGCGCCAGGTGATAGGGCTAGATACCAAATAGATTATATTTAAACAAAGATTTAGAAACCAACTTAAAAACTGTTGTAGTTATCCAAGGGTTGACATAGATAGCGATCATAACTTAGTTAAAATGAAGTGTAAGCTAAAATTAAAAAATTAAGAAGGGTTAAAAGAGAGGGATGGGATCTAGGTAAACTAAATGATAGTGAGGTAAAAGAGAAATATAAACAAGTATTAGATAATAAAATCAAAGAGATAGCTATAGGAGGGAACGTAGAAAATAGATGAAAAGAAATGAAAAGGGCTGTACATGATAACAGCAACACAGGCTATAGGTAAGAAGAAAATAGAAGCGAGAAAATCCTAAGTAACAAGGGAGATATTAGATTTAATAGAGAATAAAAGAAAGCTTAAACCTTTCAAAGAATTGGATAGTGAAAGTAAGCAAAAATATAATAAAGTTAGAAATAAGATAGTACATGAGTGTAGAAAAGCTAGAAATAAATGGATGGAGGAGAATTGTAAGAGAATACAAAATGCTTTGAAAGTAGGTAAAACAGACAGAGCTTACAGGGCAGTTAAAAAGTTTTTCGGGGAAGATAGAAAAAAATATAATGGTATTAAAAGTGAGAATAATGAGCTTCTAATAAATAAAGTTGAGGTAGAAGATAGATGGAAAAGATACTTAAAAGATTTATATAAGGGAGACGATATGGATGAGTTAGAGAACGACCAAGAAGAGCATGTAGAAATAGGGTTCTCAAAATTAAGAGAAGAATTTGATAGAGCTGTTAGGTATCTTAAACTAAACAAAGCGCCGGGGATAGACGATATACCCGCGGAATTAATAAAATATGCAGGTGAGAAAACTTTAGACAGATTATATGAACCAGTAAAGGTAATATATGACACAGATGAGGTCTAAATAGATTTCGAAAAAAATATTATTATCACAATCCCAAAAAAGTCAGGAGCTGATAGGTGTGAGAATTTTAGAACGGTTAGTTTAACTTCCCACGCTTCCAAAATACTAACAATAATAATTCAAAATAGAATAGAAGCTTTGACTGAAAATTATTTAGGCGAGGACCAATATGGTTTTCGTAAAGACAAAGGGACTAGAGAACCAATACTAATGATAAGGGTAATTATCGAAAAAAGGTTACAAAAAAATAAAAAGACTCATTTCGCGTTTGTAGATTTAGAAAAAGCATGTGATGGGGTTAATTGGATTGTTATGTTCAGAGTTTTGCGAAAAATAAGAATCTCTCATAGAGATAGAAAAATTATTTACAGTCTATATAAAAACCAAAACGTACTAATTAGATTTGATGAAATAGAAAAGGTAATATTTCATTTCCCTATGAATGGGAATCATGTAAACATGTTGGAGTTCTTTAACAAACGTCAGGTTGGTGATATCGATGTAGAGCCAGGTAGATAAGAAAAAGATAGAAGAGTATAGGAAGACCTAGATGAGCTATATTTGTCAAATTATTAGAAATTTAGGCTGTGAAAGGTATGTAGAACATTTTAGATTAGCACAGAATAGAAAAAGTTAGGCCTACGTCAAACCGACCTTATGTAAGGTCGAAATAAAATGATGATGACAAATGCTGTCCTATACATTATATCTACCATGTACACTATACGGCAGTTACATTTACAATTTCTAACGCGGACGTTAAATTAAACCAATTGGAATATAACTTATTCGGGATTTTATTTATATGATAAATGGCAAAGATATCGGTTTCTCTTCCTAGTAGCAACAAACCCAATCACTAGCCCAACGTTTAATTAAAACCCGGTATCCAATATAATGGTTACACTAATTATTAGTGGATGGCGCTAGAAGCATGAATAACAATGTTCAAGAGGAAATTAAATTTTTAACCATCTTATGACAACCTTATCTGATAAACTAAATATTGTAGAATTTCCATACATCGAAAAAACAAACATGTTCAAGGTTTAAGTTATTCAATTTTTAATACAGTTTAACAATTAAACAATATGTAACAAATATTGGTTTGTCGTGTAGCACTTTCTCTAAATTTGGATAGGCAACGTTAATGAAAGTTTACATATAATTTTTGTATACTTACCCATAGCAAGTACTGCTACTGGTGCCATCTTTGCAACATTTAACTTTGTATACCACAATATAGTTAAATTAACAATGGATAGACTTCTTTAAATTATGCGTTTGATAAACTCGATTATATTTCAACAACTAGGATTCCAGAACTTGTTTGTTGTATTATATACTAGTAGTTGCTAATGAATTTTCATTATAACTGCTAACCTTGTCTGGTAAACTGCTAACCTTGTCTAATAAACATAAAATAAAAGTAAATAATTGGTTCAAATCTATATCCCTTACAAAACTCAGTCTTTGACGTAGTCTTAATGCATTGCGTTAATTTCGATAACCACAGATGGTGGAGAAAGTGGACGTGTAAATTATGAGTAAAATTTATAAAAGCGGAACCTTCAAGTACTTACCAGTTTAACGGCGGCGGCTGGAAAAGGAACTGCCAATCTTTGGCGGAACTCAAGCACTAATATGCTTATAACACCATAGTTACGATCACACTAACCTGTTTACAACAACTGTCGCGGCGCACCATAGCACAAAGCACCTGAAAGTGAATCGTCGTAAAAACCAAGATTGTACTCTACACGATGGAGGGGGATTGAGCTGCAATCTACATTTTATGCGATAATTAAAGTTAATTTTTATAAAGGGAACATACCGACCACCAAAATGCAAGGCTTTTTGAAAAGAAAATAACTACAAAAGAGGAAACGGAATGAAAAAAATTATTAATATAAAGAACCCGGGACATATTTACCCCAACGAAACCCAAACAAAAAATTATACGGAGAAAGGTAAAGGAAAATCTACAACGAGGCAGAGCTTAGGGACAAGTGTTTCAACTCACTTTGTGTAGTTGTGAGAGTGATAACCCTAACGACACCAGCACCATGGACGGCAACAACACGTCCAAAGGATCATCAAAGGGGTGCAACGTTATCGGTTTTAACTAGGACTAAGATATTCACCTGAACCTCTAAAGACGTATTGTGCCATTTGGACCGTTGTTGGAGCAAACGCAAATACTCCTTAGACTACGGAGACAAGAAATTTGCATAAATTTACTGGAGCAATTGCCAACGAAACAGGTGGCTGAGCGGAATGTCAAAAAAGGAAGATTCTAGAATAGCAACCAAGAAACCCAAGTCAGAAAGCGACCTGGTATCAAGCAACTCAAGTCGTTGGGGTCACTGCTAACGGGGGTGAGAGGACGCGTGTTTAAGATGGCCTCAGTCTAAACAAAAACCGTGGCTATTTTTTCGTAGATCAGAACTTACTTACCTATGCTGCAAAGAAGCAAGGTTTTAACCGACTTCAAACCCGCCTCTACAATCTACCAAAATTAAGCGCAGAGGGCCGTATACAGGTTAATATTTTCGAGGCCAAAGCGGCGACCAACATTTCGAGTCTAGGCAACAAAGGGATACAAAGCGGAGCAACTTTGAACTTAACACAAACTAAGCAAACCTCAACAGAGGAAGAGGTAAAAAAACGAAAATAAACGAAAGCACAATAGCTGCGTTCGGAAGGGTCCTCAAAACAATGAACTTCACACGTAGAAAATTGTGGTGGAAGTAGAAAGCGTGGGAAATCCAAATCGGAGAGAAGTGGTAATTCATGCATATATCTCTTTTACAACCGAAGTTAGTTAAGGAGGGGTATCATCTCAGTCTAATTTTAAATACTACAAACGCTGAATTAAATGTTTTACCAAAAAGGTTAGAGGCAATAAAATTCCCATAGGGTCGAAAATAAGGGCTATGTTGGAAAGTAAGTTGCGCTTGGTACAGGCGGTACATTGTGGCTGAACAAGAAAACAAAAGGATTCTGAGGAGGGATTCCATGAAAGACCTAGAACTTTCAGGCTAAGTGTCAAGATCCACAAAGGAGTGAAGTAGTGCGAATTGTTGCAAAGCGGGAAAATCCTTTAGTAGTTTCGGACAATTACTAGACTACTTATGCAGTTCAAAACCACAAAGTTCTAAAAAAGTTCTTACTTGATACTGTATAGCCAAAGTTGACCCATAGAGTTTACACCTGAAGCAATATTATCGATATAGGTGTGGTTGTAAAAAGCAAAAGAGCTCAAAGGAACGAAATTTCCTTTGCCATCTGCAGGAGAGTGCGACACAATGATGCGGGATATAATAAGAAAAGTCAGAAATAGACCCAGCTAGAACAGGTTGCACGTGTTTGGAATTTAAATAGACGCGCAAGAACGAAACGCATTGTTCATAAATCAAAGGTTGCTTAGTTAGACGATTTTCTAAAGAAACAAAGCGATGCAGAGCGAGATCACGACTACCGGAAAGGAAGGCTTTAGATGTTTGAGACTTTATGGAAAATATCCGCGCCAAGTAATAAATCAATAGGTCCAGATTGACCGAAGAGCGAATCAACTAGATTGAGATTAGCTAGATGAGCGAAATTTTCAAAATAAATATTAGTGGTAGGTAAATTTTCACAAATTCTGTTTGAGCGAAACGGTTATAGCGCCATGCATAGCCGCGGGCACATGTACTCTAAACAGCTAAGGGTTAATGAATGCGGAATAGCGCAAAAAGCCAAATATTTCATACCATTCTGCGAAATAAAGGAAGGCATGCTACTCAAGTCGAGTAAACAATAAAATTTCCAGAAAAAACCGGAGCGATCAGCGATTTCCGCTTAAACGGTAGAGACACAACTGAAGATTTTGCAATAGAATTAAATAAGACAACATCGACGTTGTCGGGCCACTACTGCTAGACGAAGTGAACGTTTTCTCAGAAGCAAGAGGAGAGGATGGCTTATAGCGGTCTTGATCAGCAGAACTAATAGCAGGTAAAACGGCACATGCAGCGGGAGCAGTGCTCAAACAAGCCTTGTTACTAGTAGCAGTAGCGGGCTTAGGTAAGATGTAATGAAAGTGGAATAAAGAATGATGACGTTCTTTACATTGGTGGCAGGAAATGGTGGATACACACTTAGTCAATATGTGTGAACTATTAAGACAATTGATACAAAGTTTATGTTTTTTGACAAAGGTGTAGTGATCTTGTGGGAAAAGTTTAGTGAAATCATTACTGGTATTACTGGTATGTACTGACATGAGAACAGCGGAGTGAGATCTGGACATGTTGTTAGAATAAATGACTTTGTGTAAATCGGCTTTATGATTGATTGACAAATTTGACAAGAATTTACAGTCATTTCTAAATAAGCAATTATCTCTGTATAACTTGGGATAGAGGTGGGGTTCTGATGTAATTCAAAACGGCGAGCTATATGTACACCAAAGCGGTCTAGAAGTATGTGCACCAAAATGAAATCCCATTTCTCTACAAGTACATCAAATTTTTTAAGCGCCTTTAAGTTATCGATAAAGGTGTCTACTAATTTTTGTAAGTCTGACGTATGGTTAGAATTCAGTTTGGGAAATTTAACAATGTTTTCTCAAAGAGCGGATATAATATGGCGAATATTACGATATTTTTCGCTCAGCTTTTTATACACAAGTAGGTAATTGGCGCCCGAAAAATCAAAGTTTTTAATGATAAGCAATGCGGGACTTTTAGCACTGATTGAAGGTATGAAAAATTATCAACAGCTGACAACTCGTCATTTAGATGGACTAAACTATCAAAGCGGTCAATAAAACTTCTTAATAGGCAACCATTCCCTTTAAAAGTAGAGAGGGCTGGCAGTGATAAAGACACTAGGCGGCTCCATGGCGTAATTGGTATGTGTGTGACTACTACGCCCAAGGTCCCGGGTTTGAATCCCGACACGGTCCGCTTGAAAAATATAAGGCGAGCATTTTTCACAAAAATACATCCTCGTTCGGTTGGGAGGTAAAATGGAGGTCCCGTGTGTGAGTGTTATCATGCACGTTAAAGATCCCTACCTTGCTTGGAACGGCAAGTGTTTTGTTTTTGCCATTCTACTAAAAACGGCAAGTTGGAGTGATCGTCGTGCAATTCTTCAGGATAAGTAACATCCACGTCTAGCACATATCCATATTCACCTTGGTCTGGTATTAGTGTTATATCCACGTTTTGTACGTCAGTGTCCGATAGCAATTTAAAATTTGAAATCAGAAGTCATTGTGACATACTATTACCGTACAAATTTGTCGCATCTAAATACATTAAATAGAAACTTTGTTCGTCGTTTCGGAACGTTTTCAAATATTTATTATTTGCACTTTGTTTTCTATCTACACACTGACTGATTCCGCTTCTAATGCTCTTTTTGAAAAAATGCAGCATATCAATATCGGTGAGTAATTCTAATTCGACATTGGTATACAGCAACATTGCACCTGAGCTCAATTCAGAAGCGGTATAGTACCATGTAAGATCCAACTAATAAGCATTTAAACAAATTTGTCTAAACGTTTCAAAAATATCCGCTAGTAACAATACATCCGATTTTAAATACAAATCAGAATAGTTTCCTAACGTTTTGCATTTAGCCATATTTCATTTGTTCGGTCGTATGGTTGGTCGGTGACGTGCTCTTCGGTAAGAGTGTCGTAAAAGTCATTTTTACTGGGTAACAATACTTCGTCTAATTTCTTTATATCGTCCATGTACAAATACGGGAATGTACCCTTTTGTTTTAGTAACTGAAACTCCAAATCGCCCGAACAGAACTTCTTCAATTTACTAAATTCTTCAATTTTTAGATCAGCCGCCAGTGTTTTTATCGATGAAACCATAAAACGGTAGGAATCCAAAAATCTTAATTTCAAATACACCTTCTCCTTTTTCCCATTTCTCTTTACTTTTGCGTTTACTAATATGTGCTTGCTAAACGCTATGCACTTTTCCTTGTTTTGTGCTAGTACGCCCAAACGTTCTTGATTCTTACACAATGCTTTTATAAATAATAATCATAGCCCGTAAAATTATGAAACAAAATCGGTACAAATGTCGGTTGTCTGTAATGTGAATTACAGGTTGAGTGTGTGACACCTGAAGTTTTATGCCAGTTATGTGACAGTGTTCTTTCACTTTTATCCCCATTTCCCAAATGCTTTTTGACATATACAACATGTGTTAGCTTTCCGCATTTCTTCTTTTTCCTCATATGTAAGCGGTGCCATTGGCACGATATTTTTCAGTTACTTATCGTGCAATACTTTAATGCCCTTTTCAATATCTGCACAAATTTTCGGACAGACTTCGCCCCTATAGTTAACAAATTTGGACGTGCTATCGTCAAACGAAAATTGTATGTAGTAGGCGCACGAGCGTGGTTCGTGAATGTGTGTCTCGCTTGTATAGTTCTTGCAATTTCTAAAGTGACTTTTGCCACGAATGACGTCACGTCATATCAACTACAAATGATATTCTTGTCTTATTCTAACTCCAGAAAAAAGTTTCCTTCTCGGTTTGTAAATTTTGCAATGGTGCCGCCTTCATTTGAGGCATTTGTTGACAACTAATATTACTTGTATTGGTTATTTTAGATTTTCGTTGGCGTTCTTATTTCATGTCATTAACCTCTTGCATAGTTTTTGTCCCGCATTTTGTGTTATTCTTGCTTGCATTTAAAATTGTTCTTTTCAAAACAAACTAGTGTTATTTTTGTTTGGGTGAATAACCCATGTCCGGTTCACGTTTAGGAAGTAGAGGGCAAATCTTAAAAACAAATTTTCATAACTGTTCGTCCTCTTACTTTAGTTTAATAAACATAACTTCTGGAAGTCTTGATTATTGGTGGCTATTATTCCGTGCCCGGTATATCATGCGTGTGGCTATTTAATTAAGAATATATAACACATTAAAAACATTCAATTATATTTAAAATATGCTCACTAGTACAAATTCTCACATAATAACATTTATTATTATGCTAAACAGCTTAGACTGCAATTTTGTCAGTACAAAATCATTTTACAAGTTACCTTTTAAAAAGTAACAAACCACATTCCGTCACCAATAAGAACATTTATTTGTTAATTACAGCACAATATTATTTTCTTATCTAACAAGGACTAGTTTTTTTGTTAACAACTTAATAACAATTGTCAGTAATAGCACAAATATACACTTGTAAATAATTTCAAATGGTTGGTAAAGAAAATTAACAACTGTTACATAGACTATATAATACTACATAACAAAAATAAAATCTAATGATGCAACTTAAGATATGCATCTTCAAAAAGTTTTAATTCATGTATAAGATAATTTGCTTTATTTCGTAATAGTTTAGCTTTACCAGCAGCAGTTTCAAGTCCATTTATTTGACCTTCCAGTTCTTTTAGCTGGGTATCCATTTCAGTAATAGCTTCATCGACCAAATGACATAAACGGGCAAAATTTCCACTCAATTCTTGTTGTACTTCATGGCTGCAATTTGAAGAAGTCAGATCTACTATCATTTTCAATTTTTTTGTTGCATGTGCTACATATTGCTTTTTGAAAGATATTTTTTTTTGCTTTGTTGGTCCATGTGAGCCGTTTATAAAAATACAATAAGGAATACACAGTTCCAGTGGCAATTATAATTCTCAAACCCACCGTTTTAAGTAAAAATCCAGCCACAAGTAATACACCCATAGTATTTTGAGACGTTTCACCAGCTAAAGCTTTGATACATTAGGCCAATCTTCTAAACGTGATTTTAATAGAATGGAGCACTTATCTCCTCAACAGGAGACATTGACATTAAAGAACTACTAGGATTTTCTTGTTTATTTTTTACCGCTAATGCACTACTATCACTACTTGCAAATCTCTGAATAAGTGCAGTTATGCCCCACGAAAATCTAAACTCTAAATCTTCACGAAAATCAGCACACAAATTATCACAATTAAGTCTATAAAGTATTTCAAAAGGCTGTCTTCTTGGTAAAATAATACCTGAAGTTCCTCTTTGTGATGGTGGGACTAAGTTTTCTATTCTCTCTGTCATTTCCTTTTGATTAGATTCCATATTTAATGCCAATGCTGTTGACAAACGAGCTCGCAAATTTGATCCTAAACCTGTTTCAACATGCGAATGGAGATCTTTCTTGTATACGTTAAGAACATAGGTCAGAATGAAATGGAAGATTGAATTCATCCACTAAGTTACTTAAACGTCGAATTTCTTCATTAAGAGCTTTAGAAACCATCTGTTCAACATCTTCAACCATATTGTGAATTTTTTGTTTCATTTCCTGTGTAATAACCATTAACTGTTGTTCAGTAAAATTCATTTTTCTTGTACTTGTTTACGATTTGAGGTTTTTTCATCCTTTAATTTCTGACTATCTGTATAAATTTTATCCAAAGCATCTCGTAGATCGCTAGTTATAGATCGTGCCCTCTGTGCTGTTCAAATTTAGTTTTAACGGCAGATTTTGAAATGCACTCTTGAAACTTGGGTTCAAAATCTTGAAATTCAAAATATCGGTTTTGAAACCCTTCCGCAAGTGGTGTTGGAGATGCTTGGCCTTGTTCTGCCAACCTCGCAAATAATGCTTCCTTAGCAGAAATGAAAAATATTCGTTCTTCTGCTTTTTTGGGTGTACATACTTTTAGTTCCTTAACCAAGAAATTAATTCCACGTTTCTGATGTTGTCTTCGTACCTGATCTAAGAATTCTGGTTCAGAAGCAGAGGCATCCCAACGATTATTTAGAATAAAAATATTTGGTTTGGAAAGTCGCATTAAAATTTTATGAAAAATTCTTTTCAGTAACCATAAGGGTAGATTCGGCATTAGCGACCAATACAAAAACATCTGCATCTAAACAGTGTTTATCGATCCATTCATCTAAGTTTGGAGATACATCAACGCCAGGCGAATCAAGAAATACAACATCATCACGTAATAAAACACACCGATTTCTTGGCCAAAACACTCTTACTAATTGAGATTCGTTTAATTTTTCTTTACACAAGACATGTGCTAATTGACCAACTGACTCCACTGCACAGTGTTCATTTGATCCTTCTAGAACCAAGTATGGTTCATCTGTACGTGAACCTTCTACCTGTAGAAAACAGTTTGTTCTATGGCCAATTCCACTTGGTAATATTTTCTCTCTTAACATAGCATTTATAACTGAACTTTTACCATTTGAAGTTCGTCCAAAAAAGGCAACCTTCATGTGATTACGAGCTAATACGTCTCTTATACCCCTTACCTTAATTTTAAATGTTTCAATTTGTTTAACATTTGCAGTATTAACTAAATTTTGATCTCTTTCAACATTTTTTATGTAAAAAACAGTGTCATCAACATAATCTTCAATCTCAATAAAAATATCATTTATTTTCTTCTTTGCTTTTACAAATATCGGCAAAGGAGAATTATCTATAGTTGAATTGCGTAGAGGTCGGTGATCGGTAAAAGCAGACAATGAGGATCTATTATGAGGGCCATCGCCTGACATCATAGAAACAGTGCGATTCAAATATGCAGCCATGCTTGGTGTTGGTGCTACACCTTACATTCACTAATATAATGCTAACGCTCAGTAAACAAAGTGTATACTTTAAAATCTATATTGTACCGATAGTGTCATTGTAGTTACGAGGAATTGCTATTTTGATAGTGGCAACGGCGGCAATATATGACATCACAAATATTGATGACGAAAGTCGGTTTAGAAATTGCAAGAACTATAGTATTTGCAATTTCTAAATAGACCTGCGTCATTACCATTTGTGACGTTAAATTGTAGCGACGTTGCCACTACCAAAATCCTATTGCCACATGACTATAATAACGCCATCGGTAGAATACAGGGATTAAATATATTTAATAGCAGATGACGAATGTAATTTGTTACTTTTTAAAAAAGTATTTTTTAGGATAAATTTCTATCGACAATATTGCAGATTAAAGTCATTAATTAACAATATATTTTATTTACTTCTATATTTTTACCACTGAGCATATTTTAAATATAGTTGAGTATTTCTAATGCACCTAATTTTATGGCCATTAGTATATTATACCAGACACGGAATAATAACCACAGTTATTCAAGAGATTATGTTATTGGAATTATAATTTAAACGTTTTGATTACACAAATCGAAAAAGAAAAGAAACAAAATTACAATTTCATTTGTAAGTAAAATTCGCATTAACTTTGAATAATTAAGATATATCACGTTAAGGTAATTTTTTTAGATTTCCCTGAAACCATTTACAAAGACTAAAGTTATGTTATGTTCAATGCACACGAAGAATTTAACACTTTCACGTTTGTGGTTATCATCATTTTACTTCTGATTATTAGTATGCAACGGGATTGAATATGTCATGATTTCACAACATTTCCAACAACTAAAACAATGTATAAGGAAAAAGGCTTTAAATGAACCAACTTTGAATTCTGTTGTTGAAGTATGCCTATATTCAAGAAAAGAATAACTGTTAGAGGATTGTTAATGTTCCCAGTAAAAATCCAAAATTGCAAGTTATCTCCACAGTCAGTCATATGCTAAAAATGAAGACCTTATAACCAAAATGTTCAACGACTAATCATTTCGATGAAATTCTTAAAGATATAAACGGCAGTTTGTTAAATATACAAAAGCATGAAGGGGTAAAAATCTTCAAAAAAATAGGCATTTGCTTTATTACCCTTCGAGACCATATAAGTGTTGCAGGTAACGGAGTAGTTTGAAACAAATAATTCAATATAAAATTTAACATTTTTTGTAGATTGGTGTAATATAAAGACTTTGATCCTGTATGACCTATGACCTGTATTTAGCACCTCTAAAGTTTAAGCTAGTGTACTATTGACCAGATCGTCACCAGTGTGTTTATTACAACCATTGAAATTGAAAGCTGTAAAAGCTGTTAGCATACCTAAAATCCAGTATCCTGAAGATGAATTTGCAGCCCATGTTTTAAAGACAAGTCACTCACGAATTTAACGACTATTAAAAGCTTGTAATTTAACTGTAAAATATGTATGGTTGTACTTGTTTATTATACATAAAGCTTAATGTAGTTATAATTAAATTAGAAGTACATCGTGTAAAAAGTTTTTTAATTCTAAATAGCCACGCGTTTGGTTGACTAGTTCAATTTGATTGAAAATCTTAATCACTGTCATCACCATCACCAATGTTAATAATTAGAGGTGCATTATCTTCTTGATCAAATTTGATCTCAAGTTCCCACCAATCTTTGATAATTTTTTCTGCATGTTCTATCAAATGTGCCCAAATTTCTGGTGTTATTTTTCTAATGCTTCTTTTCACATCTGTAAACAGTTTTTAACAAATCTCCCATCTCTTCCAGCGTGTCTGTTGTAGTAGCTCTTACTAACACCCCCTACATTTTCAATAGCATTGAATATGCTGTGATACGGACGCAAATTAATACCTTATGTCCATATTGTTCCGCCAACAAATCCGCTTTAAAAATCTTTGGCTGTTTATGCCTAAAATTTTTAATAAACACTGATATGTTATAAAGCACATAATTTTGACTTACATCACGACAAGTTTCAGAAGCTCTGCTTTCAAAGCATTACCATCAAAGGAAATTGTTTGTTTTGTTTGTCGTTACGCGATGTCACTTTTTTTCCAGGAACGTTAGGTATTTTGTTTAACACAGTAGAATAATAGGAAGCGTTGTCTAAAACTATTGCAGGTCGTGCTTCCAAATTCTTCGATAATTGATTTTCAAACCAATACAAGAAATTCTGTTCATTCATTTCTCCGTAGTAATCTGGGTTGTTTGTGGACGAAGAAAAATCAATTCAACCCCTGCATGTAATACTATGTACCTAAAAGATTATTTATATTATTCTGTTTTAAAGAGAAGTATATGACACGAACCTTTTTTCATCAATTCGTGTACTCTTTACAGTTCTTAAATCACTGTCTTGCCAAGAGCGGCGGCACCATTCTGAAAAAACCATGTTTGGTCCACAAACACAAACTGATACAGATTCTCTTCTTTTATTCTCTTATATGTCTTCAAGAAACGTATCCTTCTATCAACAATTCTTGGCAATTTCATTAGACGTCTCTGTGGGTTATTTTTTTGCCATTTAAATCCTATATTGTGTAGGATTGTATTCAGGGATCGTTTGGAACCATTAAAAGTTCATCGTGCTTCAGATTCTGTCACAAAGTATGAACAGAAATATGTTCATCTAAAATAAATACATGTAATAAAATACATTAACTAGGAAATGAAAAACTTACGATTGCCATATAACCTCTAAATCACATTTCGGATTCCACTTTTGCTAAATTCATCTACGTCAGTGGAAGACTTTGTGTGGACTTGTTTTTTTGACGTGAATGGTTCATTTTTCGCAATTGTTTGGGAAATCGATTTTACGGTGCCGATATTAAGACCCAAGGCAGACGACACTCTCTAAAAATATGCATAAGAAATAGTTTTTGAAGTAAATAATGAACTAAACTACCTTACGAACCGCTGTTTACGGAATAAACGGTCCACCATTATCTCCTTTTTTCTTCAAAAAAAAGCGATTAAACTAGCAACCAGTTGTTTAGCTCTAACGCCTTAACTAATTCCACTCAGTCTCTTCGGTGATCAGAGTTCGGCGTAACACTAATATGAGTTCTGAAACGAACTGTTTGCAGCAAAAACTGACCAAATTATGAACGAATAAAAATAAAAAGTGCACGAGATGTAAGAATAACTAAAAAACATATAACCTAAAAATTAAACGTCAAATCAATTAAAAAATCTAAGCCGCATGTACGGCTCACAACCAAACTTAGACATTAAGTTCAACAAATATTACTTACCTTTGTGTTAAATATTTGAAATTTAATTGTACGCGAAAATAATAAATAGTAATGTGTAAAAATTCGTATTTAAAGTCGAATATCTTGATTAATAATTGAAATATCGAAAAGTGAATAGCGTATTCGTATTCAGCGTAAAAAACTGGATAAGAATCATATATTATATGTCTTGTAACATCACGGGAACCGTGCAACGGACAGACAGACAGACCGACCGACAGACCGACCGACAGACTAGACCATCTCATTAACCAAACGAAGTTTGGTTGAAAATTCCGCTAGAATTGTTGACAACATTACACATTGATAGTATTCAAATCAAAACCGTAGGGTAATCATTTTACGGTTTATAATGACAAACGTCTGTATAAATAGTTAGTACGTGTGTGACGTCGCGAATGACGAGGTCTGTTTAGAAATTGCAAAGACTATATAAATTGATATGGAGACTCAGTTGACACGTTTAAATTGGTCTTGGAACGGATTCGAAATCAGCGTATACTACAATGGGAACTTCCAAATATTTCTCTAAGCTCTCGAATTTTAATAGATTCTTACACGTCATATTCGCGTATTTGTCCACGCTTGTTCGGTAGTAGGCAATGATTAGTTTTGCATTAGTTTTGCATTTTATCAATTCTTGTCCACTTTTGAGTATTTTCTACAAGATAAAATGATTTTATAGAAAACTTTTTTACGGCAAAGTTGTACCTCATAAAATTTTCTATCCAGAATGGGGCATTCGTTGTTTTCTCACTGTTGCATTTGAAAGTTATCGCATATTCAAATATTACAAAAAATTAATTTTGTAAATTTTTTCATTTCTTCTTATAAATCTGTAGATAATTCCTGTATCCTTTAGTTTAAACAAAAAATGATAAAATGCAAACTTGTAGAAAATTTTACGCTCTTTAGAATAGTTTGAGATGATCAATACGCTAAAGTTAATACTTTCGATGCTATATCCATTTGCAGAGAGACGCCCACAAAAATGCTATAAATTGACCCACCCCTTTAGGGTGGGGACTAGGAAGAAAATTTTATTTAAACTTCATTCTTAGAAAAGTGTCCCCTATTGCTACCTAAAATATTTGCTCCGATAATGAAGACACCCTACCCTGTATAATGTTTTTCTTATTTTTCAGGCAAGAATTTGCAAGATAAATGCAAGAACCTAAAGACATGTTTTAAAAAAGTGCATGATGCTCAGAAGAATGCTCCTTCTGATTCAGGAGCTAAAAAATGGGGAAATATATTTATTTTGATTTTCTGTTATTTTTAAACGACGTTGTCGCAAACAGAAGCACTTCGGAAAATAAAGAAGATATCGAAATTGATTTGGAAAATGATAATGTTAGTAGGGATGACAGAACAAGTAGCACCACTAAAAAAATACCGAAATAACGTTCCTCGAATTACTAGTCACGTACGAAGAATCTCTTGTACGGATTTTAAGAGAAAAGAAAGATGAAGATTAACAAATTGACGAAGATATACAGTGTGTCTACTTAAGTTGGCGGCATATGGAAAACTTTTTTATTTTTAGTTTTAGGAGAAAAAGTTACTCTTTATAAAAAGTTCTGCTTGTTCTGAAACCTAAAATAAAACCTTCAAATAGCTAAATTTATTAGTCATATACGAGGTTTATCAATAAATATGAATTTGGCGCAAGAGTAAAGTACCTTTATTTTTGATAATTTCAAAAAATGTTACTATGAAATGGTGTTCAGAATCAAAAACCACGTTCAAATATGCAAAATATCTATCGCTTATTAAAAAAATTTTTTAAACTTTTCTAAAATAAAATTTTATTTAAGCTTACGCGTTATTTCATTTAATCTAAGATGCACTGACAAGAACTGTCCATGAAATGTAATTTCTCAGCATTTCGAAAGACTTTCTTTAATAATAACAGTAGTTTAATAATAATGTAATAGTTTTTGTTATACATACAGATCTTATTATTCCGTCCCTCAATTAACTAACTTTCTTTTTTCGAGAATCTTTTAATGCAGACCGTTATTTACTCTTTCTACAAAAAGAACTAGATGATTTTCTTGATGATCTACCCCTACTTGAACGTCAACAGATATGGTTCCAGCAGGATGGTGCCCCATGCCATAGCAGGTTAGATGTAAGACAATATCTTGAAAATTGTTTTAATGGAAGAGTTGTGCATCGGTTTTTGAAAATTCGTTGGCCACCTTACATTCCAGCTTTGACCCCACTCGACTTCTTTTTTGTGGGGCTACTTGAAAGAGGTGTACCTCCAACGGCCATTCACAGATGTTGTCCATTTAGAACAAACCATTAAAGAAACCGTTGAGAGTATAACGCCGACTATAATTAGAAGAGTGTTGACAGAGTTTCGAGATAGAACGATTGCCTGTATTTATAGAGAAGGCGGATATGTTGAAGCGGTAGTTAATTGAGGGCCGGAATAATAAGATCTGTATGTGTAACAAAAACTATTACATTATTATTAAACTATTGTTATTATTAAAGAAAGTCTTTCGAAATGCTGAGAAATTACATTTTATGGACAGTTCTTGTCAGTGCATCTTAGATTAAATGAAATAACACGTAAGCTTAAATAAATTTTTATTTTAGAAAAGTTAAAAAATTTTTTTTATAATCGATGTATATTTTGCATATTTGAACGTGGTTTTTATTCTGAACAACATTTTATAATAACAATTTTCGAAATTGTCAAAAATAAAGGTACTTTACTCTTGCGCCAAATTCATATTTATTGATAAACCTCGTATATGACTAATAAATTTTAAAATGTTTAGGTTTTATTTTAGGTTTCAGAACAAGCAGAACTTTTTATAAAGAGTAACTTTTTTTCCTAAAACCAAAAATAAAAAAGTTTTCCATATGCCGCCAACTTAAGTAGACACACTGTATACTTTTTATTATCATTATTATCAGCTTTTAAAAAATTTACACATGACCAGAAATTCATTGCCAAGATAGAGATAATGAATATATCGAGACATATTCGCGAGTCTGGTAGTTTAGAAAATCAAAGGTGCCAACCGACTGACAGTAATGCAACTTTCAGTCCAGCACCAACAATAGAACACATGCCTGACCCAAGCAATCAAGCAATCAATTCATTCGCCTGCTGGTGTTTTTTTTTACTTTTTTTACATAAGAGTTTCAATTTACAACAGACGATAATTCAGATATTTGATCTCTTTGCCCTAGCTTGAATTAAAAAATATGTATTAGACACTTATACTTTATTAAACATTTACAATTCACTTACCTATTGATAAACAATGTAACTTGAAACGAAATGTTAACTTATTTTAATTTTATAGGTCTTTAAAGATCTCCAGGGCTGTGAGATGCTCAATGAAGGAAGCGAGAGGTATCGTATAAAAAAAAGAACAATACGTTATGAGTGAAATCTAAAACATTGATTTTCCAGATACGTATTCTAAATTAACTCAACCGGTATGTTATGTGAATTGCATAACCAGTACTTTATCAACATAATATAAATTACTAAATTACAACATTTTGTGTACAGAACTTGTAACTTTTTTGGTGTATTCTGTGTTGTTCTTTTCTTGAGTCATGTTTCTGTGGGTGTGTAGATAGAAATCGACAGGTTAAATTTTTTGAAAACCTTGGCAGCCAAAATATTGTCTCTGTTATTATTTTTATGAATGCATATTTTATAGAAATTTAATCTAAAAAATCAAAAACTCACTATCACTGCAAGAATATTACTATGCCTAACATTAATAATTAGCGATTTAAGAAGTTTGCAAACCATGCTATCTAAGCTTCATATTAGTGTTTACTTATCAATGACATGATTAATGCACCGCATCCAATTGTCGCCAGTAACACTCTATCAAGCCGCCATCAACAAAGTTCTAACAGCAGTCAGTTATTGAAAGATAACTTAATATTATAATATTATGATAATGGCGTACAGTCTAAAGTCGCTTCATCACTAACACTACCTTCATCAGGAGTTGCATATAAATCTGGTCCATCTGAATCTTCATTAAGTCTGATAACTATATCGTCTATTATATATTCTTTTTTCAGATACTCGTCATCAATTACTTCAACATGTGAATAAATATTTTCCCAATCGTTAGCACCAATGACACTAAACTTGGCCTCTGCTATTTTTGTTACATAGTCTAACTTAAAAGTTGTGTTGTGTGGCTGCAACATAGTTTTTAACGAATGCCAATATTTTTTAATTGGATTTAGCTCTGAATGGTAAGGTGGTAGACAAAGGACAATATGCCCATATTGTTCTAAAAGTACATCGACAACCGATTTCAACGTTAACAAAGCGTTCGGAGTAAATCCCAGAATGAAGAATAATCAGACGTTCACCCTTAGCTACAGATGCTTTTAAACATATACCGCTGCCATCATCCCAAGCTAAAGCAACCGTGTGTGTGCTATGCAAATATGTTTCGTCATAGTATACAATGTTTCTGTCTTCTTTCTTGTATTGCTGTAATTGCCGTAAAGACTCGACTTTTTACAAATCTCAGTTGTTTCAATTAATACTTTTCGATTATCTTGCGCTTTCTTCCACTGAAAACCTAATTTATGTGTAAAGCGTCTAAACGATGTCAATTTTCCAGTAAAATTAACACGATCATCATTTCTTAGTTCCTCAGATTTGGCTTTCATGGTAGGTCTTTGCTTATGAATACTTGTATTATTATATACAGTCGTTCGATCAACTTCTTCCTCAAATTAGTTCATATTAGATTTAAGACTACTCTTATTATTTTACTTCCCTGGAGATACAAATTTGTCACCCTCCGGTTTGCTCTTCACTTCTGAAATAATTCATTTAGCTGTGGTTAGTCCAACTCCAGTTGCTGTTGCTGCTCGCTCTTGTAAATTATTCATAGAAATGACAGGTATTCCATTCTTTTCTTTAATCATAAACTTATACACACTATAAATAATTTCTCTCCCTTGACTGTGAACTGTTTTCTTGCGGTTACTCATTCTAAAGTTAAAAGCTCAGTAATGACAAAATCTGTAAAAGCCAAACATTCTTCTTCTAACTGAATTGAAACCTGCATTATACTCACAAAAAAAAACTAGACTGAGTTGCAGTAGTTTTGAAATAACTGGTTGAAGTTGAATCAAGGTTGAAATCTCCTAAATAATAATAAAAAACAATAATAATGAACCAGAAAGCTTAAATACGCAAATAAAGAACAAATAAATTAAAAATTGACAGCTGACTAGTCAACGTTTTAGACGTACATAACTTAATTTTGTGTTCTGCGCAATAGAAAAAAATGGCTATTATAACTCTAGCGTCCGGAAAAGAGTTTAAAATATTAAAGCCGTGATACAGTTGTGAGAGGTATTAAAAACTGGGGTTTAAGCTAAGCATGCTATGCAGATATTGGAAAATACTTGGCGACTGGATAACGTTGTCGATGTCTATAATATCGATTTGGTAAGCACAACTTCCGGTGTCAGAAATAAGTAGTTACGTGAAGGGGGTTGATTCGGCGGCGCTAAAGAAAAAAAAGAGAACGTTATTGAAATTGAAAATCGCCGGAAAACGTAAAACACGATAAATAAACATTACAACAACAACAACAACACGAACACCAGAAAAGAAAACGTTGGAGAAAGTTATGTGGAACATAATATGGTAGCAGTGTGCGCAAGGACCGGAAGAGTGAAAAAACGTGTAAGCTTAAAGAGTGTGTAGATTTCAATCAGGGATGTTCGAGCAGATGACTAATGTCGAACGCCGTTACATGTGTGGGGACGATCATTTATTTGGAGTGTGCAGTGAGGACCCTAATTGAAAACAATGTAAACAAGCATATAAAGTGTGCGAAAAACAATTGTGGTACCGACAAGAGATAAGTTAGGATGAGTTGTTTGTAACAAAACAATCAATTAATCTTATTGGAAGACTTTTTTAGAAACATCAAACTATAGTCATAAGAAATATGTATGTATAAATAAATGAAGCAATACTTACTGTAAATGTGTTGGTTAGCATTTGTTTTATTAAAAAGAAAAGTGGCAACATGCACAAAAACAAAATTTAGTATAATTATATTTACGGTTGCGCAATCGAATGACGGTGTCGTGTGGTATGGTAGAAAAACTTTGGTGTAATCCGTTAGTTCATGTAAAGGAGGCCAACTTAAATCTTCCAGATTAATAACGCTAAGATGTGGAAATTTTGTTAGTAGTCATAACCGCTTTTCCATACTTTTAACGTAGACACATATTATTCTGGTAAATATAGGGTCCAAAACACTATGGAGACAGCTATATGGGAAGCCGTCATCTACTCAAGATATGCTGTGAAAGTTTCTGCCTAGCAATACGTTTTGGCATTTGAAGCGGGCTGATAATTGGTCCCAAGAATACGGCGGTTTCATTAGATATGTTGTTGCAGCTTAATTCTGGACGGTAGTAGTAAAACAGCCATTTATTTGAACACGAAGTTATTATTGCCAGCTTAAACCCGTTCCACAGAAGCGATAGCTTGCTAAATGTAATTCTACCGAAAAGCAATTGATAGCGCTATTGAGTAACTCGTAACCACAATAGGATTTTATTAAAATTGTCAGTCGAAAGGTTGAATGGATACTGGCCATGCTTGTAGAATTGTTCGCTTTAAATGCTTGCAACATTACGATAACGTTTAGTATATGGATAGAATGCGTCTGGTAAAGCAACAATTGACGTTACAAATTGCCGACCATAATTGCAGCAACGACATTAAGGTACAAAAGATAGACTATTGTTACCGTCAACAGTACGGTGTATCATTACAGGTCAATCCAATTGGGGAAAAACTAGTGTATTCTGTTGTTTCTTGGAACGTAGGAATGGTGTACGCTTTGAAAACGTTTATGTCTACTCAAAGTACTCGTATCAGTCAAAGTATCTGTACCTAGGCAAGTTATTACGATCAATAGAGGGAATAGAATATTTTTCGTTTAACGAATCGTATGCAATTGCTGTCCCAGCGGATACAAAACCTAATTCGATATTTATTTCCGATGACGCGTCGTGCGATAAGCAAAATGTGATGCAAGCCATCGATTGTCTCCACCTATGTTAGACTTATTCTAGAATAACCAAGCAGTTGATTAAAGACCACGCAAATGTGCTAGTGCTATTCAAGCTAAACGAACTCAGTAGAGAACACGTGTAGGTCGACCACGTCAAAACGGATACGTCGTTTGACCGGTTTAAAGAATTGTGTGGCGTATGCTGGTGAGACCGATATGAGTTCCTAGTAATCAATAAAGATGGTGATTTGCAAAAAGGCCGCTACCAAAAGGCTTCGATACCTATATATATATATACTTATAAAGCACACAGGTAGCATATCACTTTTCGCCCATCTCTAGACGATGGTAGATGACGTGAAAACCAAACAAGAACTCATGAAAGTACGAAAGGCAGTCAAGAAGAAAAATTACTAGCGTTGAAAGCAGGTGTGATCGAATAGGAGCTTGCACTAAGTTCAGCCTATTACAAAAGGTTTGCAAATAATGCAGACCGGTTTGATAAAATCTACTAAACAGAAGCCCTAAAGCACTGGCTACCACCTCACTATGACGTATAATCTATCCCTAAAAGACACCTTCAATTTCTTGACCAGGTGCGCAGTACAACGCAAATCGTCGCAACACCAATAGAGGAAGCATGTAAACACAGCCCTCCTAGCCCAGTGCTGTCTGCAAGGACTGTCTTCGAAGAATCGGAGAATGACGACACTCCGGAGACCCACGCCACGTATGAACAGTACCTGAAAAGCGAAAAACATCAAATCTATTTACGACGATTTTTAACGTCAGTAGGATACTATATGGATAATCTGGTAATTATAACAATAACACGAGAACTTGCGCAGAGACAGAGTAAGTTTTAATCCAGAAACAGAAAAATTAATGTTTGGTGATTTGGACACTATTTTCGGGATTGGTGAAAAGATGTGTGCAGAACGATTTTGTTACAATGGCAGCAAAGGACTGTACAAGCAACTGTTGCTCTTCAATCCTTTGGGTAAATTCTCACTTGAAAGAACTAGCGATTATACAGGCATTAAAAAAAGAAGTAATTCAATGTATAGCTCACAACAGCAAACTAATAATCCAAGTAGGCGAAAATGATCCCATATGGAAAAATGAATAAAGGCTTTAAAGTTATTCTAGTTGTTATTGACGCATTTGCTAATTACCTATGGGCTATACTAAAGCACCAAACGGGCAAAGCCGTTTCAAACGCTCTGCAATCAATTTTCAATAAAGATCATCGCGTTCTACGGCACATTCAAACGGATTTGGGAAAAGAATTTTATACATTTAAAGCTAAAGCAGGAGCTTTGTAAGAAAAATATTATTAATATAATAATAAAGGACACAAGAGACGCACTCTTGCTACCTTCTACCATAAGAAAAAAGGAATAGCTAATGATATCAATTATTTGAACACTATTATAGAAGCAAATATAGGCATTAAAGTTTTTGAAATGGCTCTTTAGTGCTCCGTTATCAAGTGAGAGCTAAAAACATTAATTTTGTAAAGGGTATTTATACATTTTTACCTATTGACCCAATTACCCTATACTCTCTTGTTCAAAATAAAACGATTACTCAAATAAATTAATGGTTGTTCTTTAATTAAATTTAGCTTTCTTGGCGATAAAATTTTATATACAAAATATACATCATTAGAGTGGTATAATCTTTTAGACACCGATATTAAATATGAAGATTAAAACTGTCTTTACCAAGAATCAAAAATATTAATAATGTATTAAACATGTTTATGAGGCTTTCCAAATAAATTACCCAAAATACACAGATCTGTTATCTTGGTTTACAAGTGTGTATCAAATATTCAAAGACAAATAAAATTAGATCTAGTGATTACTTGGGGTGCAATTAAATTTAAATAAAATACCTTGATAAAATTAAATAAAGGTATTCATAATCATAATTATTTGCAATGATTTCACAAATAGTTAATCTTTAATTTGTGCTGAAATAAATTCCAAATAGCAAAAATTTTAATAATTACATTGTAATACAAAGGTTATAAAAATGTTGCAATGTTGTTTCAAACATCTGCCTCGCTGTTAAGTTATAGGAACAGCTGTAGTCAAGTCATATAAATAGAAGAACGCTTACCTTGTAAACTGGAATTTTTCGTTGAACCAAATACCTTGTCGCAACCAGATGTTGTCTGCCATCCTTCGACAAACAAATGACGTCAGCTTAAGTTTCAACGTTTTGTAGCGTAATAAGTTGAAACTGCAAGGAACCATCCATACGAAGTTGATGTACACTTCACTCTAGCAAATTGAAACAAACCAAACCATAAAATAGGATGTCGTAGTCCTTCATTCTCGGCATTTAAACATTATATTTGAAGTGATAAACTCGCAAGCTTATCAACGCTGAACCTCCAGAATTAATATTCCTCACATCTTTTGTTCGTGAGAAAGAAACTTGGCAAATTGCAAAGACAAAAATTCGCCAACCATTTAAATCATATTTTTATAAATCCAGTAAAGTTAAAACTAACAAGTTTAAACAAATTATTATCTGAAATCCTTAGAACACCTTTTATAAATCCATTAAAATTAAAGTTGACAAGTTTGAGGAAATAATTATTACTAAACCATAGCGCGCATTTTTACTAGAAAACCATAAAGCACGTTTTTACTCAAAAGCTATTGAACGCATTTTATTAGAGAATCTTTGAGCGCATTTATAACAAAACCTTTGAGCGCTATAACAAAATTATTTAGTTACACGCAATAATAATCTAATGCACTTACCATTATCAGAACAGTTAAAGCCTCAAGTGCATCTTGCACTTGGTCGTGCGGCAACTTATTGCAACTCGTAGGTTGCTGGCGTGGACCTTGTCAAACTGTCTGGCGTTTGTTACACGCCGAGTGATCGTGCCAGATTGGTCCGTCTACTCAACGCGATGTGCACTTAACACATTATGATAGCCTGACGTTGGAAATGCAATTCAAACGACAACATTTCTAATAGTAACTAAACCAACATTATTAAATAATATTCGGCTTGTGATTGGGCTACACGGCCCTGATCTAAATATTTATTTACAACGCTAAATTTAATCGTTTATTTAAATAGACAATGCAGTGTAGTTTATGAATAATTTTAAAAGAGTTTATAGTCGTCAAAAAATTGTTACAGTACAGCAATAATAGATTTAGATAAAGCACGTTGTCAAGCTACTTAGGTAGCTTGAGGTGATTATGTATTTACTATTAAATAAAAAAAAAATAAACTAAACTAAACTACTACTACAGTCGTTGTAATTTAAGTTCCGATTTACGTCATTAATGATGTTGGGATGCATACCAACATAGTATAGAACATCTTTCCTTTCTTATCTTAAACACTCAGATCTTGTGAATGTTGGTAAAAATTACAACATTGCCAGCATTTCTCTACAAAAATTTAACATTTAAAGCTATCATAAATGGCAGTACATAACCTAAAGTCACGTTTTAGCGGTTATGGAAATGTGTCTCTGTCAAATTTTTTGCTTGTCAAGTCCTATCGTTTTATATAAACTGCGCTTTGTTTTTTATATTAAAAATTGTTCTTATCAGAACAAACTCGCGTAATTTTTATGCTCGCGAGCTTGTTTTTGATAATGCCTAGAATGCACTTGGGTGCTAGGGGGAAGCAGCTTGTTGCTAATTTGCACGAGTTTTTTGAACAAGAAAAAGCAAATGGGGGACCTTTTATTCCTGTATCAGCCGTCCGAGAGATAATTTACGAAATGTAATTCACTATAAAATTAATTAATTAAATTTTGTAGAGAGTTGCAGCTGTTCTCAAAATTAATCCGTCGACCGTGACTATGGTGACCAAAGCTATTCAAATTGATGAATCATTAGATTCGAGAAAAAGAATTGATAAGAAACCTGTAACTGTTGATGAATTTACAGGGTGTGTAATTCGCAATGAAATTTATCGAATGTATGACAATCGTTAGTTATTAATGTGTTGGTAGCTAGTTTTGATATAATCATAACTGTTTTAGATGAACATATTACCGTACATAACTTGTGTTTACAACTTCAGAGTGCAGAATTGTTCAAAGGATGTGATAAATCTTTAAATATACTGCTACGCAGAATGGGATTTACATATCGTAAAGACAATCCCCGTCGTACTCTCATAGAATTGTCTCATATTGCCCTGAAACGGTTTGATTCTCTTGTAAAGTATATTAGAATTAAAACGGAAGGCATTTATCAATTCGTTCATCTCGACGATACTTGGATTTTTTAAAATGGTACCGTTTGTCGTTCCTGACATAAAAATGATGTACGAACTGTAAGAAGTACACAAGTCAATGGGAAAAGATTCATAGTGTTGCATGCAAGCAATGAAAATGGATTTATTGAACGTTGTGTGTTGATCTTTTCATCTGCGACAAAATATGTAGATTATCATGGAGAAGTGAACGAAGCAAATTTTCTTAATTGTTTGAAAATTAATTGCTGAAGAATTTGGAACAACCGTCTGCAACTGTGTTAGATAATACTTCATAACACAGTACAGTGTTGGTTAAAGAACCGATTTACAGATGGACTAAAGGAGATATATCAAAATGGCTGACAAATTAAGAAGTTGTAAATGATTGCACTTCTTTTTAAAAAAGATATTCTTCATCTTGCTATCATGTACGTATAGCAATCCAATTTATAATTTGTGCAATTAACATGGTTATTAATTTTTAGGCATAAACCACAGGTCTACAAAGCAGATTACTTGGCGGAATAGTATGACCATATAGTTGTACGATTACGTCCTTAACATTGCTTTTTCAACCCGTTTGAACTTCTCTGGGGTATATCCAAAACTTTTACAATCATCACATTGGTAAATCGGTAGAGAATTGTTTGAAAATATGGCACGAAGTATTGGCAACCATTAACTTAGAAGTCTGAACAAATGCTGTAGTGTTACTGTTGAAATTTTCAATACAACATTTGCATTTTTAGCAGTGTATTAAATAGTTAATTCTTTCCGTATTAGATTGTACATACTTTAATATTGATAGCGCGTTATCAGGTACGAGTTTGCAGACCAGCTTTAGTGGTATCATCTTGACATAATTTTTCATTTGAATCGTACACTTTTAATTTGCGCTTTGGGTTCGTATGTATGCCCGCCTTCGTTGAAGAGATTTTGGCTAATTGATTTAAAGGGAAATTATTCTGAGGTGATTTTAATATAATTTTCCTTATTGCCTAATTGGGATTACGGCGATTCAAAAAGTTGAGTCTTCGACTGCTATCTGGTAACCACCTGTTACACATTTTGTTTGTTTGCGCATTGAACCCGATTGTGGATCGGTAAGTAAACCGCGATTTTACTGACTAAAATTAAGGGATTATATTTTAGGGTTCAGGTTTTACTTCAAGTTTTACTTCAGGTTTTACTTCAAGTTCTATTTCAAGTCTAGTCTAGTTCCATTCAAGATTTATGTTCCACGTTTTGTTCCACGTGCTACATTCCAGTTGTACGTTCTGCAATTCTATGTTCTAGTACCGTTGTAACCTGAATGTTGAATTTTGAGTTCTAGATGTGGCATCTGTAATGAAAAGGAGAAGATGTTTACAAGTAAGTATCCAGTGGACCCATGCGAGATAATTGGTGGCGATATTCTACCTGCCCGCGCCAATTGAGCTGGAACATCGCCATCCACATCAGCAGTTGGTGAGTCCGCTCCATATCTTTTTTTCATCGCAACCGTTTGGTTGACTCTGCATGCTGGTGAATTACATTGTAATACTATTGGGTTTAGGGTTGTAGTGTCCATACAATTATAATAGGGTTGGGTACTAATTTAGGGTGTTGAACATTCCATATTCACAATACTTGATAAAGTATGTAAAACTAAGCCAACGATCCCGCCTACTATTATTATTACAGGTATTATTGCAGATACCCGCAGTACTTAAGGGTTATCCTGCTAGGATCCTAGTGCAACCCCTTATTTGCGTAATAGTCTTTTTAAATCGGCCGTATGGTCGCAAATTTATGTTGCCTTGTTGGCTGTGTTAATATTTGATTTTAAAGTTGAATTCGAATTAGTCAATCAATGTATTGGTATGTGTATCGTTAAAGTTGCGCCATAACAAGTGGGTAACTCCAGTTATTAATTAAATTATAGTATATGTGTTTATTGTTTTTAATTTTGTTACGTTTTTTCGTGGCAGCACGTTGGGCGCCAAATTTATGCTACGTAACACAAAGAAAGTCAAAGAAATGACCGGACTCAATCGGAGAGTAGGGGGGGGGTTGTAGAAAGTAGACTGACCTATGATGTATGCGGCGATAAGGAGTTAGTAACAGTACCTGCAATAAAAGAAATTAGAGTAGCAAACCTGCAATAAAAAAAAATTAGTCCTGCAAACCTGAAATAAAGAAAAAGCATAGCAGCAATGCATAGTCTAAGTTATTCAGTACTTGGTAGAATGTAAAAAAAAACTGTTTAGATAATCTATATAATATAACAACGGTAAAAGCAATACAGAAAAATGTTTAGTACAAAGTGAGGTAATATTGGGGAGTAGCAGAAACGTTTCCTCACACACCAATTAAACATAAATCAGACAAAATGTTAACAAAAGATAAATAGGTAAGACACAATTGGTATGAGTAATTCAGTAGTATTGATTTTTCTTTCTTTCTTTTTTTTTCTATGTTTTTAAAATAGCATGCAAGTCTATTGTAAAAGGTAGTAGAACGACAAAGATATGGTAAAGCAACGAATAGATATTTAAAGTAATAACCAGTAGGAAATAGTTCAACTTACAAAAGTCCTTCAGCAACGCTTCCTTGCAGCTGAAGTGTGGGAATCAACGATGTCCTGCACTAACGAAGCACTTCACCCTTGACTGTGAGGGTGTTGATGGAACTTATCACAGGTTACACTAATCACACCTACGTATTTCACTGTTGTTAGCAGCAAACATTATCACGCGTCGGAACTATGTAGCTTTGATAAATTCTATTTCCTAAGACAATAATTTCGAAATATTCCGCAGCACTAGTTCAATTCCAACTGGGACCAGATGTATATTATGTTCATAAACATCCCAACAAGCAGTGAAAAACTTCAAACAATACCTTTGTAAGCCGGCAATCTGCCATATTTCGCAAATAACGAAATTTGCGCAAGCACTGGTCTATTTTAGATTCTTGGTTGTTAGAAAATTCAGAAACTACAGTATCACTGTATTTAAATAATCCAAAGTATGCGCTACTCTGAGAAGGAAAAGACCGCGAAACTAGATTGCACACACAGTTTTTAAATATCAAAAGACAAAACAACTAAAAAGAACCATAACGGGTAAAGCACGTGTATCACTAAAGCAAGTCCGTCAAATGTTCCTTAAAACATTTATCTCACAAGAAAAACAACTAAAAACAATTAGGAAGACAACGCGTATCACTAAAATAATGTTCCGTAAAACAAGCACGTGCGGTCGAGTCAACAAGTTCTATCACTTTTTTTCTAACAGAAAAGCAACAAAAAGAACAATTAGTAAAGCTACGCGTATCACTAAAACAATCCGACCCTTTTCAAAGCAAACAGCACGCACTATCTTTAACGTAATTAATCTGTAGGATCGAAGAGCAAACTCAAACTGTTTATATAAACTCGTTGTTACCATAAACTCTTGTCGACTATTCTCTCCTTCGCTAATAACATAAGGAACAACCAAAACGTGAATGCCGCAATCATATCTAAATAATTAATTACAGCGGTTTATCATTTCCGATAAGTTGGAAAGTAATTTACGAATAATCCAATTTACAATCCGTTCCTCGCAATTTATTTATTAATGAAAATCAATCTTCAATTAATCTATTCTTAAATTAATACACACGAGTTAAATTGTATGCAATTCTGAAAACTATGCGGAAGTATTTACTTTATACAAACAGCGATCCACTCATTATAAATAAAATATAGAAATAGTAATTGCAGAAAGGTATTTACTAGTTGAGAAAAAGCGTAAAATGTTAAACGATTAAAAAAATGCACGTTACAAATTGATATATTCTTGTATAGTAAACGTATTGAATAGCTATGAGGTCTACATTACTCTGTGTCAACGTATATTAGCTGGATTGTATGCTGTGTGGGTATCATTTGTGATCGTTAGGAATTTCCTATCTCAGTTCCGTCGGAGCCCAGCTGCTAGAGTTAGATGTGCAGCTTCAGGTTCTGCCCCTACGTTTGCTGTCAGGGTCGACGCCAGGCCAGGCCAGAAGGACGACGTGATGACAACCCTGAAGCAGAAGGTCGATCCCGCTCGAGATGGGTTTGTTGTTGTCGGAACTAGTAGGACGCGCCGGGGCTGTGTCGTTGTAGAGTGCACAGGTCGCGACGACGCCAAGAAGCTGCAGTTGAAGGTCGGTGGGAACTGCAAGGAACTCGTGGCGAAGACCATCGAGAAGAAACGTCCACGGGTCGTTCTTCCGGGGGTCGAAGCGGGGATGAAGGCTGAAGAGCTCGTGCGGTTGATTGCAAGCCAGAATCCTCGCTTCGGCGATTTGAAGCTAGAAGACCACCTGACAGAGAAGTTCAGGTTTGGCGAAAAGGGCTCTAGGGATCCCTTCGCCAACGTAGTCTTCGAAGTGACCCCCACACTTCGAAGGCGTATATTAGTTGATGCTATTAACCTCAGGTGGCGAAGAGTATGGGTCCGGGACAATTCTCGATGACCCAGTGTTACCGGTGCTACAAGTACGGCCATCGATCGATAGAATGCAGGGAGAAGGTACAGTGGTGCGGTAACTGTGCCGAGGTCGGGCATGAATTTAAGAATTGCCGGAAGGCAGTCCCTTGCTGTGTGGTTTGCGCTAGGGCAAACGACAGAACTGGCGGTAGCGCGATGGTCGATACGCGCCACGACGCCAAGTCGAGTAGATGCCTCACGATGCAACGTCTGAAGCACGCAAACACACGAAACATCGATTATGGACTGTGAAGATAAAACAAAGTCCATAAGAAGCAAGAAGATTAAATTCGCGCAACTAAATCTCGGGAAAGGTAAAGGGGCAACAAATAACTTCGTAAAGTTATTCATCGAAAATAATATCGACATCGGGCTTATACAGGAACCGCACCTGTATGGCCACAAAATAACAAGTTTTGGGAGGGGGGTTACCGTCTTAAACGCGAATAGTGAACGACCGCGTAGCGGGATAATAATAAATAATGGGACGTGCGCCGGAATTATATTAAATAATTTATCGAACGAATTTTTAACGACGGCCGAAATCAAATCAGGGGGAAATGCGTTCTACGTAATAAGCGCGTACCTCCCGCCGGTCGATTCCCGGCGGGAAAATCCCCAAACCGAGGACTTGATAAATCAAGTAGATAATATTATTCGTAAAATCGGCAGAAATAAAAACCTAATCATCGGGGGAGATTTCAATGCCAAGTCGCCACTATGGGGCAGCCCTATCGAAGATTGTAGAGGCTCGCAGGTTGATAATCTTTTACGGAATGATTCACCTACGTTTGAGGGGCATAGAGGCAGCAGTTTTATAGATATTACTGCAATCTCGCACGAAATGTTAGAAACGATTTGTAATTGGAAATTAAGGTCGGACGATGAAACGCTCTCTGACCATAAATTAATAACATGGGACGTTTAAACCAAAACAAACGCAAACGAGCAGCTAACTATATTTTCGCGGTTCTGTAATAAAAAAGCAAATTGGGAGCGATTTAAACAAAAATTTGGCGACAGTATCTCTGTGCTCGAAAATGAGCTATTTAACTGCCGAGAGGCAGACGAAGTAGAAACACTCGCGAAAAAACTAAACGACGCGGTGGTAGACGCGTCGTCGTATTTCATGCCTCAAAAGAGAACATTTAAAGACAGCGTACTCTGGTGGACCCGGGAACTAACAACCAAGCGGGCAGAAACGCGTAACCTAAGGCGCCGCTATCAACGCGCCTCGGGAGATATAAAAGAACAACGGAGAATAGAATATAATCAAAGTTACCGCGAATATAAAATATTAATAGAAGAAACGTGAACGAATAAATTTAAAGAATTCTGCACGCAAAACTCAGAGAAAGAACCCTGGGGAACCGCATACCGCGTAATTAGAGGAAAACAACAAAAAAACGCACTAAGTAATATAAGGAAAGCAAATGGCAAATACACGGAAGGTTTTAAAACCACGGCGGAATATTTACTAGAGATTTTTCCCATCGGATAATCCCGAGGGGGATGAAAGGTCGCACAATTTAGTACGTCGGGAATCTGCAGAGGCGCAAGGAACAGATGCCGATAAGGCAATCCAAGTTCACGAGGTCGTCAGGGCTCTTAGGAGAATGAATCCTAAGAAGACACCGGGGCATGATGGAATCACTTCAGACGCAGCTCTGGAGGCGTGCCTGTTAGCCCCGTGTGTCTTTGTCGGGTTGTTTAAACTTTGTTTAGAAAGGGGCGTTTTCCGCGTTGCTGGAAAATTTACAACGTGAAATTTATACCCAAACCTAAAAAGGCGGATGCGTCAGATCCGGGCAGCTATCGTCCAATTAGCTTGCTACCGGTGCTGGGGAAAGTTTTAGATCGCGTTATGACTACGCGTATTGAGTACCTAGTGCAAGACAGCGGCGATTTTAATAACCGACAGTTTGGTTTCGTGGAGGGCAAGTCGACTATCGACGCGTTAGAGTTTGTTGTCGGGGAAATAAAGCAGGCGAGAGATGCTAAAGAGTACTGTCTCGTTGTTGCTTTGGACATTTCAGGAGCATTTGATGCTGCCTGGTGGCCAGTAATCGTTTGCGAGTTATATCGTAGGGGTTGTCCGCGAAACTTGATGTCCTTGGTCAAGAGTTATTTCTCGGGGCGATTGGCACAGGTTAAAATTCCGGGTGAAGTTCTGTCGCGTGAGATGGAAAGGGGATGTCCGCAGGGGTCATGTTCTGGTCCCACATTTTGGAAGTTGTTGTATGAGAGCATCTTTAGGGTCAAGTTGCCCGCAGGATGCTCAATCGTTGGGTTTGCGGATGACACGCTTTTAATTGTAAGATCGCGATTGTTAATGGATATGCGCACAAAACCGAACGAGGCGCTTAATAAATTACACGAATGGTCGCAGGCGGTAAAATTAAAATTTAAACGGCGAAGTCAGAGGCGCTTTATTTCGGCACGAAACCAGGACAGAGACCTCCTAGGCTAGAGCTAGGAGGGGAGAAAATCCCGTTTAAAGATTGTATTACCTACCT